>OY755203.1:24433702-25033702 GCA_963576765.1 Draba incana | reverse complement strand
CGCGTGTTTATCCGAATGGAGATCCGACCCGCTTGACCCGTTGCTGCGTTTGTTCCGCGACTCGGACTTCCCTCGTCGCCACTCGTCCCGCGGATCAAAGGATACTCGATGCCGCGTGCTGATCCGCGTATCGTCCAGTCCCAATTCTTCCCGCATACTGATCCGCGCCTGGCGTCGATGCCACTCGTACCGCGGGTCAGTTTTCAACGTCCCGCGTTCCGAGTAAGTCGATCCGCGGTTTCATATTTCCGACCCGAATTTATTCACTTCTTTATTTATTTCCCTTAGTCCCAATGTGAGTCCTAAGGTCAATACTCCCCCTCAAGTTAAACATAAAGAATTTATGCTTAACTTGGAGACTCACAACCATCACCTCATTAAAAACCTTATCAAAGAAAACCACGTGGGACAAAACTTTGATAAGGGAAAAAGAGTGTGATGATTGCAAGTAAGGGGTCTTCTCATGGATGTGTGAGATCCACAAGTCCTAGTTTGCCCAAAATGTTATTGCAAACCTTAAGACTTGCGGATTTAGTGAACACATCCGCTAGTTGTTCCTCACTCCTTGTAAAGCACGGTAGCGTCCATCCTTGCTCAATCTTTTCTCGAACTTTGTGGCAATCTATCTCAATGTGCTTCGTCCTCTCATGGAATACCGAGTTCGTAGCAATGTGAATCGCAGCTTGGTTATCACAATGCATTATCATCGGCTTATCCGTTTCAATCCCCAAGTGAGCCAAGATTCCTCTCAACCAAGTAAGCTCGTTGGTCAACTTTTTCATGGCTCTATACTCGACTTCCGCACTTGAGCATGATACCTCCTTTTGCTTCTTAGTCCTCCATGTTACCAAGTTCCCACCAATGAACATGCAATATCCAGTTGTCGATCTTCTATCGTTTCTATCACCGGCCCAATCCGCATCACAATAACCAACCACATCGGAACTTTCATTCTTTCCCATCCAAACTCCTAAACCCGGACTAGCTTTCAAGTATCCAAGGATCCTCTCAACCATTTGCCAATGATACACCGTTGGTTTTTGCATATGTTGGCTAATTTGGTTAACCGCAAAACTTATATCCGGTCTTGTGAGGCACAAATAGATCAACTTTCCCACAAGCCTTCTATATCTTGATGGATCCTCGTATGGTTCATTATCTTTCTCCCCCTTTCGAACGCCTTTATATCCTTCTTCTAATGGGGTTTTAGCCGGTTTAGCTCCAAGCTTTCCTGTCTCTTTCAACAAATCCAATGTATACTTCCTTTGGGAAATATGCAAACCATTCTTGAACCTACACACTTCAATCCCAAGAAAGTATTTTACTTCTCCGAGGTCTTTCATCTCAAACGTCGAGTTAAGAAAGTCCTTTGTGTCTTGAATCCCTTTCGTATCACTCCCGGATATGATCATATCATCCACATAGATCAAAACCACAACTATCCCATTCGGTCCTTGAAGAGTAAAAAGGGTATGATCTAGCTCACATTTCTTGAATCCTCTATCCTTGAGTGTTGAGCTAAGTTTCTTGTACCAAGCTCTAGGTGATTGTTTTAAACCGTAGATAGCCTTGTTGAGCTTGAGAACCTTCCCGGGAGTTATAGAGGTCTCAAGACTGGGTGGTGGCGTCATATATACTTCTTCCTCAAGGTCGCCTTGTAAGAAAGCATTTTTAATGTCCATTTGCCAAAGATCCCAATCTAAGTTTGCCGCCAAAGAGAACACAACTCTCACCGTGTTGAGCTTTGCTACCGGGGCAAATGTATCCGTGTAATCATCTCCGTATGTTTGAGTGAATCCTCTAGCCACCAACCGAGCCTTATATCTGTCAAGATCTCCATTGCTCAAGTACTTTATTGTAAATATCCATTTGGAGCTCACGGTTCTCTTGCCTTCGGGGAGATCGGCTTCATTCCAAGTATGATTCTTAACCATAGCTCCAACCTCATCATCTACCGCTTCAGCCCAATGCTTGTCTTCCATAGCTTCCTCAAATGTCTTAGGGATTGTATACTCATCTATCTTTGTCACAAACGCCCTATGAGAAGAAGGTAGAAGGGCGATCGAACACACAGCTTGAATCGGATGAGCTACGGCCTCATTGTTGTAGTAAACACGGCTCTCTTTCCATTGAGAGGGATCCTTTCTTAGTCTTGTACTTTTTCGCAAAACCGGTTCTTGAATTACTTCCTCCGGAGTTTCTTCTTCAATAATCCCTTGGTCTTGTTCTTGAACTTCTACCTCCGGACTTCCATCCACATGAATCACTTGCTCTTGTTCTAACTCAACCGGAACCTCATCATGATTGTCTTCCCCTTGAATCAGTTCTTGAATCTCTTCTTCTTGACTTATTCCTTGAACGCTTTCTTCTTGAGCTATAGGATGATTCTCTTGGTTTCCAATTTTGTCTCTTGGCTCATGATTCCCAAGATTTTGAAGAAGGAATCGTAAATGAGAGCCAAGGTCCGACGGTGTTGCCATATCACTCAAATCTCCTCGGTCTTTAACCCCATAAAACCCTTGCTCTTCTATGAACTTCACATCTCTAGAGACATAAGTTTTTCTTGAACTCGGATCATAACACTTATACCCCTTTTGCGTTGTTGAATACCCGAGAAATATGCATCTTGTGCTCTTTGCTTCTAGCTTGTCCCTTAATTCCCTAGGCACCAACACAAAACAAACACACCCAAATACTCTCAAGTGATTAAGGAAGGGTTTTTCTTTAGTGAATACCTCATATGGAGAGACATCCTCAAGAACCTTGGTTGGTGTCCGATTGATTAGATAACATGCGGTCATGACCGCATGTCCCCAAAAACGCCTTGGCACATTCATGTGGAACATCATGGCTCTTGAAACTTCCATTAGGTGGCGATTCTTTCGTTCGGCCACTCCATTTTGTTGTGGTGTGTATGGACAAGTCGTTTGATGCACAATGCCAAGCTTAGATAGGTGTTCTTTAAATCGGTTGCTCATGTATTCACCTCCATTATCTGTTCTAAATATCTTAATCTTGGCATGATATTGGTTAGCAATATAGGTTTGAAAATTCACAAATGCATCAAAAACTCTATCTTTAGAGGGTAAAAGAGTAATCCATGTGTATTTTGATTTTTCATCAATGAATGTGACAAAGTATTTATTATTATCTCTAGATGAGCAAGGTGAGGTCCAAACATCCGAATGCACAAGATCAAAGCAATTAGCATAAACGGTAGAAGACTTAGTGAAAACGGATTTGCAATGTTTTCCGAGAATACAAGATTCACAAGTAGAGTGATCAAAGACAACATTTGGGAACATTATTTCAAGGGCCCGAGAATGGGGATGTCCTACTCTAGCATGCCATATTGCATTATTAGCTTTTCCTAAACAAGTTTGAAATTTAAAAACACTAGATGAGCTTGGTGATAAATCTTCTAAGACATAGAGATCATCCTTGGTACCACCACCTCCTATCACTTTTCCGGATTCAATATCCTGAAAATGGAAGTCATTAAGACCAAAGATTGCATAACAATTCAAATCACTAGTCATCCTTTTAACCGAAAGCAAGTTTGATTCAAAATTTGGCATGTAAAAAGCTTTAGAGTTTTTATTAAATAGATTCAAGTTCCCAATTCCTTTGATCGGTATATTATCACCATTAGCAATCATCACATTTCCTCTAGAAGGTTCAAGTTTATCAAGTAAGTTCAAGTTACTAATCATATGATGAGAGGCTCCCGAATCTACCACAAGATAATCACTAGGCTTACGGGTATAGAATGTTTTACCGGATTCTTTGAGCGAGGCAATAGACTTGATGAGAGATTCCAAGTCGGATTTCCTTACATAGTCGGCTTGATTACCTTCTTCTCCTTGCTTCGAGGACCCGGTCCCTCCGTGATCTTGTTTGACCGATGCTCCGTTAGCTCGTGATCCCTTGTAGTTGTTGTAATTCGGATTAGTTCCTCTTGGAGTATAGAGATGAGGGTGGAGAACCCAACATTTATCCTTGGTATGGCCTTCCTTCTTACAATGATCACATTTGAGATGTGGGTTGCGATATCGACTTGTTCCCCCATTCTTCCGGTTGTCATACCGGTTATATGTTCCTTGGTTAGCCATGTGAAGCTCCCCCTTTCCTCCGAACAGCCCTTGTGATCCTTTCTCCTTTTGGATTTGAGAACACACATCATCAAGGCTTGGTAACTCATCGGAACGGAGGATGTGCTTGATGAGATCATTGTACACCGGATTCAAGGTGAGAAGAAGGCCAAAGACCTTGTCTTGTTCCCTTCGTTTATTGAGCACCACCGGATCCATAGAGCTAGGCCTTAGCATCTCAAGCTCAGCCCACAAAGATCGATATTTTCCAAAGTGTTTAGTGAACTCCATATCCTCTTGATTAAGCTCATTGAGAGCTTTCTTAACCTCAAACACCCTAGTAAGATTTGAGACATTACCATAGACATTCTTGAGAGTTTCCCATAACTCATTCGCCGTTTCACAATAGGAGTAAGCCTCAAGGATCGACGCTTCCAAACCATTTTGAAGAATAGCTAGAACGGTTTGATCTTCTTGATACCACTTGGCCGCCGCTAGTCTAGTCTCCTCATCTTCCTCCTCGTCCGATGAAGGGTCATGGACGGCTTCTCTAAGAGATAGATCAATATGACTCCACAAGCCACGGCCACTCAAAGCGGTCTTAGTAGTTCTCGACCAAAGAAGATAGTTTCCTCCTTTAAGAATCACCGGAACAACGAACGGTTTGGTAGTCTCGAGAGTGTTCATCATTTTGAGAGTAGAGATGTTAAACGAACCGGTCAAAGGTGAAAGCTTTAAGCTTTAAGAAAACCGGATCCAAGATGAAAGCTTTAAGCTTTAAAAGGAGAAAGCTTAGAGCTTTTGAGAGATTTACGATGAAAGCTAGAGCTTTTGAAAGATTTAAAGATGAAAGTTTCGGATTATATATGTTAAGCTAAGCGCATAAGATCCAAAGCTAGAGCTTTTGAGAGATTAAAGATGAAAGCTAGAGCTTTTGAAAGATTTAAAGATGAAAGTTTCGGATTATATATGTTAAGCTAAGCGCATAAGAAAGATTAACACTTTCTTATGACGATTCAACCTAACAAGATTAAAATCCCAAGAGCTTTGCTCTGATACCATGTAAGAATTATTGAGAATAAGAGTGAGATTGAGAGAAAAGAAGAGTAGTGAAGAACAATGAAGAGTATGGAAGAGTTATGTAACCATGGAGAGTAAAAAGAGTAAAAGATTTTATTTCATCATCAAGGGTTTTTTTACACAATCATTAAACAGCCTATTTATAGAAAAGAAACAATAGGTCTAAGGAAAAATCAGCTCAAACGGTCGGATAAGCATTTTGGTGCGTGAAGGTAAGGGCTGCCCGTACAGTCGTCGTACCGCGGGACGAGAGTGGGACGCGTCACCACGTACCGGGACCGTTCCGCGTCTGGATGCATCAGGAAGGACGAAACGACGTCGTTCCTGGATAACACGCGGGTGGATCCGCGTGTTTATCCGAATGGAGATCCGACCCGCTTCACTGACCCGTTGCTGCGTTTGTTCCGCGACTCGGACTTCCCTCGTCGCCACTCGTCCCGCGGATCGAAGGATACTCGATGCCGCGTGCTGATCCGCGTATCGTCCAATCCTAATTCTTCCCGCATACTGATCCGCGCTTGGCGTCGATGCCACTCGTACCGCGGGTCAGTTTTCAACGTCCCGCGTTCCGAGTAAGTCGATCCGCGGTTTCATATTTCCGACCCGAATTTATTCACTTCTTTATTTATTTCCCTTAGTCCCAATATGAGTCCTAAGGTCAATACGCAGTACGACGCCAGCTCGACCCATCCGGACCTGACCGCACCAAAACCTTATCCGACCGTTTGGAGTGCTTTTTCTAATGACCTATTTGTTTCTTTTCTATAAATAGGTTGTTTTATGATGATGTATCTGTTTTTTGATTAATAAGAAAAAATTAGAGTTCTTATTCTCCTTTACTCTTCATGGTTACATAATCTCTATACTCTTCACTACTCTTCCTAATCTCTCAATCTTACTCTCAATCTCTTACAAAACTTACATGGTATCAGAGCAAAGCTCTTGGGATTTTAATCTTGTTAGGTTGAATCGTCATAAGAAAGTGTTAATCTTTCTTATGCGCTTAGCTTAACATATATAATCCGAAGATTTCATCTTTAAATCTCTCAAAAGCTCTAGCTTTCATCCGAAGCTTTCATCTTTAATCTCTCAAAAGCTCTAGCTTTCATCGTAAATCTCTCAAAAGCTCTAAGCTTTCTCATTTTAAAGCTTAAAGCTTTCATCTTTGATCCGGTTTTTACTTAAAGCTTAAAGCTTTCTCTCTTGTTTTCTTAAAGCTTAAAGCTTTCACCTTTGACCGGTTCGTTTAAAATCTCTACTCTCAAAATGATGAACACTCTCGAGACTACCAAACCGTTCGTTGTTCCGGTGATTCTTAAAGGAGGAAACTATCTTCTTTGGTCGAGAACTACTAAGACCGCTTTGAGTGGCCGCGGCTTGTGGAGTCATATTGATCTATCTCTTAGAGAAGCCGTCCATGACCCTTCATCGGACGAGGAGGAAGATGAGGAGACTAGACTAGCGGCGGCCAAGTGGTATCAAGAAGATCAAACCGTTCTAGCTATTCTTCAAAATGGTTTGGAAGCATCGATCCTTGAGGCTTACTCCTATTGTGAAACGGCGAATGAGTTATACTCTCAAGAATGTCTATGGTAATGTCTCAAATCTTACTAGGGTGTTTGAGGTTAAGAATGCTCTCAATGAGCTTAATCAAGAGGATATGGAGTTCACTAAACACTTTGGAAAATATCGATCTTTGTGGGCTGAGCTTGAGATGCTAAGGCCTAGCTCTATGGATCCGGTGGTGCTCAATAAACGAAGGGAGCAAGACAAGGTCTTTGGCCTTCTTCTCACCTTGAATCCGGTGTACAATGATCTCATCAAGCACATCCTCCGTTCCGATGAGTTACCAAGCCTTGATGATGTGTGTTCTCAAATCCAAAAGGAGCAAGGATCACAAGGGCTGTTCGGAGGAAAGGGGGAGCTTCACATGGCTAACCAAGGAACATATAACCGTTATGACAACCGGAAGAATGGGGGAACAAGTCGATATCGCAACCCACATCTCAAATGTGATCATTGCAAGAAGGAAGGCCATACCAAGGATAAATGTTGGGTTCTCCATCCTCATCTCTATACTCCAAGAGGAACTAATCCGAATTACAACAACTACAAGGGATCACGAGCTAACGGAGCATCGGTCAAACAAGATCACAGAGGGACCGTGTCCTCGAAGCAAGGAGAAGAAGGTAATCAAGCCGACTATGTAAGGAAATCCGACTTGGAATCTCTCATCAAGTCTATTGCCTCGCTCAAAGAATCCGGTAAAACATTCTATACCCGTAAGCCTAGTGATTCTCTTGTGGTAGATTCGGGAGCCTCTCATCATATGATTAGTAACTTGAACTTACTTGATAAACTTGAACCTTCTAGAGGAAATGTGATGATTGCTAATGGTGATAATATACCGATCAAAGGAATTGGGAACTTGAATCTATTTAATAAAAACTCTAAAGCTTTTTACATGCCAAATTTTGAATCAAACTTGCTTTCAGTTAAAAGGATGACTAGTGATTTGAATTGTTATGCTATCTTTGGTCCTAATGACTTCCATTTTCAGGATATTGAATCCGGAAAAGTGATAGGAGGTGGTGGTACCAAGGATGATCTCTATGTCTTAGAAGATTTATCACCAAGCTCATCTAGTGTTTTTAGATTTCAAACTTGTTTAGGAAAAGCTAATAATGCAATATGGCATGCTAGAGTAGGACATCCCCATTCTCGGGCTCTTGAAATAATGTTCCCAAATGTTGTCTTTGATCACTCTACTTGTGAATCTTGTATTCTCGGAAAACATTGCAAATCAGTTTTCACTAAGTCATCTACCGTTTATGCAAATTGCTTTGATCTTGTGCATTCGGATGTTTGGACCTCACCTTGCTCATCTAGAGATAATAATAAATACTTTGTCACATTCATTGATGAAAAATCAAAATACACATGGCTTACTCTTTTACCCTCTAAAGATAGAGTTTTTGATGCATTTGTGAATTTTCAAACCTATATTGCTAACCAATACCATGCCAAGATTAAGATATTGAGAACAGATAATGGAGGTGAATACATGAGCAACCGATTTAAAGAACACCTATCTAAGCTTGGCATTGTGCATCAAACGACTTGTCCATACACACCACAACAAAATGGAGTGGCCGAACGAAAGAATCGCCACCTAATGGAAGTTTCAAGAGCCATGATGTTCCACATGAATGTGCCAAGGCGTTTTTGGGGAGATGCGGTCATGACCGCATGTTATCTAATCAATCGGACACCAACCAAGGTCCTTGAGGATGTCTCTCCATATGAGGTACTCACTAAAGAAAAACCCTTCCTTAATCACTTGAGAGTATTTGGGTGTGTTTGTTTTGTGTTGGTGCCTAGGGAATTAAGGGACAAGCTAGAAGCAAAGAGCACAAGATGCATATTTCTCGGGTATTCAACAACGCAAAAGGGGTATAAGTGTTATGATCCGAGTTCAAGAAAAACTTATGTCTCTAGAGATGTGAAGTTCATAGAGGAGCAAGGGTTTTATGGGGTTAAAGACCGAGGAGATTTGAGTGATCTGGCAACACCGTCGGACCTTGGCTCTCATTTACGATTCCTTCTTCAAAATCTTGGGAATCATGAGCCAAGAGACAAAGTTGGAAACCAAGAGAATCATCCTATAGCTCAAGAAGAAAGCGTTCAAGGAATAAGTCAAGAAGAAGAGATTCAAGAACTGATTCAAGGGGAAGACAATCATGATGAGGTTCCGGTTGAGTTAGAACAAGAGCAAGTGATTCATGAGGATGGAAGTCCGGAGGAAGAAGTTCAAGAACAAGACCAAGGGATTATTGAAGAAGAAACTCCGGAGGAAGTAATTCAAGAACCGGTTTTGCGAAGAAGTACAAGACAAAGAAAGGATCCCTCTCAATGGAAAGAGAGCCGTGTTTACTACAACAATGAGGCCGTAGCTCATCCGATTCAAGCTGTGTGTTCGATCGCCCTTCTACCTTCTTCTCATAGGGCGTTTGTGACAAAGATAGATGAGTATACAATCCCTAAGACATTTGAGGAAGCTATGGAAGACAAGCATTGGGTTGAAGCGGTAGATGATGAGGTTGGAGCTATGGTTAAGAATCATACTTGGAATGAAGCCGATCTCCCCGAAGGCAAGAGGACCGTGAGCTCCAAATGGATATTTACAATAAAGTACTTGAGCAATGGAGATCTTGACAGGTATAAGGCTCGGTTGGTGGCTAGAGGATTCACTCAAACATACGGAGATGATTACACGGATACATTTGCCCCGGTAGCAAAGCTCAACACGGTGAGAGTTGTGTTCTCTTTGGCGGCAAACTTAGATTGGGATCTTTGGCAAATGGACGTTAAAAATGCTTTCTTACAAGGCGACCTTGAGGAGGAAGTATATATGACGCCACCACCCGGTCTTGAGACCTCTATAACTCCCGGGAAAGTTCTCAAGCTCAACAAGGCTATCTACGGTTTAAAACAATCTCTTAGAGCTTGGTACAAGAAACTTAGCTCAACACTCAAGGATAGAGGATTCAAGAAATGTGAGCTAGATCATACCCTTTTTACTCTTCAAGGACCGGATGTGATAGTTGTGGTTTTGATCTATGTGGATGATATGATCATATCCGGGAGTGATAAGAAAGGGATTCAAGACACAAAGGACTTTCTTAACTCGACGTTTGAGATGAAAGACCTCGGAGAAGTAAAATACTTTCTTGGGATTGAAGTGTGTAGGTTCAAGAATGGTTTGCATATTTCCCAAAGGAAGTATACATTGGATTTGTTAAAAGAGACCGGAAAGCTTGGAGCTAAACCGGCTAAAACCCCATTAGAAGAAGGATATAAAGGCGTTCGAAAGGGGGAGAAAGATAATGAACCATACGAGGATCCATCAAGATATAGAAGGCTTGTGGGAAAGTTGATCTATTTGTGCCTCACAAGACCGGATATAAGTTTTGCGGTTAACCAAATTAGCCAACATATGCAAAAACCAACGGTGTATCATTGGCAAATGGTTGAGAGGATCCTTAGATACTTGAAAGCTAGTCCGGGTTTAGGAGTTTGGATGGGAAAGAATGAAAGTTCCGATGTGGTTGGTTATTGTGATGCGGATTGGGCCGGTGATAGAAACGATAGAAGATCGACAACCGGATATTGCACATTTATTGGTGGGAACTTGGTAACATGGAGGACTAAGAAGCAAAAGGAGGTATCATGCTCAAGTGCGGAAGCCGAGTATAGAGCCATGAAGAAGTTGACAAACGAGCTTACTTGGTTGAGAGGAATCTTGGCTCACTTGGGGATTGAAACGGATAAGCCGATGATAATGCATTGTGATAACCAAGCTGCGATTCACATTGCTACGAACTCGGTATTCCATGAGAGCACATTGAGATAGATTGCCACAAAGTTCGAGAAAAGATTGAGCAAGGATGGACGCTACCGTGCTTTACAAGGAGTGAGGAACAACTAGCGGATGTGTTCACTAAATCCGCAAGTATTAAGGTTTGCAATAACATTTTGGGCAAACTAGGACTTGTGGATCTCACACATCCATGAGAAGACCCCTTACTTGCAATCATCACACTCTTTTTCCCTTATCAAAGTTTTGTCCCACGTGGTTTTCTTTGATAAGGTTTTTAATGAGGTGATGGTTGTGAGTCTCCAAGTTAAGCATAAATTCTTTATGTTTAACTTGAGGGGGAGTATTGACCTTAGGACTCACATTGGGACTAAGGGAAATAAATAAAGAGTTGAATAAAATAGAGTCGGAATTGTGAAACCGTGGATCGGATCACTCGGGACGCGGGACGTTGGAATCTGACCCGCGGTACGAGTGGCATCGATGCCAGGCGCGGATCAGTACGCGGGAAGGATCGGGAAAAGACGGCACGCGGATCAGTACGCGGCATCGAGGCTTTGTCGACCCGCGGGACGAACGGCATCGAGGATCGTCCGAGGCGCGGAACGGACACAGCAACGGGTCAAGTGGAGTGGGTCGGATCTATCCGTGGGCAAACGGATAAACACGCGGATCCACCTGCGTGTTATCCAGAAATGGCGTCGTTTCTCTCGTACTGATGCATCCGGACGCAGATCGGTCCTGGTACGCAGAGACGCGTCCTCTCTCACCCTGTGGTACGTGCGCAGTACGACGCCAGCTCGACCCATCCGGACCTGACCGCACCAAAACCTTATCCGACCGTTTGGAGTGCTTTTTCTAATGACCTATTTGTTTCTTTTCTATAAATAGGTTGTTTTATGATGATGTATCTGTTTTTTGATTAATAAGAAAAAATTAGAGTTCTTATTCTCCTTTACTCTTCATGGTTACATAATCTCTATACTCTTCACTACTCTTCCTAATCTCTCAATCTTACTCTCAATCTCTTACAAAACTTACAATGGAGTTAGCCGATGATTGTGAGACGAAGAGGAAGCATCAAGACCGGTGATTTCAACCTTAGTCTTTGTGTTCACGACGACTAAGGTTGAGGGGGAGTATTAGAGAGGAAGCATGAAGAGAATGTAGATTTGTGAATCAAACTCTCCTAATCTTCTCCTAAAACTCACGTCCAAAACATTGAGAGAGAGGAGAAAGTTTAATGTTTGATTGTTTAGAGAGATAGAGAGATATTTCTGAATTTTTCTCTTATTAGTTTTCAGATCTTACAACTGATACTTATACTAACTCTATTACAAATATCTAACAAATATCTAAGAAATATGATTAAACAACTAATCACAAATATCTTCTTTAAAATCTGATCCACCCTCTTGTCCACTTGCTCTTACCTAGCTCTTAAGTTATCTTTTGTCACTTGAGAAGACTTGGGTTTGAAGACTTCCAACCATTGACTCAAACTCAACTTAAGTCTTTGACTTTTCTTCTCCGAGCCATCAGACCGATTGCACTTGACCGAGTCCTCCACATTACTAGGCTCAACAATCCTCCTTACATCACTAGGCTCAACACTCCCCCTCAAGATCGGTTGGTGGAGATCCAATAAACCGATCTTGCTTTGAATGTAATTCCCTACTAGAGATGTTGTTGCCTTGGTGAAGATATCAGCTACTTGATCTTCACTTCTCACAAACCTTGTGCTGATAGTCCCATCTTGTATTTTCTCTCTAACAAAATGACAGTCTATCTCCACATGCTTCGTTCTTTCATGGAATACTGGATTTGATGCAATGTGCAAGGCAGCCTGATTATCACAATATAACGGAATTGCCTCCTTTCCTTGAATCCCCAAATCATGCAGAAGATACTTTATCCACACTAACTCCTTGGTTACATCTCTCATAGCTCTGTATTCAGCCTCAGCACTTGATAGTGATACTACCTTTTTCTTTTTGCTCCTCCATGTAACTAGGTTTCCACCTACAAAAGTACAGAAACAAGTAGTGGATTTTCGATCCTTCTTGTTCCCAGCCTAGTCTGCATCACAATATCCTATGATACTTGTTGAATTGAGCAATGGAACAGTGTTACACACAAGATAAACTCATGTTTAATCTGTCCTAGAATAGTGATTTCCCACTTTCCTCACTAATGGTGGTTTGTTTATTCTTAGCCACATACTTAGATATTTTATTTGTGTAATCTAAGTATATATGTGTGATTGTAAATCATAGAATGAAGAAAAAGAAGAAAGATCAGATAAACAAGAATCTCTCTCTCCCTCTCTCTCTCTTGTTCTTCATCCAGATCTGAACCAGATCACTCTTAATCTCTTAAACCTCTTCTAATCTCTTAAAATCTTCATGGTATCAGAGCATCAAAGCTCTTGAAGACCTATTTCCGCAAATACTCTGATCCTTTTTCATTCTCTGTTCTTATTTTCTCAATGGAGAACCAGAAGCAATTAACCCTACCGTCTGTTCTTAAAGGGAGCAACTATTTATTATGGTCTAGAACCACAAAGACGGTACTAAGGAGTCGTGGGCTATGGGTACACTGCCTAAGCTCTCAAGAAGTGTCTGATGACACAAAAGATGCTGGAGCTTCTGGAGCTGGAGCTGGAGCTGGAGAAGGAGGAGTAGAGTCTCTGGCCAAGATCAACACCAGTACAGAGGATTCCAAGTGGATCCAAGAGGATCAGCTTGTTCTTGCCGTTCTTCAGAGTTCTCTGGAGCAGAGCATCCTTGCGTCATATTCCTATGTGGAGACAGCAAAGGAGCTGTGGGAGACTCTCATGGGGGTTTATGGTAATGAATCCAACCTCAGTAGAGTTTTTGAAATTAAGAAAGCACTGAACAACCTTCAGCAAGAAGGGAAGGAGTTCAAGGATCTCTTTGGAGAATTCAGAGGGCTCTGGGCTGAATTAGATATGCTCAGGCCACCCACTCTTGATGTCAAAGAGATGATTTAGAGGAGAGAGCAAGATCAAGTGTTTGGACTGCTCCTCACTCTAGATGAGTCTTACACAGGACTGATTCATCATATCTTGCGGTTTGAGAAGCTGCCTACTTTAAACCAAGTGTGCATGATGATTCAGAAGGAGGAAGGCTCTAAAGGTCTCTTTAAAGGGACAAGTGAGACTGCTCACATGGGCAGAGGCAAAGAAGCGGTTGAAGCTGCTCATGTAACCAGAGGGGGTTATCAAACTGAAAGAAAGCAGCTATGGTGTGAGCATTGTAAGATGAAGGGGCACACCAAAGACAAATGTTGGACTCTCCATCCACATTTGAGACCCAGAGGAATGGCTCAGACATCAAGAGGGACTGTTGGAGTTGCTGTTTCCGCCTCAAATGATGTGGTAAGGAGGTCTGACTTGGATGCTCTCATCAAGAGCATTACCAAACTCACTGAATCTGGTAAGAGTTTTGTTGCTTCTAGAACTCTCAAACCGGTTATAGTAGACTCAGGGGCATCTCATCACATGATTAGTGATAAGAAGTTGTTATCCGATGTTAAACCTCATTTAGGAAAGGTTACTATAGCAGATGGTCATAATGTTGAGATAAAAGGAATTGGAGACTTAGAGCTGTTCAGTAGAAATACAAAAGCTTTGTATATGCCTGATTTCACCTCTAACTTGTTGTCTGTGCACAAGGTGACAAAGGATCTTGATTGTTTGGCTGTTTTTAGTCTTGATGATGTGGTGTTTCAGGATATTAAGTCAGGAAAGACCATTGGAGAAGGTTGTTCCAAGGATGGTCTTTATGTTGTGGACAGCAAACAACCTACTGGAATGGATCACACAGCTCTAAGCTCTAGTAGTACTAGCTCTTTTTGGCATGCTCGGTTGGGACACCCTCACCCAAAGGCTCTCAAGCTCATTTTACCAAGTCTGAATGAAGGTGATCAAATCTGTGAGGCTTGTGTATTGGGGAAACATCGTAGAACCGTTTATCAAGACTCTTCCACTGTGTATAAAGAGTGCTTTGATCTTGTTCATTCAGATGTATGGACCGCCCCCTGTACTTCTAAAGATCAATATAAATATTTCGTTTCTTTCATCGATGAGAAGTCAAAATACACTTGGGTTACTCTTATGTCATCAAAGAGTCATGTGCATGAAGCTTTCACAAAGTTCTACAACTATGTTGCAACTCAATATGGCACGAAGATTAAAATCTTGAGAAGTGACAATGGTGGAGAGTATATGAGCAGAGAGTTCAAAGCGTTTGTGGATAAACAAGGCATTGTTCATCAGACTTCATGCGCCTATACTCCACAGCAAAACGGTGTGGCTGAGCGCAAGAACAGGCACCTAATGGAGGTGGCTAGAACGTTGATGTTTGACAAATGTGTCCCAAAGAAGTATTGGGGAGATGCTGTGATGACTGCTTGTTATCTGATTAATCGATTGCCAACAAAGCACCTTGGAGACGTGTCTCCTTATGAGATTCTAAACAAGATTAAACCAACCATTGATCATCTGAGAGTCTTTGGTTGTGTCTGTTATGTGTTTGTACCAGATGGTCAAAGGAACAAGCTGGAGCCAAAGAGTATCAAGTGTATGTTTGTAGGATATTCCACTACTCAGAAGGGTTGGAAATGCTACAATCCTGATACTAAACGTGTGTATGTCTCTAGAGAAGTGAGATTTGATGAAGCAAAGGGGTTCTTTGGAACCAAGAACTGGAATAGCTTGGAAGATCTTGTTGTCACACCAGATAGAGCCACCAAGTGGCAAGCTGTTCTTGAGAATTTGAATATGCTTGTTGCTCCAACTGAATCGCCTGACAATGGTAGTTCTAATGAGAGCAATCAGAGAGGACCGACCAATGATGGGTCGCAATAATTGCTCGGAGATTGTGGGGTATTGTGATGCAGATTGGGCAGGTGATAAGGTTGATAGAAAGAGTACTACTGGCTACTGCACTTTCATTGGAGGTAACTTGGTTACTTGGAAGAGCAAGAAGCAGAAAGTCATTGCTAGATCAAGTGCAGAGGCTGAATATAGGGCTATGGCTAATATCACAAGTGAATTGGTCTGGTTGAAGAGTCTGCTCAAAGATCTTGGAATTGTGTCATCTAAGCCGATTATGCTCCATTGTGATAACCAAGCTGCAATTCACATAGCTTCTAACTCAGTGTTTCATGAGAGAACCAAGCACATAGAGGTGGACTGTCATTATGTGAGGGAGAAGGTTCAGGCAGGTATCATAACACCATCTTATGTCAAGAGTTCTGAACAGCTTGCGGACATATTCACAAAGGCAGCAACCGTGAAAGTGTGTGATGAATTGCATGTCAAGATAGGTCTCTTGGATCTTTGCCGACCTATCTTGAGGGGGAATGTTGAATTGAGCAATGGAACAGTGTTACACACAAGATAAACTCATGTTTAATCTGTCCTAGAATAGTGATTTCCCACTTTCCTCACTAATGGTGGTTTGTTTATTCTTAGCCACATACTTAGATATTTTATTTGTGTAATCTAAGTATATATGTGTGATTGTAAATCATAGAATGAAGAAAAAGAAGAAAGATCAGATAAACAAGAATCTCTCTCTCCCTCTCTCTCTCTTGTTCTTCATCCAGATCTGAACCAGATCACTCTTAATCTCTTAAACCTCTTCTAATCTCTTAAAATCTTCATGGTATCAGAGCATCAAAGCTCTTGAAGACCTATTTCCGCAAATACTCTGATCCTTTTTCATTCTCTGTTCTTATTTTCTCAATGGAGAACCAGAAGCAATTAACCCTACCGTCTGTTCTTAAAGGGAGCAACTATTTATTATGGTCTAGAACCACAAAGACGGTACTAAGGAGTCGTGGGCTATGGGTACACTGCCTAAGCTCTCAAGAAGTGTCTGATGACACAAAAGATGCTGGAGCTTCTGGAGCTGGAGCTGGAGCTGGAGAAGGAGGAGTAGAGTCTCTAGCCAAGATCAACACCAGTACAGAGGATTCCAAGTGGATCCAAGAGGATCAGCTTGTTCTTGCCGTTCTTCAGAGTTCTCTGGAGCAGAGCATCCTTGCGTCATATTCCTATGTGGAGACAGCAAAGGAGCTGTGGGAGACTCTCATGGGGGTTTATGGTAATGAATCCAACCTCAGTAGAGTTTTTGAAATTAAGAAAGCACTGAACAACCTTCAGCAAGAAGGGAAGGAGTTCAAGGATCTCTTTGGAGAATTCAGAGGGCTCTGGGCTGAATTAGATATGCTCAGGCCACCCACTCTTGATGTCAAAGAGATGATTTAGAGGAGAGAGCAAGATCAAGTGTTTGGACTGCTCCTCACTCTAGATGAGTCTTACACAGGACTGATTCATCATATCTTGCGGTTTGAGAAGCTGCCTACTTTAAACCAAGTGTGCATGATGATTCAGAAGGAGGAAGGCTCTAAAGGTCTCTTTAAAGGGACAAGTGAGACTGCTCACATGGGCAGAGGCAAAGAAGCGGTTGAAGCTGCTCATGTAACCAGAGGGGGTTATCAAACTGAAAGAAAGCAGCTATGGTGTGAGCATTGTAAGATGAAGGGGCACACCAAAGACAAATGTTGGACTCTCCATCCACATTTGAGACCCAGAGGAATGGCTCAGACATCAAGAGGGACTGTTGGAGTTGCTGTTTCCGCCTCAAATGATGTGGTAAGGAGGTCTGACTTGGATGCTCTCATCAAGAGCATTACCAAACTCACTGAATCTGGTAAGAGTTTTGTTGCTTCTAGAACTCTCAAACCGGTTATAGTAGACTCAGGGGCATCTCATCACATGATTAGTGATAAGAAGTTGTTATCCGATGTTAAACCTCATTTAGGAAAGGTTACTATAGCAGATGGTCATAATGTTGAGATAAAAGGAATTGGAGACTTAGAGCTGTTCAGTAGAAATACAAAAGCTTTGTATATGCCTGATTTCACCTCTAACTTGTTGTCTGTGCACAAGGTGACAAAGGATCTTGATTGTTTGGCTGTTTTTAGTCTTGATGATGTGGTGTTTCAGGATATTAAGTCAGGAAAGACCATTGGAGAAGGTTGTTCCAAGGATGGTCTTTATGTTGTGGACAGCAAACAACCTACTGGAATGGATCACACAGCTCTAAGCTCTAGTAGTACTAGCTCTTTTTGGCATGCTCGGTTGGGACACCCTCACCCAAAGGCTCTCAAGCTCATTTTACCAAGTCTGAATGAAGGTGATCAAATCTGTGAGGCTTGTGTATTGGGGAAACATCGTAGAACCGTTTATCAAGACTCTTCCACTGTGTATAAAGAGTGCTTTGATCTTGTTCATTCAGATGTATGGACCGCCCCCTGTACTTCTAAAGATCAATATAAATATTTCGTTTCTTTCATCGATGAGAAGTCAAAATACACTTGGGTTACTCTTATGTCATCAAAGAGTCATGTGCATGAAGCTTTCACAAAGTTCTACAACTATGTTGCAACTCAATATGGCACGAAGATTAAAATCTTGAGAAGTGACAATGGTGGAGAGTATATGAGCAGAGAGTTCAAAGCGTTTGTGGATAAACAAGGCATTGTTCATCAGACTTCATGCGCCTATACTCCACAGCAAAACGGTGTGGCTGAGCGCAAGAACAGGCACCTAATGGAGGTGGCTAGAACGTTGATGTTTGACAAATGTGTCCCAAAGAAGTATTGGGGAGATGCTGTGATGACTGCTTGTTATCTGATTAATCGATTGCCAACAAAGCACCTTGGAGACGTGTCTCCTTATGAGATTCTAAACAAGATTAAACCAACCATTGATCATCTGAGAGTCTTTGGTTGTGTCTGTTATGTGTTTGTACCAGATGGTCAAAGGAACAAGCTGGAGCCAAAGAGTATCAAGTGTATGTTTGTAGGATATTCCACTACTCAGAAGGGTTGGAAATGCTACAATCCTGATACTAAACGTGTGTATGTCTCTAGAGAAGTGAGATTTGATGAAGCAAAGGGGTTCTTTGGAACCAAGAACTGGAATAGCTTGGAAGATCTTGTTGTCACACCAGATAGAGCCACCAAGTGGCAAGCTGTTCTTGAGAATTTGAATATGCTTGTTGCTCCAACTGAATCGCCTGACAATGGTAGTTCTAATGAGAGCAATCAGAGAGGACCGACCAATGATGGGTCGCAATAATTGCTCGGAGATTGTGGGGTATTGTGATGCAGATTGGGGCAGGTGATAAGGTTGATAGAAAGAGTACTACTGGCTACTGCACTTTCATTGGAGGTAACTTGGTTACTTGGAAGAGCAAGAAGCAGAAAGTCATTGCTAGATCAAGTGCAGAGGCTGAATATAGGGCTATGGCTAATATCACAAGTGAATTGGTCTGGTTGAAGAGTCTGCTCAAAGATCTTGGAATTGTGTCATCTAAGCCGATTATGCTCCATTGTGATAACCAAGCTGCAATTCACATAGCTTCTAACTCAGTGTTTCATGAGAGAACCAAGCACATAGAGGTGGACTGTCATTATGTGAGGGAGAAGGTTCAGGCAGGTATCATAACACCATCTTATGTCAAGAGTTCTGAACAGCTTGCGGACATATTCACAAAGGCAGCAACCGTGAAAGTGTGTGATGAATTGCATGTCAAGATAGGTCTCTTGGATCTTTGCCGACCTATCTTGAGGGGGAATGTTGAATTGAGCAATGGAACAGTGTTACACACAAGATAAACTCATGTTTAATCTGTCCTAGAATAGTGATTTCCCACTTTCCTCACTAATGGTGGTTTGTTTATTCTTAGCCACATACTTAGATATTTTATTTGTGTAATCTAAGTATATATGTGTGATTGTAAATCATTGAATGAAGAAAAAGAAGAAAGATCAGATAAACAAGAATCTCTCTCTCCCTCTCTCTCTCTTATTCTTCATCCAGATCTGAACCAGATCACTCTTAATCTCTTAAACCTCTTCTAATCTCTTAAAATCTTCAATACTTGTGTCATTGCTCTTCTCCATCCACACTCCTTTTCCTGGATTCCCTTTCAGATACCTCAGAATCCTTTCTACCATATTCCAATGATGGACAGAAGGTTGTTTCATATGTTGACTCACTTGGTTTACCGCAAAACACAAGTCTGGCCGAGTGATGGTGAGATAGATGAGTTTCCCAACAAGCCTTTGATATTGCTTGACATCTTCAAATAACTCCCCCTCTTCATAGTCTTGATATCCTTCTTCGATTGGCGTTTTAGCTGGTCTTGAGCCTAATTTTCCAGTTTCTGTCAGAAGATCAAGCACATACTTTCTTTGAGATATAAATAGACCATCTTCAAATCTTGTCATCTCAATCCCCAGAAAGTACTTCAGCTCACCCAAGTCTTTGATATCAAAAGACTCTTTCAGATTTTTCTTTAGGAGACTCACTCCCTCAACATCATCTCCTGTTATAATGAGATCATCCACATAAATTAACACAACTACAATACCTCTAGATCCCTTTCGTGTGAATAGAGTATGATCAGCTTCTGACATTTTGAATCCTTTCTCACGTAAACAACTGCTCAGCTTATGGTACCAAGCCCGAGGAGATTGTTTCAATCCATAGATTGCTTTTCTCAATCTACACACATTTCCAGCCTCATGACCATATCCTGGAGGAGGTGCCATATACACCTCTTCTTCTAGTTCTCCTTGTAAGAACGCATTCTTCACATCCATCTGCCAAAGATCCCATGACAAATTGACAGCAATAGAGAGAAGAGCTCTTACTAAATGTAGCTTAGCTACTGGTGCAAATGTCTCGGTATAATCCTCTCCATAGACTTGAGTATACCCTTTTGCAACCAGTCTAGCTTTATACCTCTCAATCTCTCCTGAACTTTTATACTTGATGGTAAACACCCAACGGCAACCAACTGGTTTCTTCCCTTTAGGCAGTCTCATCATATCCCAAGTATTGTTTTCCTTCATTGATCTCATCTCTTCTTTCATAGCTTCAACCCATACCTTACTACTGCAAGCTTCTTCATAAGAGACAGGTATTCTTTCTTTTCCTATCTTCCCAAGATATACTCTGTTTCTATGTGGCAGATTAGCCATTGTGCAGAATGCTTCAATAGGATAGCCTACTGAGATCTCCTTGGCATGAGTAGATCCATGATTCTCCCTTTTTGACAAATCATCGCTGTCGCCAATAAGAATGGGATTAACCCACTCCGTACGCTCAGAACAATTCATTGCCACAGTGGGAATCTTTTCCAACTTTGAATTAGTTTGCCCTTGATGATCAGCAGCTATATTATTGAAATACACTCTATTTTGTTTCCAATGACTAGGAGAATACCTTTGTCTCTGACTTCTTCTCAGAGGCAGTTGTATTGGTGATGACACTTCTCTATGAGTTTCTTCATCAATACTCTCTTCTTCAGCTGAGTGAACCGGCTCACTCACACTTGGTTCATCTTCTCCCCCTGAGCTAAAATCCTGAGAAGACTCGGTGTGATGACTTGATGTAGAGGTCGAGTCATGCACCAGTGTGTCAGATGTTGAAGATTCTGATTCACTCCTTTGATGATCAACTCTTACTATGGGTACTTCTAGGTCTGGAGCTCTATCCATTCCAGGAAACCCAACTTCCTTTAAACCATTCTGATCTTTCTCATCAAAGTACCTACTTTGTTCTTCAAACTTCACATCTCTTGATACATATTCTCTCCTTTCCTCAGGAGAATAACATCTGTATCCTTTCTGAGTTTGAGAATATCCCACAAATACACACTTAACACTTCTTGCTTCCAGCTTGCTTCTTTGCCCCTCAGGTAGAAAGACGAAGCACTTGCATCCAAACACTCTCAAATGATCAATGCTTGGTTTCTCCTTATGCAGTACCTCGTATGGAGACCTGCCCTTCAAATTGTTCGTGGGCAGTCTGTTGATCAAGTAGACTGCTGTCATTACAGCATCTCCCCAAAAACGTTTTGGAACTCCCCTTTCAAACATAATTTTCCTTGCTACCTCCATTATGTGTCTGTTCTTCCTCTCAGAGACCCCATTCTGCTGAGGAGTATAAGGACAAGTAGTTTGATGAACAATTCCATGCTTACTGAGTAATTCTTTGAACTGTCCACTGATGTATTCTCCTCCATTATCACTTCTCAAAATCTTTATTTTCGCTCCAAATTGTGTAGCAACATAGGAATGGAATCTGAGAAATGATTCATAGACTTGGCTCTTTGTACTCAGAAGAGTCACCCATGTATACTTGGATTTCTCATCAATAAAAGAAACGAAATACTTATATTGATCCTTGGAGAAACATGGTGCTGTCCATACATCAGAATGCACAAGAGCAAAGACTTCATCATAAACAGTAGATGAGTCATGAAAAGGCTGTCTACTGTGCTTTCCTAGAATACATGATTCACACACTTCATCCTTTTGAACAAGGTTGGGTAAGACCAACTGGAGGACCTTGGAACTAGGGTAACCAAGGCGAGCATGCCATATTGGGCTTTCTCCAACCGTATTCACTGCCAAAAACTTCCTTTCACCCCCTTCATGGGTAGATAAAAACTTAGCAGCACCATTTCCTTCCTTTAGTACATACGCACCTTCCTCCACCTTCCCTTCTCCTATCACTTGCTTAGACTTACTGTCCTGAAATTCAACAAAATCAGACCCAAACACAGCCAAGCAATCTAAATCCTTTGTTGTCTTTTGAACAGATAGCAAGTTAGAAGCAAAACTAGGCATGTATAAGGCCTTAGTTTTTTTCTTAAACAACTCTAAGTCACCAATACCCTCTATTGGGACTGTTCTCCCATCAGCAATCACTACACTACCAGGATGTTCCTTAACATTCCTAAGAATTCCAATATCCTTAATCATATGATGGGAAGCTCCTGAGTCAACAATCAATTCCCCATATGTTTTTTCAGCAAATAAACTCTTACCCCAATCAGAGAGAGTCTTACCAGACTTGGTAAATTCGGAGAGACTCCTAATCAGCTCCTCCAAGTCATACGTCTTCCCCACGTCTTCTCCAGCTGCCACAGAGACTGATCCCATATAGGAGCTAGGTTTACTAGAGCTCGATGGACCAGCTCGGTCATACCCATTGAGTCTGTTTCCACGCCACAGAGCTGAACCCTCAAAACTCCTAGTATCTTCCCACGGAGGACCTCCTTCCCTTATCCTCTTTGGTTTAAGGTGTGGATACAAAGTCCAACACTTCTCCTTAGTGTGGCCTTTCATCTTGCAGTGCTCACACTCAAATTTCCTTTTATCCACTTGTGGATATTCTTTTCTTCCAACTTGGCCTCCAAACTGATGTTAAACATGGAGAACACAAAGGTGTTCAAGAGAAGATCCCAAAGTGCCCAAGACTTAGCCATATTCGGGTCACTTTGGGTAAGGAAGGTCAAGAAGCGTTCAAGGCTTGGAAAATGGTGTTCTAGGCAATTCAAGTGAAGAAGGAGTGAGACCGCGTGAGGAACGAAGAAGGTCGCACGAGAAAATGGCAAAAACGGTGAAAAATGGAAGTTGGGAAATTTGGTCCCGACCATGTACCGCGGGTCGGACCTGGCATCGGTGCCACTCGACCCGCGGATCGACGAGGCATCAAGGAAGCCCGTACTGATGCGTGTTCGGACGGACACACGCGGATCAGAAGGAAAAATAGGATCCGCGTGTTTATCCGAATACCCGACCCGGGTAAACGGATAAACACGCGGGTCATGTCCTGATCCGCATCCCATCGCGTGTTGGCATCGAGTGTTCCTCGTCCCGCGACTCGATGCCACACGTACTGATCTCCGTCCCGCGTCCTGATGCCGAGTCCCCGATGCCGCGTGCCTTCCCTCGACCCGCGGATCCATTTCCCTTGACGCCAGTACGCGACCCAGTCCGTACAGAGGACCGTTGGAGACAGTTGACCAGATTCAAATCTGGTCAACATTTTACTTTTTCTCCTTTATTTTGAATCTGATTTTTCCTCTATAAATATGAGTTATTAGACTCATTTGTAATCAATCCAAGTATCATTTTATCAATAAAAGAAGAGAAAATCTTTAGTTCTTTATTTATTTCTTTTCTTTCTTTACTTAAGCTTTTCTTAGTATTTTCAATGTAGATTAAGGATAGACATTGCCTTTAGGGTGATATCCATTTTGGATTGAACCCATATTATTTGGTCTATGATTCCTTAATCTTTCTTATTCAAACTCCAAATCTCTCCACACAAGTAATACTCGGTTTTGTTAAACCGGTTTGTGTGGATTCTTTCTTTAACACCTTTAGGTGTTTGTTGATCATAAGATGAGCTTAGACTCATCAAATTCCAACATGGTATCAGAGCATAAGCTCTTGGATTGGAGATTTGGAGATTCGGTTTTGATTTTCAAAAGTTCTAAAATTTTGATTTCTTTGGTGAGTTGGGTTGAATCGGTATGAGAAAGCTTCAATCTTTCTCATGCGCTTAACCCAACACAAATTCGAATTAGTTTATCCGCTGCAAATGATTTAAAATGATTTGGAAAAATTTTGTTTTTAAAGTTTAAAGTTTGTGTTCTTTAAACCGGATTTTGTTTAATTTTCGGAAAATTGATTTGAAAATTCTTGGTGTAAGAGTTTTGTTTAAAAGGGTTTGAAAATGTTGATTTAAAATGACTTTGAAAAGTTTGATTTCAAATGTTGAAGAATTTCGATTTCAAAGTTTTAAAGTCTTGATTTTCTTAAAACCGGGTTTTGTTGATTTTAAAAGAAATGTTTGAAAAATCTTTGTTTTATTTGAAACCGGATTTTGTGAAGAAATTCTAGTAAATTTGAAATGTTTGTTTTGAAAAGTTTGAAATTTGTTACCAAAAGGTTTTGTTTTATTCGGAATTTTAAAGAAAATGGTTTTGAAAATCTTGGTTTAAAATTCTTGGTGAGCCTTTGTTGCTCTTGTTAAATCTTTGTCCAAGTAAGCTAATAAAAGATTGAGATTGCTTACTTGAGAGTTTCTTGAAGTGAACCGATGGAAAATGCCGGTATCACGTTTTAATACTTGGTTACAAATTCTCTCACTCTCGGTTACTAATTCTCTCAATCTTTGGTTACTAAATCTCTCATTCTCTCGGTTACTTATTCTCTAAATCTCTCGGTTACTTATTCTCTCTTTCTCTTGGTTACTCAATCTTTGGTTACTAATTATGATGTTGTTTTGAAGGAAGAGATCCATGGGATGCCTTTGTGCATTTAAAATCATGATGAATCCAATCCTAAATTGATGGCGAGAACCGTGGGATGCCAATGGAGCATTTAAAATCACGATGGATCCAAGCCAAAGTTTATTCATCAAAAGGTTGATGATTTAGTGGTTCAAGAGGAAACCACTCAAGAAGTTACAAAATTCTTCAAGGAGCTAAGAGGCTCCAAAAGTGTTCATACTTCCAATCCGAATTGGAAGAAGAGGGAGTGTCTAAATTTTTCCCTCCATTTTATTTGAAATTTGATTTTTGAATTTTTGAATTCCGGTTTAGAGTAAAACCGGTTGATTAATGGAGTTTAAATTCTGAAAAATGATATGCTTGCAAATTTGAAACCTTTAAACGAATTGAAGATTAAAAGTTTAAATTATGATGAAATTTGAATGTTTTTTTTTATGATTTTAAACTTAATTATTTGAATGTGGCTAACCTAATTCGTTTATTGTGTAAATGCAAGGTGAAATTCAAGAAGAAATGTTAAGAAGGTATCGGATTGGTGAAGTTTGGTGTACAGGGGAGAAGATTAATCAAAGGAATCGAAATTCCATGTCTCCAAACCGTAACAATAAGGTTGTCTCAAAACAGTCCCGTGAAGAAGAGTAGAGGAAAAGGCTCTCGGATGTTTTTGGACGCTTTGTCTTGGGAAGGTGGAGAAACCTCTCATATACTTGGTTTCTCCTTCCAAGTGGTGTAGATAAGGTCACGCTAAAGTCCATGGAGACGGTGTGAAAATGAAATCGAAACCATGTCCGACGCAAAATAACAAGGGAACATCAAGAGACGTCCAATCAATGCTCTCGGGAAATCATGGAGAAGCAATAAGACCAACAACTGATCCGAAACTTCAAGAAAAAGGGCCATTTCTAAACTCTCCATTTATGAATCAATCATTTGTTATTTAAAATCTATTGCTAGTATACATATATTTCTTAATTTATGGTTTTGAGTTATGGAAACATCTCTAATGTTTTCTTTTGTTTAAACCTCCTGATCAAAGGTGCAAATGAAAGAAGAATAATGAGGAAACCATGAGGAGAAACCGGAGTTAAGAAGAAAAATCAAAAGGAGCAATAAGACCGAAGATTGATCCGAGACTCCAAAAGCAAAAGACGTTGCCAAGCTCCACTCTCAGCCTCTGTTTCACGGTGTTTCACGGCGGCTAAGCGTGCGGGGGAGTATTAAAGAAAGAAACCCAAAGAAGAAGAGCAAGGCCGAAGCTATCACGGATAAGATGAAGGCCGAAGCTCAAAGAAGAAGAGCAAGACCGAGGCGGAACAAAGAGGAGCCGAGGTGAAGCTCAAAACCCTGGTTTAAAACCCTTAAGACCTTGGAGTAGATACTCTTTTTCCTTAGTGTGGTTTTGTCCCAAAGGGTTTTCCCACTAAGGTTTTAATGAGGTCTCTCCTTGTGTCTCCAAGTTAATACTTCGGGTTACTGCGTATTAACTTGCGGGGGAGTGTTAAACATGGAGAACACAAAGGTGTTCAAGAGAAGATCCCAAAGTGCCCAAGACTTAGCCATATTCGGGTCACTTTGGGTAAGGAAGGTCAAGAAGCGTTCAAGGCTTGGAAAATGGTGTTCTAGGCCATTCAAGTGAAGAAGGAGTGAGACCGCGTGAGGAACGAAGAAGGTCGCACGAGAAAATGGCAAAAACGGTGAAAAATGGAAGTTGGGAAATTTGGTCCCGACCATGTACCGCGGGTCGGACCTGGCATCGGTGCCACTCGACCCGCGGATCGACGAGGCATCAAGGAAGCCCGTACTGATGCGTGTTCGGACGGACACACGCGGATCAGAAGGAAAAATAGGATCCGCGTGTTTATCCGAATACCCGACCCGGGTAAACGGATAAACACGCGGGTCATGTCCTGATCCGCATCCCATCGCGTGTTGGCATCGAGTGTTCCTCGTCCCGCGACTCGATGCCACACGTACTGATCTCCGTCTCGCGTCCTGATGCCGAGTCCCCGATGCCGCGTGCCTTCCCTCGACCCGCGGATCCATTTCCCTTGACGCCAGTACGCGACCCAGTCCGTACAGAGG
Source organism: Draba incana (assembly GCA_963576765.1). Classification (NCBI taxonomy): domain Eukaryota; kingdom Viridiplantae; phylum Streptophyta; class Magnoliopsida; order Brassicales; family Brassicaceae; genus Draba; species Draba incana. The sequence goes on along the minus strand of OY755203.1, from coordinate 25,006,877 downwards.
ACCGTTGGAGACAGTTGACCAGATTCAAATCTGGTCAACATTTTATTTTTTCTCCTTTATTTTGAATCTGATTTTTCCTCTATAAATATGAGTTATTAGACTCATTTGTAATCAATCCAAGTATTTTCTTTTCTTTCTTTACTTAAGCTTTTCTTAGTATTTTCAATGTAGATTAAGGATAGACATTGCCTTTAGGGAGATATCCATTTTGGATTGAACCCATATTATTTGGTCTATGATTCCTTAATCTTTCTTATTCAAACTCCAAATCTCTCCACACAAGTAATACTCGGTTTTGTTAAACCGGTTTGTGTGGATTCTTTCTTTAACACCTTTAGGTGTTTGTTGATCATAAGATGAGCTTAGACTCATCAAATTCCAACAACTGAGCCACTTCTTTTACAGCATGAGCCACTTCACTTGGTTGACCAAACAAGCCCCTTGAGCCTTCTTCCCTTTGAATCTGCATACACACTTCAGTAAAGCTAGGGAGTTTGTCAAACCTCAAGATGTGATGGATGAACTCCTTGAAGGATCCATTGAGACTAAGAAGAAGTCCGAAGACCAGGTCTTGGTCACGCCTCTCACTTAGCTCCTTTGCATCTGTAGTTTGTGGCCTAAGGAGTTCCAGCTCAGCCCACAGTCCTCTATATTCTCCAAAAAGATCCTTGAACACTCTATCTCCTTGTTTGATTTCATTCAAGGCTTTCTTCACTTCAAATATCCTAGAAACATTTGACATGTTCCCATAGACTCCTAACAGAGTCTTCCATAGTTCTCTAGCCGTCTCAGCATAAGAGTAGGCTGCAAGTATTGCTGGCTCAAGAGAACTTTGAAGAGCAGCTAACACAAACTGATCTTCCTGTTCCGTCTTGCTTTCTTCTTTCGCAGCAGCCACACCGGCAGCCACACCGGCCGCCACACTAGCAGCTACACCAGGAGCCACACCAGCGGCCACACGAGCATACGAACCAGTAGCCACATGACTTCCTACTTCCACAGCTGATCCTTTGTCGATGGACTCCACTTGAGGATCTACATATCCCCATAGTCCACGACTTCTTAGAGCTGTCTTGGTGGTCCTAGACCACAACAAGTAATTTGTTCCTTTGAGTACCACTGGAATAACAACGTTCTTCTGATTAGTATCCATGCTTCAAGAGAAAATAAACTTCAGAACTTCAAGATCCTAAACCTGCTCTGATACCATGTAGATTTGTGAATCAAACTCTCCTAATCTTCTCCTAAAACTCACGTCCAAAACATAGAGAGAGAGGAGAAAGTTTAATGTTTGATTGTTTAGAGAGATAGAGAGATATTTCTGAATTTTTCTCTTATTAGTTTTCAGATCTTACAACTGATACTTATACTAACTCTATTACAAATATCTAACAAATATCTAAGAAATATGATTAAACAACTAATCACAAATATCTTCTTTAAAATCTGATCCACCCTCTTGTCCACTTGCTCTTACCTAGCTCTTAAGTTATCTTTTGTCACTTGAGAAGACTTGGCTTTGAAGACTTCCAACCATTGACTCAAACTCAACTTAAGTCTTTGACTTTTCTTCTCCGAGCCATCAGACCGATTGCACTTGACCGAGTCCTCCACATTACTAGGCTCAACAATCCTCCTTACATCACTAGGCTCAACAGAGAAGAGCAAGGCCGAGGCAAGAGAAGAGAGTCGAGGACCGAAGCTCAACAATGATCAAGACCTTGATTATTTTCCCCTAGATCATTGAGTTGGTACTCTTTTTCCTTAGTAGAGTTTTATCCCAATGGGTTTTATCTACTAAGGTTTTAATGAGGCCTCTCCTTGTATCTCCAAGTTCACACTTCACTTTGTTGTTAATCAAGGAGAGTACTTAAGAGTAATTAATCAACCAAGGACTCTTAAGTTACTAAGGTGAATAAAGGAGTTACCAGGTGAAATGGTTTGGTAACAAAGTCTGATCTAAAGTGAATAACTAATGGTAACATTATAATCACGTGGATAAGTGATTCTGTGCAAAAGAAGACTAAAGGACGTTGGTGAGGTGGTGTACAAGCGGTTTAATTAAGTGGATAAGGTCAGCAAATCATAATAGAGACGTTGGATCCATTCTGGTACAATAAGGCACATGTTTGCTTTATCACTAAGAGACAAACTTTGCTTTATGTTCTTTCTATCTTTGGTTACTTTTCAAACGTTCATATTTTCCTTGTGCCTATTTAAAGGCTGATCTTTGTATTGTAATTATTAACTTGAGATAATAAGAAGAAATCTGATTCAAGTTCCTTTTTCTCTCTTTTACATATCAAAATCAGATTAGTATTCAAAATGTAGTCTTTAGGAGAGAAAAGCGTTTAGGGTAAGATTCATTTGAATCAAACCCATTTATGTATTCTAAATCTTTCTTAATCTCTCCTTAGTCTACTAAAATCTGTCCTAATCTCTTCTCAAACTCTGTTCTAAACTCTTTGTGTTTTCTTGAGCATTTCTTTGATTCATTCCTTCCTAAAGGATGAATCTCTTGTTTATGTGAGCATTTGCTCATAAATTCTAACATGGTATCAGAGCATAAGCTCTTGGGTTAGTAATGTTAGATTGAATCGTTATAAGAAAGTTTTCATTCTCCTTATGCGCTTAATCTAACAAACATTTTAAACATGATTTCCGCTGTGTTTGTATGAATGATTGTGTTGTTGAAAAGACTTGGATCTATTGCTCGGAGAAAGCTAGATCCGAGACTCAAGAATGAAGTAGGTGAAAGCTTGAAGCTTTCCCATGAAGTTTGAAGAAGAAAGCCCGAAGCTTTCTAGTTGAAGAAGAAGGAACCGAGAAGAAGCTTAGGGATTTGAAGATGTTCTTTCCCATGAAGATTGAAGAAGAAAGCTTGAAGCTTTCATGAAAAAACGGAAGAAAGAAGCTCACGGTTTGAAGATACTCTTACCATGAAGCAAAGAAGGTTCCTTTGAAGAGAAGAAGCTCAAACAAGAAGGTGGTTCCCTTGAAAGGGAGTAAATTTCCAACCTTTGGAGCTAGTTGAAGATGAAGCTCAAACAAGAAGGTGGTTCCTTGATAGGTCAAGGAGTAAATTTCCAACCTTTGGAGCTGTTTTAAGATGGTTCAATCAAGAAGGTGAAAGGGTTGAAAGTCCCAACCTTTGGAGCCAAAATCCGAGTGTTATGATGCTCGGTCACTAGTGTGAAGCTAAGGGGAATCAAGGGAAGAAAATCATTAAGGTTTGTGTCTTTCCTTTCCCATGAAGCTCAAGGATGTTGTTTACTCTCAAGAAGCCTATGTTGGTGCGGTTAGATGAAGGAAGGATCGGTTGGTTTGCTAGAGAGGAGGAGTAGAATGAAAGTGGAGATTCTCAAATGGAGGTTCTTGGTAAGGTGAACATTGGGCCCGATGGGAGTCAAGCCATGGATTGCTTATTTGGGTAATTTCCTATCCATACTCTCCTGGTGGATTGATATTAAATGAATCCATGATCTAGCCTAAGAGAAACACATTCATGAGAATAGAGAATACTTCTTAAATCTACCCCTTTCTTATACTCAAAATCTTTCTATATTATTTTAAATCTCTCATTCTCTATATTCTCTAATTCTCTATTCTCAAAATTAGTTTGGAACCAAAGCCTAAACACAAACCAAACACTAACCGGATCCTTATGTGCTCGATTACTCTTGGTTCGAATTCTCGTGTGTTGTGAATTCTCTTCGGTAAAAGAAAGGTTTCCCCTTTATCATAGCTCACCGTGTGTGTGAAATTTATCACCGGACCCCTTATTCTCTATGGTGATAAGGTTTGAGCACTTATGGTCCATTCTTGTGAGAATCATTGAAAGATTAATGTTAGTAATATTGAGAAGATGTTTGGTGTTGGTAACATTGATTGGAACATTGGTGGGAATGGAAAGATTGCTTGGTGTTGTGCTTGTGGTATGTTTTGTAGCGGTTCTTGTTTGAATATGGAACCGATGATGCACACCCAAGGAGTCCAAGGAGATGCTGTTGAAAGTACTCACCAAGCAAGTGAATCAAGATGAAGAACAAAGTCAGATTGGTTGTGAAATGGTGTTGGGCTTGATCAGAATCAGAATGGACTTTATTTTGGGTCTGTGAACAGTAAAAACGTTTTTATTGATTCTTTCTTTATACATATGTATGTGGTTGTAAACAATAGAATAAGAAGATCAGATCAACAAAAATCTCTCTCTCTCTAAACTCTCTCTCTTGTTCTAGATCTGGATCACCACAAGATCATCCTTAATCTCTTAAATCTCTTCCGATCTCTTAAAATCTTCATGGTATCAGAGCATTAAAGCTCTTGAAGACCTTATTTCCGCAAGTTTACTCTGTTCTTTGATCTTTCTATGGAGAATCAAAAGCAACTAACTCTTCCAGTTGTTCTTAAAGGGAGCAACTATCTCTTGTTGTCTAGAACCACAAAGACAGTACTAAGGAGTCGTGGGCTTTGGGTACACTGCCTAAGCTCTCAAGATGTGTCTGAGGACACGAAAAAGGCTGGAACCTCTGGAGCTGAAGCTGGAGAAGGTGGCGTAGAGTCTCATGCCAAGATCAGCACCAACACAGAGGATTCCAAGTGGATCCAAGAGGATCAGCTTGTTCTTGCTGTTCTTCAGAGCTCTCTGGAGCAGAGCATCCTTGCTTCTTACTCCTATGTGGAGACAGCAAAGGAGTTGTGGGAGACTCTCTTGGGGGTTTATGGTAATGAATCCAATCTTAGTAGAATCTTTGAAATTAAGAGAGCTCTAAACAACCTTCAGCAAGAAGGGAAAGAGTTCAAGGATCTCTTTGGAGAGTTCAGAGGGCTATGGGCTGAATTAGATATGCTCAGACCGCCCACTCTTGATGTCAAAGAGATGATTGAGAGGAGAGAGCAAGATCAAGTATTTGGACTGCTCCTCACTCTAGATGAGTCTTACACAGGACTGATTCATCATATCTTGCGGCTTGAGAAGATGCCTACGTTAAACCAAGTGTGTATGATGATTCAGAAGGAGGAAGGCTCTAAAGGTCTCTTTAAAGGGACAAGTGAGACTGCCCATATGGGCAGAAGCAAAGAAGCGGTTGAAGCTGCCCATGTAAGCAGAGGTGGTTATCAAACTGAAAGAAAACAACTATGGTGTGAGCATTGTAAGATGAAGGGACACACCAAAGACAAATGCTGGACTCTCCATCCACATTTGAGACCCCAGAATCTGAGAGGAATGGCTCAAACATCAAGGGGGACTGCTGGAGTGGCTGTAGCCGCCTCAGATGATGTTGTAAGGAGGTCTGACTTGGATGCTCTCATCAAGAGCATTGCCAAGCTCACTGAATCAGGTAAGAGTCTCTTTGCATCTAGAACTCTCAAACCGGTTATAATTGATTCAGGGGCCTCTCATCACATGATTAGTGATAAGAAGTTGTTGTCCAATGTTAAGCCTCACTTGGGAAAGGTTACAATAGCAAATGGACAGGATGTTGAGATTAGGGGAATCGGAGATTTAGAGTTGTTTAGTAAGAATACAAAAGCTCTATTTATGCCTGAGTTCGCTACTAATCTATTGTCTGTTCAGAAAGCTACTAAGGACCTTGATTGTTTGGCTGTGTTTAGTTCTGATGATGTGTGGTTTCAGGACACTAAGTCAGGGAAGACCATTGGGGAAGGTTGCTCCAAAGATGGTCTCTATATTTTGGATGTGTTGGACAACAAGCAACCAGTAGTGGATATTGCAGCTAATCACTCGGCTCTAAGTTCAGGAAGTATGAACTCTTTTTGGCATGAAAGGCTCGGTCATCCCCACCTCAGTGCCCTTAAACTTGTTTTGCCTCATCAGAAGGATCAAGATCATCAAGATTGTGAAGCATGTATTCTAGGGAAACATTGTAGAACTGTTTTTCCAGAATCATCTAGTGTGTATGATGCTTGTTTTGATCTAGTTCACTCTGATGTATGGACAGCACCGTGTGTAACTCGAGATCAATACAAATATTTTGTCTCGTTTATTGATGAGAAATCGAAGTATACTTGGGTAACACTCATGCCATCAAAGAGTCATGTCCTAGAAGCTTTTTCCAAGTTCTATAACTATGTGCATACTCAATATGGAGCCAAGATCAAGATTCTCAGAAGTGATAATGGGGGAGAGTACATGAGTAAGTCTTTTACAGAGTTTTTGGGAAAACGTGGAATTGTACATCAAACCTCTTGTGCATATACTCCACAACAGAATGGAGTGGCTGAGAGAAAGAATAGGCATTTGATGGAAGTGGCTAGGACAATAATGTTTGCTAGGAGTGTTCCTAAGCAGTATTGGGGAGATGCTGTGATGACTGCATGTTATCTGATCAACCGGCTGCCAACCAAACACCTTGGAGATGTATCTCCATACGAGGTATTAACCAAAACTAAACCAAGTATTAATCATCTCAAAGTGTTTGGATGTGTTTGCTATGTCTTTGTTCCAGAAGCTCATAGAAACAAGCTTGAACCCAAGAGTATCAAGTGTATGCTTGTTGGCTATTCTCCCACTCAGAAAGGATACAAGTGCTATAATCCAGAGACTAAACGTGTGTATGTCTCTAGGGAAGTCAAGTTTGATGAGAAAAAGGGTTATTTCAATGAGAGGAATTGGGATGATTTGAAGGGATTAAGAGAACTAAGGAGATTCTGAGGTCCTCATTTGACATCAAAGATTTGGGGGAGCTGAAGTATTTTTTGGGCATCAAGATGACTCGGGAGCCAAATGGGATGTTTATATCCCAGAGGAAGTATGTGATTGACTTGTTGAAAGAAACTGGCAAGTTAGGTTCAAAACCAGCAAGAACACCTATTGAGGAAGGCTACCAAGATGTGAGAGATGAGGAGATATGGTCAGATGTTAAGCAATACCAGAGGTTAGTTGGGAAGCTAATCTACCTAACCATAACACGGCCTGATATTTGTTTCGCAGTAAATAGAGTGAGCCAGCATATGCAAGCTCCTAAGGCACATCATTGGAGGATGGTAGAGAGAATTTTGAGATATCTCAAGGGCAACCCGGGAAAGGGAATATGGCTAGAATGTAATGGGAGTACTGAGCTGAAAGCTTACTGTGATGCAGATTGGGCAGGAGATAGACAAGATAGAAAATCAACAACTGGGTATTACACATTTGTAGGAGGTAATCTTGTGACTTGGAGAAGTAAGAAACAGAAGGTGATTGCTCTATCTAGTGCTGAAGCAGAATATAGGGCAATGAAGGAAGTCACAAAAGAGATGATATGGGTGAAGGCTCTTCTCAAGGATTTGGGTATTCATGAGACCAGACCAATGAGTCTTTATTGTGATAATCAAGCTGCGATCCACATTGCCTCAAATCCGGTATTTCATGAGCGAACAAAACACATTGAAGTGGATTGTCATTTTGTCAGGAGCAAGATTCAAGATGGATTGATTACTCCTAAATTTGTGAAGAGTGAAGATCAAATGGCAGATATATTCACCAAGGCTACTTCTGTAAGCATATGTGAGTACATCCATGACAAGATTGGCCTATGGGATCCTCACCGGCCAACCTTGAGGGGGAGTGTTGAAAGTACTCACCAAGCAAGTGAATCAAGATGAATGAACAAAGTCAGATTGGTTGTGAACAGTAAAAACGTTTTTATTGATTCTTTCTTTATACATATGTATGTGGTTGTAAACAATAGAATAAGAAGATCAGATCAACAAAAATCTCTCTCTCTCTAAACTCTCTCTCTTGTTCTAGATCTGGATCACCACAAGATCATCCTTAATCTCTTAAATCTCTTCCGATCTCTTAAAATCTTCAGATGCAACTAGTTTTTGGAGATCCACAAGAAGGTGGTTCCTTGATAGGTCAAGGAGTAAATTTCCAACCTTTGGAGATCCACAAGCATGGAGGATTTGGAAGGGAAAATCCGAACTTGTAGCTATCTAATCGACGAGCCATTTCAATTCCTCAAGACAAGCCGATGTGATGGAGTTATCCGAGATTGTTGCTTCGGATGGTTAAAGAAACATAGCTTAAAGAAAGGTTGCATAAACTTGGGGAGTCAAGGAGCTAAGGGGAGATTTGGTATTGCTATTTAGTTATAAATGAAGACCGGAGGGAACACGGAGGAGGCCGAGATAGAAGAGCCACTTGGAGTTTATGATCAAACCTGAAGCTAAAAAAAGAATGGAATGGCTTCGGGTGAAGAGTTGAACCGGTTTGTGTGAAGAAGAATGGCGGTTCCAAGTCACACTAGTGGGATAAAATGATCATGCTTTCAAGGAGTGATCATTGAAGAACAACCGAAATGGTTGAATTGTGTGAATGGAGGAGGACTCACAAGGTTGTATGGTGAAATACACTAAGGAACCAAAAAGCTCCACCACTTGGATCATGATGGTCCGAGTTGTTTAGAGTGGTGTGGAAAGCAAGTGAAGATCAAAGGATCAACCACACTATTAAATCAAGGAGAGTACTTAAGGGTTCATCTAACCTTAAGTTACTAATAATAGAGAAAGACCGAGACGTGACTCGGACGCTTGGATATGCGGACGGTCAGAGATGAGGACGCGGATCCAGTAGCGGTCTAGTGGCGGTTTAAAGCGGTCATAACGTGGAGAAGCTAGACCGCATGAAGAGAAGTTGAAGCCGCATGAGAAGACCCGCAGAACAGAACACTCGACCCGCAGAACGTATTCCCGAGGTACGGGACGGATGGATCCTCGACCCGCGGCACGAAGAAGGACGCGGGACAAAGAAGGACGCGGGAAGGATTTCTCCGAGTGGTCCCGCGGTTTGAATCAAAAAAATGACCGTTGGAGGATAAGGCTTGGATTGTGTCTTGGTTCATTCATCAACAAAGGAAAGGACCACTTGAGGATAAGGTTTTGCTTTATCAAATGGAGACAAGAATTGCTTTATGAATCTGATCCAAAACCTTATCCTCTCCCCACCTTTCCAACGTTCACATTTCTTCTTCTTCTTTATATATTTGTAATCCTTTCATTGGAATGTTTAACTCTTTCATTAATAAAAATCTGAGTTCATCATTTCTCTAAAATGTAGTCTTTAGGAGTTTATGCTTTTAGGGTGATTTCCATTTAGGAATGAACCCATTCATGTTAATCTCTTCTTAATCACTCCTAAACTCTTCTAATCTATTCTAAATCTCTTCTTAATCTGTCCGAACCAGTTCATGCTCTTTTGAGCTTTTCTTATGGATTCAATCTCTCTAAAGGTTGGATCTTTCTTTATGAACACCTTATGAACCCTAAAATCTAACACACACCATCAAAATAAAAAGGCTACTCTCTAAACTCTTACTCTTTAAATATGTTCAATTATAATCGTTTGGTTCATTGATTGCTTGCTTGGTTCATTGGTGTATACTTTAAGCTTTCCCTTGCTTGAATCTTGTTTAAGGTTTAAAGGGGAGAAGAATGGAGTTAGCCGATGATTGTGAGACGAAGAGGAAGCATCAAGACCGGCGGTTTCAACCTTAGTCTTTGTGTTCACAACGACTAAAGTTGAGGGGGAGTATTAGAGAGGAAGCATGAAGAAGAAGAGCAAGGCCGAGGCAAGAGAAGAGAAGCCGAGGACCGAAGCTCAACAAATGATCAAGACCTTGATTATGTTCCCCTAAGATCATTGAGTTGGTACTCTTTTTCCTTAGTAAAGTTTTATCCCAATGGGTTTTATCTACTAAGGTTTTAATGAGGCCTCTCCTTGTATCTCCAAGTCCACACTTCACTTTGTTGTGGTTGGACTTGAGGGGGAGTGTTAATCAAGGAGAGTACTTAAGAGTGATTAATCAACCAAGGACTCTTAAGTTACTAAGGTGAATAAAGGAGTTACCAAGGTGAAATGGTTTGGTAACAAAGTCTGATCTAAAGTGAATAACTAATGGTAACATTATAATCACGTGGATAAGTTATTCTGTGCAAAAGAAGACTAAAGGACGTTGGTGAGGTGGTGTACAAGCGGTTTAATTAAGTGGATAAGGTCAGCAAATCATAATAGAGACGTTGGATCCATTCTGGTACAATAAGGCACATGTTTGCTTTATCACTAAGAGACAGACTTTGCTTTATGTTCTTTCTATCTTTGGTTACTTTTCAAACGTTCATATTTTCCTTGTGCCTATTTAAAGGCTGATCTTTGTATTGTAATTATTAACTTGAGATAATAAGAAGAAATCTGATTCAAGTTCCTTTTTCTCTCTTTTACATATCAAAATTATTGACCAAAATAAATAAAGGTCATGTGAATAAATCACCTAAGGGAAATAAAATGGTGTTAAGTGTGTATCGGACCCGCGGGAAGGTTTGGCATCGAGGAAACTGAAAGATTTAGAGTGTTTAAGCGGAAAGATTAAGAGAGAATAGAAGAGATTAAGAGATTAAGAACTTGAAAACATTTTTCCATTATTTTTCCAAGGTAACTCATACAAATGATTGGAATCTACCTATAAATAGCAAAATACTAGGTAAGAATGGTCAACATGACCGTTTAAGGATAAGGTAAAAGGTTTCGGTCACTCTGCCCGATCCGCGTGACCAAGACTCGGCGCCGTACGTGCTGCGGGTCCATAAACACGTCCAGATTCCTGCCCGCGGTACGCTCCTCGTACGTGACCCGTTTACCCGGGTAGGATCCGCGTGTTTTACCGATAACCCGGTACCGCGACCCGGCTTCTCCCTCGATGCACTTCTGTCCCGCGGTACGAGTTCCTCGATGCCGATCCTTCCCGCGGTACGTGCGTCTCGGACCCAACTGATCCGCGGATTGGCATCGAGACCAAACTGACCCGCATATCGTCCTTCTCGATGCTAGTACGATCCGCGGGTTAGTTTTCTCGATGCCGATCCGTTCCGCGGTTTACCCATCCATTTTATTCTCCTTGGGTAAATTACCCAAAGTTATTTATTTCCCTAAGTACCAATGTAGCACTTAGGTCAATACTCCCCCTCAAGTTAAACATAAAGAATTTATGCTTAACTTGGAATGCTCACAACCATCACCTCGTTAAAAACCTTAGTAAAGAAAACTACATGGGACAAAACTTTACTAAGGGAAAAAGAGTGTGATGATTGCAAGCAAGAGGTCTTCTATGGATGGGTCAAATCCACAAGTCCAAGTTTGCCATAAAGATGATTGCAAACCTTGAGACTTGCGGCCTTAGTGAAGATATCCGCTAGTTGGTCTTCGCTTCTAGTGTAACACGGTAGAGTCCATCCTTGCTCAATCTTTTCCCGTACCTTGTGACAATCGATCTCAATGTGCTTCGTCCTTTCATGGAATACCGAGTTCGTAGCTATATGAATCGCGGCTTGATTATCACAATGCATGATCATCGGTTTTGTAGCTTCGATCCCCAAGTGTACAAGAATCCCTCTTAGCCAAGTGAGCTCATTAGTCAACTTCCTCATTGCTCTATACTCTGCTTCCGCACTAGAACACGAAACCTCCTTTTGTTTCTTTGTTCTCCAAGTCACCAAGTTTCCTCCGATGAACGTACAATAGCCGGTTGTTGATCTTCTATCACTTCTATCTCCTGCCCAATCTGCATCACAATACCCAACCACATCAGAGTTCTCATTCCTTCCCATCCAAATTCCTTGTCCCGGACTCTCCTTTAGATATCTAAGGATCCTCTCAACCATTTTCCAATGATATCTCTTAGGCTCTTTCATATGTTGGCTTACTTGGTTGACCGCAAAGCAAATATCCGGTCTTGTAAGCGTCAAATAGATCAATTTCCCAACAAGCCACCTATATCTCGAGGGATCCTCATACAACTCATCTTCTTGCTCCCCCTTTCTATCGGCCTTGTATCCTTCCTCCAATGGAGTCTTAGCCGGTTTACACGCAAGATTCCCGGTCTCTTTCAACAAATCCAACACATACTTCCTTTGACTAATGTGAAGTCCATTCTTGAACCTACAAACTTCAATACCAAGGAAATACTTCAACTCCCCAAGATCCTTGATCTCAAATACCGACTTGAGAAAGTCCTTCGTTTCTTGAATTCCTTCTTTATCATCACCGGTGATTACCATATCATCAACATAGATCAATACTACAACCATTCCCTTTGGACCTTGTAGAGTAAATAGAGTATGATCCAATTCACACTTCTTAAACCCTTTTTCTTTGAGAATGCTACTCAACTTCTTGTACCACGCTCGTGGAGATTGTTTGAGACCATAGATAGCTTTCCTTAACCGAAGAACTTTTCCCGGAGCAATGGATGTCTCAAGTCCGGGAGGAGGCATCATATAGACTTCTTCTTCAAGGTCTCCTTGTAGAAAAGCATTTTTAACGTCCATTTGCCAAAGTTCCCAATCCAAGTTAACCGCCAAAGAAAACACAACCCGAACCGTATGGAGCTTAGCAACCGGGGCGAATGTATCCGTATAATCATCTCCATAAGTTTGTGTGAATCCTCGAGCAACCAACCGAGCTTTATACCGTTCAAGATCACCATTACTTAGATACTTGATCGTGAAGACCCATTTTGATGTCACGGCTCTCTTCCCATACGGCAAATCCGCCTCATCCCATGTGTGATTCTTTACCATAGCACCCACTTCATCATCTACGGCCTCTACCCACCTTTCATCTTCCATGGCTTCATCATAAGTCTTTGGGATGGTATGTTCATCTATCTTGGTAAGAAAGGCACGATGAGAGGAAGGAAGAAGGGCGAGAGAACACACGGCTTGAATGGGATGTGCAACGGCTTGATAGTTGTAGTAGACTCTACTCTCTTTCCATTGAGAGGGATTCTTCTTGATTCTAGTACTTCTTCTAAGCATCGGTTCGATCGGAGCTTGACCTTCTTGAGTTTCCTCTTGTTCTTGGTTTTCCTCCAATTCCCCTTGAGCATGATCTTGAACTTGTTCCCCCTCTTGAACCACTTCTTGATTCTCGACCGATTCACTAGGCATGGCTTGAGTGGCTTGGCTTGGAGATGTTGGGGAGATGGTCTCAACAATATTGTCTCTTGGCTCATGAGTTCCCAAGTTTTGAAGAAGGAACCGTAGATTAGAGCCAAGGTCCGACTTAGTAGCCAAGTCATCCAAGTTTTCCCTTGTATCCACACCATAATACCCTTTGTCTTCAATAAACTTCACATCCCTTGATACAACCGTCTTCCTTGAAACCGGATCATAACATTTATAGCCCTTTTGAGTAGTTGAGTATCCAAGGAAGATGCATCTCAAGCTCTTGGCATCTAGCTTGTTCCGTAGCTCACCGGGTACTAACACAAAACAAAGACAACCAAAAACCTTTAGATGTTCAATAAAAGGTTTAGTTTTGTTTAATACCTCAAATGGTGCATAATCTCCCAAGATTTTGGTTGGTGTTCGGTTGATTAGATAGCAAGCCGTCATTACGGCATCTCCCCAAAATCTTCTTGGAACATTCATATGAAACATCATCGATCTAGAGACTTCCATCAAATGACGATTCTTCCGTTCGGCTACACCATTTTGTTGGGGGGGGTGTAGGGACAACTTGTTTGATGGAATATGCCTTCCTTTTTGAGATGTTCTTTGAACCGGTTGCTAGTATACTCCCCTCCATTATCTGTTCTAAAATTTTTGATCTTTGCATTGTATTGGTTAGCAATATAAGCTTCAAAATTCATAAATGCCTCAAATACTCTATCTTTAGATGGTAAAAGTGTAATCCAAGTGTATTTCGATTTCTCATCTATAAAGGTGACAAAGTATTTGTTATTATCTCTAGAAATGCAAGGGGAGGTCCACACATCCGAATGAACTAAGTCAAAACAATTATCATAAGTGGTAGTAGATTTTGGAAAAACCGATTTGCAATGTTTACCAAGGATACAAGATTCACAACTCAAATGATCAAAGTAAACATTAGGTATGTCAGATTCTGAAGATAAAGATTGATCTTGATCAAGAACAAACACAATCAGAACGTGAGATCAAGAGAGAATGGAGAAGTTTCTAGAGAGATGGAGAAGATGAAGATATTTTCATTACATTTCAATAAAAGATTACAAAGAGTTTTAAATAAAGATTACAAATGACTTGGGCTTATTAAACCAAATTACTTGGGCTTACAACTAAAGATTACAAATAATCCATACCCAATAAGAAACACTAAGAATCAATAAGAATCAATACTCCCCCTCAAACTTAGCCAACAGATCAGATGGCTAAGTTTGGAAACTCATGAAGCATATCACCTCATTAAAACCTTAACATAGAAAAACCACTTGGGAGAAAACTATGTCAAGGAAAAAGAGTATGATGTTCATGAGTTAGGCCGAGTAAGATTCACGAAACCAAGTCTGCCATAGATAGAGTTGCAAACCTTGAGAGTTGCCGCCTTGGTGAAGATATCTGCCAACTGATCCTCACTTCTTGTGTAGCAAGGTAATATAGTACCATCTTCAATCTTTTCACGAACCTTGTGACAATCGATCTCCACATGTTTGGTCCTCTCATGAAACACAGAATTGTTGGCAATATGTATAGCTGACTGATTATCACAATGCATAGTAATCGGGCCAGATTGTTCAATCCCAAGGTCTTTGAGAAGAGCTTTGAGCCAAGTCAGTTCATTCGTAAGCTTCCTCATAGCTCTATACTCCGCTTCTGCACTTGAACACGAGACCACTTTCTGCTTCTTTGTCTTCCAAGTAACCAAATTCCCTCCAATGAAAGTGCAATAACCAGTGGTAGACTTTCTATCTGTTCTATCACCAGCCCAATCAGCATCACAGTAACCTACAATCTCTGTATTAGCATTCTTTCCCATCCAAATACCTTGACCAGGTGTCCCTTTACGATATCTCAAAATTCGCTCCACCATACTCCAATGATACACTGTTGGAGCCTGCATATGTTGACACACTTGATTCAAGGCAAAACAGAGATCTGGTCTTGTAAGGGTGAGATACATCAGCCTCCCGACAGTTCTTCTATACAAACCAACATCCTTGAAACTCTCATCAGCTTTCTCCCCCTTTCGGTTAACCTTGTAGCCATCTTCAAGTGGAGTCTTAGCTGGTTTCGCTCCAAGCTTACCAGTTTCTCTCAAAAGATCAAGAGTATACTTTCTTTGAGATAAGAAGAGGCCCTCTGGTAATCTACAAACTTCAATCCCTAGGAAGTATTTCATCTCTCCAAGATCCTTAATCTCAAAGGCAGATTTAAGAAAGGCTTTGGTGTTTTGAATACCTTCCTTGTCATCACCTGAAATGATGATATCATCCACATAGACTAGTACCACAACAATACCTCTAGAGCTTCGCAGAGTAAACAAAGTATGATCAGAGTGAGATTTCTTAAACCCATACTGTATGAGAGTAGAACTCAACTTGTGATACCAAGCCCTTGGCAACTGTTTCAGACCATATATTGCTTTTCTCAGCCTTAGAACCTTTCCAGATTCAACAATATCATCAAGACCAGGTGGAGGAATCATATATACCTCTTCTTTGAGTTCCCCTTGAAGAAACGCATTCTTCACATCCATTTGCCATAGATCCCACGAGAGATTTGTAGCTAATGAGAGGACCACTCTCACTGTATGAAGTTTAGCTACTGGAGCAAACGTATCAGTGAAATCCTCACCATAAGTTTGAGTAAATCCTCTTGCTACTAGGCGAGCTTTGTACCTCTCTATCTCCCCATCACTCTTGTACTTGATAGTGAATACCCATCTAGAACTCACCGCTCTCTTTCCTTCTGGGAGCACCTCCACATCCCATGTATGATTGCGCTCCATAGAACTTCTTTCATCACTAATAGCATCAACCCACTCCTTTTTATCCTTTGCCTCCTCATAACTTCTAGGAATCTGGTTCTGCTCAACCTTGGCCAGAAAGGCTTGATAATCAGATGGCAAGAAGGCAAGAGAACACACTGCTTGTATAGGATAAGCAACAGCCTCATTGTTGTAGTAAACTCTTGTGTTCTTCCAGTTCTCAGGCCCAGACTTCAACCTCTCACTTCTTCTTAGAGGCTGAACAACCTCAGTCTCTCCTGTTTCTTTCTCTTCAACTTCTTCAGCCACCACATCTTCTAGAGAATATGAAACAACATCATCTAAGTGAGATTCCCCTTCTTCACTGTCCATTGGTGAATCCACTTCTTCTGAAGAAGCTCTTGAATGATCTTGACTACCAGCTTCACCTTCACTTTTGGTGCTACTATCATCTGATCTTGTTTTACCACCCTCATCAACAACTGGACCTTCTTGATGTCTCTCTGCACTATTAGTTGGTGGCATTGGTGGACCAGCTAGAGTAGTAAGACCATCAAGTATATGCTTCAAGATAGTGGCTCTGTCGTTGGAAGAAGCAAGATCTTTAAGCTCATCCCAATTTTCATTACCAAAGTATCCCTTCTCTTCATCAAACTTGACTTCCCTGGATATATACGTTCTCTTGGTGTCAACATCATAGCATTTATAACCCTTTTGAGTAGGTGAGTACCCAATAAACATACACTTGATACTCTTAGGCTCCAACTTGTTCCTTTGAGCTTCTGGTACAAATACGTAACACACACAACCAAACACTCTCAAGTGATCAATGACAGGTTTTGCCTTATGCAAAATCTCATATGGAGATGCATTCTCAAGGTTCTTGGTGGGTAGCCTGTTAATGAGATAACAAGCAGTCATCACTGCATCCCCCCAAAACCTTTTAGGAACATTCCTCTCAAACATCATGGTTCTTGCAACCTCCATTAGATGTCTATTTTTCCTTTCTGCCACTCCATTCTGCTGAGGAGTATAAGCACAGGATGTTTGATGAACAATGCCCTGGTTGCTCACAAACTCCTTAAACTTGCTGTTTATGTACTCACCACCATTATCACTTCTTAGAGTTTTAATCTTAACTCCAAACTGAGTCATCACATAGTTGTAGAACTTAGAGAATGCTTCTAAAACATTACTCTTTGATGACATCAAAGTAACCCATGTGTACTTAGATTTCTCGTCTATGAAGGAGACAAAATACTTATATTGATCTTTAGAAGTACAAGGAGCTGTCCATACATCAGAGTGAACTAGATCAAAGCACTCATTATAAGCAGTAGATGAGTCTTGATAAACAGTTCTACAATGCTTCCCTAAGATACAAGCTTCACATCCGTGATCCATAAGATTCAGATTTGGCAAAGCAAGCTTTAGAACCTTCAAGTGAGGATGTCCCAAGCGTGCATGCCAAATAGAACTGATACTACTATTGCTCATTGCTGAGTGAGCTATTCCGACTGATTGCTTATCCAAAACATCCAAAACATAGAGACCATCCTGTACACAACCTGATCCAAAGTTCTTCCCCGACTTGTTATCCTGAAATCATACATTATCAGGACTAAACACAGCCAAACAATCAAGATCCTTAGTAGCTTTCTGAACTGATAACTGTGAGATTTAGAAGAAAATAGATTGATCTTGATCAAGAACAAACCAGAAACGTGAGAACAAGAGAGAAGTGAGAAGTTTCTAGAGAGAAGAAGAAGATATTTTCATTACACAGCAAAACAAGGATTACAAAGAGATTAAAATAAGAAAAAAAATATTAAACACAACAACTTCAATAGTAACAAGCAACTAATGAGATGGGCTAATGACTTGGGCTTTCTTTGATGAAACCAACAACTGATCCAGACCCAATAACAAGCTCAGACTCAATAAGGATCCAGTTCAACACTCCCCCTCAAGCTAAGTCATAAGGAAGCTTGAGACTTAGCTTGGAAGTCTTATGAGACCCATCTTCTCACATATAAACTCATGAGTCTTCAAGCTTGCCGCCTTGGTAAATATATCCGCCAGCTGATCCGAGCTCCTTGTATAGCAAGGAAGAATTACTCCTAACTCCATTTGCTCCCTGACCTTATGGCAGTCCACCTCAATATGCTTTGTCCTCTCGTGAAACACCGGGTTTGACGCAATGTGGATTGCGGATTGATTGTCACAATGCATGGTGATTAGCTTCGAAGTTTCTATGCCCAAATCAGTAAGAAGCATCTTCAACCACATCAACTCGGTTGTAAGTCTTCTCATAGCCCTATACTCGGCTTCGGCACTCGAACACGCCACCACTTTCTGCTTCTTGCTCTTCCACGTAACCAAGTTACCCCCAACGAAAGTGCAATAGCCTGTAGTGGATCTCCTATCTACTCTATCACCTGCCCAATCAGCGTCACAATACCCCACTATCTCTGAGCTCCCATTGCAACCCATCCATATTCCTTGTTCCAAAGTCCCCTTGATGTATCTTAGAATGCGGTTCACCATTTTCCAATGAGACAACCTTGGAGCTTGCATATATTGACTCGCCTGGTTCACAGCAAAACACAAGTCGGGACGAGTTATTGTGAGGTATATAAGCTTACAAACCAAGCGCCTGTAGAGCTTAGCATCCTCAAGGAGGCTATCTTCTTCATTTTCCCCCTGTTGGTTAGCTTTATATGCATCCTCCAATGGAGTTCTTGCTGGTCTTGCATCTGTCAAACCTGTTTCACTCACAAGATCACGAATGTACTTCCGTTATGATAAGAAGAGACCTTCCTTTGATCTGCATACTTCTATCCCAAGGAAGTACCTTAATTCTCCAAGATCTTTGATATCAAAGACTGATTTCAAGTGATCTTTAGTCTCTTGAATACCACCCTTGTCATTCCCAGATATGATTATATCATCCACATATATAAGAATGACTATGATACCTGTTTGGCTTTGAAGGGTAAAGAGAGTATGATCAGCCTCTGATCTCCTGAATCCACGATCCAAGAGGGTAATGCTCAACTTTCGGTACCATGCTCTAGGTGACTGTTTCAGCCCGTAGATTGCTTTCCTCAATTTCAATACCTTGCCCGGAGTTACAAACACACCTGGTGGAGGAGTCATGTAGACTTCTTCTTCTAACTCCCCTTGAAGAAATGCATTCTTCACATCCATCTGCCATAGCTCCCATCCCAAATTTGTAGCAAGGGATAACACAACTTGGATGGTGTGAAGTTTAGCAACATGAGCAAAGGTCTCTCTATAGTCATCACCATACGTTTGAGTAAAGCCCCTAGCCACCAGCCTTGCCTTGTGCCTTTCTATCTCTCCCGTGCTATGATATTTGATAGTAAAGACCCATTTTGAGCTCACTGTCTTCTTCTTTCTTGGTAAGTCAGCCTCATCCCAAGTGTGATTCCTCACCATTGCTTGTTTCTCATCATCCACTGCATCACGCCAAACCTTCAGCTCAATTGCTTCCTCATATGTTCTTGGAATCTCCTCTCTGTCCAGAACTCCAAGGAATGCTTGATACTCCTCAGGAACGTGAGCTAATGAGCACACTGCTTGTATAGGATGAGCAACAGCCTCATTATTGTAGTAAACTCTTGTGTTCCTCCAATTCTCAGGCCCAGACCTCAACCTCTCACTTCTTCTTAGAGGCTGAACAACCTCAGTCTCTCCTGTTTCGTTCTCTTCAACTTCTTCAGCTACCACATCTTCTAGAGAATATGAAACAACATCATCTAAGTGAGATTCCCCTTCTTCACTGTCCATCGGTGAATCCACTTCTTCTGAGGAAGCTCTTGAATGATCTTGACTACCAGCTTCACCTTCACTTTTGGTGCTGCTATCATCTGATCTTGTTTCACCACCCTCATCAACAACTGGAGCTTCTTGATGTTTCTCTGCACCATTAGTTGGTGGCATTGGTGGACCAGCTAGAGTAGTAAGACCATCAAGTATATGCTTCAAGATAGTGGCTCTGTCGTTGGAAGAAGCAAGATCTTTAAGCTCATCCCAATTTTCATTACCAAAGTATCCCTTCTCTTCATCAAACTTGACTTCCCTGGATATATACGTTCTCTTGGTGTCAACATCATAGCATTTGTAACCCTTTTGAGTAGGTGAGTACCCAATAAACATACACTTGATACTCTTAGGCTCCAACTTGTTTCTTTGAGCTTCTGGTACAAATACATAACACACACAACCAAACACTCTCAAGTGATCAATGACAGGTTTTGCCTTATGCAAAATCTCATATGGAGATGCATTCTCAAGGTTCTTGGTGGGTAGTCTGTTAATGAGGTAACAAGCAGTCATCACTGCATCCCCCCAAAACCTTTTAGGAACATTCCTCTCACACATCATGGTTCTTGCAACCTCCATTAGATGTCTATTTTTCCTTTCTGCTACTCCATTCTGCTGAGGAGTATAAGCACAGGATGTTTGATGAACAATGCCATGGTTGGTCACAAACTCCTTAAACTTGCTGTTTATGTACTCACCACCATTATCACTTCTTAGAGTTTTAATCTTAACTCCAAACTGAGTCATCACATAGTTGTAGAACTTAGAGAATGCTTCTAAAACATTACTCTTTGATGACATCAAAGTAACCCATGTGTACTTAGATTTCTCGTCTATGAAGTAGACAAAATACTTATATTGATCTTTAGAAGTACATGGAGCTGTCCATACATCAGAGTGAACTAGATCAAAGCACTCATTATACACAGTAGATGAGTCTTGATAAACAGTTCTACAATGCTTCCCTAAGATACAAGCTTCACATCCGTGATCCATAAGATTCAGATTTGGCAAAGCAAGCTTTAGAACCTTCAAGTGAGGATGTCCCAAGCGTGCATGCCAAATAGAACTGGTACTACTAGTGCTCATTGCTGAGTGAGCTATTCCGACTGATTGCTTATCCAAAACATCCAATACATAGAGACCATCCTGTACACCACCTGATCCAAAAGTCTTCCCCGACTTGTTATCCTGAAACCATACATTATCAGGACTAAACACAACCAAACAATCAAGATCCTTAGTAGCTTTCTGAACTGATAACAAGTTTGAGGCAAACTCAGGGATATACAGAGCATTAGTATTCTTGTTAAACAGCTCTAAGTTTCCAATTCCTCTAATCAACACATCCTCCCCATTTGCTATAGTTACTTTCCCCCGATGAGGTTTAACATTTGTAAGAAGCTTTGGATCACTAATCATGTGATGAGAGGCACCAGAATCTACTATAATGGGTTTAGGAAGTTTAGAGGAAAGAAAACTCTTACCAGATTCAGTCAGTTTGGTGATGCTTTTGATAAGAGCATCAAGGTCTGATTTCCTCACCACATCATCACAGCTCGCATTAGCAACTCCTGCACGCCCTCTAGATGTTTGACCTGAGGTTTTCTCTTTCAAATGTGGATGAAGGACCCAACACTTCTCCTTGGTATAACCTGCTTTCTTGCAATGTTCACACGATCTCAACTGAGGATGGAGAATCCAACACTTCTCCTTAGTATGACCTGCTTTCTTGCAGTGTTCACACACCCAGCTAGGTCTCTTCTCTACTTGTTGATAAACTCCTTAGCTTATATATGCAGCCTCACTTGTCCCTTGAAAGAGACCTTTTGACCCTTCCTCCTTTTGGATCATCATACACACTTCATTTAAGGTTGGCAGCTTTTCATACCTCAAGATATGATGAATCAATCCTGAGTATGATTTATCGAGAGTAAGGAGTAGACCAAACACCTGATCCTGCTCTCTCCTCTCCCTCACCACACTCAAATCTGTGGTGGGTGGCCTTAGAGTCTCCAGCTCAGCCCACAAGTTTCTAAATTCACCAAATAAGCTCTTGAATGGCTTTCCTTCTTGTTGAAGTTCATTCAAGGCCTTTTTCACCTCAAAAATTCGACTCAGATTCGATGTATTACCATATACACCTAAGAGAGTGTCCCACAACTCCTTTGCAGTCTCAGCATAAGAGTAAGCTGCAAGGATAGATGGCTCCAAGGAGCTCTGAAGAATCGCTAGGACCAGCTGATCCTCTTGAATCCACTTTGGATTCTCTTTGCTAGATACGGCTTTGTGAGTAGTAACCTTTGGAGTAACCTTTGGATCTTCGGTGCTGGTTCCAGAAGTCTCTGTAGTTTCCTCAACCGTTACAGCTTCTCCTTTGTCCGTAGGTACCACCAGAGAGTCATCCACGTGCTCCCATAACCCACGGCTTCTCAGGGCAGTACGAGTGGTTCTAGACCACAACAAATAGTTCTCTCCTTTGAGAACAACAGGTAGAGTGATTTGCTTCTGATTTTCCATAGATGATTGCTTGAAAAAGAAGACAAACAAACAGAACCAGAACAGAAAGATTGCTTGAACAGAATCTTCAGGAACCTAGCTCTGATACCATGTGAGATTTAGAAGAAAATAGATTGATCTTGATCAAGAACAAACCAGAAACGTGAGAACAAGAGAGAAGTGAGAAGTTTCTAGAGAGAAGAAGAAGATATTTTCATTACACAGCAAAACAAGGATTACAAAGAGATTAAAATAAGAAAAAAAATACTAAACACAACAACTTCAATAGTAACAAGCAACTAATGAGATGGGCTAATGACTTGGGCTTTCTTTGATGAAACCAACAACTGATCCAGACCCAATAACAAGCTCAGACTCAATAAGGATCCAGTTCAACAATAACAAGTTAGAAGCAAACTCAGGGATATATAGAGCATTGGTATTCTTGTTAAACAGCTCTAAGTTTCCAATTCCTCTAATCAACACATCCTCCCCATTTGCTATAGTTACTTTTCCACTATGAGGTTTAACATTTGTAAGAAGCTCTGGATCACTAATCATATGATGAGAGGCACCAGAGTCTACTATAATGGGTTTAGGAAGTTTAGAGGAAAGAAAACTCTTACCAGATTCAGTCAGTTTGGTGATGCTCTTGATAAGACCATCAAGGTCTGATTTCCTCACCACATCATCACAACTCGCATTAGCAACTCCTGCACGCCCTCTAGATGTTTGACCTGAGGTTTTCTCTTTCAAATGTGGATGAAGAACCCAGCACTTCTCCTTGGTATGACCTGCTTTCTTGCAATGTTCACACAATCTCAACTGTGGATGAAGGACCCAGCACTTCTCCTTAGTATGACCTGCTTTCTTGCAGTGTTCACACACCCAGCTAGGTCTCTTCTCTACTTGTTGATAAACTCCTTGGCTTATATACGCAGCCTCACTTGTCCCTTAAAAGAGACCTTTTGATCCTTCCTCCTTTTGAATCATCATACACACTTCATTTAAGGTTGGCAGCTTCTCATACCTTAAGATATGATGAATCAATCCTGAGTATGACTTATCAAGAGTAAGAAGTAGACCAAACACTTGATCCTGCTCTCTCCTCTCCTTCACCACACTCAAATCTGTGGTGGGTGGCCTTAGAGTATCCAGCTCAGCCCACAAGTTTCTAAATTCACCAAATAAGCTCTTGAATGGCTTTCCTTCTTGTTGAAGATCATTCAAGGCCTTTTTCACCTCAAAAATTCGACTCAGATTTGAGGTATTACCATAGACACCTAAGAGAGTGTCCCACAACTCCTTTGCAGTTTCAGCATAAGAGTAAGCTGCAAGGATAGATGGCTCCAAAGAGCTCTGAAGAATCGCTAGAACTAGCTGATCCTCTTGAATCCACTTGGGATCCTCCTTCTCAGCTCCGGCTACTTCACTTGCAGAATCACTTGAAGATTCCACACCTTCTTCACTAGTCGTGGACACCTTTGGAGAGTCATCAACATGCTCCCACAACCCACGACTTCTCAGGGCAGTTCGAGTGGTTCTTGACCACAACAAATAGTTCTCTCCTTTGAGAACAACAGGTAGAGTAATTTGTTTCTGATTCTCCATAGATGATTTCTTGAGAAGAAGAACAAAACAGACCAAGAACAGAGAGATCACGATCACGAATTCAACTGGATCCTCAGGAACTTTGCTCTGATACCATGTCAGATTCTGAAGATAAAGATTGATCTTGATCAAGAACAAACACAATCAGAACGTGAGATCAAGAGAGAATGGAGAAGTTTCTAGAGAGATGGAGAAGATGAAGATATTTTCATTACATTTCAATAAAAGATTACAAAGAGTTTTAAATAAAGATTACAAATGACTTGGGCTTATTAAACCAAATTACTTGGGCTTACAACTAAAGATTACAAATAATCCATACCCAATAAGAAACACTAAGAATCAATAAGAATCAATAAGGTAACATTATTTCAAAAGCTCTAGAATGAGGATGACCTAATCTAGCATGCCAAATCGCATTATTGGAAACTCCTAAACAAGATTTAAAAGAACAAGAACTAGATAATCTTAAGTCTTCAAGAACATAGAGATCATCCTTGGTACCACCTTCTCCAATTATTTTTCCCGACTTAATATCCTGAAAATGAACATCATTAGGACCAAAGATTGCATAACAATTCAAATCTTTGGTGGCTCTTTTAACCGATAACAAGTTTGACGTAAAAGTAGGCATATAAAATGCTTTAGATTCCTTATTAAACAAGTTCAAAGTTCCAATTCCCTTTATAGGTATATTATCACCATTAGCAATTTCAACATTACCATTAATTGATTCCACATTTTTAAGCATGTTCAAGTTACTAATCATGTGATGTGAGGCTCCCGAATCAACTATAAGTGAACTACTAGGCGTTCGAGTAAAGAAAGTTTTACCGGAGTCCTTGTTAGCGTTCAAGGCTTTTATGAGAGCCTCTAAGTCGGATTTCCTAACATAATCCCCTTGGACCGTCTCATCTCCCATTTTAATCGGTGTTGAGGGTTGACTCTTCGGTTGTTCGCCTTTTGTTGAGACAAGATGTGCCTTAGAGCTGCTCGGATAGTCGACCCACCATGTTGGCTTGAGATGAGGATGAAGAACCCAACACTTCTCCTTAGTGTGTCCCTTTTCTTTGCAATGATCGCACCACCTCTTCTCACCAACGGACCGGTTGTTTCCGAAGCTTCCCTTGCTCCCACGGTTCTCAAACCGATTGTAAGTACCTTTATGAGCAACCGGAAGCTCCCCCTTACCACCAAAGAGTCCTTGAGATCCTTGCTCCCTTTGGATTTGAGCACACACATCTTCCATAGTTGGGAGTCTCTCCGACCTTAGAGTATGTTTAGTAAGGTCATTGAACACCGGATTCAAAGTGAGTAACAACCCGAACACTTTGTCTTGTTCCTTTCTTTCATTCAATACCACCGGATCGATCGAGCTAGGCCTCAACATTTCTAGTTCGGACCACAAAGATCTATACTTTCCCAAGTGTTTGGTAAACTCCATATCCTCTTGATGAAGATTGTTGATTGCTTTCTTAACCTCAAACACTCGAGCCAAGTTAGAGACGTTCCCATACACATTCTTCAATGTTTCCCAAAGCTCATTCGCCGTCTCACAATACGAATAAGCTTCAAGGATCGAGGAGTCAATCCCACTTTGAAGAACCGCCTAGACCGTTTGATCCTCTTGAAACCACTTAGCTTCCCTTGCCTTGGCTGCTTCACCATCTTCGTTCGCCGGTGCCTCAACAATCGACCTTAGGGTAAGATCTATGTGATTCCACAACCCTCGACCACAAAGAGCCGTCTTTGTCGTCCTTGACCAAAGCAAGTAGTTTTCCCCTTTCAAAACCACCGGAACCACCAACACTTTTGGATTTTCCATCGAACTCATCTTTCTTCTTCACGTTCCGTTACCACCAAGATATTTCTTCACAAGATCAAAGCTTTACCACAACCAAACAAGATTTATACCAAAAACCAAAGATTTATCCAAAAACAACCAATCTCCAACCGAAAGGTTCAAACTTTCAAGGATTTAGAACCGAGAGTTAAGAGAATCAACACGAACCAAGAGACTTATAGATTTAGATATCAAACAACCTTAGAATGTAAGTTAGGCTAAGCGCATAAAGAGAATAAGGATCTCAATATACCGATTCAACCTAACACTTTGAGATTGTTATGAATCCGAACAAAGTTTGAGATAAGTAAGGTCACCAAGATTGAAATGGCTCTGATACCATGAAAGATTTAGAGTGTTTAAGCGGAAAGATTAAGAGAGAATAGAAGAGATTAAGAGATTAAGAACTTGAAAACATTTTTCCATTATTTTTCCAAGGTAACTCATACAAATGATTGGAATCTACCTATAAATAGCAAAATACTAGGTAAGAATGGTCAACATGAGCGTTTAAGGATAAGGTAAAAGGTTTCGGTCACTCTGCCCGATCCGCGTGACCAAGACTCGGCGCCGTACGTGCTGCGGGTCCATAAACACGTCCAGATTCCTGCCCGCGGTACGCTCCTCGTACGTGACCCGTTTACCCGGGTAGGATCCGCGTGTTTTACCGATAACCCGGTACCGCGACCCGGCTTCTCCCTCGATGCACTTCTGTCCCGCGGTACGAGTTCCTCGATGCCGATCCTTCCCGCGGTACGTGCGTCTCGGACCCAACTGATCCGCGGATTGGCATCGAGACCAAACTGACCCGCATATCGTCCTTCTCGATGCTAGTACGATCCGCGGGTTAGTTTTCTCGATGCCGATCCGTTCCGCGGTTTACCCATCCATTTTATTCTCCTTGGGTAAATTACCCAAAGTTATTTATTTCCCTAAGTACCAATGTAGCACTTAGGTCAATAATGACTTCCATTTTCAGGATATTGAATCCGAAAAAGTGATAGGAGGTGGTGGTACCAAGGATGATCTCTATGTCTTAGAAGATTTATCACCAAGCTCATCTAGTGTTTTTCAATTTCAAACTTGTTTAGGAAAAGCAAATAATGCAATATGGCATGCTAGAGTAGGACATCCTCATTCTCGGGCTCTTGAAATAATGCTCCCAAATGTTGTCTTTGATCATTCGTCTTGTGAATCATGTATTCTTGGAAAACATTGCAAATCTGTTTTTACTAAGTCTTCTACCGTTTATGAGAATTGCTTTGATCTTGTGCACTCGGATGTTTGGACCTCACCTTGCTCATCTAGAGATAATAATAAATACTTTGTCACATTCATTGATGAAAAATCGAAATACACATGGCTTACTCTTTTATCTTCTAAGGATAGAGTCTTTGATGCATTTGTGAATTTTCAAACTTATGTTGCTAACCAATACAATGCCAATTAAGATATTTAGAACAGATAATGGTGGCGAATATATGAGCAACCGATTTAAAGAACTCCTATCGAAGCTTGGCATTTTGCATCAAACTACTTGTCCATACACTCCACAACAAAATGGGGTGGCCGAAAGAAAAAATCGCCACCTAATGGAGGTTTCAAGAGCCATGATGTTTCACATGAATGTGCCAAGGCGTTTTTGGGGAGATGCGGTCATGACCGCATGTTACTTGATCAATCGGACACCAACCAAGGTTCTTGAGGATGTCTCTCCATACGAGGTACTCACTAAAGAAAAACCCTTTCTTAATCACTTGAGAGTATTTGGGTGTGTTTGTTTTGTGTTGGTGCCTAGGGAATTAAGGGACAAGCTAGAAGCAAAGAGCACAAGATGCATATTTCTCGGTTATTCAACAACTAAAAAGGGGTATAAGTGTTATGATCCGAGTACAAGGAGAACATTCGTCTCTAGAGATGTGAAGTTCATTGAGGAACAAGGGTTTTATGGAGAAAAGGACCGAGGAGACTTGAGTGATCTTGCAACACCGTCGGACCTTGGCTCAAATCTACGATTCCTTCTTCAAAATCTTGGGAATCATGAGTCAAGAGACAATGTTGGAAATCAAGCCGAACCTTCATTAGTTCAAGAGGAAACGATTCAAGAAATAGGGCAAGAAGAAGAAGAGGTCCACGAGTCGATACAAGAGGAGGCAGATCATGGTGAGGCCACAATTGAGTTAGAACAAGAACATGGAATTGATGAGGGTGAAACTACGGCTCAAGAGGTTCAAGACCAAGTCCAAGAGCAAGGGATTATTGACGAAGAAGCTTTGGTTGAAGAGGTTCAAGTACCGGTTTTGAGGAGAAGTACAAGGTTGAAGAAGGATCCCTCTCAATGGAAAGAGAGCCGTGTTTACTTCAACAATGAAGTTGTAGCTCATCCAATTCAAGCGGTGTGTTCGCTCGCCCTTCTACCCTCTTCTCATAGGGCATTTGTGACAAAGATAGATGAGTATACAATCCCTAAGACTTTTGAGGAAGCTATGGAAGATGAGCATTGGGTAAAGGCAGTAGATGATGAGGTTGGAGCTATGGTTAAGAACCATACTTGGGATGAAGCCGATCTTCCCGAAGGCAAGAGGACCGTGAGCTCCAAATTGGTCTTTACGATCAAGTACTTGAGTAATGGAGATCTTGAAAGGTATAAGGCTCGGTTGGTGGCTAGAGGGTTTACCCAAACGTATGGAGATGATTACACCGATATATTTGCTCCGGTTGCAAAGCTTAACACGGTGAGAGTGGTGTTCTCCTTGGCGGCAAACTTAGATTGGGATCTCTGGCAAATGGATGTAAAAAATGCTTTCTTACTAGGCGATCTTGAGGAGGAGGTATATATGACTCCGCCACCCGGTCTTGAGGCCTCTATAGCTCCCGGAAAGGTTCTTAAGCTCAACAAGGCCATCTACGGATTAAAACAATCACCTAGAGCTTGGTACAAGAAACTTAGCTCAACACTCAAGGAAAGAGGATTCAAGAAATGTGAGCTAGATCACACCCTCTTCACACTCCAAGGGCCGAATGGGATAGTAGTGGTTTTGATATATGTGGATGATATGATCATTTCGGGGAGTGATAAGAAAGGAATTCAAGATACAAAGGACTTCCTCAATTCGGTGTTTGAAATGAAAGACCTTGGAGAAGTAAAATACTTTCTTGGCATTGAAGTATGTAGGTTCAAGAATGGGTTACATATTTCCCAAAGAAAGTATACATTGGATTTGTTGAAGGAAACCGGGAAGCTTGGAGCTAAGCCGGCTAAAACCCCATTAGAAGAAGGGTATAAAGGCGTTCGAAAGGGGGAGAAAGATGATGAGCTATATGAGGATCCATCAAGATATAGAAGGCTTGTGGGAAAATTGATCTACTTGTGTCTCACAAGACCGGATATAAGTTTTGCGGTCAACCAAATTAGTCAACATATGCAAAAACCAACGGTGTATCATTGGCAAATGGTTGAGAGGATCCTTAGATACTTGAAGGATAGTCCGGGGCTTGGAGTTTGGATGGGAAAGAATGAAAGCTCCGATGTGGTTGGTTATTGTGATGCGGATTGGGCCGGTGATAGAAACGATAGAAGATCAACAACCGGGTATTGTACGTTCATTGGTGGGAACTTGGTCACTTGGAGAACTAAGAAGCAAAAGGAAGTTTCATGCTCTAGTGCGGAAGCCGAGTATAGGGCCATGAAGAAGTTAACAAATGAGCTTACTTGGTTGAGAGGAATCTTGGCTCACTTGGGAATTGAGAAGGAAGAACCAATGATAATGCATTGTGATAACCAAGCCGCGATTCATATTGCTACCAACTCGGTGTTCCATGAAAGGACGAAGCATATTGAGATTGATTGTCACAAGGTTCGAGAAAAGATTGAACAAGGGTGGACCTTACCGTGTTTCACAAGGAGTGAAGACCAACTAGCGGATGTGTTTACCAAATCCGCAAGTCTTAAAGTTTGCAACAACATCTTAGGCAAACTCGGACTTGTGGATCTCACACATCCATGAGAAGACCCCTACTTACAATCATCACACTCTTTTTCCCTTATCAAAGTTTTGTCCCATGAGGTTTTCTTTGATAAGGTTTTTAATGAGGTGATGGTTGTGAGTCTCCAAGTTAAGCATAAATCCTTTATGTTTAACTTGAGGGGGAGTATTGACCTTAGGACTCACATTGAGACTAAGGAAAAATAAAAGAAGTTGAAATAAATCGGATCGGGAAATGGGACCGCGGATCAGTTCTACCGAGACGCGGTGTTAGATTTTAGGGTTCATAAGGTGTTCATAAACACAAGATTCAACCTTTAGAGAGATTGAATCCATAAGAAAAGCTCAAAAGAGCATGAACTAATTCGGACAGATTAAGAAGAGATTTAGAATAGATTAGAAGAGATTAGGAGTGATTAAGAAGAAGAGATAAACATATATGGGTTTGATTCAAATGAATCTCACCCTAAACACAATTAACTCCTAATCTCTACATCTTGAATATATGAACTTGTAATCTGATTTTATTATGAAGAACAAGTTAAAGTTTACAAATGAGGGAAAACACATATATATAGAAAAAGAAGAAATGTGAACGTTGGAAAAGGAGAGGAGAGGATAAGGTTTTGGATCAGATTCATAAAGCAATTCTTGTCTTCATTTGATAAAGCAAAACATTATCCTCAAGTGGTCCTTTTCTTTTCAAACCACGGGACCACGTTCAAACTGATCCGCGCGTTGCTTCCCGCGTCTTGCTTCGTACCGCGGATCGAGCTTTAGCAAACTAGGACTTGTGAACCTTGAACATCATTGATCTAATCTTCCCTATCCGTGTGTTAAACAAGGAGAACACAAAGGTGTTCAAGAGAAGATCCCAAAGTGCCCAAGACTTAGCCATATTCGGGTCACTTTGGGTAAGGAAGGTCAAGAAGCGTTCAAGGCTTGGAAAATGGTGTTCTAGGCCATTCAAGTGAAGAAGGAGTGAGGCCGCATGAGGAACGAAGAAGGTCGCACGAGAAAATGGCAAAAACGGTGAAAAATGGAAGTTAGGAAATTTGGTCCCGACCATGTACCGCGGGTCGGACCTGGCATCGATGCCACTCGACCCGCGGATCGAAGAGGCGTCGAGGAACCACGTACCGATGCTCGAACACGCGGATCAGATCAGTTTCTAGGATCCGCGTGTTTATCCGAATACCCGACCCGGGTTAACGGATAAACACGCGGGTCGTGTACTGATCCGCGTCCCTTCGCGTGTTGGCATCGATGATCCGCGTCCTGCGACTCGATGCCACTCGTCCTGATCCTCGACCCGCGTCCGAAGCTCCTGCGTCCCGATGCCGCGTGATCCTTCTCGTCCCGCGGGTCACTTTCACTCGACGCCAGTCCGTACATCCGAACGTTGCAATCCAAACGTTGGGACAGTTGACCAAATTCAAATTTGGTCAACATTTTATTTTTACCTTTAATTTTGATTCTGATTTTTCCTCTATAAATACAAGTTGTAAGATTCATTTGTATGCATCCAAGTATTCTAAATAAAGAGAGAAAACTCTTGTTCTTATTTATCTTTTATTTTACTTAAGTTTTTCTTAGTATTTTCCAATGTAGATTATTAAAGGAACTAAGTTATGGGTTTGATTCTTATGAATCAAACCCCATCTTTTATGTAACTTTCCTTTAATTATCTACCTTATTTCTTCTTATCAAACTCTAAATCTATCCACACATGTAATACTCGGTTTTGATGAAACCGGTTTGTGTGGATTCTTTCTTTAACACTTTTAGGTGTTTGTTCTTCATAGATGAGCTTACACTCATCAAATTCCAACATGGTATCAGAGCATAAGCTCTTGGGTTGGAGATTTGGAGATTCGGTTTTGATTTTCAAAAGTTCTAAAATTTTGATTTCTTTGGTGAGTTGGGTTGAATCGGTATGAGGAAGTAATCAATCTCTCTCATGCGCTTAACCCAACACAAATTCGTGTTAGATTCCGCTGCAAATTGATTTCAAATGTTTGCGAAATTTTGATTTCAAAAGTTTAAAGTTGTGTTCTTTAAACCGGATTTTGTTTAATTTTGAAGAAATTGACTTGAAAATTCTTGGTGTAAGAATTTTGTTTAAAAGGTTTTGAAAATGTTGATTTTAAATGAATTTGAAAAGTTTGATTTCAAATGTTGAAGAATTTCGATTTCAAAGTTTTAAAGTCTTGATTTTCTTAAAACCGGGTTTTGCTGATTTTAAAAGAAATGTTGAAAATCTTTGTTTTATTTGAAACTGGATTTTGTGAAGAAATTCTAGTGAATTTGAAATGTTTGTTTTTGAAAAGTTTGGAATTTTTTTTTTTTGGTTGGAGAAAAGTTTGGAATTTGTTACCAAAAGGTTTTGTTTTATTCGGAATTTTAAAGAAAATGGTTTTGAAAACCTTGGTTTAAAATTCTTGGTGAGCCTTTGTTGCTCTTGTTAAATCTTTGTCCAAGTAAGCTAATAAGAGATTGAGATTGCTTACTTGAGAGTTTCTTGAAGTGAACCGATGGAAAATGCCGGTATCACGTTTTAATTCTTGGTTACTAAATCTCTCTAATCTCTCAGTTACTTATTCTTTCAAACTCTCGGTTACTCATACTTTGGTTACTAAAATCTTTGGTTTCTCAAAATCTCTCGGAAACTCTCAAAATCTCTCGGTCACTAAATCTTTGGGTACTAAATACTCTCGGTTACTCAAAGTTCTCGGTCACAAATTCTTTCGGTTACTAATCTCTCAAAATTCGGTTACCAAAATTCTGATCATCATTGTACCGTTGGAAAATTTGAAATTCTATTTTCCCGGTTCACTTCATTCAAAGAGATGCCATTGATGCTCTCTATTTTTCAAGCCATTGAAGCTCCTTATTTCCGAGTCAAGAACTCGTGTTTACCAATAAACTAAAAGAGATTGAGAATGCTTATTTGGATTTTAAAGAGAAGCCATGGATGCTCTCTATTTCCGAGTCAAGAAATCGTGTTTGTCAAGTAAGCTAAAAGAGATTGAGAATGCTTACTTATCTCGGAGAAAATCCGAGACTATACTTGTCCGTTGAAGAAAAATTCGAGAACACCACTCGGGTTCTATTAAAGAAGTCGTGCACTACCTAAGTGAAGAATCAAACCCACGTTAAAATCACGTTGAATCCAAGCCAAAGTTATTCATCAAGAAGTTTGATGATTTTGTGGTTCAAAGGAAACCACACAAGATGTTACAAAATTCTTCAAGAAGCTACAAGCTTCAATGATGTTCATACTTCCAATCCGAAATTGGAAGAAGAGGGAGTTTCTAAATTCTTTTCCCTCTCATTTTTAAATTTGAATCCGGTTAGGATTAAAACCGGTTGGTTAAAAATGTTTAATCCTTGAAAATGTTATGCTTGCTAATATGGAACCTATAAACAAATTGAAGATAGAAAGTTTAAAATCATTGATGAAATTGAATTGATTTTAAACTTAAATATTTGAGGATGATTGATCCAATTTGTTTATTGTGTTTATGCAAGGTGAAATAAACTCAAGAAATCCAAGAAGAAGCAACTAGCCTTTGAAGGTCAATCTTGAAGCCATTCAAAGAGCGATGCCATGAATGGTGAAGAAGGGTTGAACAAGTCAAGTTTTGAGGCTATCCGAAGAGCTAAAAGAGATTGAGAGGCTTCGGAGGTATTGGGCTTGGCGTTAAGGAAGGTTGAGAAGAGACTTGGAATTTCAAGAGTGGAATTGAGCTAAAGAAGAAACCAAGTTTGTGCTAGTAATGACCGGACCCCTTATTCTCTATGGTCAAAACTGAGTACAAACATGGTGGCCACGAGCATGGAGGAGATGGAAAGGAAAATCCGAACTGTTGGCTACATAATCGACGAGCCCGAAAGGGAAAATCCGAACTTGTAGCTCTCTAATCGACGAGCCGTTCCAAGTCCTCAAGACAAGCTGTGGTGAAAAATTCCGAGTTCACCCGGTTCATTGCAACAATTTTAAACTCAAGAAACAAGCTCGGGAAAATTGAAGTCTGACCATGGAGAGATCAAGAAAAGAGTGGAGAAAATTCTCCAAGTGATTCCGAAGCAATTCGATTAACAACGAAGGCTACAAAGCCAAGGTCTCAAGACTGGTCCAGAACAGCAAATCTGTCTTGAAGAGGCGTGCGTGAAAAATTGAGGCGTTTCGAGGCAAAACTCCCAACATGAAAAAGTTAGAGGAACCTGTCTAGTTTCAGGGGGAGAAAATCTTGCATCATTACGAGCTC
Organism: Draba incana; assembly: GCA_963576765.1. NCBI lineage: Eukaryota > Viridiplantae > Streptophyta > Magnoliopsida > Brassicales > Brassicaceae > Draba > Draba incana. Next base: position 24,973,070 of record OY755203.1, on the reverse strand, counting down.
TACAGAAGTCGTAAGAACCATAATACCAGAAGGTGTCCAGACTGCGTTCAGGCAGACTTTGGAAAATGATCTCGAGTGGCAAATTGGTGAAGGCAAATGGCAAGCCCTATTTATGACATCAACTAGACCCATTAATGAAGATGTACAGTGGGTTAGTGGTGCGAAAGAAGAAGCTTGGATATTTTACAAATGGCACCACACCGGATTGTTTGGTGATAGCTCATAAATCAACCGAATGGAGCATCAAACATTCGGTCAAACAGTTGGTCACTCCACTCTTAGCCTTTGTTCACAAAATTTTCACAGCGGCTAAGAGTGCGGGGGAGTATTAGCAAGGTCACTCAAGAGAAGAGCAAGGCCAAAGCTATCACGGATAAGTTGAGGCCGAAGCTCAAAGAAGAAGAGCAAGACCGAGGCGGAACAAAGAGGAGCCGAGGGAAAGCTCAAGACCTTGGTTTAAAACCCTTAAGACCTTGGAGTAGATACTCTTTTTCCTTAGTGTGGTTTTGTTCCAAAGGGTTTTCCCACTAAGGTTTTAATGAGGTCTCTCCTTGTGTCTCCAAGTTAATACTTCGTGCTACTGCGTATTAACTTGCGGGGGAGTGTTAAACAAGGAGAACACAAAGGTGTTCAAGAGAAGATCCCAAAGTGCCCAAGACTTAGCCATATTCGGGTCACTTTGGGTAAGGAAGGTCAAGAAGCGTTCAAGGCTTGGAAAATGGTGTTCTAGGCCATTCAAGTGAACAAGGAGTGAGGCCGCATGAGGAACGAAGAAGGTCGCACGAGAAAATGGCAAAAACGGTGAAAAATGGAAGTTGGGAAATTTGGTCCCGACCATGTACCGCGGGTCGGACCTGGCATCGATGCCACTCGACCCGCGGATCGAAGAGGCATCGAGGAACCACGTACCGATGCTCGAACACGCGGATCAGATCAGTTTCTAGGATCCGCGTGTTTATCCGAATACCCGACCCGGGTTAACGGATAAACACGCGGGTCGTGTACTGATCCGCGTCCCTTCGCGTGTTGGCATCGATGATCCGCGTCCTGTGACTCGATGCCACTCGTCCTGATCCTCGACCCGCGTCCGAAGCTCCTGCGTCCCGATGCCGCGTGATCCTTCTCGTCCCGCGGGTCACTTTCACTCGACGCCAGTCCGTACATCCGAACTTTGCAATCCGAACGTTGGGACAGTTGACCAAATTCAAATTTGGTCAACATTTTATTTTTACCTTTAATTTTGATTCTGATTTTTCCTCTATAAATACAAGTTGTAAGATTCATTTGTATGCATCCAAGTATTCTAAATAAAGAGAGAAAACTCTTGTTCTTATTTATCTTTTATTTTACTTAAGTTTTTCTTAGTATTTTCCAATGTAGATTATTAAAGGAACTAAGTTATGGGTTTGATTCTTATGAATCAAACCCCATCTTTTATGTAATTTTCCTTTAATTATCTACCTTATTTCTTCTTATCAAACTCCAAATCTATCCACACATGTAATACTCGGTTTTTATGTAGCCACCAGTTCGGATTTTCCCTTCCAAATCCTCCATGCTTCTAGATCTCCAAAAGGTTGGAAATTTACTCCTTGACCCATCAAGGAACCACCTTCTTAGTTGCATCTCCTTGGACTCCTTGGGTGTGCATCATCGGTTCCATTTTTAACAAGGACCGCTACAAAACATACCACAAGCACAACTCCAAGCAATCTTTCCATTCCCATCAATGTTCCAATCAATGTTACCAACACCAAACATCTTCTCAATGTTACCAACATTAATCTTTCAATGATTCTCACAAGAATGGACCATAAGTGCTCAAATCTTATCACCATAGAGTATAAGGGTCCGGTGATAAGTTTCACACACACGGTGAGCTTTGATAAATGGGAAACGTTTCTTTCTTTTACCGAAGAGAATTCACAACACAAGAGAATTCAAACCAAGAGTAATCAAGCACATAAGGATCCGGGTTAGTGTTTGGTTTGTGTTTAGGCTTTGGTTCCAAACTGATTTTGAGAATAGAGAATTTAGAGAATATAAAGAATATAAAGATTGAGAGAATGGGGAGATTTAAAAGAATAATAGAAAGATTTTGAGTATAAGAAAGGGGTAGATTTAAGAAATATTATCTATTCTCATGAATGTGTTTCTCTTTAGCTAGATCATGGATTCATTTTGAATCGGTTCACCAAGAGAGTAAGGATAGGAAATAACCCAAATAAGCATTCCAAGGTTTGAATCCCATTTGGCCGAATGATCTCCTCTCCAAGGGTCTCCATTTGAGAATCTCCAAATTTTCTTTTCCTCTTCCCTTGTAGACCGATGATCCTTCCTTCATCTAACCGCACCAACATAGGCTTCTTGAGAGCAAACAACATCTTTGAGCTTCATGGGAGGGAAAAACTTCAAAATTTTCGTGACTAACTTCCCTTGAATCCCAATAAGCTTCACACTAGTGACCGAGCATCTACACAACAACACACTCGGATTTTTCTTTGACTTGGCTCCAAAGGTTGGGACTTTCTTCTCCCTTACTCCTTCTTGTTTGAACCATTTCAAAACAGCTCCAAAGGTTGGACATTTACTCCTTGACCTATCAAGGAACCACCTTCTTGTTTGAGCTTCATCTTCAAAGGACCAATCTTCTCTCCATGGATTCAGACATCTCCTCCTCCAAGAGCTTCTTCCTTTGGTCATCTTCTTTCTTCAACTAGAAAGCTTCGGCTTCATAGATTTGGACATCTCCAAACCGTGAGCTTCTTCTAGGTTCTTCATCTTCATTTCTTCATGAAAGCTTCACGGTTTCTTCTTCAATCTTCATGGGAAACCTCCAAGTTTCCTTCTTCTTCAAGCTTCAATCTCGGATCTAGCTTTCTCCGAGCAATAGATCCGAGTCTTCAACAACTCAAGCAGCGGAAACAACACACAACACATAATATTGGTTAGGTTAAGCGCATAAGGTAGATTGACACAACCTTATAACGATTCAACCTAACACATTTAAGAACCCATGAACCAAGAGCAAACCCGCTCTGATACCATGTTAGATTTTAGGGTTCATAAGGTGTTCATAAACACAAGATCCAACCTTTAGAGAGATTGAATCCATAAGAAAAGCTCAAAAAAGCATTAACTGATTCGGACAGATTAAGAAGAGATTTAGAATAGATTAGAAGAGTTTAGGAGTGATTAAGAAGAGATTAACATGAATGGGTTCATTCCTAAATGGAAATCACCCTAAATGCATAAACTCCTAAAGACTACATTTTAGAGAAATGATGAACTCAGAATTTTATTAATGAAAGAGTTAAACATTACAATGAAAGGATTACAAATATATAAAGAAGAAGAAATGTGAACGTTGGAAAGGTGGGGAGAGGATAAGGTTTTGGATCAGATTCATAAAGCAATTCTTGTCTCCATTTGATAAAGCAAAACCTTATCCTCAAGTGGTCCTTTCCTTTGTTGATGAATGAACCAAGACACAATCCAAGCCTTATCCTCCAACGGTCACTTTTTGATTCAAACCGCGGGACCACTCGGAGAGATCCTTCCCGCGTCCTTCTTCGTCCCGCGTCCTTCTTCGTGCCGCGGGTCGAGGATCCATCCGTCCCGTGCCTCGGGAATACGTTCCGCGGGTCGAGAGCTTCCCGCGTCTTCATTCCTTCCCGCGGGTCTTCCTTCACGTACTGCGGGTCGAGTGGCTTCAATGCCACTCGTACTGATCCGCATTCTTCTTGGTACCAAGCCGCTCCATTTTGTTCCGCGTCTCGGTCCTACTCCCAAAGTTACCCGAATCATTTCTTTTCTTCGGTAACCAATTTATTCCACTTTAGTAACTTAAGGAAAAGATTAATCCTTAAGTACTCTCCTTGATTAACAAACTCAAGGAACAAGTACCCGAAGAAGTCCAACCACTTAGGCGAAGTGGAAGGATTAGAAGTAACCCATCTACATGGAAAGAAAAGAGAGTGTTCTACAACAACAAAGCCGTTGCTCATCCGATCCAAGCCACATGTTCTCTCGCCCTTTTGCCTTCAGACTATCAAGCGTTCATAGCTAAGATTGATGAGTATGTGATTCCATCAACATATGAGGAGGCTATGGAAAAAGAAGAATGGGGTGGTGCGGTGGATGAGGAAGTTGGAGCCATGATCAAGAATCATACTTGGGATGAAGCCGATCTCCCGGAAGGGAAAAGAGCCGTGACCTCCAAGTGGGTGTTCACCATAAAACACTTGAGTAGTGGGGAGATTGAACGATTCAAAGCAAGATTAGTGGCAAGAGGATTCACTCAAACCTATGGGGATGACTATACGGATACGTTTGCTCCGGTGGCCAAACTTAATACGGTCCGTGTTGTTTTCTCCTTGGCGGTCAACCTAGATTGGGAACTTTGGCAAATGGATGTAAAGAACGCCTTCTTACAAGGAGAGCTTGAAGAAGAAGTCTACATGGCTCCACCACCCGGACTTGAAGGGATAGTAAAACCGGGAAAAGTGTTACGATTAAGGAAAGCTATTTATGGACTCAAACAATCACCAAGAGCGTGGTACAAGAAGCTTAGTGTCACCCTTATGGATAAGGGATTCAAGAAATCAGAATTAGATCACACCCTCTTCACGATGCAAGGACCAAGAGGTATCATCGTTGTCCTTGTTTATGTTGATGATCTAATTATTTCTGGTAGTGATAAGGAAGGGATCCAAGAGACCAAGGAGTATCTAAAATTGGAATTTGAGATCAAGGATCTTGGAGAGCTTAAGTACTTCCTTGGAATAGAAGTTTGCCGGTTCTCAAACGGCTTACATATCTCTCAAAGAAAGTACACTTTGGATCTTCTCAAGGAAACGGGGAAGATAGGGGCTAAACCGGCCAAGACACCTCTAGATGAAGGCTACAAGGTCGTTCGAAAGGGGGAGATTGAAGATGAGCCATACGAAAATCCGGCTCAATATCGAAGAATGGTGGGAAAGATGATATATTTGACACTTACTAGACCGGACCTTTGCTTTGCGGTCAATCAAGTGAGCCAACACATGAAAGAACCAAAGGTGCATCATTGGAATATGGTGGAACGGATACTTCGGTATCTAAAAGGAAGTCCCGGTCAAGGAGTTTGGATGGGAAAGAATGAGAACACGGAAGTGGTTGGCTATTGTGATGCGGATTGGGCCGGAGATGTCAATGACCGCAAGTCTACCACCGGGTATTGTATGTTCCTTGGAGGAAACTTAGTAACTTGGAAGACAAAGAAGCAAAAGTCCGTGTCTTGTTCAAGTGCCGAGGCCGAGTATAGAGCAATGAAGAAACTTACAAACGAGCTCACTTGGCTAAAAGGGATCTTGCTACATTTGGGAGTATCACAAGACCACCCATTCATCATGCATTGTGATAATCAAGCGGCCATTCACATAGCAACAAACTCGGTGTTTCATGAAAGGACCAAACACATCGAGATTGATTGTCACAAAGTTAGAGAGAAGATAGAGCAAGGAATGACTCTACCATGCTACACAAGAAGTGAAGACCAATTGGCGGATATTCTCACCAAGGCCGCAAGTCTAAAAGTTTGCAATCACATCTTTAGCAAACTAGGGCTTGTGGACTTGACCAAGCCATGATCGGATCCTCTACCCATGACCGTTACACTCTTTTTCCCTTAGTAAGGTTTTATCCCATGAGGTTTTATACTTACTAAGGTTTTTAATGAGGTAATAGGTTGTGGGTTTCCAAGCTTAGCCTAAATCCTTTATGCTAAGCTTGAGGGGGAGTATTGACCAAAATAAATAAAGGTCATGTGAATAAATCACCTAGGGGAAATAAAATGGTGTTAAGTGTGTATCGGACCCGCGGGAAGGTTTGGCATCGAGGAAACCAACCGCGGGTCAGTTTGGCATCGAGAGGATAGAACCGCGGGTCAGTCGGCATCAGGAAGACCTACCCGCGGATCAGGACAAAGCTGGCATCGAGGAAAGCTACCCGTGGGACGAGTGGCATCGAGTGGAGAAGTCGGGTCGCGTACCGGGTAAACGGATAAACGCGCGGATCCTCAACCGGGTTCGGGTCATGTACTGATCTCGAGTTATGATCGAGACTCTCTCGATCCGCAGTACGTGCATCATCGATGCACGGGTCGAGTAGGTCCGAGATCAGTACGTGAAGACGCGCGTTGACTTTCCGTCCCGCGTTGACCCGTACTGATCCGCGTCCCAAGCATCGAGGAACCGAACAACAGCGACGTCTCCTCGACCCGCGGATCGAGCCTGATAGAGACCGGCCGTCCCTATCCGTCTGAAACGTTTGAATCAAGTTGACCATTGATTCAAACGGTCTCTTTCTTCTTTTAGACATTTAAAAGTCTATTTAAACAATGTAATTCACACTTGTAAAATCATCTTGAATAATTTTAATTATCAAGTTCATATTCTCTCAATCTCTTATTCTCTCTAAATCTCTAATTCTCTCAATTCTCTAAATCTATTTCCGCAAATTCTAACAAAAATCAGATTAGTATTCAAAATGTAGTCTTTAAGAGAGAAAAGCGTTTAGGGTAAGATTCATTTGAATCAAACTAATTTATGTATTCTAAATCTTTCTTAATCTCTCCTTAGTCTACTCAAATCTGTCCTAATCTCTTCTCAAACTCTGTTCTAAACTCTTTGTGCTCTCTTGAGCATTTCTTTGATTCATTCTTTCCTAAAGGATGAATCTCTTGTTTATGTGAGCATTTGCTCATAAATTCTAACATTTGTTGTGTATGAACTTGAGGGGGAGTGTTAATCAAGGAGAGTACTTAAGAGTGATTAATCATTTATCATCTCTTAAGTTACTAATTATTCCTAAGTACCAAATTACTATATTTGGTATGAATAAAGATGAGTCAAGGATCAGACTCTTACGTGACCATTATTCATCTAAGGTGAAGAAGTGATGGTTAAAATAAAGCTTGAGTCTGATCCAAGGTGAAATAATGATGGTAACCTTATCATTATGAGGATAATGATAAGAGTACAAAAGAGACGTTGGAGAAGGACCACAATCTGGTCAGATTTACTTTATGCATGAAGACAAAAGTGCTTTATGTCATTTTCAAGTGTAACGTTCATATTCAGCTTGGTTTTAGCTATTTGAAGGTTGTATCTCTTATTGTAAACACTTAACTTGAATAATAAAATCTGATTCATCTCTCTCTCTTTCCTTGGTTCAAAATCAGATTACTAAAGATGTAGTCTTTAGGAGACTAAGAGTTTAGGGTGATATCCATTTGGGTTGAACCCATTTTATGTTAATCTCTTCTTTAATCTGTCCCAAATCTCTTCTTAATCTCTCTTAAATCTGTTTCGAATCTCTGTTTTCACTCAAGGCTCATTTGAGCTATTCTTGTGATTCAAGCTCTCTAATCTCGGTTGGATCTCTCTTGTTTATGTGAGCTAGACTCACCTTAAATCTAACATCAAACACACGATATTTTGATGGTAGAAGGGTTACCCAAGTATATTTTGATTTTTCATCAATGAAAGTCACGAAATACTTGTTGTTATCCCTAGACAAGCATGGGGATGTCCATACATCCGAATGAACTAAGTCAAAGCATTTTTCATAAATGGTTGTAGATTTATTAAAGACTGTTTTGCAATGTTTGCCCAAAATACAAGATTCGCAAGTTAAATGATTAAAGACAACATTTGGTAACATAAGTTCAATGGCTCTAGCATGAGGATGTCCTAGTCTAGTATGCCAAATCGCATTATTTGGTAAATTAAAACTTGAAGCAAAAGCAAGCGGTCTTGGTAGAGATTCTTCGAGAATGTATAGACCATCCTTGGTTCTACCTTCTCCAATAATCCTAGCCGACTTAATATCCTGAAAATGAACGTTATTAGGCCCAAAAATAGCATAGCAATCTAGATCCTTAGTCACTTTACTAATAGATAACAAATTACTAGCAAATTTTGGCATATAAAATGCTTTAGATTCTTTTCCGAATAATTTTAAATTTCCAATTCCATCAATCGGTATTTTATCACCATTTGCAATTTCTACACTACCATTAATTTTCATAATATTCCCAAGTAAGTTCTCATTACTAATCATATGATGTGAGGCACCCAAATCAACAATTAAATCATTTTTGGGTTTATGGGAGAAGTAAGTGATACCGGATTCTTTGAGTGCTTTGATCATGGCCTCCATGTCGGATTTCTTGACATAGTCTCCAAGTTTCACTTCTCCCCCTTGCTTGGATGGCATGGTTTGAGTTTGATCGTTCTTGGTTGCCCCATAGTTTGCTCTTGGTTCGTAAGCTCTCGGCTCAAAGTTACTTGGCTTTGGATGAAACCGCCTAAGGTGTGGATTGAGGATATAGCATTTTGCCTTAGTATGACCGATCTTCTTGCAATGTTCGCACCACAGGTCGGGATTCGGTCCTTGGTAGTTGTTGTTGTACCGAATGTTGTTGTTGTTGTTCCTCTTATCTCCATACGGTGTATAGGCTCCTTTGTGAGCAGTTGGTAGCTCCCCCTTTCCCTTAAACAACCCATGGGAGCCTAGTTCCTTTTGAATTTGAGCACATACGTCGTCAAAGCTTGGGAGCTTGTCGGAACGTAAGATATGCTTGATAAGATCATTGTAGGAGGAACTTATGGTAAGGAGGAGACCGAACACATTGTCTTGCTCTCTTCGTTCATTAAGAGCTTCGGGATCCATGGTAAATGGCCGAAGCATTTCCAACTCGGCTCTAAGTGCTTGATACTTCCCGAGGTATTCGGTAAAGTCCCCATCTCCTTGGCTAAGCTCGTTCAATGGTTTCTTTACCTCGAACACACGGGTTAGATTTGAAATGTTTCCATAGACTTTCTTTAGAGTCTCCCAAAGCTCACTAGCGGTTTCGCAATATGAGTAAGCAACGAGGATTGGAGTGTCAATCCCATTTTGAAGAATGGCCAACACGGTTTGATCTTCTTGAAACCATTTGACCTCCTTTGCTTTCTTTTCTTCATCATCTTCTTCTTCATCGGATGAATCAAACTCGGGTGCTTTTGGCACGAGGCTAAGATCGATGTGGCTCCATAGACCACGCCCACAAAGGGCTGTTTTAGTGGTTCTTGACCATAAAAGATAATTTTCTTTCTTGAGAATAATCGGAAGAACGAATGGTTTACTTGATCCACCGGTTTCCATTTTGAATTTTAGATTTCCGAGGAAAAAGGAATTTTAGAGGATAAGAGCTCAAGACTTTTGAAACCAATTTGGGATTAACTTTTCTCTATGTATGTTAAATCAAGCGCATAAAGAGAATGGAAAACTCGATATAACGATTTGATCTAACGTTTTAAAGAAAATCCACAAAATGGAAAGAGATTGAAATTAGAAGATTATGAGAGTATTGTGGTCACAAGAATCAAACTTGCTCTGATACCATGTTAGAATTTGCGGAAATAGACTTAGAGATTTGAGAGAATTAGAGTTTTAGGAAGAATAGAAGATTGAGAGAATATGAACTTGATAATTAAAATTATTCAAGATGATTGTTTACATGTGTGTCACAAGGTTTAAATAGAGCTAGGGGACTTCTAAAAATGGTAAGAGACCGTTTGGAACAAACGGTCACATGCTCGGACAGAAAGCGACCCGCGGTCGCTGTCTGCATCGATGCCCGGATCGAGGATGGCACGTCGCTCTCGTACCGGGAAGGACTGGCATCGATGGTCAACGCCGGACAAGGATGGTCAGCGGAAAGGATCCGCGCGTCCGCACGTTTACCCGGATTCGGATCCGCGCGTTTATCCGACGACCCGTTACGCGACCCGGTCCTGTGGTACGCGGCTTACGTCCCGCGTCTCGTTGCCACTCGTACCGCGGGACGACGCCACTCATCCTGATACCAAGACGATCCGTTCCGCGTACTGATCCACGCCTGGCCTTCCTAATACTCGATGCCAGATCTACCCACGGTAGGTTTCCTTCGATGCCAAACCTTCCCGCGGGTCCGATACATACTTAACACCATTTTATTTCCCTTAGGTGATTTATTCACATGACCTTTATTTATTTTGGTCAATAGTAAGAGTGAAAGATTAAGAGAAGATTAGAGAGAAATCATCTTTTTATTCATAATAAGTTTCTGATCGGATTAAGTTTTAATAAAGAGAGATTACAGCTGAATAAAAAGAAGAATACAACTCATATGACCGTTAGATGATAAGGAGAAGGATAAGATTGTTGACTACTTTTGACTTGGCCTTTGCTTTTGGTTAATGACTCATCTTATCTCTTGATGTAGGATGAATCTGGACAGGATGTAGTCTACAAACATAACCGGCTCATAACTGATCATAACCGGCTCATAACCGGCTCTTGGTTTGAATCTGATCAAGACTGAACCAGCTCCTTCCCGCCTCTATCTCTTAATGATCAGTACTCCCCCTCAAGCTCAAGCCTAATGGAACATAAGGCTGAGCTTGGAATGTTAGATTTTAGGACTTAGATTGAGAGAATAAGAGATTGAGAGAATTGGGAAGAATAGAGAGAAAGAGTATGAACATGAAAAATTATTTCATTCAAGATAAATGTGCAAGGTTCATACAACAAGGTTAATATAGAAAACAGATCTGGCCTCCGTGTCGATCGACACTAAATAATTGTGTCGATCGACACGCCTCTCCAACGGTCATATCTCAACGGTTGGATAGCAACGGTCGGATTCTCCAACGGTCAGATCTCCAACGGTCGGATTCAAACTCTGGGACTCGTGTCGGTCGACACCACTCCTTGGTGTCGATCGACGCCTTCGTTCCGCTCCTCTAGTTTTTCCAGAGAGGTGAGTGTCGATCGACACTCTCCTCTGTCGATCGACACTCTTGCTTATTCTTTTCCCTTAGCACATTATGATGGTGCCAAGGTCAATACTCCCCCTCAAGTTAAACATAAGGAATTATGCTTAACTTGGAAACTCGCAACCATCACCGCATTAAAAACCTTAACAAAGAAAACCACGTGGGACAAAACTTTGCTAAGGGAAAAAGAGTGTGATGATTGCAAGTTAGGGGTCTTCTCATGGATGAGTGGATCCACGAGTCCAAGCTTGCTAAAGAGACGGTTGCAAACCTTGAGACTCGCAGCTTTGGTGAAGATATCCGCCACTTGGTCCTCGCTCCTTGTAAAACACGGAAGTGTCCATCCTTGTTCAATCTTCTCACGAACCTTGTGACAATCGATCTCGATGTGCTTCGTCCGTTCGTGGAACACCGAGTTGGTAGCTATGTGAATTACGGCTTGGTTGTGGCAATGCATCACCATCGGCTTAGTGATCTCAATCCCCATGTGAGCTAAGATGCCTCTCAACCATGTTAGCTCATTTGTTAATTTCTTCATCGCTCTATACTCGGCTTCCGCACTTGAACATGAGACCGACTTTTGCTTCTTAGTTCTCCAAGTCACCAAGTTTCCACCAATGAATGTTGCATAGCCGGTTGTGGATCTTTTATCGTTTCGATCTCCGGCCCAATCCGCATCAGAATACCCAACAACTTCGGTGTTTTCATTTCTTCCCATCCAAATGCCTTGGCCAACACTCCCTTTAAGGTACCGAAGTATTCGATCCACCATTTTCCAATGAAACACCTTTGGCTCCTTCATATGTTGACTTACTTGGTTGACCGCAAAGCAAAGATCCGGCCTTGTTAGGGTAAGATAGATCAATTTCCCAACAAGTCTTCTATATTGAGATGGATCCTCATACATTTCATCTTCTTGCTCCCCCTTTCGATCGGCCTTGTATCCTTCCTCAAGCGGTGTCTTAGCCGGCTTCGAGGCAAGCTTCCCGGTTTCCTTGAGCAAATCCAAAGTATACTTCCTTTGGGAGATGTGCAATCCATTTGTGAATCTACATACTTCGATCCCAAGGAAGTATTTCAACTCGCCGAGATCCTTAATTTCGAAGACCGATTTTAAGAAATCCTTAGTGTCTTGAATCCCTTGTTTATCATCACCGGAGATGATCATATCATCCACGTAGATCAAGACAACCACCATTCCATTCGGGCCTTGAAGCGTGAATAGAGTGTGATCCAATTCACACTTCTTGAAACCTTTTTCCTTGAGAGTCGAACTTAGCTTCTTGTACCAAGCCCTTGGAGATTGTTTAAGACCATAGATGGCTTTCCTTAGCCGAAGAACCTTTCCGGGAGCAATGGTGTAGGCCGGGTGGTGGAGTCATGTACACCTCTTCTTCAAGATCTCCTTGAAGGAAAGCATTCTTCACATCCATTTGCCACAACTCCCAATCCAAATTGATCGCCAAAGAGAATACAACCCGTACCGTGTGTAGCTTAGCCACCGGAGCAAATGTGTCCGTATAATCATCTCCATAGGTTTGTGTAAATCCTCTCGCCACTAACCGCGCCTTGTGTCGTTCCAAGTCCCCATTGCTCAAGAATTTAAGAGTGAAGACCCATTTAGAGCTAACCGCTCTTTTCCCAAACGGAAGATCGGCCTCATCCCACGTGTGGTTCTTAATCATAGCCCCAACCTCATCATTAACCGCTTCAACCCAATGATCCTCTTCCATTGCCTCGTCATATGTCTTCGGAATCGAATGTTCATCTATTTTCACAAGGAAGGCTTGATGAGAGGAAGGTAAAAGGGCGAGCGAACAAACCGCTTGAATAGGATGAGCAACGGCTTGGTTGTTGTAGTAGACTCTATTCTCTTTCCATGTGGAAGGGTCCTTCCTTAATCGTGTGCTTCTCCTAAGAACCGGTTCACTTGGTTCTTCTTCAACTCTCGAGTCATCGTGGTCGTGAGCTTGAGCATCGGGGAGTTCATCATGACCAATCACCGGTCCTTGACTTTCTTGAGCACCGGAGGTCTCATCATTACTAACCGTCTCCTCTTGATCATTGGGAACACTCTCATCATTGGTCTCTTGGATAGTCTCCTCTTGGACCGGAGGAGCTTCACCGTTTCTAGCCTTTGGTGCTTCCGGGTTGTCAAGATGTTGAAGGAGGAACCTTAAATTAGCATTGTAGTCCGTAGAGCTTGCAAATTCCCTTAGTTCATCCTTCTCTTCGGTACTATAGTAGCTCTTTTCCTCCATAAACTTCACATCCTTGGATACAAATGTTCTTCTCGAACTTGGATCATAACATTTGTATCCCTTTTGGGTAGTGGAATATCCAATGAACATACACCTTGTGCTCTTTGCATCTAGCTTTGTCCGCAATTCACCGGGAACTAAGACAAAACAAACACACCCAAAAACCCTTAGATGTTCAATAAAAGGTTTAGTATTATTAAGTACCTCAAACGGAGAGATATCCGAGAGAATTTTGGTTGGTATTCGGTTGATCAAATAGCACGCCATCATGACCGCATCACCCCAAAATCTCTTAGGTACATTCATGTGGAACATCATGGCACGAGACACCTCCATCAAGTGACGATTCTTCCGTTCGGCCACGCCATTTTGTTGAGGAGTGTATGGACAACTTGTTTGATGCAAAATGCCATGCTTAGATAGATGTTCTTTGAAGCGATGACTTGTATATTCTCCTCCATTATCTGTTCTAAAGATTTTGATCTTGGCATTGAATTGGTTAGTAACATAAGTTTGAAAATTTATGAATGCATCAAGAACACGATCTTTTGATGGTAATAGGGTGATCCAAGTATATTTTGATTTTTCATCTATAAATGTTACGAAATACTTGTTATTATCCCTAGATAAGCATGGTGAGGTCCAAACATCCGAATGAACTAAATCAAAACATTTTTCATGTAAGAATTGTGTGAAGAATAAGAGTAAGATTGAGAGAAGAGTGGAGAAATGAAGAGTAAGAGAGATTTATGTAACCATGAAGAGTAAAGAGTAAACTTTTTATTTATTTTTCCCAAGAGAGTCATACATCATCATTAGAACAGCCTATTTATAGAAAAGAAACAATAGGTCATGAGAAAAAGGATTTAAAACGGTCGGATAAGGTTTGGTGCGGCGTGAACCGGACTGGCGTACGGGCTGTCGTACCGCGGGACGAGAGCGGAACGCGTCACCACGTACCAGGACCGTTCCGCGTCCTTATGCATCAGGACGGGTGAAACGACAGCGTTTCGGGATAACACGCGGGTGGATCCGCGTGTTTATCCGAATACCCACGTGGAGATCCGACCCGCTTCACACGACCCGTTGCTGCGTCCGTCCCGTGACTCGGTCTCCCCTCGATGCCACTCGTTCCGCGGATCGACAGAAGCTCGATGCCGCGTGCTGATCCGCGTATCGTCTGGCCCCGATCCTTTCCGCGTACTGATCCGCGCCTGGCGTCGATGCCACTCGTACCGCGGGTCAGATTTCAACGTCCCACGTTCCGAGTGAGCCGATCCGCGGTTTTACATTTCCGACCCGAATTTCTTCACCTTTCTTTATTCTTTATTTCCCTTAGTCCCAATGTGAGTCCTAAGGTCATTACTCCCCCTCAAGTTAAACATAAAGAATTTATGATTAACTTGGAGACTCACAACCATCACCTCATTAAAAACCTTATCAAGGAAAACCTCATGGGACAAAACCTTGATAAGGGAAAAAGAGTGTGATGATTGCGAGTAAGGGGTCTTCTCTGTTAAACAAAGAGATAATAAGAGCATAACTTGGGCGTGAAGGCATTGTGTATTGATCAAGCAAGATGGATTAGTAATAATTAACACACTAATCCCCTTTTGGCCGTTAGCTTATGGAGGGAAAATGGTTCAAACCAAGTTGACTTGAGATTACTTGAAATGGACACACAAGAACAAAGGAAGGAGCTGACTTTACCTAAAATAGAAGTCACATGTTTCTCTTAGCCATGTGACCGTTACTAGCTGTCTCAAGCTCTTCCTCTCTCTATTTTTGTTGTCTTTAAATAGCCTCTTGTATGCTCATTAATAAAATACACTTGAGAGTTCTTTCTCTCTATTCTCTCGAAATCATGAGTCTACACTCTTACTCTCTCTGAATCTCTCTTACAAATCAATCTCTATTCCGCATTTACATAATCTTTCATGGTATCAGAGCCAGGTTCTGAATCTGGTGAAGAAACTCTCTGATTCTTGCTCGCCTTTCTCTTGTTCTTCAATCTTGAAAACCGTAGTTCTTTATCCATCTCTTATTCTCTGTTCTTTCATTGTGTTTTTCACTCAATCTTCAGTTTTTTTTTTAAACTTTTCTGGGAAAATCTTATTATCCAGTGGTTAATAAACTTCTGGAAATCTTCAAGAAGTCTTTGTTTGCTCTTGAAATAAATCATACTAACCTCCTCACTTTGAGATTGAATAATCCTCAAATCCATGGGTGCTGAGTTGTGAGAGGTTATAGTGGTTTATTCCTTGCAGATTTCTCAAAGAACTTTCAAAATCTTTTACTTACTTTCCATTCTGATTTCTCAAAATCCTATTATCCGCTGGTTTATAGAGTTATCCATCAGTCCATAGAGTGTCATCTCAAGAACCATGGAGAACAACAAGATTGTGTCTCTTCCGGTCACCCTTATTGACCTTAGCATTCTCATTAAGTGCTAAGGAAATAAAGAATGACCGAAACAAATAAAGGGTGGAAATTGGTTCGGAGGATCTCTACCCGCGGTAAGGTTACTCGAGGCGTGGGTCGTCTTGGCATCGAGGATCGCTCGTTCCGCGGTACGTGTCCGGTACGCGGGAAGGTTTGGCCGATACGCGGGAATCAAAACTCTGCGTTCCACAACGGTCTTCAAGCGGTCTTCAGCGGTCAACGGGCGGCCTTACAGCTGGAGGATAAGGTGGAGTGAAGCCGCGTCCGTACGGTGGATAAGATCCATCTTTATGTCGTCATTTCACCTTTATCCCAAACGGTCATGTGGACCTTATCTCCTTACCTAGTATTTTCTATTTATGGATTGATTCCAATCATTTGTAAAAGTTATCTTGAATGAGAAATGTTTCAAGTTCATAAACTCCCTATTCTTCCCTAATCTCTATAATCTCCATTAATCTCTAAACTCTTTCTAATCTCTTCTAATCTCTTCTAAAACTTCCGCTTAATCTCATAAATCTTACATGGTATCAGAGCACAAGCTCTTGGGATTCCTAAAAGTGTTAGATTAAATCGGTATAAGAAGGTTTCAATCCATCTTATGCGCTTAATCTAACCTACATCATCCGAAAGTCCCATTCGTAATCTTGTGTTCTTGTGAATCTCATTCAAAAAGGGTGAGTCTTTGGTCTGAATCTTATTCGCTTGAAATCTCCATAAAGGTTTAAGTTTTTCTCTAGAACGATTCAAACTCTCTTCAAAGCTTCAAGCTTTTCTTTAAAATCAGTCTCCAAATCCTTAAAGGAAAGGTTTTTCATGGATAACTCTAAAGCTTGGGTGGTTCCGGTGATTCTAAAAGGGGGAAACTACTTACTATGGTCAAGAACTACCAAGACCGCTCTTTGTAGCCGCAGCTTATGGAGTCACATTGACCTCGAGACCAGGCCCGTGTATGACTCATCCGAGGAAGAAGATGAGACGGTCGTGAGTAAACGAGAAGCTAAGTGGTTTCAAGAAGATCAAACGGTGTTGGCAGTCTTTCAAAATGGTCTTGAGTCATCAATTCTCGAAGCATACTCTTATTGTGAAACCGCTTCTGAACTTTGGGAAACATTGAAGAATGTGTATGGGAATATCTCAAATCTTTCTCGTGTGTTTGAAGTCAAACGAGCTATCAACAATCTACACCAAGAAGACATGGAGTTTACTAAGCATTTTGGTGTGTATCGGTCCCTTTGGGCTGAGCTTGAGATGCTTAGGCCAAGCTCTATCGATCCGGTGGTCCTCAACGAACGGAAGGAACAAGACAAGGTATTCGGACTTCTCCTTACATTGAACCCGATGTTCAATGATCTCGTCAAACATATCCTCCGATCCGAGACTCTCCCAAGCCTTGATGATGTATGTGCACAAATCCAAAGGGAACAAGGGTCTCTTGGGCTCTTCGGTAGTAAGGGGGAGCTTCCAATGGCTAACAAAGGGGTGTTCAAGGGCGATGACAAACGATCTAAGTATTGGTGTGATCATTGCAAGAGAAAGGGCCACTCTAGGGAGAGATGTTGGCTCATCCATCCACACCTAAGGGAAAAGTTCTATTCCGACCGTGCTAAAGATGAACGTGCAAGGGCCAACTACTCAACTGCCAAGATCGATCAAAATCATCACGGACCAGCAAAGCAAGAAGGAGAGACGAGCCAAGGAGGAGACTATGTGAGGAAGTCCGATCTTGAAGCTCTCATCAAGTCCTTTGCATCACTCAACCAATCTGGTAAAACCTTCTACTCTCTTAAACCTAGTGAATCTCTTGTGGTTGATTCGGGTGCTACTCATCATATGATTAGTAATTTGAATCTTCTTGAGAACCTAGGACCATCTAAGGGTAATGTGATGATTGCAAATGGGGATAATATACCTATTAAAGGAATTGGAGACTTGAATCTATTTAACAAAAGCTCAAAAGCTTTTTATTTACCGAATTTTGAATCAAATCTACTTTCGGTTAACAAAGTAACTAAGGATTTGAATTATTATGCAATCTTTGGTCCTAATGATGTCCATTTTCAGGATATTGATTCGGGAAAGATAATCGGAAGTGGTGGTACCAAGGATGATCTATACATTCTTGAAGACTTATCATCAACTTCATCTAGTTCTTGTTCATTTAAATCTTGTTTAGGAGTTGCTAATAATGCCATTTGGCACGCTAGATTAGGACATCCGCATTCTCGTGCTTTTGAAATAATGCTTCCCAATGTTTACTTTGATCATTTGAGTTGTGAAGCTTGTATCCTTGGAAAACATTGCAAAACCGTATTTCCTAAATCATCTACTATTTATGAAAATTGCTTTGATTTAGTACATTCGGATGTGTGGACTTCACCTTGCTTATCTAGGGATAATAATAAATACTTTGTTACATTCATTGATGAAAAATCTAAGTACACTTGGGTTACTCTCTTGCCTTCGAAAGATCGGGTCATTGATGCATTCATAAACTTTCAAAACTATATTGCTAACCAATACAATGCCAAAATTAAGATCTTTAGGACAGATAATGGAGGAGAATACATGAGCAATCGGTTCAAAGAACACCTCTCAAAGCATGGAATCTTGCACCAAACTAGTTGTCCGTATACTCCACAACAAAACGGAGTAGCCGAGAGAAAGAACCGTCACTTGATGGAAGTATCCCGTGCTATGATGTTCCACATGAACGTTCCAAAAAGTTTTTGGGGAGATGCGGTGATGCTAGCATGCTACTTGATCAACCGAATTCCTACAAAGATCTTAGGAGATACTTCTCCATTCGAGGTATTAAACCAAACCCGTCCATTTATTGAACATCTAAGAGTGTTTGGTTGTCTTTGTTTTGTGTTAGTACCAAGTGAGTTGCGAACCAAGCTAGATGAGAAGAGTAAAAGATGCATTTTTCTTGGCTACTCAACAACGCAGAAGGGTTATAAGTGCTATGATCCGATCACAAGAAAGACATGGGTTTCTAGAGATGTCAAGTTTATGGAGACTCAAGGATATTATAGTGTTAGGGATAGAGATGAGTTGAAGGACTTGGCTACCCCGTCGGACCTTGGCTCAAATCTTCGATTCCTTCTTCAACATCTTGGGAATCATGAGCCAAGAGACAAAGAGGGTGAGATCACTCAGGTAACATCTACCGAAGCTCAAGACATAAATCAAGAGTCGGCTAATGAGGAAGAAGTGCATCCGGCTACTCAAGAGGAAGCTCAAGTGGAAGACCAAGTGATTCAGGAAGAGTCTAGTGAACCAGTGTTAGAGAATGAAGCCGAAGCCACAACCATTGTGGAGGAAGCAGAGCCTGTTCTTAGACGAAGCACACGAATAAGGAGGGACCCATCTCAATGGAAAGAGACTAGAGTTTACTATAATCATCAAGCTGTGGCTCATCCGATTCAAGCTGTGTGTTCGATCGACCTCTTACCTTCCTCTCATCGGGCTTTTCTTGTAAAGATTGATGAGCATACTATCCCACGTTCTTATGATGAAGCCATGGAAGATGAACATTGGATTGAGGCAGTTGATGATGAGGTAGGAGCTATGGTGAAGAATCACACTTGGGATGAAGCGGCTTCCATTTGGCAAGAAGGCCGTGAGCTCAAAATGGGTGTTCACAATAAAGTACTTGAGCAATGGTGATCTTGAGAGGTATAAGGCTAGATTGGTTGCAAGGGGGTTCACTCAAACTTATGGAGACGATTATACGGATACTTTTGCTCCGGTGGCTAAGTTAAACACGGTTAGAGTCGTGTTCTCCTTAGCGGTGAATTTGGATTGGGAGCTTTGGCAAATGGATGTTAAGAATGCTTTCTTGCAAGGAGACCTCGAAGAAGAAGTTTATATGACGCCACCTCCCGGTCTTGAGAAGTCCATTGCACCCGGGAAAGTGCTAAGGCTAAGAAAGGCTATTTATGGTCTCAAACAATCTCCGAGAGCGTGGTACAAGAAACTTAGTAGTATACTCAAGGAGAAGGGCTTCAAGAAGTGTGAACTCGATCATACGCTCTTCACTTTACAAGGATCTCGGGGAATTGTGGTTGTGTTGATTTATGTGGATGATATGATTATCTCTGGGAGTGATAAGATAGGGATTCAAGACACCAAAGACTTTCTCAAATCGGTTTTTGAAATAAAAGATCTTGGGGAGGTGAAGTATTTTCTTGGGATTGAGGTATGTAGGTTTAAGAATGGTTTGCATATATCCCAAAGGAAATACACATTGGACTTATTGAAAGAAACGGGAAAACTTGGTGCTAAACCGGCTAAGACTCCATTAGAGGAAGGTTACAAGGCCGTTCGAAAGGGGGAGCAAGGAGATGAAGTGTATGAAGACCCATCAAGATATAGGAGACTTGTGGGAAAATTGATCTACTTGACTCTCACTAGGCCGGATATAAGTTTTGCGGTTAACCAAGTGAGTCAACATATGAAAGAGCCGAAGGTTCATCATTGGCAAATGGTGGAGAGGATTCTTCGGTATCTCAAGGACAGCCCGGGTTTAGGTATTTGGATGGGAAGAAATGAAAGCACCGAAGTGGTTGGTTATTGTGACGCGGATTGGGCCGGGGATAGGAATGATAGAAGATCAACTACCGGTTATTGTACATTCATTGGAGGAAATCTTGTGACTTGGAGAACAAAAAAGCAAAAAGGAGTGTCGGACTCAAGCGCGGAAGCCGAGTATAGGGCGATGAAGAAGCTAACTAATGAACTTACTTGGTTGAGAGGAATCTTGGCTCATATGGGAATTGAATGGGAAAAACCGATGGTAATGCATTGCGATAATCAAGCCGCAATCCACATTGCTACCAATTCGGTATTTCATGAGAGGATGAAGCACATTGAGTTGGATTGTCACAAGGTTCGAGAAAAGATCGAGCAAGGATGGACACTACCGTGTTACACAAGGAGCGAAGACCAACTAGCGGATATCTTCACCAAATCCGCAAGTCTTAAGGTTTGCAATCACATTCTTAGCAAACTTGGACCTGTGGATTTGACCCATCCGTAGAAGACCCCTTACTTGCAATCATCATACTCTTTTTCCCTTAGCGAAGTTTTGTCCCACGTCGTTTTCTTTGCTAAGGTTTTTTTAATGAGGTGATGGTTGTGAGTTTCCAAGTTAAACATAAACTCTTTATGTTTAACTTGAGGGGGAGTATTGACCTTAGCATTCTCATTAAGTGCTAAGGAAATAAAGAATGACCGAAACAAATAAAGGGTGGAAATTGGTTCGGAGGATCTCGACCCGCGGTAAGGTTACTCGAGGCGCGGGTCGTCTTGGCATCGAGGATCGCTCGTTCCGCGGTACGTGTCCGATACGCGGGAAGGTTTGGCCGATACGCGGGAATCAAAACTCTGCGTTCCACAACGGTCTTCAAGCGGTCTTCAGCGGTCAACGGGCGGCCTTACAGCTGGAGGATAAGGTGGAGTGAAGCCGCGTCCGTACGGTGGATAAGATCCACCTTTATGTCGTCATTTCACCTTTATCCCAAACGGTCATGTGGACCTTATCTCCTTACCTAGTATTTTCTATTTATGGATTGATTCCAATCATTTGTAAAAGTTATCTTGAATGAGAAATGTTTCAGGTTCATAAACTCCCTATTCTTCCCTAATCTCTATAATCTCCATTAATCTCTAAACTCTTTCTAATCTCTTCTAATCTCTTCTAAAACTTCCGCTTAATCTCATAAATCTTACAACTCCCATTTGCTTCACACTAGTGACCAAGCTCCACACTTGGGTTTTCTTCAAGAGTTTCACAAGCAAGCTTCTCCTAGCTTACTTGGACCAAGATCCGGCCTTCTCTTATACCGGACCCAACGCTTTTGAGCTCCTTAGGTGGCAATCCCATCACCTTCTTCTTTGAGCTTCTTCTTCAATGGAACGGGACTTGCTCATCGGATTGGGTCGACTTCCAAGCCGTGAGCTTCTTCACCGTCCTCTTCTTTTTCATGAAAGCTTCGGCCTTTCATGTCTTCTTCAATGGAAAGCTTTGAGCTTTCTTCTTCTCCCATGGGAAAGGTTTGAGCTTTCTTCCTCATTTCTTCATGAAAGCATCGGGCTTTCACATCTTCAATCTTCAATGGACAGCTTCAAGCTTCCTCCATCTTCTTTCTTCAATCTCGGATCTAGCTTTCTCCGAGCAATAGATCCGAGTCTTCAACAACACAACCAAAGATTAACCAAAGAAGAGATCCATCTCTTCCATACAAGCACAGCGGAAACATCACATAATATTGGTTAGGTTAAGCGCATAAGGAAGATTGACATAACCTTATAACGATTCAACCTAACACTTTAAGAACCCATGAATCTAGAGCAACCCCGCTCTGATACCATGTTATAATTTAGGGTTCATAACATGTTCATAAACAAAGATCCAACCTTTAGAGAGATTGAATCCAAAGAAAAGCTCAAATGAGCAAAGAGATTAAAACAAGTTTCGGACAGATTAGGGAATAGATTAAGAAGTAGATTATGAAGAGTTTAGGAGTGATTAAGAAGAGATTAACATGAATGGGTTCATTCCTTGTTAATCAAGGAGAGTACTTAAGAGTGATAAACACCTCTTAAGTTACTAGAGTGTGTCCGAGACTTGGTAAATGATGTTCTAGTGCGGTCATGCCTTGGAAAAGCTAGGCCGCACCAAAGAGAGTCGAGGACGCACCAAAGAGAGTCTAGGCCGCATCAAAGAAAAGCTAGACCGCATCAATGGAGTAACGGTCTAAGGCGGTCTTGTGGCGGTCTAGTGAAATCATGACTTGGTTAAGCTAGGCCGCATGAGAAGACTCGCGGAACGGTATTTATGTTTATCTTTCATAAATCTCTTCTAAACACACCTAAAACTCTCTAAATATGTTCTAAATCTCCTTTAATCTCTCTTAAATTTGTTTGGCTTAGTTGAGCATTTCTTGTTGATTCAACCCTTGTTAAAGGTTGGATCTTTGTTTATGAACTTAAGAACCCTAAATCTTACATGGTATCAGAGCATAAGCTCTTGGGTTAGTTCTTAAAAATGTTTGATTGAATCGTTATAAGGAGGTTTCCATTCTCCTTATGCGCTTAATCTAACACACATTCTAAAACAAGTTCCGCTGTGCTTGTGTGGAAGAGATGGTTCAAAAATATCTCTTCTTTGGTGAATCTTTGGTTGTATGAATGGTTTTGTTGTTGAAGACTTGGATCTATTGCTCGGAGAAAGCTAGATCCGAGATTGAACATTGAATAAGGAGGAAGCTTGATGAAGCTTTTTCATGAAGATTGAAGAAGAAAGCTCGAAGCTTTCTAGTTGAAGAAAGAAGAAGACCAAAGGAAGAATCTCATGGATTTGAAGACGTTCTCATCCATGGAGCTAAAAGTTATTCCTTTGGAGAAGAAGCTCAAACAAGAAGGTGGTTCCTTGATGGGTCAAGGAGTAAATTTCCAACCTTTGGAGCTGTTTTGAGATGGTTAAAACAAGAAGGTGAGAGGGAGAAGAAAGCCCCAACCTTTGGAGCCGAAATCCGAGTATGTTGAGACTCGGTCACTAGTGTGAAGCGTATTGGGATTCAAGGGAAGTTAGTCACAAAAAGTTTGAAGCTTTCCCTCCCATGAAGCTCAAGGATGTTGTGTTCTCTAATTGATGTGGCTAGATGAAGGAAGGACCGAGATTGTTTACAAGAAAAGAGGAGAAGATTGAAATCATGGAGAAAATTCAAATGGAGACTCTCGGTGAAAGATGAGGTCCGGCTGGCGACATTTCAACCATGGATGCTACTTTGGGTTAATCCTAATCCTTACCTCTCTTGTTTAAAATTTATGGTTGATGATACCATGATCTAGCTTGAGATGAAACACATTCATGAGGATAGAGAGTAATTCTTAAATCTTCCCCTTTCTTATACTCTAAATCTTTCTATTTTCTTTTAAATCTCTCAAATCTCTCAATCTTTATATTCTCTATACTCTCTATACTCTCTATTCTCAAAATAGTTTGAAACCAAAGCCTAAACACAAACCAAACACTAACCCGGATCCTTATGTGCTCGATTACTCTTGGTTTGAATTCTCTTGTGTTGTGAATTCTCTTCGGTAAAAGAAAGAAACGTTTCCCCTTTATCAAAGCTCACCGTGTGTGAAACTTATCACCGGACCCTTATACTCTATGGTGATAAGGTTGAGCACTTATGGTCCATTCTTGTGAGGAATCATTGAAAGATTAATTTTGGTAACATTGAGAAGATGTTTGGTGTTGGTAACATTGATTGGAACATTGATGGGTATGGAAAGATTGCTTGGAGTTGTGCTTGTGTTATGTTTTGTAGCGGTTCTTGTTTGAATATGGAACCGATGATGCACATCCAAGGAGACCAAGGAGATGCAAATAGCCTTTGGAGATCAAACTTGGAGTCATTCATGAAGCTAATAATTGCTTCTAATCTTGGGTGATGAAGAGTTGATTGAGCCGATGTGATGGAGTTATCCCAGATTGTTGCTTCGGATGGTGAAATAATCATGGCGTAAAGGAAGGTTGCATAGACTTGGGAGTCAAGAAGCTAAGGGGGAGAAATGGAATGGTTATTAGTTATGTATGAAACCTGAGGGAACACGGAGGAGGCCGAGATAGAGAAGTCACTTGTAGTTTATGATCAACACGAAGCTAGAAGAAGAATTGAATGGCTTCGGGTGGAGAGTTGAACCGGTTTGTGTGTACAGAAGAATGGTGGTTCCAAATCACACTAGTGGTATTAAATGATCATGCTTCTAAGGAGTGATCATCAACGAATCAAAGAACCCGAATTGGATCAAGAAGATGAAGATCCGAGTTGTTTAAAGAGGTGTGGAATGAAGTGAAGATCAAAGGATCAACCACACCACCGAAATAAAAGGCTACTCTTTAAATATGTTCAATTATAATCGTTTGGTTCTTTGATTGCTTGCTTGGTTGATAAGTAAATTCATTGGTGTATACTTTAAGCTTTCTCTTGTTTGAATTATGTTAAGGTTCAAGGAGGAGAAGAACGGAGTAAGCCGATGATCGTGAGACGAAGAGGAAGCATCAAGACCGGTGGTTTCAACCTTAGCCTTTGTGTTCACGACGCCTAAGGTTGAGGGGGAGTATTAGAGAGGAAGCATGAAGAAGGAGGGCGAGGCCGAGGCACGAGAAGAGAAGCCGAGGACCGAAGCTCAAGAAGAACAAGACCTTGATTGAATTTCCCTAAAGATCATTGAGTTGGTACTCTTTTTCCTTAGTAGAGTTTTGTCCCAATGGGTTTTATCTACTAAGGTTTTAATGAGGCCTCTCCTTGTATCTCTAAGTCCATACTTCACTTTGTTTTGTTTGGACTTGAGGGGGAGTGTTAATCAAGGAGAGTACTTAAGGATCAATCTTTCCTTAAGTTACTAATGAGGAGTGTCTGAGACTTGGTGAATGATGGTTTAATGCGGTCATGCCTGGGAGAAGCTAGGCCGTATCAAGTAGAAGCTAGGCCGCACCAAAGAGGTCGAGAACGCATCAAGAAGAAGCTTGGATACTCGGACACTCGGATGCTCGACCCGCGGAACAAATTGGCATCAAGGAGCCGATACGCGGGACGAAGCAAGACGCGGGAGTTGACAAGCGGGAAGGTTTCCCGAAGAGCGGATCAGTTTGGACGTGGATCCGTTAAGCCCAAAGGCGCAGTCCAAGTGGTCCCGAGGTTTGAAAAGGAGGGGACCGTTTGAGGATAAGGTTTTGGCTGATCCAAAAAAAAGCAAAGGACAACCTTATCATCAACCTTATCCTCACAATAAAGCAAATGTTGCTTTATTACTTTATGATCTGATCCTTATCATCTCCTTTCCTTTATATAGTTGTAATCTCTCATTGTAATTCTTAACTCATCATTGAATAAAAATCAGATTCATCACTTATACTTAAAATGTAGAAATTAGGAGTAAAACCGTGTTTAGGGTGAGATCCTTTAGGATCAAACCCATTTATGTTTATCTTTCATAAATCTCTTCTAAACACTCTTAAAACTCTCTAAATATGTTCTAAATCTCCTTTTAATCTCTCTTAAATCTGTTTGGCTCAGTTGAGCATTTCTTGTTGATTCAACCCTTGTTAAAGGTTGGATCTTTGTTTATGAACTTAAGAACCCTAAATCTTACACGGGGGAGTGTTAAACAAGGAGTGTCCAAAGATTACCCTTGAAGAAGCTATGTTCGGGTAACTTTGGGAAAAGGAAGGCCAAGCATGTTCAAGGCTTGGTAAGTGGTGTTCCAGGCCATTCAAAGATAGAAGGAATGAGGCCGTATGAGGAATGAAGAAGGTCGCACGAGAAAATGGCAAAAAGTGCAAAATGGCGAAATCAGGTTCGGCCATGTACTGCGGGTCGGACGGATGACCGAGACACTCGAGACGTCCTGATGGAAGACATGCGGATCCAAAGAAGATCCAGGATCCACGTGTTTATCTGTTTACCCGACCCAGGTAAAACGGATAAACACGCGGGTCACCGTCCTGATCCGCGTCCCGCGTCCGAGTCTCCATGTTCTGATCTGCGTCCCATCTCCGATCCGCCCCGTCTTGATCCGAAAGAAGTCTTGGGTCTGGCATCGAAGAGGACCTGCGTCTTGTCTTCGGGTTGGCACGATCGGATAGTGCTGTTGGTACTGTCAGACCGTACCAACAGCACTATCCGATCAGATTTTGAATTTTGGTCAACATTTTACCTTTGCTTTTTTTTTATTCTGATTTTTGTTTTTCTATAAATACCACTTGTAATCCTCATTTGAAGACAACTTGTTCATTAATAAAAATTACATTACAAGTTCTTTTATCTATTTTTCTCTTTATTTTACTTAAGCTTTTCCAAGTATTTTCAATGTAGATTAAGAGTAGATATTGTATTTAGGGTGATATCCATTTGGATTGAACCCATATTATTAAGCTTATTCTATCTTAATCTTTCTTATTTCACTCCAAATTTGTCCACACATGTAATACTCGGTTTTGTATAAACCAGTTTGTGTGGATCCTTTTATCGACACTTAGGTGTTTGTTCTTCATAGATTAGCTTAGTCTCATCAAATTCCAACAGACACCTCCATCAAGTGACGGGTTTTCCTCTCAGCCACACCGTTTTGTTGGGGATTGTAGCGACAACTCGTTTGATCAAAATATCCCTTGCCTCTTGAGATGTTCTTTGAACCGGGTACTAGTATTCTACCCTCCATTATATGTTCTAAATTTTTTTATCTTGGCATTGTATTGGTTAGCAATATAAGCTTCAAAATTCATAAATGCCTCAATCACTCGATTTTTAGAAGGTAAAAATGTGATCCAAGTGTATTTCGATTTCTCATCTATAAATGTGACAAAGTACTTGTTATTATCTCTAGAAATGCAATGGGAAGTCCAAACATCCGAATGAACCAAGTCAAAACAATTATCATTAGTAATAGTAGATTTTGGAAAAACCGATTTGCAGTGTTTACCAAGAATACATGATTCACAACTCAAGTGATCAAAGTAAACATTAAGCAACATTATTTCAAACGCTCTAGAATGAGGATGACCTAATCTAGCATCCCAAATAGCATTATTGGAAACTCCTAAACATGATTTAAAAGAACAAGAACTAGATAAGCTTGGATATATATCTTCAAGAACATAGAGATCATCCTTGGTACCACCTTCTCCAATTATCTTTCCGGACTAAATATCCTGAAAATGAACATCGTTAGTACCAAAGATTGCATAACAATTCAAGTCTTTGTTTTCTCTTTTAACCGATAGCAAATTCGAGGTAAAGTTAGGCATATAAAATGCTTTAGATTCTTTATCAAACAATTTCTAGGTTCCAATTCCTTTTATTGGAATATTATCACCATTCGCAATTTCAACATTACCATTAATTGATTCCACATTTTTGAGCATGTTCCAACATGGTATCAGAGCATAAGCTCTTGGGTTAGATATTTGGAGTTATTCGGTTTTGATTTCCAAAAGTTAGGAAATTTTGATTTCTTTGATTTTGTTGGATCGAATCGTTATAAGGATGTTTCTATCTTCCTTATGCGCTTAATCCAACACAAATTCTAAGTTGTTTTTCCGCTGCAAGTATTTCATATGTTTGAAAAATTTTGATTTCAAAAGTTTAAAGTTTTTGTTTTCTTTAAACCGGATTTTGTTTATTTTAAAGGAAAGTGTTTGAAAAATCTTTGTTTTCGAAAATCTTTGAAGAAATCGTAGTGAATTTGAAAAGTTTGAAATTTCGGTTACCAAAAGTTTTGATTTTTCAATTCGGTTTTTAAAGGAAAATGTTTTGAAAATCTTGGTTACAAAATTTTTAAGAAAAAGAGAGGCTTAAACAAGAAGGTGAGTGGAAGAAATTTCCAGCCTTTGGAGTCCTATTATTAATGGTTCAAACAAGTGGGGTGATAAGGGAAAACAACTCAAGGAAATTTTTGAGTATTCCCGCCCAAGGAGCCAAATCTTGGTTACTAATTCTCTTAATCTTGGTTACTTATTCTCTCATTCTTGGTTACTAAACTCTTGGTTACTAAATCTTTCATTCCGATCATCATCGAACCGTTGGAAAATTTGAAATTCTATTTTCCCGGTTCACTTCATTTAAAGAGAAGCCTTGATGCTCTCTATTTTTCGAGCCATTGAAGCTCCTATTTCCGAGTCAAGAACTCGTATTTATTGAGTAAGATGAGTGCTTAAGGATCATCAACCAAAGATCGCTTGAGTACGAACTAAGAACGGTCTGGTAAAGTAAACACCGGAACCGAGAAGACCCAAGACGTGTAATACAAGGCACGGATTGGAATATGAAGACCAAGACTTGGACCATCAAGGCCAAGGCTTGGATCATGAAGAACAAGGCTCGGATCATCAAGACGAGTCCTTGAAATGAAGAAATCAAACATCGGATAGATGCAACCGCGTATCGGGAATCATCGAGACGCGGGAAGGAAATCGGGTCGCGTTCCGGGTAAACGGATAAACACGCGGACCCTAAATGGGTTAACGGGTCGTGTACTGCGGGAAGACTTGGCATCGAGGATTCTCGACCCGCAGTACATGGATCGTCGAGGTGCGGGACGAGCACTGACCGAGCACCGACGAGATCAGTACGAGTGACACGCGTTGACTTTTCTGTCCAGCGTTGACCAATCCATACCGCACGAGGATCGGCGAAGACAGCGACGGATCATTGTCCCGCGGATCGAGAACCCACAGCTTAGAACTCACGGATCAGTCTGTGACCAATCCGACCGTTTGAGTTTTCAAATGGTAACATTTTCAAACGGTCAAATTTATGTTGTCTGGCCTATTTATATGTTGTTCATTCATTTGTAAAGATTTAACAAGCTTGAGAAATAAAATCATACAAAAGTCTTATAAATTCTCTCTTTATTTTAGTTGTTCTAATTCGGTTCTTACCAATGTAGAACCTTAGGGATTAATGTGTTTAGGGTAGAATCCATTCGAATTCAACCCATTTATTCCGCATTTACCATTAATCCCATTCTTAAACACTTAAAGCTCATTTGAGCATTTCTATGATTCAATCACTTCCTAAGATTGAATCTCTCTTTTATTTGAGCATAGCTCATCAAATTCCAACAATATTTACCAATAAGCTAAAAGAGATTGAGAATGCTTATTTGGATTTTAAAGAGAAGCCTTGATTGAGAATGCTTACTCATTTGATGGGAGAGAACCGTGGTAGGCCAGTAGTGCATTTAATATCACGTTGAATCCAATCCCAAGTTTGTTCATCAAAATGTTGATGATTTGGTTGTTCAAAGAAAACCACCCAAGAAGTTACAAAATTCTTCAAGAAGCTTCAAGCTTCATGGTGTTGATACTTCCAATCCGAATTGGAAGAAAGAGGGAGTTTCTAAATTTTCCCTCCCTTTATTTGATTTGAAATTTGAATTTGAAAACCCGATTAGAGTGAAAACCGGTTGGTTAAAGAAAATTTTAATTTCTTGAAAATTATATGCTTGCAAATTGAAACCTATAAACGAATTGAAGATAGAAAGTTTAAAATCATGATGAAATTGAGTTGATAAAACCGAATTAGCTATAGTTAAAATCAATAGCTTAATTTTGGTTAATTTTGGTTTATGATTTTAAACATAAATATTTGAATGTGAATGATCCAATTCGTTTATTGTGTTAATGGAAGGTGAAATTGAAAGTCAAGAAATCCAAGAAGAAGCAACTAGCCTTTGAAGATCAACCTTGAAGTCATTCATGAGGCTAAAAGAGATTGAGAATGCCCAAAATTATTGACCTTGGCACCATCAAAATGTGCTAAGGGAAAATAATAAAGAAGTAATGTGTGGGTAAGGATCGGGACGAGACGCGGATCGGGAAATATCGAGACGCGGGTCGGACGCTCGATCCGCATGATGATTGGCATCGAAGCGCGGACGATCACGCGGATCAGTACGCGGCATCGGGTGTTCGTCGATCCGCGGTATGAGTAAAGATCGAGGCTCATCGATCCGCAGGATGAGGAAGGATGCGGGTCAACATGCAGATCCGGGTCTGGCATTCAGATAAACACACGGGTCGAAGACAAGTGAAGGAACATTCAGAACGGCGTCGTTTTGGCTCCACATTGACCCAACACGCGGAAGCTTCGTCCTGCGTTGACCCGCAGGTATCTCTGTCCCGATAGCGACCCGTCCTCGTCCCGCGTATCGAGAGACTCAATCCAAGAGCTGATCCGACCGTTCTATTTTTGTTTTCTATTTAAGGTTATGGTTTTACCATTGTAAGAATCATCTTGAATAATAAAAACATAGTATTATTCTTGAAATACTCTAAGGCCTTAACCGGCCGATTCTCTCAATCTCTTGTTACTTAGTCTTTTATACTCTTAATTCTAACATGGTATCAGAGCGTGTTTGATCTTTGTGACCTCAATACTCTCATAATCTCAATCTCCTAATCTCAATCTCTCAACAATCTTTCCGATTTGTGGGTTCTCTTTAAATCGTTAGATCAAATCGTTATATAGAGATTTCTATTCTCTTTATGCGCTTGATTTAACATACATATAATAGTTAATCCCAAATCGTTTCTAAAGCTTTAAGCTTTCATTCAAAATCGGTAAAAAAGATGAGTTCTTTGGATAACTCAAAACCGTTGGTAATTCCGGTGACTCTCAAGGGAGAGAACTACTTGTTATGGTCAAGAACCACGAAGATAGCTCTATGTGGCCGAGGGTTGTGGAGCCACATTGATACTTCATCCAAACCGCTGTATGATTCATCCGAAGATGAAGATGAAGATTCCGCAAAGGAGAGAGAAGCAAAGTGGTTTCAAGAGGACCAAACAGTGTTGTCCATTCTTCAAAATGGTCTTCAGGCCTCCATCCTTGAGGTATATTCTTATTGCGAAACGGCGGAGGAGCTATGGGAAACATTGAAAAACGTTTATGGAAACGTTTCAAATCTATCCCGGGTGTATGAAGTGAAGAAAGCAATCAACAACCTTCATCAAGGGGATATGGAATTTACCAAGCACTTTGGTAAATATAGATCTCTTTGGGCTGAGCTTGAGATGTTGAGACCAAACTCCATTGATCCGAAGGTGCTAAACAAAAGAAAAGAGCAAGACAAGGTCTTTGGGTTGCTACTTACCTTGAATCCGATGTTCAACGACCTCATCAAGCAAATCCTTAGATCGGAAAAGCTCCCAAGCCTAGAAGAGGTGTGTTCACAAATCCTTGGTAGTAAGGGGGAGCTTCCAACGGCTAACAAGGGCGTTTACAACCGATCCGATAATCGTGGGAATAAGGGAGGCTATGGTAACAATCGGCTGGGCTCAAAGGCGATGTGTGAACATTGTAAGAGAAGACATACCACGGAAACTTGTTGGATTCTCCATCCGGAACTCAAGCCAAGTTGGTGGATCGACTACCCGAGGAACCTTAGAGCAAATTACACCGCGGCCAAGCCCGACCAAGTCCCAACCGGATCATCTAAGCAAGGTGAGGAGGCCAACCAAGGCGATTATGTGATAAAATCAGACTTCGAGGCACTAATAAAAGCCTTTGCCACACACAAGGAATCCGTTAAAACTTACCTTACTCATACTCCTAGTAGTTCCCTAGTAGTTGATTCGGGAGCATCCCATCACATGATTAGTAATTCTGGGATGCTTTATAATATTGAATAACCTAATGGAAATGTGATGATCGCTAATAGTGATAATAAATCTATAAAGGGAATTGGAACATTGAAAGTCTTTGATAAAGAATCTAAAGCATTTTATATGCCGAATTTTACATCTAACTTCCTTTCGGTGAAAAGAGCAACCAAAGACTTGAATTGTTATGCATTCTTTGGTCCTAATGATGTTCATTTTCAGGATATTGATTACGAAAAGATTATTGGAGAGGGTGGAACCAAAGATGATCTCTATGTTCTTGAAGATTTTTCACCTAGTTTTCTTTCTCTTAAATCTTGTTTAGGAGTTGCTAAAAATGTGATATGGCATGCTCGATTAGGTCATCCTCATTCTAGGGCTTTTGAATTAATGTTACCAAATGTTTACTTTGATCATAAGAGTTGTGAATCTTGCATTCTTGGTAAACATTGTAAAACGGTTTTTCCGAATTCTACTACTATATATGAGAAAAGTTTTGATTTACTTCATTCGGATGTTTGGACCTCATCATGCTTATCTAAGGATAACAACAAGTATTTTGTTACATTTATAGATGAAAATTCAAAATATACTTGGATTACCCTATTACCATCAAAATATACTTGGATTACCCTATTACCATCAAAAGATCGTGTTCTTGAGGCATTCATAAATTTTCAAACTTATGCTACTAACCAATTCAATGCCAAGATTAAAATTCTTTGAACAGATAATGGAGGAGAATATACAAGCCATCGATTCAAAGAACACCTCTCTAAGCATGGCATCTTGCATCAAACAAGTTGTCCATACACTCCTCAACAAAATGGAGTGGCCGAACGGAAGAATCGCCACTTGATGGAGGTGTCTCGAGCCATGATGTTTCACATGAACGTGCCTAAGAGATTTTGGGGTGATGCGGTCATGATGGCATGGTATTTGATCAACCAAACCCCAACCAAAATCCTTGAGGACATCTCACCGTTCGAGGTACTTAATAACATTAGACCTTTTATTGAACATCTAAGGGTTTTTGGGTGTGTTTGTTTTGTCATAGTTCCCGGTGAATTGCAGACAAAGCTAGATGCAAAGAGCACAAGGTGTATGTTCATTGGATACTCCACTAGCCAAAAGGGATACAAATGTTATGATCCGAGTTCAAGGAGAAAATTTGTGTCCAAGGATGTAAAGTTTATGGAGGAAAAGAGCTACTATGGAACCGAAAAGAAAGATGAACTATGGGAATTTTCAAGCTCTACGAATTACAATCCTAATTTGAGGTTCCTCCTCTAACACCTTGGCAATCCGGAAGCACCAAAGGCTAGAGAAAGTGAAGCACCTCCGGCCCAAGAGGAGAATGATCAAGAGACGAATGATGAGAGTGTTCCGAATGGTCAAGAAGAGATGGTTAGTCATGATGGTCTCTCCGGTGTTCAAGAACAAGATCTCGATCATGGTGCCTCAATAGTTGAAGAGGAACCAAGTGGACCGGTTCTTAGGAGAAGCACAAGGCTCAAGAAGGATCCTTCCACATGGAAAGAGAATCGAGTATATTACAACAACCAAGCTGTTGCTCATCCTATTCAAGCGGTTTGTTCACTCGCCCTCTTACATTCCTCTCATCAAGCCTTTCTTGTGAAGATAGATGAACATTCGATTCCAAAGACATATGAAGAAGCGATGGAAGAAGAACATTTGGTTGAAGCGGTTGATGATGAGGTTGGTGCTATGATCAAGAATCACACTTGGGATGAAGCCGATCTTCCGGTTGGGAAAAGAGCGGTTAGCTCTAAATAGGTCTTCACCCTTAAGTTCTTGAGCAATGGAGACCTTGAACAACACAAGGCTCGGTTAGTGGCTAGAGGCTTCACACAAACCTATGGAGATGATTATACGGACACGTTTGCTCCGGTGGCTAAGCTACACACAGTGAGGGTTGTATTCTCTTTGGCGATTAATTTGGATTGGGAGTTATGGCAAATGGACGTGAAGAACGCTTTGCTTCAAGGAGATCTTGAAGAAGAGGTTTACATGACACCACCACCCGGTGTAGAGAACACCATTGCCCCCGGAAAGGTTCTTCGGCTAAGGAAAGCCATCTACGGTCTTAAACAATCTCCAAGGGCTTGGTACAAGAAGCTAAGCTCGGCCCTCAATGAAAAAGGCTTCAAGAAGTGTGAATTGGATTACACACTCTTTACTCTTCAAGGACCGAAAGGAATGGTGGTTGTCTTGATTTATGTGGATGATATGATAATCTCCGGTGATGTTAAGCAAGGAATTCAAGACACTAAGGAGTTCTTAAAATCGGTCTTCGAGATCAAGGATCTAGGAGAGTTGAAATATTTCCTTGGGATCGAAGTGTGTAGATTCAAGAACGGATTGCACATCTCCCAAAGGAAGTATACTTTGGATTTTCTCAAGGAGACCGGGAAACTTGCCTCTAAACCGGCTAAGACACCACTTGAGGAAGGTTACAAGGCCGATCGAAAGGGGGAGAAAGAAAATGAGATATATGAGGATCCATCTCGATATAGAAGGCTTGTTGGGAAATTGATCTATCTAACTCTAACTAGGTCGGACCTTTGTTTTGCGGTCAACCAAGTAAGTCAACATATGAAGGAGCCTAAGGTTTTTCATTGGAATATGGTGGACCGAATACATCGTTATCTTAAAGGGAGTGTCGGCCAAGGCATTTGGATGGGGAGAAATGAAAACACCGAAGTTGTTGGGTATTGTGATGCAGATTGGGCTGGAGACCTAAATGATAGAAGATCAACGACCGGTTATGCAACATTCTTTGGTGGGAACTTGGTAACTTGGAGAACAAAGAAGCAAAAGTCGGTCTCATGTTCAAGTGCGGAAGCCGAGTATAGAGCGATGAAGAAGTTAACAAATGAGCTAACTAGGTTAAGAGGCATCTTAGCTCACATGAGGATTAAGATCACCAAGCCAATGGTTATGCATTGTGACAACCAAGCCGTAGTTCACATAGCAACCAACTCGGTGTTCCACGAACGGACGAAGCACATCGAGATCGATTGTCATAAGGTTCGTGAGAAGATCGAACAAGGATGGACACTTCCGTGTTTTACAAGGAGTGAAGACCAAGTGGCGGACATCTTCACCAAAGCCGCGAGTCTCAAGGTTTGCAACCGTCTCTTTAGCAAGCTTGGACTCGTGGATCTCACGCATCCGTGAGAAGACCCCTAACTTGCAATCATCATACTCTTTTTCCCTTAGAAAAGTTTTGTCCCACGTGGTTTTCTTTGTTAAGGTTTTCAATGAGGTGATGGTTGCGGGTTTTCAAGTTAAGCATAAATCCTTTATGTTTAACTTGAGGGGGAGTGTTGACCTTGGCACCATCAAAATGTGCTAAGGGAAAATAATAAAGAAGTAATGTGTGGGTAAGGATCGGGACAAGAAGCGGATCGGGAAATATCGAGATGTGGGTCGGACGCTCGATCCGTAGGATAATTGGCATTGAAGCGCGGAGGATCACGCGGATCAGTACACGGCATTGGGTGTCCGTCGATCCGCGGTACGAGTAAGCATCGAGGCGCATCGATCCGCAGGATGAGGAAGGATGCGGGTCAACATGCAGATTCGGGTCTGGCATTCGAATAAACACGCGAGTCGAAGACAAGTGAAGGAACGGTGTTCTCCAGAAGTGACCAAGGAACTTAGTGTCCCTATCCGACACAATTGTTCTCGGAATCCCATGCAAGCGAACCACCTCCTTGAAGAATAGATTAGCAATCTGTGTGGCATCATTGGTCTTGTTACATGGTATAAAGTGAGCCATCTTCGAGAATCTGTCTACTACCACGAAGATAGAGTCCTTGTGCTCGATCTTTGGTAATCCTAGCACAAAATCCATAGAAATGTCTACCCAAGGGGCGTTAGGTATTGGTAAAGGTAAATAAAGACCATGAGGATGTGACATGGATTTTGCTTTATGGCATTGCACACATCTTGAACAGAATCTCTCAACATCTTTCTTCAAGTGTGGCCAATAGAAATGATCCATTACTATGGCTAATGTTTTGTCGACACCAAAATGCCCCATTAGGCCCCCTCCATGTGCTTCACTTAGCACTAATTCTCTCATAGATCCCTGCGGTATACACAAACGTTTATCTTTAAACATAAAGCCATTTTGTAAGTAGAACGAACCGTGAAGTCCTTTGCTGCATTGTTGGAAGCTCTCGCTGAATTCAGGATCGTCTTTGTATTGTTCTTTGATGTGTTCAAATCCCATAATCTTTGCCTCCATAGTGGCAATAAGTGCATGTCTTCGTGATAACGCATCTGCCACAATATTCTCCTTGCCCTTCTTGTATTTGATAACATATGGGAAGGACTCTATAAACTCTAACCACTTAGCATGTCTTCTCTTGAGTGATGTTTGCCCACGTAGGTGCTTGAGTGTCTCATGATCCGTATGTATTATGAACTCCTTGGACAACAAGTAGTGTTGCCATGTCTCTAAAGCACGAACAAGAGCATAGAGTTCCTTATCATAAGTTGGGTAGTTAAGAGTGGCTCCGCTTAACTTCTCACTGAAATAGGCTACGGGTTTCTTCCTTTGGTGTAATACT
The DNA here is from genome assembly GCA_963576765.1 of Draba incana. Taxonomy (NCBI): domain Eukaryota; kingdom Viridiplantae; phylum Streptophyta; class Magnoliopsida; order Brassicales; family Brassicaceae; genus Draba; species Draba incana. The sequence goes on along the minus strand of OY755203.1, from coordinate 24,936,742 downwards.
GCTCCGATCCCCATTCCCGAAGCATCACATTCTACCTCAAACATATCATTGAAATCAGGCAATGATAAGACCGGTGCTTGAGTGAGTCGTTCTTTCAAAGTGTTGAAAGCGGTGTCTTGGGCAGTTCCCCAATGGAAGGGCACATTCTTCTTGATCACAGCTGTAAGTGGGGCTGCTATGGTGCTAAAATCTCTCACAAACCGCCTATAGAAGCTGGCTAATCCGTGAAAACTTCTTACGTGGCCAATCGTAGAAGGTGTAGGCCAGTCTCTTATCGCTTTGATCTTCTCCTCATCTACTTGTAGTCCCTGTTCACTTAATACGAATCCTAGGAAAACAAGTTGGTTAGTACAAAAGGAACACTTCTTGAGGTTGGCATAAAGGCCTTCCTTGCGAAGTGATTTAAGCACTAGTTCGAGGTGTTGAAGATGATCAGCAAGGTTCTTACTATATATAAGTATATCATCAAAGTAAACAACCACAAATTTACTTATGAATTCACGTAGAACCTGGTTCATCAAGCGCATGAAGGTACTTGGTGCATTAGTTAAGTCGAAGGGCATAACTAGCCATTCGTATAAGCCTTGCTTTGTCTTGAATGCAGTTTTCCACTCGTCCCCTTCTCGCATTCTGACTTGGTGATAACCACTTTTCAAATCCACTTTTGAGAAGATGGTGGCACCACTCAACTCGTCTAGCATGTCATCGAGCCGTGGAATTGGATGTCGATATTTGATAGTGATGTTGTTAATAGCTCTGCAATCGACACGCATTCGCCATGTTCCATCCTTCTTTGGCACTAAGAGGACCGGAACTGCACAAGGGCTAAGGCTCTCCCTGATGTATCCCTTATCCATCAAGTCTCGTACTTGCTTTTCTAACTCCTTACTCTCTTCGGGATTCATACGATAAGCTGGTTTGTTAGGCAACGCTGAACCTGGAACAAGGTCTATTTGGTGCTCAATGCCTCTTAGAGGTGGTAATCCAGGTGGTATATCTTCGGGAAAAACGTCCTGAAACTGATCTAACAGGGTCTGGACTTCAGGTGGTAAATCTAGCTCCTTAAAACCTGTGCTCAAACAATCTTTGAAAACCATTAGTAACATAGTGCCTTTACCACTCTTAACACGGTTTAAATCTCCAGAAGTAATATACAAACTTGATTTACTAGACTTAGACTCATTGTTCATCCTGCTTTGAAGCTCATGAACTTCGGATGGACTTAAAGGAGCCAAGTTGTACTTACGGTCATTGAAGGTGAAACTGTAGTAGTTTGTACGTCCATTATGTGTAGTGGCTCGATCGAATTGCCACGGTCTACCAAGTAGTAGATGTCCCGCTTGCATTGGTACCACATCACACAACACTTCATCTTGGTACTTACCAACACTAAAGGGCACCGTAGCTTGCTCTGTCACCCAGAGTTCAGTTGTATCGTTGAGCAATTGAAGCTTATAGGGCCTAGGATGTTTCTTTGTCTCCAATCCTAGCTTATCCACCATAAACTTACTAGCAACGTTAGTACAAGATCCTCCATCGATTACAAGATTACATACCTTATTGTTGATCGTACAACGAGTGTGAAACAAGTTCTCCCTTTGTACTTTCTCCTCAGGTTGCACTAGAACACTTAGGACTCGTCTTGTGACCAAGAGATCTCCATGGTCTGGATACTCTACATCTTCAAGGTCATCTTGCTCTCTCTCTTCAAACTCATCGTGTGATTCATATCCGCCACTGGGAGTGATGATCATGACTCGCTGGTTTGGGCAGTCTCTAGCATAGTGTCCTCGTCCCTGACATTTAAAACAAGTAATATCACGAGTACGAGATTGACTTGGGTTAGTAAACTTACCTGGTTCTTGCCGCGAGCTAGAGGGTTGTTCACTAGTTTTGCCTTTGGATCGAGTATCAATCTCATTAGCTTTGCCTTTCTCCATAGGTTTGTTGTTGCTTGCTTGCCAAGGCTGTTGGTTTCGGTTTCGATTAGACATAGAGGTCTTCTTCTTGTTCTGTTGTTCTACTTGTACAGATAAGTGCAGCAACTCATGTAGACCGCTGTATCTTGCCCTCTCCACCTTTCGAGCTATGCGATCATGAAGGCCATCTACAAACTGAGCCATTAAGGCCTCTTCTGATTCTTCTAACTCTAATGAGTTCATAAGCTTCTCAAATTCTTCAAAATACTCTTTTACAGTCCGGTTTCCTTGTGCAAGCTTCCTGAATCGCTTTTGAAGGTCTCGGTGGTAGTGCTCAGGAACATATCTCAACCGTAAGAGGTATTTCATGTCATGCCATGTTTGTATGGGACCAAAGAGTTGTCTCCTCCTCTCTGCAACAGTTCTATCCCACCAAGCTAGTGCATTTTCAGTGAGTTGTGCAGAAGCTAAAGCCACTTTCTTGTGCTCTCCATAGCCATAACATTCAAATATATACTCCATGCGCCTTTCCCAGTCTAGATACACCTCTGGATTCGACTTTCCAGCAAACGTGGGAGGTTTTAACTTTATCTCATGGTTAACTTCTCGCCGCTCACGCTCCCTATGTCGATTCCCTCTTATAGGATCACGTCTCCTCTGGTTTTAGCGTCTCAAGGGATCACGGTGAAAATCTTCTTCTGCCTCAGACAAGCTTTCATCACCAGACTCATCTTCGTCTCTTTGATTGTTGACTTGAACATTTCTCCTAGCTGGAGGAGCTCCTTGTGCATTGTTTGGACCTCTCGGTTGAGGTTGTTCAAGGCGATCAATACGTTCCCCAAAACCTCGCAACTCAGTTCTCATTTCTGTGAGCATTTGTAGCAAGGCAGCTTGCGGATCGATGTTTTCATTGTTGTTTGTCTCTCCAACCATGATGAGTGTCTCTCTTTTCCTTGGAAACTCAACAGAAACAACAATTGGTTAAAAGCACCGAGTGTAATGCAATTGAAATTCAAACTAGAATCAAACAGTTCTCACAATCGATAGTCAATGATAACTGCAACTTAATCTATATGAAACTCAACAATCGAAAACACAAATCAATAAGAACTCAGAATAACAAAGTGAAACAACAATACGTAAACAGAAATGCAATAGGTAAACTTCTTTAGGGGTTTTGGTTCTTAAACAAGCTGGAAACAGAGATTGAAACAAAATATGAAGCAAAAACGTTTTTTTTTCTATGGGTTAAAGGGGTTTTAAGAAATCTGAAACAGATATTGGAAACAACTATGAAACAAAAACTATTTTTATGGGTTTTTCTGGGTGTAAAGCAATCTGAAACAAAATTCAAAACAACTATGAAGCAAACAAAGCAGAAACAAATTCAAATCATAATTCAAGCAAATAAGAAAGGGATAGAGAAACCAAAGGTTGGGACCTTTGGCTCTGATACCAGATGATGTACGACTCGGTGGTGAGTCTTACAACCTGATTCGATGGCTGGAACCACAAGCTGGCGTTCGCTCTTTCTTGTGGTGGTTGAATGGTGGAAGATGGAATCAAACACGATGGTGTTCACTCTTTCGTGTGAGATCAGATTGTGGGGAGTGTTGATGGATTGATAGCACGACACAGAGTGATGATGATTCTCTGATACGGTACTGATGTTTGCTCCTATGTGAATCACACACACAAGCTCAAACAAGGCTGAGAATTCACTCAAGAATGCTCAAAGAAAATTCAGTTCTTTATTGATAGGTAAAAAGTTGTGGTGGCTACAATGCTGCAATGGGACTTTATAAACAGTCCTTCAGCTTGAACCTTCTAGGGTTCTGACTCAAAACAACAAGAAAAGACTCAAAACAACAGGACTTTCAAAAGAAAACAGCAAGAAGTTTAAAAACTAATCTAAACAAAGTGCAGAGTTTCATTAAAGCCAAACAAGGAAACTATGGCCAGAACTTAAAAAAAAGAAGTGATTTCGTTTTTCTTGGTTCTTAGTGTTGTGGAAGGCTTGAATCACCTGCAAAGATAGTATATAAATTGAAAAACTCACCTTGATGTGTTTCTTGGTCAGATGTGCTAAGAGCTTGAAAATTGGAGTAGAAATCTTCATGTAGTTCTTCAAGCTCTTCATCTTCTTCTGATGATGGTTCTTGATCAGTCTTGAAGATATCTTCTTCTTTCCTGTTTGGTGCAGAGATGGCGAGCTCTAATGTCCCTTGGTGTGTTCTTGTGGGATCAAGGTTGACAGGAAGTAGTTTTGGAGCTAAAGATGCAACGAAGACTTGCACAGCAAGGTTGATCCTCCTAGTTAATTGCTTGGACTTTGATCTTGTCATTGGACCAGGTCGAACTATTGGCATTGGTATTGGAGTTGGTTTGTGGTCTGAACCGATGTCCTCATCATAAGTAGTAGTAGATTTTGGAAAAACCGATTTGCAATGTTTACCAAGAATACATGATTCACAACTCAAATGATCAAAGTAAACATTAAGCAACATTATTTCAGACGCTCTAGAATGAGGATGACATAATCTAGCATGCCAAATAGCATTATTGGAAACTCCTAAACAAGATTTAAAAGAACAAGAACTAGATAAGCTTAGAGATATATCTTCAAGAACATAGAGATCATCCTTGGTACCACCTTCTCCAATTATCTTTCCAAACTAAATATCCTGAAAATGAACATCGTTAGTACCAAAGATTCCATAACAATTCAAGTCTTTGTTTGCTCTTTTAACCGATAGCAAATTCGAGGTAAAGTTAGGCATATAAAATGCCTTAGATTCTTTATCAAACAATTTCAAGGTTCCAATTCCTTTTATAGGAATATTATCACCATTCGCAATATCAACATTACCATTAATTGATTCCACATTTTTGAGCATGTTCAAGTTACTAATCATGTGATGTGAAGCTCCCGAATCAACTATAAGGGAACTACTAGGAGTTCGAGTAAAGAAAGTTTTACCGGAGTCTTTGTTTGCGTTCAAGGCTTTGATGAGAGCCTCCAAGTCAGATTTCCTGACATAATCACCTTGGACCGCCTCTTCTCCTATCTTAAACGGTGTAGTGGGTTGACTCTTTGGTTGATCGCCTTTGACCGTGGTGAAATTTGCCTTAGAACCGCTTGGGTAGTCGACCCTCCAACACTTCTCCTTGGTGTGTCCCTTTTCCTTGCAATGGTCGCACCACCTCTTCTCACCAAAGGACCGGTTGTTCCCGAAGCTTCCCATGCTCCCACGGTTCTCAAACCAATTATACACACCCTTATTAGCCATTGGAAGTTCTCCCTTACCACCAAAGAGGCCTTGAGATCCTTGTTCCCTTTGGATTTGAGCACACACATCTTCCATAGTTGGGAGCTTCTCCGACCTTAGGATATGTTTGGTAAGGTAATTGAACACCGGATTCAACGTTAGTAGCAACCCTAAGACCTTGTCTTGTTCTCTCCTCTCATTCAACACTACCAGATCAATCAAGCTTGGTCTCAACATCTCTAGCCCGAACCACAAAGATCTATACTTTCCCAAGTGTTTGGTAAACTCCATATCTTCTTGGTGAAGATTATTGATCGCTTTCTTAACCTCAAACACTCGGGCCAAGTTTGAAACATTACCATACACATTATTCAATGTTTCCCAAAGCTCAAAGGCCGTTTCACAATAAGAATACGCCTCAAGGATAGAAGAATCAATACTATTTTGAAGTAATGCCAAGACCGTTTGATCCTCTTGAAACCACTTTGCTTCCCTAACCTTGGCCGCTTCGGCATCATCCTTCTCCGGTGTCTCAACAATCGACCTAAGGGTAAGATCGATGTGATTCCACAATCCTCGACCACAAAGGGCTGTCTTTGTAGTCCTTGACCAAAGCAAATAGTTCTCCCCTTTTAAAACCACCGGAACCACCAAAGCCTTCGAGTTTTCCATCGGATTCATCTTTCTTCTTTTCGTCTTAACACCACCAAACGATCTAAACACAAGATTGAAACTTTAACACAACCAATCAAGAACCACACCAAAGTTTGAAGATTTATCACAACCAAACAAGATCCAAGCCAAAAATCAACACTTTTGGATGAACAGAACCGAACCAAAGATTTTGAGTAACCAAGATTTTAGAACGAGATTTGTGAGAGATTTAAGAGTAATCAGTCACCAAGAGGAACCTGGCTCTGATATCATAAAAGAATTATTGCGGAAATATAGAGATTAAGAGAGATTAAGAAAGGTTAAGTAACCATGAAGATTTTAGAGAATATGAACTTTATTTATTATCCAAGATAATGATTACAATGATTGGAATCACTCCATAAATAGATAATCCTAGGTTGATCAACATGACCGTTGGTAAAAAGCAAAATAAAGGACAAAAGATAGATCCGGTCACTGCCTGATCTGCGGTACGTGAGGTGACCAAGGTTCGTACGAGTGGCGTGGCGCGTCCTCGATCACTTGCGGGATGGATCAGTACACGACCTGATAACCCGAATAGGGTCCGCGTGTTTATCCGTTAACCCGTTACGTGACCCGGATTAAACATGCGGACCTTCACGTACCGTGCCTCGATTTCCTTCGTCCCGCGGGTCGAGATGCACGTACTGATGTCCGAGACTCCGACTGACCCGCGTATCCTTCTGATCCTTGATGCTTGACTGTACCGCAGATCGTCCTGTCCTCGATGACTTGTGTATCGCGGATCGACTAAGACTCGACCCGCAGTTTACCCGAGTGTTCCCATATCCGATTATTTCCCTTGGGCAAATTACCCAACTTTATTTATTTCCCTTAGCACCAATTAAGTACTAAGGTCAATACATCTAAAGTTCATGAGACTCAAAGCACAATGAACAATGAGCCTAAGTCTAGTAAATCAAGTTTGTATATTACTTCTGGAGATTTAAACCGTGTTAAGAGTGCTAAAGGCACTATGTTACTAATGGGTTTCAAAGATTGTTTGAGCATAGGTTTTAAAGCTAGATTTACCATCAGAAGTTCAGACCTTGTTAGATCAGTTTAAGGACGTTTTTCCCGAAGATGTACCACATGGATTACCACCTCTAATTGGCATTGAGCACCAAATAGACCTTGTGTGACACGATCTAGGAGAGGATGTCAGCCCAAGGAGTCACTTCGAATGGTTGATCGGATTAGAACACAAGGGTTCCTTTGATTGATGCAGCGGATGAAAGAATTCGGATTGAAATAGAGGTGGATGCAGCGGAATGGTTGATAACAGATTTGATGTGGATTGAAGTGTACTTCTAAGAGAGATGAAAATCTCTTAGACTACGAGGCTCGATCTTAACTTAGATATAACGCACTAAGAAAAGAACAAGTTGTATGGATATTACACACCATACAGATCAAACAAGAAGAAAAGGTTTAAGAATAAAATATTTGATAAGTTTCAGAAATGAGAATACAAGAGATTATAAAGAGAAAAGAAGAAGAGGAAGAGACAAGTCTTGGACCAAACTCCAAAGACTGCCTAGAAAATGAAAACATAATTAAAGACATAATTTTGAAAAGATAAAACTAAAACAACCTTCAAAATTCTGATTTTCGTCACTTTATTTGGGCTAGAAATTAGACACTTGATTTGGGCTTCTTTTGGACTTGAAATACATAGAAAGTGGGCTGGACCTAATGGTTAACACCTTAGAATATTTTGTGAAGATTCTGGTCCGGTTTGGATTATCAAATGGGTGATTTGGATGTGAATCATAATGCCTCATTAAAAACCTTTCTTTGGAAAACCCATTGGGATAAAACAAAAGATAAGGGAAAAAGAGTACAAATGAGACACATGCCCATTTATTGATCAAGTATCAAAACCAATGAGGTTAAGATAACTTCTTTCCCATCATTTCCCTTAGCAACAAGCAACTCCTTAGCTCCATTATCCTCAGCTACAAGCTGCTCCTCGGGTGCAAGTTCTTTTTCACGTTTCCAATCTTTTGTGCTTAGGATGATCATATCATCCTCTTCCACTTGAAAAGGATTTGACCTCAAATCCGACTCTCCTGAAACAGAAACAGGAAAATCATAAACACTAATACATTTATAGATATTGCACTTACGTTGAAGATCGAATTTGTAGGCTTTGTTGTTGATACGTGTTAGATTTTGATGAGAAAATGCTCACATAAACAAAAGATTCATCCTTTAAGAAGGAATGAATAAAAAAAAAGCTCAAGTGAGCAAAGAGAGATTTAGAACAGATTTGAGAAAGAGATTTGAGAGAGATTAAGAGATATTAGGAGAGATTAAACATAAATGGGTTTGATTCAAATGAATCTCACCCTAAACCCCATCAACTCCTAATATCTACATTTGGAATAACTTGAAATAAATAAGAGAAAAGATGAAGAACTCTTGAATCTGATTTCTTATTCAATAATGAGTTCAAGTTAAAGATTGCAATGAATGAGATTACAAATATATAAAGGAAAAGGTAAAGTAGAAATCTGATCCAAAGTTCAAATTATGAACGTTGGAAATAATGAGCACATAAAGCAAAGTTTGTCTTCTAGCTTGTCCTTTACTTTTGGATAATATCAGTCCAAGCTAGTGGTCCTCACACTCTAACGTCTCTTTCTTTGAATCGGGACCACAAGAAGATGCCTTGGGACTTAACGGAACTGATCCGCTTCTCGGGCATCAACGGATCCACGTCTCGGGAGTTATCGATCCGTGCCTCGAGAATATGTACTGCGGGTCAAGAGCTGATCCATCCCGTGCCTTGAGAAACCTTTCCCTGGGTTGAGTCTCGCGTATCATGCACGTATCCGGAACTGATGCTTACCTCCGTGTACCGTCCCGCGTATCCATGATGCAGAACATGACCGTTCCGCATCACTCCTATATTCACCAAGTTACCAAAGTTACCCAAATATATTTTCCACTTTGGTAACTCATTTATTCACCATTAGTCACTTAAGAGTTAATCATAGATTTATCACTCTTAAGTACTCTTCTTGATTAACACTCCCCCTCAAGTTCATACACAACAAAGTGAAGTGTGAACTTAGAGATACAAGGAGAGGCCTCATTAAAACCTTAGTAGATAAAACCCATTGGGATAAAACTCTACTAAGGAAAAAGAGTACCAATCAATGATCTAGGGGAATTCAATCAAGGTCTTGATCTTCTTATGGAGCTTCCGCCTCGGCTTCTCTTCTCTTGCCTCGGCCTTGCTCCTTTTCTTGATGCTTTCTCTCTAATACTCCCCCTCAAGCTTAGTCGTCGTGAACACAAGGGCTAAGCTTGAAACCAGCGATCTTGAACCAACTCTTGAACCCTTCGGCCTTGATGCTATCTTCTTAGTCTCACGATCATCGGCTTACTCCATTCTTCTCCCCCTTAAACCTTACACAAGATTCAAACAAGAGAAAGCTTAAAGTATATGCCAATGAATCAACTCATGAATCAAGCTAGCAATCAATGAACCAAATGATCTATAATTGAAAGATTGAAAAAGGGTAAGAGTTTAGAGAGTAGCCTTTTGATTTGATGGTGTGGTTGATCCTTTCATCTTCACTTTCTTTCCACACCTCACTAAGCATTTGGATCTTCATGATCCTTTTGGTGGAGCTTTTGGTTCCTTGTGCCCAATTCAAGAGCCATACAACCTCGTGAGTCTCCTCCATTCACACAAACTTTGATGATCACTCCTTGGAAGCATGATCACCAGTGGAGCTTCGGGTTCCTTGAGCTATACGCCTTCAACCTTGTGAGTCCTCCATTCACGCAAAGCACTAGTGTGACTTGGACCACCTTTCACATCATCTCATCAGACCCTTTGAATCATTCCACCCTAAGCTCCAATCTTCTTCTCACGGTTTCCTCTTGCTCCTTTCGGTTACCACAACCAAGCGCCATTTCTTCTCTTTCGTCGCTTCTTGGATTCCAAGCCTATGTAACCTTCCTCAACGCCAAGCCTAATACCTCCGAAGCATTTCAATCTCTTATTAGCTCCCGGAAAGCCTCAAAACATTGGCTTGATCAACCCTTCTTTACCATTCGCGACTCTTTGGCTCTTTTTGAATGACTTCAAGATTGACCTTCAAAGGCTACTTACATCTTCTTGGGTAGCTTGAGTTCGCAATGGTTCCATAGCTCAATCAAACAAGAACCGCTATAACAACATACCAAAAACACAACACCAAGCAATCCAACCATTCCCATCAATCTTTCCCATCCAATCAATGTTACTAACACCAATCTTTTCACAATGTTTTCCACAACAAAAATGGACCTTAAGTGCTCATTCATAATCAACCCGAGAGAATAAGGATCGAGAGTAACCATGCTTCACACTTAAGACGAGTTCCGATCAAGAGAGCATTACTTGGACCGATAGGATTCTCACAAAAGAGTTCATCACACAAACCGAGAGTAACCAAGAGCTTTTAAGGGATTTGGGTGAGTGTTTGATTAGTGTTTAGGCTAGGTTCCAAACTGTTTGAGAATAGAGAACTAAAGAGTATAGAGATTAGGGAGTTTAATAGAGTATATAAAGATTTTGAAGATTAAGAAAGGGGTAGATTAAGAAACGTTCTCTATTCTCATTAATGGTTTCTCATTGGATAGATCATGGATTCATTTTTATCAATTCACCAAGAGAGTAAGGATAGGAAATAACCCAAATCAAGCTTCCATTGGTTTGAATGAAATTTGGCCGAATTCTTCTCCTCTCCAATGGTCTCCATTTGACAATCTTCACTTGCATTCTATTCCCCTTCTCTAGGAAACCAATCAATCCTTCCTTCATCTAACCTCACCAACAAAGGGTTCTTGACAGTAAACCATCCTTGAGCTTCATGGGGAAGGAAAGCTCCAATCTTTAATGGTTAATCTTCCCTTGAATCCCACTTACTTCACACTAATGACCAAGCTCCACACTTGGATTTTCTTCAAGAGTTTCTCAAGCAAGCTTCTCCTAGCTTACTTGGACCAAGATCCGGCCTTCTCTTATACCGGACCCAACACTTTCGAGCTCCAAAGGTGGAAATCCCATCACCTTCTTCTTTGAGTTTCTTCTTCAATGGAACGGGACTTGCTCATCGGATTGGGTTGACTTCCAAGCCGTGAGCTTCTTCACCGTCCTCTTCTTGTTCATGAAAGCTTCGGGCTTTCACGTCTTCTTCAATGGAAAGCTTTGAGCTTTCCTCTTCTTCTTCTTCCATGGGAAAGCCTTGAGCTTTCTTCTTCTCCCATGGGAAAGCTTTGAGCTTTCTTCCTCATTTCTTCATGAAAGCATCAGGCTTTCACGTCTTCAATCTTCAAGCTCAGTTCTAGCTTTCTCCGAGCAATAGAACCGAGCTTCCACACAACAAGTTTTCACCACAAGAATGTGTGTTAGATTAAGCGTATAAGAAGAATGGCAACCTTCTTATAACGATTCAATCTAACATTTTTAAGAAACCAAATAAGAGAGCTTTTAGCTTCTCTTCATCACAAGCACAACGGAATCATTAGGTCTCAAGAGCTTCATGCTCTGATACCATGTTAGATTTTGATTAGCAAATGCTCACATAAACAAAAGATTCATCCTTTAAGAAGGAATGAATCAAAGAAAAGCTCAAGTGAGCAAAGAGAGATTTAGAACAGATTTGAGAAAGAGATTAGGGAGAGATTAAGAGATATTAGGAGAGATTAAACATAAATGGGTTTGATTCAAATGAATCTCACCCTAAACCCCATAAACTCCTAATATCTACATTTGGAATAACTTGAAATAAATAAGAGAAAAGATGAAGAACTCTTGAATCTGATTTCTTATTCAATAATGAGTTCAAATTAAAGATTACAATGAATGAGATTACAAATATATAAAGGAAAAGGTAAAGTAGAAATCTGATCCAAAGTTCAAATTATGAACGTTGGAAATAATGAGCACATAAAGCAAAGTTTGTCTTCTAGCTTGTCTTTTACTTTTGGATCTGATCAGTCCAAGCTACTTGTCCTCACACTCTAACGTCTCTTTCTTTGGATCGGGACCACAAGAAGATGCCTTGGGACTAAACGGAACTGATCCACTTCTTGGGCATCAACGGATCCACGTCTCGGGAGTTATCGATCCGTGCCTCGAGAATATGTACCGCGGGTCGAGAGCTGATCCATCCCGCGCCTTGAGAAACCTTTCCGCGGGTTTAGTCTTGCGTATCATGCACGTATCCGGAACTGATGCTTACCTCCGTGTACCGTCCCGCGTATCCATGATGCAGAACATGACCGTTCCGCATCACTCCTATATTCACTAAGTTACCAAAGTTACCCAAATATATTTTCCACTTTGGTAACTCATTTATTCACCATTAGTCACTTAAGAGTGAATCATAAATTTTTCACTCTTAAGTACTCTCCTTGATTAACACTCCCCCTAAAGTTCATACACCACAAAGTGAAGTGTGAACTTGGAGATACAAGGAGAGGCCTCATTAAAACCTTAGTAGATAAAACCCATTGGGATTAAACTTTACTATGGAAAAAGAGTACCAATCAATGATCTAGGGGAATTCAATCAAGGTCTTGATCTTCTTATGGAGCTTCAGCCTCGGCTTCTCTTCTCTTGCCTCGGCCTTGCTCCTTTTCTTGATGCTTCCTCTCTAATAATACGGTCGTCATAAGGGGACAAATAAAGTTCAGGCTGATAATTGCGATCTTTGAGAGCTTTGGACAGAACTCCCATCCTTTCTTCTTTAGCCCTTTCCACAAGAATAAATCTTTGGAAAGTATTTAGCTCCTTTGTCAAAATAACTCCAATTCCAGTTCTCTCAAGGAAATTAGACAAGAGAACTTCTAAATCTAGTGGCTTCTTTTTTTTACCTGCAAAATAGTCAACACCTACGGCAAAGAGCAAGTGCGTTATCACAGTCATAGAGTCCGCATAAACAAGTAAACAAGTCTCAGTTTGGACCAAAGAATTATCCCTATCATGTTCTTTTTTTTCAAGAATTTTAAGATATGAGTTTTGTTCTAAACATTATGCGAATAATCCTAAACGTTTCACTGTTGTCAGATTAAATTCATGTTCTGAACCCTTAAATCATGGAAAACAAAACAAGAGAAAAAGACACTTACATGAATAAGATCCTTCGTGGTTTTGGTGCTCATTATGTTAAAAAGGAGTAGTGTTAGATCAGGAGGCTCTTCTTGGATCATGGCATATACGAACGCTTGGTCACCAGTGATAAGTTTGAAGTAAACCAAATGGGAAAATCTCTATTTTAAGCTGCTCGGAGAACATGTGAAGTGAAGTGAATTGTGGTACAAGTCTTGAATATTGTAGATGGTTTCCTGGTCTCCAAATGTAGCTTTGATGATCAAACTGCAGCTCATGTGAATTATTCTTCAAAGTCACATCCTGCAAAAGTTTGGTAAACTCACTCGGTGGCACCGGTGCAAGGTTAGAATTACAAGACATTCTTTAACCTTATCAGCCCCTACAAATAAGTTAGATTTCTTACCTTCTTGCTTACCCTTTAACATAATTTGATCTAGGTATACCTTATGAGGTGACAAGGGAACCAAGGTACTCTTTAACTCCTAAACTGAACAATCTGCACTTAGAGAAAGCAAGTAAGCTCTCATTTGTTTTTGGGAGTTTAGATAATTACCTCGGGTTTTAATTGATGGTTTATCCTCAGGTGGTTTCTCCTTGATTCCAATCATGGTTCATTTGGCTCCATTCAATTTATTTTTCACCTGAAGTTGATCCTCAAAGGTGCTTCTCACATGCTTCTCTATGGTTCTTGTGCCTTTATGAATACTCATGGGACAGAACAAGTGCATTATACTCGAAGTAGATAAAAGAATCAATGCGAAAAATATAGAGATTAAGGAAGATTAAGAAAAGATTAAGAAAGAATAAGAGATTTAGGTAATCATGAGTAAAGTACAATATGAACTTGATTATTTCATTCAAGATAAAGTTACATATGAGAAAACAACCCATAAATAGAAAATACTAGGTTTTGTCAACATGACCGTTGGGAAAAAGTGATTCGGTCACTGCCCGATCCGCATGACCGAGTGACTCGATGTCATACGTCCCACGGATCCAGAATCGCGTCTAGATTCTTGCCCGCAGTACGTTGCCTTGTACGCGACCCGTTTACCTGGGAAAGATTTGCGCGTCGACCCGTTTACCCATATCGTGACCCGACTTCTCCACTCGATGCTCGCTCGTCCCGCGGGTTACTTTCCTCGATGCCAACTCGTCCTGCGGGTTGCTTGTCTCGAGTCCAGACTGATCTGCAGATCACCCGATGCTCGTCTGATCCACGACTCGTCTTCTCTCGATGCCAGTTCGATCCGCGGATCACTTCCTCGATGCTGACTTGATCTGCGGGTCAATTTCTTCCCAACTTATTATTTATTTTCCCTTAGCACCATTTTAGTACTAAGGCCAATACTCCCCCTCAAGTTAAACATAAAGGATTTATGCTTAACTTGGAACTCACAACAATCACCTCATTAAAAACCTTAACAAGAAAAACCACTTGGGACAAAACCTTGCTAAGGGAAATAGCGTGTGATGATTGCAAGTTAGGGGTTTTCTCATGGATGAGTCAAATCCACAAGTCCAAGTTTGCTATAAATATGAGTGCAAACCTTGAGACTGGCGGCCTTGGTGAATATATCCGCGAGTTGATCTTCACTCCTTGTGTAACATGGTAGAGTCCATCCTTGCTCGATCTTTTCCCTTACCTTGTGGCAATCTATCTCAATGTGTTTAGTCCTCTCATGGAACAACGTGTTCGTCGCTATGTGAATTGCGGCATGATTATCACAATGCATGATCATTGGCTTTGTAGCTTCAAATCCCAAATGTGGAAGAATGCCTCTTAGCCAAGTGAGCTTATTTGTCAATTTCTTCATTGCTCTATACTCGGCTTTTGCACTAGAGCATGAAACCTCCTTTTGCTTCTTTGTTCTCCAAGTTACCAAGTTCCCTCCGATGAATGTGCAATAGCCGCTTGTTGATCTCCTATCACTTCTATCACCGGCCCAATCCGCATCACAATATCCAACCACATCGGAGTTTTCATTTCTTCCCATCCAAATACCTTGTCCTGGACTATCCTTAAGATATCTAAGGATCCTTTCAACCATTTGCCAATGATATATCTTTGGCTCTTTCCATATGTTGACTCACTTGATTGACCGCGAAACAAATATCCGGCCTTGTAAGCATCAAATAGATCAATTTCCCAACAAGTCTCCTATACTTTGAAGGGTCCTCATACACCTCATCTTCTTTCTCCCCCTTTCTATCGGCCTTGTAACCTTCCTCTAATGGGGGTCTTAGCCGGTTTACACGGAAGCTTACCGGTTTCCTTCAACAAGTCCAATGTGTACTTCCTTTGACTAATGTGTAAGCCATTCTTAAACCTACTTCAATTTCCCAATATCCTTAATATCAAAGACCGACTTGAGGAAGTCTTTCATTTCTTGAATTCCCTCTTTATCATCACCGCTAATCACCATATCATCTACATAGATCAACACAACCACCATTTTGTAAGAATTACGAAAGAGTATGAGAGAGTAAGATAAGATTGATGAAGATTGATGAAGATTGAGAGAGATTAAGAAGATTAAGAGATTATGTAACCATGAAGAATAAAGGAGAATATGAACTTCATTTTCTTATTCAAGATGGTTTACAAGGTTCATACAATAAGGTTTAAATAGAAGAACAACTTCTAAGAGAGAGAAAGAAAAGAGCTGTTGGAATTCTGGCAGTGGCACTCGTGTCGATCGACACTACTTGTGTGTGTCGATCGACATGACTTTTCCAACGGTTGAATGCGCAACGGTCAGATGAAAGCGACGTCGGGTCACTTTCTCTCGATGCGCGCAACAAGAGTTCGGGGTGCAACAATGTGTTGATCGACACTAGTGTGTATGTCGCTCGACACACTCGCTGCGGGAGTGCACCAGTGGGTGGTGTGTCGATCGACACAGATGTGTGTCGATCAACACTCCTTATTATTCTTTTCTTCTTTTCTTCCCATAGCACATATTGATGGTACTAAGGTTAATACTCCCCCTCAAGTTAAACATAAAGGATTTATGCTTAACTTGGAACTCGCAATCATCACCTCATTAAAAACCTTAGCAAAGAAAACCACGTGGGACAAAAATTTGCTAAGGGAAAAAGAGTATGATGATTACAAGTAAGGGGTCTTCTCATGGATGTGTGAGATCCACAAGTCCAAGTTTGCCCAAAATGTGATTGCAAACCTTAAGACTTGCGGCCTTAGTGAACACTTCCGCCAATTGGTCTTCGCTTCTTGTAAAGCACGGTAAAGTCCATCCTTGCTCAATCTTCTCTCGAACCTCTTAAACAAGTACGCTCATTTGTCAACTTCTTCATGGCCCTATACTCGGCTTCCGCACTTGAGCATGAGACCTCCTTTTGCTTCTTAGTTCTCCAAGTGACCAAGTTTCCGCCGATGAAAGTGCAATACCCGGTTGTATATCTTCTATCATTCCTATCTCCGGCCCAATCCGCATCACAATAACCAACCACCTCCGAGCTCTCATTCTTTCCCATCCAAACTCCTAAACCCGGACTATCCTTCAAGTACCTAAGGTTCCTCTCAACCATTTGCCAATGGTAAATCGTCAGTTTTTGCATATGTTGACTAACTTGGTTTACCGCAAAGCTTATATCTGGCCTTCTGAGTGTCAAATAGATCAATTTTCCCACAAGTCTCCTATATCTTGATGGATCCTCATACGGTTCAATCTCTTTCTATCGCCCTTGTAGCCTTCTTCTAATGGGGTTTTGGCAGGCTTTGCTCCAAGTTTGCCAGTTTCTTTCAACAAATCCAATGTGTATTTCCTTTGGGAGATATGCAACCCATTCTTGAACCTACACACCTCAATCCCAAGGAAATACTTCACTTCTCCAAGATCTTTCATCTCAAATACCGATTTGAGGAAGTCCTTTGTGTCTTGAATTCCTTGCTTATCACTCCCGGAGATGCTCATATTATTGACCTTGGCACCATCAAAATGTGCTAAGGGAAAAGAATAAGCAAGAGTGTCGATCGACAGAGGAGAGTGTCGATCGACACTCACCTCTCTGGAAAAACTAGAGGTGCGGAACGAAGGCGTCGATCGACACCAAGGAGTGGTGTCGATCGACACGAGTCCCAGAGTTTGAATCCGGCAGTTGGAGATCCGACCGTTGCTATCCAACCATTGAGATATGACCGTTGGAGAGGCGTGTCGATCGACACAATTATTTAGTGTCGATCGACACGGAGGCCAGATCTGTTTTCTATATTAACCTTGTTGTATGAACCTTGCACATTTATCTTGAATGGAATAATTTTTCAAGTTCATACTCTTTCTCTCTATTCTTCCCAATTCTCTCAATCTCTTATTCTCTCAATCTAAGTCCTAAAATCTAACATGGTATCAGAGCGATTTTGATCTTTGTGACCTCATTACTCTCATAATCTCATTCTTCAAATCTCATTCTTTCATTAACCTTTTTTGATTTGTGGATTTACCTTTAACTAGTTAGATCAAATCGTTATATAGAGATTTTCATTCTCTTTATGCGCTTGATTTAACATACATATCAATCCCAAATCATTTCTAAAAGTTTCAAACTTTCATAAGAAAAGATGAGTTCTTTAGATAATTCTAAACCATTGGTGGTTCCGGTTACTCTCAAGGGAGATAACTACTTATTGTGGTCAAGAACCACGAAGATAGCTCTATGTGGCCGAGGGTTGTGGAGCCACATTGAAACTTCATCTAAACCGATGTATGATTCATCTGGAGAAGAAGACGATGAAGATTCCGAAAAGAAGAGAGAAGCAAAGTGGTTCCAAGAGGACCAAAGCGTGTTGGCCATTCTTCAAAATGGTCTTGAATCATCCATTCTTGAGGCGTATTCCTATTGTGAAACGGCGGAGGAGCTATGGGAAACATTGAAGAACGTTTATGGAAATGTGTCTAACCTTTCTCGGGTTTATGAAGTGAAGAAAGCCATCAATAATCTTCATCAAGAGGATATGGAATTTACCAAGCACTTTGGTAAATATAGGTCTCTTTGGGCCGAGATTGAAATGTTGAGACCAAGCTCCATTGATCCAAAGGTGCTAAACGAAAGGAAAGAACAAGACAAGGTCTTTGGGCTATTACTCACCTTGAATCCGACATTCAATGATCTCATCAAGCACATCCTAAGGTCGGAGAAGCTCCCAAGTCTTGAAGATGTGTGCTCACAAATTCAAAGAGAACAAGGTTCCCAAGGACTCTTTGATAGTAAGGGGGAGCTTCCAACGGCTAACAAGGGGGTTTACAACCGATTCGATAATCGTGGAAACAAAGGGAGCTATGGTAACAATCGGCCGGGCTCTAAGGCAAGGTGTGAACATTGCAAGGGAAGACACACCAAGGAGACTTGTTGGCTTCTTCATCCGGAGCTCAAGCCGAGTTGGTGGATCGACTACCCGAAGAACCCAAGAGCTAACTACACCACGGCCAAGCCCGACCAAGTTCCAACCGGATCATCTAAGCAAGGTGAGGAGGCTAACCAAGGAGATTATGTGAGAAAATCCGACTTGGAGGCACTCATCAAAGCCCTTACCATACAAAAGGAATCCGGTAAAACTTACTTTACCCATACTCCTAGTAGTTCCCTAGTAGTTGATTCGGGAGCTTCCCATCACATGATTAGTAACTCTAGGATGCTTGAGAATATTGAGTCAACTAATGGAAATGTGATGATTGCTAATGGTGATAATATACCTATAAGAGGAATTAGAACTTTAAAAGTCTTTGATAAAGATTCTAAAGCCTTTTATATGCCGACTTTTACTTCTAATTTACTTTCGGTAAAAAGAGCTACTAAAGATTTGAATTGTTATGCAATATTTGGTCCTAATGATGTTCATTTTCAGGATATTGATTCCAGAAAGATTATTGGAGAGGGTGGAACCAAAGATGATCTCTATGTTATTGAAGATTTTTCACCTAGTTCTTTTTCGGTCAAATCTTGTTTAGGAGTGGCTAATAATGCTATTTGGCATGCTAGATTAGGTCATCCTCATTCTAGAGCTTTTGAATTAATGTTACCAAATGTTTACTTTGATCATAAGAGTTGTGAATCTTGTATTCTTGGTAAACATTGTAAAACGATTTTCCCGAATTCTACTACTACTTATGAGAAATGTTTTGATTTAGTTCATTCAGATGTTTGGACCTCACCATGCTTATCTAGGGATAATAACAAGTATTTCGTAATATTTATAGATGAAAAATCAAAATATACTTGGATCACCCTATTACCATCAAAAGATCGTGTTCTTGATGCATTCATAAATTTTCAAACTTATGTTACTAACCAATTCAATGCCAAGATCAAAATCTTTAGAACAGATAATGGAGGAGAATATACAAGCCATCGCTTCAAAGAACATCTATCTAAGCATGGCATTTTGCATCAAACAAGTTGTCCATACACTCCTCAACAAAATGGCGTGGCCGAACGGAAGAATCGTCACTTGATGGAGGTGTCTCGTGCCATGATGTTCCACATGAATGTACCTAAGAGATTTTAGGGTGATGCGGTCATGATGGCGTGCTATTTGATCAACCGAATACCAACCAAAATTCTCTCGGATATCTCTCCGTTTGAGGTACTTAATAATACTAAACCTTTTATTGAACATATAAGGGTTTTTGGGTGTGTTTGTTTTGTCTTAGTTCCAGGTGAATTGCGGACAAAGCTAGATGCAAAGAGCACAAGGTGTATGTTCATTGGATATTCCACTACCCAAAAGGGATACAAATGTTATGATCCAAGTTCGAGAAGAACATTTGTATCCAAGGATGTGAAGTTTATGGAGGAAAAGAGCTACTATAGTACCGAAGAGAAGGACGAACTAAGGGAATTTGCAAGCTCTACGGACTATAATGCTAATTTAAGGTTCCTCCTTCAACATCTTGACAACCCGGAAGCACCAAAGGCTAGAAACGGTGAAGCTCCTCCGGTCCAAGAGGAGACTATCCAAGAGACCAATGATAAGAGTGTTCCCAATGATCAAGAGGAGACGGTTAGTAATGATGAGACCTCCGGTGCTCAAGAAAGTCAAGGAGCGGTGATTGGTCATGATGAACTCCCCGATGCTCAAGCACACGACCACGATGACTCGAGAGTTGAAGAAGAACCAAGCGAACCGGTTCTTAGGAGAAGCACACGATTAAGGAAGGACCCTTCCACATGGAAAGAGAATAGAGTCTACTACAACAACCAAGCTGTTGCTTATCCTATTCAAGCGGTTTGTTCGCTCGCCCTTTTACCTTCCTCTCATCAAGCCTTCTTTGTGAAAATAGATGAACATTCGATTCCGAAGACATATGACGAGGCAATGGAAGAGGATCATTGGGTTGAAGCGGTTAATGATGAGGTTGGGGCTATGATTAAGAACCACACGTGGGATGAGGCCGATCTTCTGTTTGGGAAAAGAGCGGTTAGCTCTAAATGGGTCTTCACTCTTAAGTTCTTGAGCAATGGGGACTTGGAACGACACAAGGCGCGGTTAGTGGCGAGAGGATTTACACAAACCTATGGAGATGATTATACAGACACATTTGCTCCGGTGGCTAAGCTACACACGGTACGGGTTGTATTCTCTTTGGCGGTCAATTTGGATTGGGAGTTGTGGCAAATGGATGTGAAGAATGCTTTCCTTCAAGGAGATCTTGAAGAAGAGGTGTACATGACTCCACCACCCGGCCTAGAGAACACCATTGCTCCCGGAAAGGTTCTTCGGCTAAGGAAAGCCATCTATGGTCTCAAACAATCTCCAAGGGCTTGGTACAAGAAGCTAAGTTCGACTCTCAAGGAAAAAGGTTTCAAGAAGTGTGAATTGGATCACACTCTATTCACGCTTCAAGGCCCGAATGGAATGGTGGTTGTCTTGATCTACGTGGATGATATGATCATCTCCGGTGATGATAAACAAGGGATCCGAGCGTTGGAGAATCCGACCGTTGCTATCCAACCATTGAGATATGACCGTTGGAGAGGCGTGTCGATCGACACAATTATTTAGTGTCGATCGACACGGAGGCCAAATCTGTTTTCTATATTAACCTTGTTGTATGAACCTTGCACATTTATCTTGAATGGAATAATTTTTCAAGTTCATACTCTTTCTCTCTATTCTTCCCAATTCTCTCAATCTCTTATTCTCTCAATCTAAGTCCTAAAATCTAACACATATCATCCACATAGATCAAAACAACTATTCCATTCGGTCCTTGAAGAGTGAAGAGTGTGTTGTCTAGCTCACACTTCTTGAATCCTCTCTCCTTAAGTGTTGAGCTAAGCTTCTTGTACCAAGCTTTTGGTGATTGTTTTAACCCATAGATAGCCTTATTGAGCTTGAGGACCTTTCCGGGAGCTATAGTGGTGTCAAGGGCGAGTGGTGGAGTCATATATACTTCTTCCTCAAGGTCTCCTTGTAAGAAAGCATTCTTCACATCCATTTGCCACAAATCCCAATCTAAATTTGCCGCCAAAGAAAACACCACTCTCACCGTGTTAAGCTTTACAACGGAGGCAAATGTATCCGTGTAGTCATCCCCATAGGTTTGGGTAAATCCTATAGCCACCAACCTAGCCTTATACCTCTCAAGATCTCCATTACTCAAGTACTTTATTGTGAATACCCATTTAGAACTCACGGTCCTTTTTCCTTCGGGAAGATCCGCTTCGTTTTAAGTGTGATTCTTAACCATAGCTCCAACCTCATCATTAACCGCTTCGACCCAATGCTCATTTTCCATAGCTTCCTCATAGGTCTTAGGAATAGTATACTCATCGATCTTTGTCACGAACGCCCTATGAGAAGAAGGTAAGAGGGCGAGCGAACACACCGCTTGGATTGGATGTGCTACGGCTTCATTGTTGAAGTAGACTCGGCTCTCTTTCCATTGAAAGGGGTCTTTCCTTATCCTTGTGCTTCTACGCAAAACCGGTTCTACAACTTCTTCTTGGACCACTACATCCGGAGCTATATCTTGGCCTTGCTCTACCGAAGCTTCATCATGATTGGCTTCCTCTAGGATTGCATCTTGAACCGTTTCTTGATTTTCTTGAACTTCTTCCTCTTGAACCGTTTCTTGAACTTCTTCCTCTTGAGTCACTTCCTCTTGAACCGGTGGAGCAATGTTTTGATCACTCATTTTGTCTCTTGGCTCATGATTCCCAAGGTTTTGAAGAAGGAATCGCAAGTTTGAGCCAAGGTCCGACGGGGTAGCTAGATCACTCAAGTCACCACGATCTTTGACATCATAGAACCCTTGATCCTCAATGAACTTCACATCTCTAGACACAAATTTTTTCCTCGAGCTTGGGTCGTAACATTTGTATCCTTTTTGTGTTGAGGAATAACAAAGAAAGATGCATCTTTCACTCTTAGGCTCTAGCTTGTCCCTTAGTTCCCTAGGTACCAAAACAAAGCAAACACACCCAAAAACTCTCAAATGATCAAGAAAAGGTTTGGTCTTATTAAGTACCTCAAATGGAGAGATGTCGTCAAGAATCTTCGTAGGTGTCCGATTAATTAAGTAGCAAGCGGTCATGACCGCATCTCCCCAAAATCTTCTTGGCACATTCATATGGAACATCATGGCTCTAGAAACCTCCATTAAGTGCCGATTCTTCCTTTCGGCCACACCATTTTGTTGTGGAGTGTATGGACAAGTCGTTTGATGCACAATGCCGAGTTTAGCTAAGTGGTCTTTGAATCGATTGCTCGTATATTCACCACTGTTATCTGTTCTAAAAATCTTAGTCTTGGCGTTGTAATTGTTAGCAATATAGGCTTGGAAATTTTCAAATGCATCAAAGACTCTATCCTTAGAAGGTAAAAGAGTAGGCCATGTATATTTCGATTTTTCATCAATGAATGTGACAAAGTATTTATTGTTATCTCTAGATGCGCAAGGTGAAGTCCAAACATCCAAATGCACAAGATCAAAGCAATTCTTATAAATAGTAGATGATTTCATAAAAATCGATTTACAATGTTTTCCAAGAATACAAGATTCGCAAGACAAATGATCAAAGGAAACATTGGGAAGCATTATTTTAAGAGCCCGAGAATGGGGATGTCCTACTCTAGCATGCCACATTGCATTATTTGCTACTCCTAAACAATTTTGAGATCTAAATGAACTAGATGAGCTTGGTGATAAGTCTTCTAAGATATATAGATCATCCTTGGTGCCACCACCTCCTATCACTTTTCCGGATTCAATATCCTGAAAATGGAAGTCATTAGGACCAAAGATTGCATAGCAATTCAAGTCACTAGTCATTATTTTAACCGAGAGCAAATTTGATTCAAAGTTTGGCATGTAAAACACTCTAGAGTTCTTATTAAACAAGTTCAAGTTTCCAATTCTTTTGATAGGTATATTTTCACCATTTGCAATCATCACATTTCCTCTAGACGGTTCTAGTTTCTCAAGCAAGTTCAAGTTACTAATCATATGGTGAGAAGCACCCGAATCAACCACGAGAGAACTACTAGGTCTATGAGTATAGAAAGTTTTACCGGACTCCTTGAGTGACGTAATTGACTTGATAAGAGATTCCAAGTCGGATTTCCTCACGTACAAGCCATGGTTGGACTCATCTCCTTGCTTGGATGATCCGGTTCCACCTTGGTCTTGTTTTGTCGAAGTATAGTTGGCTCTTGAGTAACCCTTTGAGTAACCCGGTCTTGGCAATGGCCGAAGGTGAGGATTCAGCAACCAACACTTCTCCTTTGAGTGACCATCCTTCTTGCAATGCTCACACTTGAGATCCGGATTAAAGTATTTGCCTTTGTAGTACCGGTTATCATTGCGGTTGTAAGCTCCGGCATTGGCCATCGGAAGCTCCCCCTTACCGCCAAATAATCCGTGAGTCCCTTGCTCTCTTTGGATTTGTGAACACACATCCTCCATACTTGGTAGCTTCTCCGACCTTAGAATGTGTTTGATGAGATCGTTGTAAGCCGGATTCAAAGTGAGGAGCAACCCGAAGACTTTGTCTTGCTCTTTCCTCTCATTTAACACCTTAGGATCAATGGAACTTGGTCTCAACATATCAAGCTCCAACCATAAAGACAGATACTTTCCCAAATGCTTCGTGAACTCCATGTCTTCTTGATGGAGATTGTTGACAGCCTTCTTTACTTCAAACACACGCGCCAAATTCGAGACATTTCCATACACATTCTTCAATGTCTCCCAAAGCTCAAACGCCATCCACTACAAGAAAACAGCGCGATTCCTACGGAAATATCCGTCGGAAGTCTGTCGGAATAAGAGTTTTCCGATAGATTTCCGACGGATATGTCTGTCGTTTCTATCTTGTCGGAAATGGAAATTCTGTCGGAAATCTGTCGGAAATTTCCTACGGATTTCCGACGGAATTCCGACAGACTGCCGGAGTCTGGCAAGACGTCGGAATTCCGTCGGAAATACTGTCGTCGGAAAGCTGTCGGAAACAAAACCGACAGCTTTCCGATGGGTTCCGACTACTAGTAAACCGACAGACTTCCGATGTCATTATTTCCGACAGACTTCCGACGTCATTATTTCCGACATATTTCCGACGGTTTTATTTCCGACAGCTTTCCGACGGATAAATTTCCGACGTATTCGTAGAAATAATTAAAAATAATAATAAATTAAATAATAATTAATTTAATATAAATTTAAAATTTAAATTTTGAATTATTTAAATTAAAATAAAATTAAAAGTAGAAATAAAAAGTAATATTGTTTTACAAAACGTTAATAATAAAAATCTAAGTGGTGGGCCCCGGCGGAAAATCCGGGTTGCGCCCCAAGTATGCCATCATCCGTTGCATCATCTCCCTGTCCTTGTCCCGCTCGGCTCTCTCCTTCACCCGCTCGGCTTCTAGGGCGGCTTGTGCATCTCGTATCTCTTGGACCGTCGTCTTCAAACCTTCAATTTCGACGTCCTTTTTCTTCATCTGGGCTCTCAGGTCGGATGTCTCGCTGTAGTAATAAGAAGACTCCGATGATCCCGCATCGTCGGGAAGACCATAAAGCCGCCTTTTGCTCTGCGGAGCAACCTGCGGAACAAATTAAATTGTAAATGAAAAAGACTTGAAAACTAATTTAAATTTTACATACCTTTAAGACGAATTGGTTGATGATGTCGTCCGGGGCTTGGGTGAGGGGAGGGGTTCCTTCGACGTCTGGCTGAGAGAGAATGTACTCCTCTTCGATTCTTTGGACGCTCTCCTGAATCTCCCGAGCTACCTGATCCTGGACAACACCGTTCTTGTCGGTGTGTGTCGCTAGCAGAAGTTCCAAGTTGTTGGGATCCCGACCCAACTCCTTAGCCTGCAGTTGTTAGATATTTATTTAATAATATAAATGTATAAAAAAAAAATTTAATAAAAATCAAGACGTTCAATGAAAAACTCACCATATCCCTAACATTTGTCTTCTTGTTGGTAGCTCCAAGGTTGTGGGTGGCAGGTCCCTTGCCGTTGCGCTGGTTGTTCCGGTTGCTAGAGTGATATGTAGAGCTCTCCTTGGTCGCCTCTAGTTGCCAATAGGCGATGAACCCGTTCCACAACTCCGCCTTCTCCACCATCTCCTTTGGCACTTGACCGTGTAGCCACTTATCCTTCCACTCGAACACCTTCTTCGAGTAGTGCAGTGCTGCATAAGAGTCGAATTCTCTCCTAACCAGAGCGGTCATGTGTGGGTCCCACCTAAATTCTTGCTGCAAATACAAAAATTAAATATAAATAATAATAATTTAAATGAAAGCAAAAATTGTGAAAACAGATGACTTACCGCAAATTGGCGAAACCACATATCTTGATCCTCCAGTGGCATCAAGGTGTACGTCGCTGAGCAAAGAGTTTTCCATCTTGTTGAGGGACTTCGAAATCCCGCTGCGAGAATCACCAAACCTACAGGAAAAAATATAACATTAGTCGCAATTAAATTAATTTTGTTAAAAAAAAACAGAAATGGAACAAAAAACTTACCATCTGTCTCTACCGAGCTGGTCTGGATGGAGTCTAGTCAACCTCTCTCGTCCAGGAAGACCCATGAAGTCCTCGACGCTAATCTTCGACGGTGCTGTGGTGGCTGCTGGTGTCACCGGCGTCTGTAGAGGTGTAGACGACGGTGTAGGTGCGGACGTCGAAGTCGAACGAGATCTACTCACACGACGACGACGTTGGCCGCTGCCAGATGTAGCAGCGAAACCACCGTAATCCCTACATTTATATTAAAATTTTAAAGTTTTATAAGGTTTTTGTAAAGTTTTATAAGGTTTTTGTAAAGTTTTATAAGGTTTTTAAATAGTGTTATAAGGTTTTTATAAAGTTTTATAAGGTTTTTAAATATTTTTATAAGGTTTTTAAATAGTTTTATAAGGTTTTGTAAACATTCTTATAAACCTTTTAAAAACTTTCCTAAATCTAATTGTTTAAAATTCTTTAAAATATAGATATAAATTCAAAAATTAAGTCATTATCTTCAAATTTACAATTATTTCGATATTATATAATTCTTAAGTAATTGTTACATAATTTAAAATTCTAAAAACCCTAAAATTCTAAAATTCTAAATTAATCGTTATAATTGTTTAAAAATTAGTAAAACATGTTAACAATTTTCTAAAAATTTATGGAAAAAATTATTTCCCTAAATCTAAATTCATAATTTTTCCTAATCATAAATCTATTTTTTCCTAATCATAAATCCTAATTTTTCCTAATCATAACAATTTAAAAAGCTTAACAATTTAGTAAAAATTAGTAAAAATACTAACAATTTAGTAACAATTTCATAAAATTAGTAACAATTTCCAAATTTCCCAAACCCTAAATCACTCGCTAATCCTAATCCTAAATCTACAAAAATTCAATTCAAAAACTATTTTATATTAAATCTAACCAAAATCAACATGAAAATCAAAATCAAAATCAACAAATCATGCAAACTTACAAATGAGAAGGAATATCATCCGCCATATGTAATCCGGCGAAGAGGAGCGGCGGAATCCGGCGACGAGGAGGCGAAATCGACGGCGGCGGCGAGGACGAGAAGATTAAGAGGCGGAGGCGCGGTGGGGAGAGGATCGGAGGAGAGGAGAAGGAACGCGGTGGGGGAGAGGCTCGGGGTCGAATTCCGGCGAGGAGGAGCGGCGAAATCGGTGGTCGGAGGCAAATCACGATCGGAGGAGGCGATTGGAGGAGGATTTCAACGAGTGGAGAGGAAGAAGAAGACGACGGGTTTGTTAATAACCCAGAATTTCCGACGGATTTCCGACAGATTTAAAAATCTGTCGGAAATCCGTCGGAAATCGAAATAAATAAATAAAATTGGACTGACTCATTTCGCGGTATTTATTTTTCATTTCCCGGGTAAAATTTGGCACATCCGTCGGAAATATATATATATTTCCAACAGATTTCCTACAGATTTGGGGTTTTAAGCTTGTTTATGATCCTTTTTCGTAGTTACAAGTTAATAGCAAGGTTGGAGCAATATTTGGAAGATATTTACTTGAAAATGGTCTGTGTTACTTTCAAATTCTAAACATTTGGTCTTTTTAGGATTTTGTCGTAAGCATCTATGTTAATGTCTATGTAACTGTATGAAATGGTTTTCGTTGAAACATGACCAAATCGCAAATAATGTTCTGTATATCATTCACAAGGTTATTTATTCACTTATCTTTTACTTTAGTTGTTAGAATTGTATGCCGAGACTTTGTCTTCTTGAAATTTTGGAATTTGGCCTCAAAACCCTAAATCTGTTGGAAATCTGTCGGAAAATTGTATATATTTCCGACAGATTTCCGACAGATTTAAGGGTAACACGTGTCGTCCGTTAAGGTTAGCCTGATATGAAGCATCTGTCGGAAATCCGTCGGAAATATATACAATTTTCCGACAGATTTCCGACGGAAAATCAAGTTATTAATTAAAAATTCCAGTTAAAAAACCCTTAGAAACAGAGCAAAAATGCAGAGTATTGAAAGAAAAATCTAAAATTTTAGACCCTACACAGGTCCATATCAAACGACACTATCTACTGTCAAGCCGTACACGAAAGGACAAAGCTTTGTAGCGACATAAACAATGATCTACTCAAACTAAAAGCTTGTAAAGTTCTAAAAGTACCGTTTTTTCGGAAATGGTAGTCGCAGTGAAGCTTGAATTTTTCAGGAAATGAAAATAATTTGACTTATGAAGACGAGGAGTGCCTTTTCATATGAAAGAGAATTTGGGAACTCACAAAAATATTATTAAAGCTTTTTAAACTTAATTACAAGATGTAAATGGTGAATTGAAAGTTGGGCCGAAATTAGTATAAAGCCCACTTTAATGCACCGAAATTAGTATAAAGCCCACTTTAATGCACAGATTTAAGGGTAACACGTGTCGTCCGACAGATTTCCGACGGAAAAAGGGTAACACATGTCGCCCTTTAAGGTTTGCCTGATATGAATATTCCGTCGGAAATCTGTCGGAAATATATATATATTTCCAACGGATTTCCGACGCATGCTTTATAATAAGAAATATATAAATATTTCCGACGGACAATCATTTTTTTTTTTAAAAATAAAAAATAAAATTTATCTGAAATTCTTGTTTATGTTAACAAATACAAACATATCAAAACCCTAAATCTGAGTCTGAGTCTGATCCTTCCGAAGGAATTGTGTCTTCTTCTTCATCAAATTCTCCAACTTCTTCTTCTGATTCTGAATGTACTATATTATCACCAAATTCAGTGAAATCAACAAAAAGGTCCAAAGCTGAAGAATGACCAACTGGAGCCATCGGAGTAATTCTAGTTGGTTGCATAGCATCTTGCTCAGCAACTCCATATAGTCTCCCTCTTGGATTAATTGGAGTCACTGTAATCCAAGGATCTCCTCGATGTGTTACCCTAGGGTAAGAAATGTAGCATACCTGAAACAAACATATTTAGTTTAGGCAATTTCAATATCATTATTTATCTATAACGCACGTAGTATAAAATTTTAAAATCAAACCTAGTCTGCTTGTAATGGGTCATACTTTTGCAGTCTCCTAGAAGAATTTACTGAAGTGACGCCAAATTGGCTCACCTGAACACCTTCTGGATATGACGGATCATACCACTCACACAAGAAAACAATGCACCTCATGCCCAACATTCCTGGATAGCGCACTTGCAATATTTCTTTGAGAATCCCGTAGTAGACTACATCACCACTTGTAGCTGAAATACCGTAATCTGCAGTTGCCCTCGGCCTTTCTTCATGAATCCTAAATGAAAATCCCCTAGTGCAATACCGAACGTATGATGTTGCTTCGTAGCTTGGGCCATAAACTATCTCTTGTAACCATGTCGGGAACCTTTCTCCATTCTTCATTCCTTCAGAAACCTGAGATAATAATTTAGACAAATTAATAAACAAACATTTAATTAAGTAATAATTAATTCACTAATTTTAAGATATATAAGCGTTTTTTTTAAAACTTACGTAATATTGCAGCCAATTTGGAAACTCGGTTTCCTTAGATTCTCCAAGTTGGTCTTCTGTCATATCCGGATAATAGCGACGTATTGATGCAATGTAAATCCTGAAAGCAAACAAAAATATATAACATATGAAACCTATATATTACTTAGGTATATAAAAAAAGAAGTATTTAAATAAGTTCTGTTTTTACCTTTCGTACTTCGCCATCTCCTCACAATTCGTGAGGATATACATATGTAAGTGCCTCCACTCATCTTGTGATAGGAAGCGTCTCTTCCCTCTCCCAATCACACGACCAACTTTCGAAAATAACTCAGGGACCAGCGCGGCATACGTGACTCTCTCACCTATATCAACATGACGAGCAGGACGTCTACTCTTCGTACGAACTTCCCGTGGAAAGTAATTTTCCGCAAACTGTGATGATTCTTCATTGATACTCTGTGCGACAATCGAACCTTCAACTCGAGCCAAAATTTTGACCTTCTTCTTTAGATGGAACATGTACCGCTCAAAAGGATACATCCAACGAAATTGAACGGGACCACCTAGTTCGGCTTCACGGGGGAGGTGTAGGGGAAGATGTTCCATAACATCAAAAAAAGACAGCGGAAAGATCTTCTCAAGATTGCAAAGGATCACTGGTATATTGGCATCTAAATTGCGGATCCCCTCAACTGTAAGTGTCCTCGTGCATAAATCCCTAAAGAAAGCACCAACTGCTGCAATAGCTTCGTGGACAGTTTGAGGAAGGAGATGGGTAAAAGCAAATGGAAGAAGCCTCTGCATCAGTACATGACAATCATGACTCTTCAGTCCCATAAACTTTAGGTATCGCGAGTCTACGCAGTTACCCAGATTAGCTGCATATCCATCAGTGAATTTAACTTTGTCTTGAATCCACCGGAAAAATTCTCTTATCTTTTGTATTTGCAATCGGTACGGAGGAAAAGGATATGTACCATCGGGAAGACGATGAAGATAATCACGGTAGCAAATCTTTGAAACATCCATCCTAGACTTCACATTGTCTTTTGTCTTTCCTGGGATGTTTAACACCGTATTCATGATGTTGTCAAAGAAGTTCTTTTCAATATGCATCACATCGAGGTTGTGCCTTAATAAATGATCCTTCAAATACGGCAAATCCCAAAATATACTCTTCTTGTGCTAGTTGTGAGCTTCCCCTACACCACAAAGCGGTTCATACCCATTACCCCCACAATCAGGAGTCCTCTCAGCACCAAAATCTCTCAGCAGCTCCAATATAGTACGACCGTCTACCTCATCAATTGGAGCATCAACCACTTGTGTATTTTTCTTAAATAATCTTTTAGACCGACGATATGGATGGCCGTCCGGTAGAAACCTTCTATGGCAATCAAACCAACATGCCTTTCTTCCATTCCTCAATTGGAAAGCGTCAGTGTTGTCTTGACAAAACGGGCACGATAATCTTCGATGAGTAGTCCATCCAGATAGCATACCGTATGCTGGGAAATCGCTAATAGTCCACATAAGGACCGCACACATCAGAAAATTCTGCTTCCGTGAAACATTAAACGCTTCGACACCGTGACTCCATAGCATTTGTAACTCACAAATCAATGGCTGGAGGAATACATCAAGTGATCTCTTCGGATGCTCAGGGCCGGGAATAAGAACGGAGAGGAATAAAAACTCTCGACGCATGCACATACCAGGGGGCATATTGTACGGTGTTACGATTACGGGCCACAAAGAATACTGCCTTCCATGCTTCCCAAATGGGTTGAAACCATCCGTACTTAACCCGAGGTACACATTTCTTGACTCGTATGCAAAATCCGGATACAACATTTGAAAATGTTTCCACGCTTTTGCATCTGAAGGATGTGTAATCTCTCCATCTTGACGATGCTCTGCATGCCATCTCATTTGTTCTGCCGTTCCCGCAGATTGATATAACCTCTTTAACCTCGCTGTCAATGGTAAGTACCACATACGTTTATATGGAATTGGAACTCTCCCACCAGTTTCCTGATACCGTGGTTTACGACAAAATTTACATCTTCTCCGGTCTTCGTCTTCTCTCCAATATAGCATACAGTTGTCAATGCATACATCTATCACCTGATACGACATACCAAGACCAGCTACAAGTTTCTGTATCTCGTAGTATGATGCAGGTGCCTGATTATCTTCAGGCAAAATATCTTTCACAAAATCTGCTATCGCATCAACACAGTCTTCCGCCAAATTGAAGTCCGTCTTAATGGTCATCAGTCTTCTAGCAGTTGATAAAGGTGAATGTCCGTCTCGACACCCATGATATAAAGGCTGCTTCCATGCGTCTAACATATCAAAAAATCTTCTAGATTCTTCATTTGGTTCTTCTGCTCTATCCTCCCTTATTACGATCGATGGCAAATTCTCTCTAAACGCATCATGAACCATCTCAGCGGTACCTACACCAAAATCTACTTCCGTTCTATGTTCGCCTAAGCTATCCGTTCTATGTTCACCTAAGCTATCCGTTCTATGTTCGCCTAAGCTATCCGCAACATATGGTGCACTGCTACTACTAGCACCATCATTATTAGTTTCTCCATGAAAAAACCAAATTTTGTATCCAGACATAAAACCATTGGTATACAAGTGATGCCAAACTTGTTCTAGATTAACATTACGCGAATTGCAACAATTTAAACATGGACATTTTATCACCTTTCGATTCCCGACAACCGTCATGAACTCGCATATACCTCGTGCATAACTTTCATTTAATGTCTTCGACTCCGGATCATACATCTCTTCATCCATCCACGATCTATAATATCTAGAAGATGACATCTCACTCTCTTAACGATTTTTTGTAACAAATGTTTGGTTGGAAGTTGTTGTTGTTGTGAGTGAATGAAGATGTGTGGAATCATATATATAAATACGCTGACCGTCGGAAATCTGTCGGAAAAGCGTCGGAAAACCAACGGATATATTAACGGCTACATAATGGCTATTTTTTCAGACAGATTTCCGACAACTAGTTGGGTGTCTGTCGGAAATCTGTCGGAAAATTTCTGACAGATTTCCGACAGCTATTTTTTCCGATGGATTTCCGACAGCTAACCGGAATCTCCTCTGGCGTCGCCACCGGCTAGTTACCTGGTCCAATAATCCGACCGATTTCCGACAGTCTGTTTGTCCGTCAGAAATAATTCCGACAGATTTCCGACGGAATTAAAAAATTTCAGTTCCGTCGGAAATCGGTCGGAGTACCGTCGGGAAATTTCCGACAGAATTACATCCGTCGGAAATTCCGTCGGATTTGCGGCTATTTTCTTATAGTGGTCTCGCAATAAGAATACGCCTCAAGAATGGAGGCCTCAAGACCATTTTCAAGAATGGCCAATATGGTTTGGTCCTCTTGGAACCACTTTGCTTCTCTTGGAACCACTTTGCTTCTCTATCCTTTGTGGAATCTACCAAGCTCGTGGAGATTGTTTAAGACAATATATGGCTTTCCTTAGCCTAAGTACTTTCCCAGAGCAATGGAGGTCTCAAGACCGGGAGTGTAAGAATTATTGCGGAAATATAGAGATTAATAGAGATTATAAGAGATTAAGAAGGTTAAGTAACCATTAAGATTTTAGAGAATATGAACTTGATTTCTCATTCAAGATAAAGTTTACATATGAGAAAACAACCTATAAATAGCAAATACTAGGATCGGTCAACATGACCGTTAGAATTAAGGATAAAAAGTAGATTCGGTCATGTGACCGATCCGCGGTACGGTCGATAACCGATGCCTGCGTGTGTCGCGTGGCTCCTTCTCGGTCATTCACACGCGGATCAGTACAATACCTGTTTACCAGGGTGGGATTCGCGTGTTTATCCGATAACCCGGTACCGCGACCCGACTTCTCCCTCGATGTAATCCCGTCCCGCAGTACGAGTTCCTCGATGCCAAACCTTCCTGTGATACGTGCTTCTTGAGATCCAACTGATCCGACTGATCTGCGGATTGGCATCGAGACAAGACTGACTCGCGTATCATCCTTCTCGATGTCAGTTCGATTCGCGGGTTAGTTTTCTCGATGCCGATCCGTTCCGCAGTTTACCCATCCGTTTTATTCTACTTGGGTAAATTACCCAATATTATTTATTTCCCTAAGTACCAATGCAACACTTAGGTCAATACTCCCCCTCAAGTTAAACATAAAGGATTTATGCTTAACTTGGAACGCTCACAACAATCACCTCGTTAAAAACCTTAGTAAAGAAAACCACGTGGGACAAAACTTTACTAAGGGAAAAAGAGTGTGATGATTGCAAGCAAGAGGTCTTCTACGGATGGGTCAAATCCACAAGTCCAAGTTTGCCGTAAAGATGATTGCAAACCTTGAGACTTGCAGCCTTGGTGAAGATATCCGCTAGTTGGTCTTCGCTTCTAGTGTAACACGGTAGAGTCCATCCTTGCTCGATCTTTTCCCGTACCTTGTGACAATCAATCTCAATGTGCTTCGTCCTCTCATTGAATACCGAGTTCGTCGCTATATGAATGGCGGCTTGATTATCACAATGCATCATCATTGGCTTTGTAGCTTCAATTCCCAAATGTGCAAGAATGCCTCTTAGCCAAGTGAGCTCATTAGTCAACTTCCTCATTGCCCTATACTCGGCTTCAGCACTAGAACACGAGACCTCCTTTTGTTTCTTTGTTCTCCAAGTCACCAAGTTACCTCCGATGAATGTGCAATATCCGGTTATTGATCTTCTATCACTTCTATCTCTGGCCCAATCCGCATCATAATACCCAACAACATCGGAGTTCTCATTCCTTCCCATCCAAATTCCTTGTCCCGGACTCTCCTTGAGATATCTAAGGATCCTCTCAACCATTTGCCAATGATATATCTTTGGCTCTTTTATACGTTGGCTTACTTGGTTGACCGCAAAACATATATCCGGTCATGTAAGCGTTAAGTAGATCAATTTCCCAACAAGTCTCCTATATCTCGAGGGATCCTCATACAACTCATCTTCTTGCTCCCCCTTTCTATCGGCCTTGTATCCTTCCTCCAATGGGGTCTTAGCCGGTTTACACGCAAGTTTCCTGATTTCTTTCAACAAATCCAAAGTGTACTTCTTTTGACTAATGTGTAAGCCATTCTTGAACCTACAAACTTTAATACCAAGAAAATACTTCAATTCCCCAAGATCCTTGATTTCAAAAACCGACTTAAGGAAGTCTTTCGTTTCTTGGATTCCTTCTTTATCATCACCGGTAATTTCCATATCATCAACATATATCAACACTACTACCATTCTCTTTTGACCTTGTAGTGTAAATAGAGTATGATCCAATTCACACTTCTTGAAGCCCCTTTCCTTGAGAGTACTACTCAACTTCTTGTACCAAGATCGCGGGGATTGTTTAAGACCATATATGGCTTTCCTTAGCCTAAGAACTGTCCCCGGAGCAATGGATGTCTCAAGTCCGGGAGGAGGCGTCATATAGACTTCTTCTTCAAGGTCTCCTTGTAGAAAAGCATTTTTAATGTCCATTTACCAAAGCTCCCAATCCAAGTTAACCGCCAAAGAGAACACAACTCTAACCGCATGGAGCTTAGCAACCAGTGCAAATGTATCCGTATAATCATCTCCATATGTTTGTGTGAATCCTCTAGCAACCAACCGAGCTTTATACCTCTCAAGATCACCATTGCTTAGATACTTGATCGTGAAGACCCATTTTGATGTCACGACTTTCTTCCCAAACGGTAAATCCGCCTCATCCCATGTGTGATTCTTTACCATAGCACCCATTTCATCATCTACGGCCTTTACCCAATTTTCATCCTCCATTTCTTCCTCATCAGTCTTTGGAATTGTATGCTCATCTATCTTGGTGAGAAAGGCACGATGGGAGGAAGGAAGAAGGGCGAGAAAACACACGGCTTGAATGGGATGGGCAATGGCTTGATAGTTGTAGTAGACTCTACTCTCTTTCCATTGAGAGGGTTCTTTCTTGTTTCTAGTACTCCTTCGAAGCACCGGTTCAACCAGGGCTTGAGTGATTTGATTCGCTTCTTGTTCTTGGTTCTCCTCTTGTCCCACTTGAGCATTCTCCTTATCTTGTACATCCTCTTGGACCACTTCTTGATTCTCGGCCGAAGTACTTGGTTTTTCTTGAGCTTCTTCACTTGGCATTTTCGGAACAGTCTCACCCAAATTGTCTCTTTGCTCATGGGTTCCCAAGTTTTGAAGAAGGAACCGCAAGTTAGAGCCAAGGTCCGACGAGGTAGCCAAATCATCCAAGTTTTCTTTTGCGTCCACCCCATAATACCCTTTGTATTCAATGAATTTCACATCCCTTGACACAACCGTCTTCCTTGCGATCGGACCGTAGCATTTATATCCCTTTTGAGTGGTTGAATATCCAAGGAATATGCATCTCAAACTCTTGGCATCTAGCTTGTTCCTCTATTGGTGCATAATCTCCCAAGATTTTGGTTGGTGTTCGATTGATTAGATAGCAAGCCGTCATCACGGCATCTCCCCAAAATCTCTTTGGAACATTCCTATGGAACATCATCAATCTAGACACTTCCATCAAGTGGCGGTTCTTCCTTTCGGCCACACCGTTTTGTTGTGGATTGTAGGGACAACTCGTTTGATGAAATATCCCTTGCCTTTTGAGATGATCCTTGAACCGGGTACTCGTATACTCGCCTCCATTATCTGTTCTAAAATTTTTGATCTTGGCATTGTATTGGGTAGCAATATAAGCTTCAAAATTCATAAATGCCTCAATCACTCGATCTTTAGAAGGTAATAGTGTGATCCAAGTGTATTTCGATTTCTCATATATAAATGTGACAAAGTACTTGTTATTATCTCTAGAAATGCAAGGGGAAGTCCAAACATCCGAGTGAACCAAGTTAAAACAATTACCATAAGTAGTAGTAGATTTTGGAAAAACCGATTTGCAATGTTTACCAAGAATACATGATTTACAACTCAAATGATCAAAATAAACATTAGGCAACACTATTTCAAACGCTCTAGAATGAGCATGACCTAGTCTAGTATGCCAAATTGCATTATTTGAAACTCCTAAACAAGATTTAAAAGAACAAGAACTAGATAAGTTTGGTGATAAATCTTCAAGAACATAGAGATCATCCTTGGTACCACCTTCTCCAATTATCTTTCCGGACTTAATATCCTAAAAATGAACATCATTAGGCCCAAAGATTGCATAACAATTCAAATCTTTGGTTGCTCTTTTAACCGATAGCAAATTTGAGGTAAAGTTAGGCATATAAAATGCCTTAGATTCTTTATCAAACAATTTCAAGGTTCCGATTCCTTTTATAGAAATATTATCACCATTTGAAATTTCAACATTCCCATTAATTGATTCCACATTTTTAAGCATGTTTAAATTACTAATCATGTGATGTGAAGCTCCCGAATCAATTACAAGAGAACTACTAGGAGTTCGAGTAAAGAAAGTTTTACCGGAGTCTTTGTTTGCGTTCAAAGCTTTGATGAGAGCCTCCAAGTCGGATTTCCTCACATAATCCCCTTGGATTGCCTCACCTCCTATCTTGATCGGTGTTGTGGGTTGGCTCTTCGCTTGATCGCCTTTGGCCGCGGTGAAATTCGCCTTAGAACTCCTCGGATAGTCGACCCACCATGTTGACTTAAGGTGTGGGTGGAGAACCCAACACTTCTCCTTGGTATGTCCCTTTTCCTTGCAATGGTCTCACCACCTCTTCTCACCATAGGACCGGTTGTTCCCGAAGCCTCCCTTGCTCCCACGATTCTCAAACCGATTATACACACCCTTATTCGCCATTGGAAGCTCCCCCTTACCACCAAAGAGGCCTTGAGTGTTGGAATTTGATGAGCTATGCTCAAATAAAAGAGAGATTCAATCTTAGGAAGTGATTGAATCATAGAAATGCTCAAATGAGCTTTAAGTGTTTAAGAAAGAGATTAATGGTAAATGCAGAATAAATGGGTTGAATCCGAATGGATTCTACTCTAAACACATTAATCCCTAAGGTTCTACATTGGTAAGAACTGAATTAGAACAAGTAGAATAAAGAGAGAATTTATGAGACTTTTGTATAAATTTTATTTCTCAAACTTGTTAATAATCTTTACAAATGATTTTTACAACCTTTAAATAGAAAATAAAATGTCCAAGTGACTGTTTGAAATGTTACTGTTTGAAAATTCAAATGGTCGGATTGGTCACGGACTGATCCGCGAGTTCTAAGCCGCGGGTTACTCTTTCTCGATCCGCAGGACGATGATCCGTCGCTGTCTGTGCTGATCCTCGTGCGGTATGGGTTAGTCAACGCGGGACAGAAAACTCAACACGCGTTCCTCGTACTGATCTCGTCAGTACTCGACCCGCGCCTCGATGACACATGTACCGCAGGTCCATTTCCTTGATGCCAAACCTTCCTGCGGTACATGACCCGTTTACCCATTTAGGGTCCGCGCGTTTATCCGTTTATCCGGACCACGACCCAGTTTCTTCTTCTCGATCACAGGCTATCCCACGGCTGGATTCCTCGATGCCAGACCGTACCGCGGGCAGCTTTCCTCGATCCAGACTGATCCGCAGATTGCATCACTCGATGCTCGACTGATCCGCGGATTGCATTCTCCGATGCTCGACTATCCCGCGGATAACATTACTCGATGCCAAACTGATCTGCGGGTAGTTCCTTCGATGTCAGTCGGATCCGCATCCCGTGACTCGATCATTCACGTATCGCGGACCAGATTTCCTTCCCGCGTCTCGATGATTCCCGATACGCGGTTGCATCCATCCGATGCTTGATTTCTTCATTCCAAGGACTCGTCTTGATGATCCGAGCCTTGTTCTTCACGATCCAAGCCTTGGCCTTGATGGTCCACGTCTTGGTCTTCATACTCCAATCCGTGCCTTGCATTACACGCCTTGGGTCTTCTCGGTTCCGGTGTTGACTTTACCGGACCGTTTAATATTCTTGCCTAGGCGATACTTGATTGATAATCCCTAAGCACTCATCTTGTTCAATACTCCCCCACAAATCAATACGCAGCACGGTGAAGTGTGGACTTGGAGAATCAAGATGATGGTCTCATTAAAACCTTAGTAGGGAAAACCCTTTAGGATAAAACCTCTACTAAGGAAAAAGAGTGCAATCATAATGATGAGGGGACTTGAACAAGGGACTTCATTCTTCGTGGATCCCTTGCCATTGTTTGGCTTCGGTCAATCTTACATGGGCTTGGCCGACGCTCCTCCTTGGGCTTGCTCCGTGACATAATTCCGACCTTGGCATTGATGGCCTTGGTCATATCGTGAAACAAAGGCTAAGCTTGAACGACCGCCAAAGAACGCTTGACTTAGCTACGGCCAAGCTTCTTCTCTATTGCTTCCCGGGAATTTCTTTAAGCATATATCATCATTGTATCCTTGAGCTCCTTAGATTCTCCTTATGGTCACACTCTTTCTCCTTTTTCTTTTAAACCTTTTCGTCAAAAAGTTCAAAAGAAAATTAAGTATCCGATTTTACCACAAGGATAAGTAAGCATAGATAACAACCAAGATAGCAATTCAATAATTGAAATTAAATGGGACTAGTAAATAAATTTAAATAGGGAGTTTTTAGAGATAGCCTTTAAAATGATCGGATTCTTTAATTCGATTTGATGAAACTCGGATTCCATGATCCGATGATAATCGGTTGTGGTTTCCTCTTCTTTGCCACACCGTCTTGATGAACTTTGGGTTTCTTGACCCGTGGTGTTGGAGATGACACCTTGTTGAAGATAGAATTCGGATTCTTTGATCCTTGACTTGAAGAGACTCGGATTCTCCTATCCGGTCCCGGTAGAGCTATGGTTCCTTGCGTCTTTGCACATTCAACCTTGAGAGTTGTCCCCCATTCGCCTAAAACGCCCAAAGGACTTTTGGATTCATCGTGATTTTAAATGCCTTGCATCCCACGGTTCTCTTCCCTTTGGTACGGGTGGGGCTATGGTTCCTAGTGATCTTGCACTTCCGACCTTGCGAATTCTCCTCCATTCGCCATTGAATCAAACTGATTTCGAAATGCCTTGCACTCCTTTCACGGTACCATTCAAATAACATCTCATTCTCTTTTGTAGCCACTTGAACGGTCCGTCTTGCTTCTTTCTTCCCGGCCTCTCCTTTGTTCCTCCGGTTGATACCATAACCAAGAACCGTTCTTCCTCTTCTTTAGCTCCTTGAACTTCATGTAGACAGCAACTTTCCTCAACGCCACGTCTAATCACCATTCGAAGTGTCTCACTCTCTTATAGCTCCCGAAATGACGTCAAAACAGTAGCTTGCTCAACCCTTCTTCGCCTCCACAATGGAAGCATCTTTGGCTTGGTGAATGACTTCAAGATTGAGCTCCAAAGGTTCGTTGCTTCTCCATGAGTCTCTTGCGTGTGCCTCAAGATAAATGGTTACAACGACAAGTGATCTCCCCATTCTCCTCTTGATTGACCGTAAGAAAGAATGGCCTATATGTGCTCAATTCCTTTCACCGAAAGTAACCAAGAATAGTGGTGATAAGATTTTACACATAAAGTAAGCTTTAAATAAGGGGAAGGTCTTGGACCGAAAGGAAAGAAATAAAATGAAATAATTTGGAGTTTCGGTCCGGATTTAAATTGAGCTTTTAGAAATAGGGAAAGTGTTTAGGCTCAGTTTACAAACTGATTTTGAGAATAGAAGATTTTGAAGAATATCGGACAAGTATAGCGGACAAGTATAGCATCCCAAAGGGATAAGTATTTCGGACAAGTATAAGTTTGAAACCGGAATTTACATTGGTTCACTTCAAGAATACTCAAGTAAGCAATCTCATTCTCTTATTAGCATATCTTGGACAAAGACGAGTTCTTGACTCGGGAAAAGAGAGCCACAATGGCTCGTAAAATGGAGAGCATCAATGGCTTTTCCTTGAATTAAGAGAACTGGGAAAATAGAATTTCAAATTTTCCAACGGTTTGAAAATGATCGGAATGAGAGATTTAGTAACCAAGATTTTAAGAACCAAAGATTTAGTAACCAAAGTATTTCGAATTTAGAAAGAACTGGGAAAAGAGAATTTTGAATTTTCCCCGAACAGTTCTTTTCTTTTAAATCTTCACCAAATGAAACATGGTGACCGTCGGGATCCGCGGGACGATGATCCGTCGCTGTCTGCGCCGATCCTCGTGCGCTATGGGTTAGTCAACGCGGGAGAAAAAGTCAACACGCGTTCCTCGTACTGATCTCGTCAGTACTCCACCCGCGCCTCGACGACACACGTACCACAGGTCCATTTCCTTCATGCCAAACCTTCCCGTGGTACACGGCCCGTTTACTCATTTAGGGTCCGTGCGTTTATCCGTTTACCCGGACCGCGACCCGGTTTCTTCTTCTCGATCACAGGCTGTCCCACGGCTGGATTCCTTGATGCTAGACCGTACCGCAGGCAGCTTTTCTCGATCTAGACTGATCCGCGAATTACATCACTCGATGCTCGACTGATCCGCGGATTGGTTTCTACGATGCTCGACTGTCCCGCGGATAGCATTACTCGATGCCAAATAGATCTGTGGGTAGTTACTTCGATGTCAGTCGGATCTGCATCCCGTGACCCGATCATTCACGTACCGCGGACCCGATTTCCTTCCCGCATCTCGATGATTCCTGATATGCGGTTACATCCATCTAATGCTTGATTTCTTCATTCCAAGGACTCGTCTTGATGATCCGAGCCTTGTTCTTCATGATCTAAGCCTTGGCCTTGATGGTCCAAGTCTTGGTCTTCATACTCCAATCCGTGCCTTGTATTACACGTCTTGGGTCTTCTCGGTTCCGGTGTTGACTTTACCAGAGCGTTTAATATTCGTACTTAGGCGATACTTGATTGATAATCCCAAAGCACTCATCTTGTTCAATATTGAGATCCTTGTTCTCTTTGGATTTGAGCCCACACATCTTCCATAGTTGGGAGCTTCTCCGACCTTGGGATATGGTTGGTGAGATCATTGAACACCGGATTCAATGTTAGTAGCAACCCAAAGACCTTGTCTTGTTCTTTCCTTTCATTCAACACCACCGGATCAATAGAGCTTGGCCTCAACATATCGAGCTCGGACCACAAAGACCTATACTTTCCCAAGTGTTTGGTAAACTCCATATCTTCTTGGTGAAGATTATTAAGTGCTTTCTTTACTTCAAACACTCTTGCCAAGTTTGAAGTATTCCCATACACATTCCTCAATGCTTCCCAAAGCTCAAAGGCCGTTTCACAATAGGAATACACCTCAAGAATAGAGGAATCAATACCATTTTGAAGTACTGCCAAGACCGTTTGATCCTCTTGGAACCACTTTGCTTCCCTTGCCTTAGCCGCCTCGGCATCTTCCTTCACCGGTGTCTCAAAAATCGACCTAAGGGTAAGATCGATGTGATTCCATAATCCTCGACCGCAAAGGGTTGTCTTTGTAGTCCTTGACCAAAGCAAATAGCTTTCTCCTTTCAAGACCACCAGATCCACCAAAGCCTTCAAGTTTTCCATCGAATTCATCCTCCTTATTCACGTTCCTTTACCACCGAATGAAGTTTAACCACAAGATTGAAATTTTACCACAACCAAACAAGATTCACACCAAAGTTTGAAGATTTATCACCACCAAACAAGATTCGAGCCAAAAATCAAAACTTTTGGATGAATCGGATCCCAACCAATGATTTTCGTAACAAAGATTTAGAAAGAAATTTGTGAGATGTTTTGAGAGTAATCGGTCACCAAGATGAACTTGAATAAAGAGAATGTAGGTTAGGTTAAGCGTATAAAGATAATAGATATCTCAATATAACGATTCAACCTAACGACTTAAGATTGTTACGGATCCGAAAGATTATTGAGATTAAGGAAGATTTAGAGATTAATGAGGTCACCAGATTGAACGACGCTCTGATACCATGTAAGAATTATTGCGGAAATATAGAGATTAATAGAAATTAGAGGAGATTAAGAAGATTAAGTAACCATTGAGATTTTAGAGAATATGAACTTGATTTCTCATTCAAGATAAAGTTTACATATGAGAAAACAACCTATAAATAGCAAATACTAGGATCGTTCAACATGACCGTTATAATTAAGGATAAAAAGTAGATTCGGTCACCGATCCGCGGTACAGTCGATGACCGATGCCCGCGTGTGTCGCGTGGCTCCTTATCGGTTATTCAAACGCAGATCAGTACGATACCCGTTTACCCAGGTGGGATCCGCGTGTTTACCCGATAACTCGGTACCGCGACCCGACTTCTCCCTCGATGCAATCCCGTCCTGCAGTACGAGTTCCTCGATGCCAAACCTTCCCGTGGTACGTGCTTCTCGGGACCCAACTGATCCGACTGATCCGCGGATTGGCATCGAGACCAAACTGACCCGTGTATCATCCTTCTCGATGTCAGTTCGATTTGCGGGTTAGTTTTCTCGATGCTGATCCGTTCTGCGGTTTACCCATCTGTTTTATTCTACTTGGGTAAATTACCCAATATTATTTATTTCCCTAAGTACCAATGCAGCACTTAGGTCAATAGGGAGGTGGCGT
Organism: Draba incana; assembly: GCA_963576765.1. Taxonomy (NCBI): domain Eukaryota; kingdom Viridiplantae; phylum Streptophyta; class Magnoliopsida; order Brassicales; family Brassicaceae; genus Draba; species Draba incana. Next base: position 24,893,597 of record OY755203.1, on the reverse strand, counting down.
CATATACACTTCTTTTTTAAGACCTCCTTGTAGAAAAGCATTTTTAACATCCATTTGCCAAAGCTCTCAATCCAAGTTAACAGCCAAAGAGAACACAACTCTAACCGTATTGAGCTTAGCAACTGGTGCAAATGTATCCGTATAATCATCTCCACAGGTTTTTGTAAACCCCCTAGCGACCAACCGAGCTTTGTACCTCTCAAGGTCACCATTGCTTAGATACTTGATCGTGAAAACCCATTTTGATGTCACAGCTCTCTTTCCAAATGGTAGATCCGCCTCATCCCATTTGTGATTCTTTACCATTGCACCTACTTCATCGTCTACGGCCTCTATCCAATTCTCATCCCCCATTGCTTCCTCATAGGTCTTTGGAATCGTATGCTCATCAATCTTGGTGAGAAAAGCACGGTGAGAGGAAGGGAGAAGGACGAGAGAACACACGACTTGTATGGGATTGGCAACGGCTTGATAGTTGTAATAAACTGTACTCTCTTTCCATTGAGAGGGGTCTTTCTTGGTTCTAGTACTTCTTCTAAGGAAAGGTTCAATCGGGACTTGTATGTCTTGGTTCTCCTCTTGTTCTTGGTTCTCTTCTTGTTCTTGGTTCTCCTCTTGTCCTCGTACATCCTCTTGGACCACTTCTTGATTCTCGGCCGAGTTACTAGGTGTGTCTTGAGTTCCTTGATTTGGCGGTGTTGGTAGAACAGTTTCACCCATATTGTCTCTTGGCTCATGAGTTCCCAAGTTTTGAAGAAGGAACCGCAGGTTAGAGCAAAGGTCTGACGGGGTAGCCAAATCATCCAAGTTTTCCTTTGCATCCACACCATAATACCCTTTGTCTTCAATAAACTTCACATCCCTTAACACAACCGTCTTCCTTGTGATCGGATCATAGCATTTATATCCTTTTTGACTAGTTGAGTATCCAAGGAATATGCATCTCAAGCTCTTGGCATCTAGCTTGTTCCTTAGCTCACCGGGTACTAACACAAAACAAAAACAACCAAAAACTTTTAGATGTTCAATAAAAGGTTTAGATTTGTTAAGTACCTCAAATGGTGCGTAATCTCCCAAGATTTTGTTTGGTGTTCGATTGATTAGATAGCAAGCCGTCATTACGGCATCTCCCCAAAACCTCTTTGGAACATTCATATGGAACATCATCGATCTAGATACTTCCATCAAGTGACGGTTCTTCCTTTCGGCCACACCGTTTTTGTTGGGGAGTGTAGGGACAACTCGTTTGATGAAAGATCCCTTGCTTCTTGAGGTTGTTAATCAAAGAGAGTACTTAAGAGTGATTAATCATTTATCATCTCTTAAGTTACTAAAGTGAATAAATGGGTTACCGAAGCAAAATAATATTCGGTTAACTTAGGAAGTGTGGATCGAGACACGGATCGAAATGAGAAGTGGATCGGGACACACTCGACCCGCGGGAAGGTTTATTGAGGCGCGGGACAGATGCATCTCGACCCGCGGAACAGAGAACCCGCGGAACAAGCGTCCTCTTGTGGTCCCGAAAATGTTACCGTTGGAGAAAGGAGGACCACAAGTGGTCATGGTCAGATTAAAGAGAAGATAGAGGACCACATGAAAGGGACATGTTGCTTTATCACTAGAGTCCAAGGATTGCTTTTGCTTTATGAAATCTGATCCTAATCCAAATGTTCATAATTTGAAATGTTGGATCAGATTTCTACTTTAGCTTTCCCTTTATATATTTGTAATCTCATTCATTGTAATATTTAACTTGAGTAATGATAAAAATCTGATTCAAGTTCATCATTTTGTCTCTTCTTTCCTTTATTCAAAATCTGATTATTCCAAATGTAGATTCTAGGAGATTAAGTGTTTAGCCATATCCATTTTGATTGAACCCATTTATGTTTCTATCTTTCATAAATTCTCCTAATCTATTTTAAATCTCTCATAATCTGTCCTAAACTCTCTAAATCTGTTCTAAATAGTTTTGTGCTCATTTGAGCTGTTCTTGTGATTCAACCTCTCTAATCTTAGTTGGATCTCTCTTTTGTGAGCTAGACTCACCTAAATTCTAACATGGTATCAGAGCATGAAGTTCTTGAGACCTAATGATTCCGTTGTGCTTTTGATGAAGAGAAGCTAAAAGCTCTCTTATTTGGTTTCTTAAAAATGTTAGATTGAATCGTTATAAGGAGGTTTCCATTCTCCTTATGTGCTTAATCTAACACACATTCTTGTGGTGAAAACTTGTTGTGTGGAAGCTCGGTTCTATTGCTCGGAGAAAGCAAGAACTGAGCTTGAAGATTGAAGACGTGAAAGCCTGATGCTTTCATGAAGAAATGAGGAAGAAAGCTCAAAGCTTTCCCATGGGAGAAGAAGAAAGCTCAAGGATTTCCCATGGAAGAAGAAGAAGACGTGAAAGCCCAAAGCTTTCATGAACAAGAAGAGTGTTAATCAAGGAGAGTACTTAAGGATTAATCTTTCCTTAAGTTACTAATGGTAAATAATAAGTTACCACGGTGAAATAATATTTGGGTAACTTTGGTATGATTGATCAAGTCGCGGGACAGTACGAGATGCGGATCAGTACGAGGAGCATCTCGACCCGCAGTACAAGACACTCGAGGCGAGGGACAAGTGAGACCGTGGATCAGTTCGGTGAAGTCCCGATACGCGAGAAGAGTTACGACGCGGGAAGGAACTCGAGGCAAGGATCAGTTCACCGCGGTTTGAATAAAGAGGGGGGACCGTTTGAGGATAAGGTTTTGCTTTATCAAGTGAAGACAAGAATTGCTTTATGATCTAATCCAAAACCTTATCGTCCCTTTTTCCAACGTTCACATTTCCTTCATTCTCTATATATATATTTGTAATCCTTCATCATTGTAAAAAAAATTAACTTGATTCAATAATAAAAATCAGATTCAAGTTCATCATTCTCTCTCTCTCTCCTTTATTCAAATCTGATTATATCAAAATGTAGAACAAGGAGATTAATGCTTTTAGGGTGAGATTCACTTGAATCAAACCCATATTTATGTTTAATCCTTCTTAATCTCTGTTCTAATCTCTTTCTTAATCTCCCTATAATCTGTTCTGAATCTCTCCTAAATCTCTTCTTAAATCAGTCTTAATCTCTTTGCTCTCTTGAGCTTTTCTTTGATTCAACCTCTCTAAAGGTTGGATGTTTGTTTATGAACTTATGAACCCTAAATCTAACATGGTATCAGAGCGGTTTGCTCTTGGAGTTTGTTAAAAATGTTAGATTGAATCGTTATAAGGAGGTTTTCATTCTCCTTATGCGCCTAATCTAACAAACATGTTAAACACAATTTCCGCTGTCCTTATGGGAAGAAATGATTCAAAAATATCTCTTCTTTGGTGAATTTTGGTTTGTATGAATGGTTTGTTGTTGAAGACTTGGATCTATTGCTCGGAGAAAGCTAGATCCGAGATTGAAGATTGAAAAAGAAAGCTTGAAGCTTTCATGAAGAAATGAAGAAGAAGACCAAAGGAAGAAGCTCACGGTTTGAAGATGTTCTTACCATGAAGCAAAGAAGGTTCCTTTGGAGAGAAAAAGCTCAAACAAGAAGGTGGTTCCCATGAAAGGGAGTAAATTTCCAACCTTTGGAGCTAGTTGAAGATAAAGCTCAAACAAGAAGATGGTTCCTTGATAGGTCAAGGAGTAAATTTCCAACCTTTGGAGCTGTTTTAAGATGGTTCAAACAAGAAGGTGAAAGGGAAAAGAAAGTCCCAACCTTTGGAGCCAAATCAAAGAAAATCCGAGTGTGTTGTTACTCGGTCACTAGTGTGAAGCAAATGGGATTCAAGGGAAGAAAAACATTGAAGATTGGATCTTTCCCTCCCATGAAGCTCAAGGATTTTTTTACTCTCAAGAAGCCTATGTTGGTGCGGTTAGATGAAGGAAGGATCGGTTGGTTTGCTAGAGAGGAGGAGTAGAATGAAAGTGGAGATTCTCAAATGGAGGTTCTTGGTAAGGTGAACATTGGGCCCGATGGGAGTCAAGCCATGGATTGCTTATTTGGGTAATTTCCTATCCATACTCTCTTGGTGGATTGACAATAAATGAATCAATGATCTAGCCTAAGAGAAACACATTCATGAGAATAGAGAATACTTCTCAAATCTACCCCTTTCTTATACTCAAAATCTTTCTATATTCTTTTAAATCTTTTAAATCTCTCAATCTTTATATTCTCTATATTCTCTAATTCTCTATTCTCAAAATTAGTTTGGAACCCAAGCCTAAACACAAACCAAACACTAACCCTAATCCTAATGTGCTTGATTACTCTTGGTTCGAATTCTCTTGTGTTCTGAATTCGCCTCGGTAAAAGAAAGAAATGTTTCCCTTTTATCATAGCTCACCGTGTATGTGAACTTATCACCGGACCCCTTATACTCTATGGTGATAAGGTTAGAGCACTTATGGTCTGTTCTTGTGAGAATCATTGAAAGATTAATGTTGGTAACATTGAGAAGATGTTTGGTGTTGGTAACATTGATTGGAACATTGGTGGGAATGGAAAGATTGCTAGGTGTTGTGCTTGTGTTATGTTTTGTAGCGGTTCTTGTTTGAATATGGAACCGATGATGCACATCCAAGAAGACCAAGGAGATGCAACTAGCTTTTGGAGATCAACTTGGAGTCATTCATGAAGTTAATAATTGCTTCCAATTTGGGTGATGAAGAGTTGATTGAGCCGATGTGATCCGAGATTGTTGCTTCAGATGGTTGAACAACCATGGAGGATTTGGAAGGGAAAATCCGAACTATTGGCTACATAATCGACGAGCTCGAAAGGGAAAATCCGAACTTGTAGTTGTCTAATCGATGAGCCATTCCAAAGACAAGCCATGGCGTCAAGGAAGGTTGCATAGACTTGGGAGTCAAGGAGCTAAGGGGGAGAAATGGAATGGTTATTAGTTATAAATGAAAACTGGAGGGAACACGGAGGAGGCCGAGAGAGAAGGCACTTGGAGTTCAAGATCAAACCGAAGCTAGAAGAATGAAATGACTTCGGTTTGGAAAGTTTAAACGGGTATGAAGTGAAGATTATATGGCGGTTCCAAGTAACACTAGTGGATAAATGATCATGCTTTCAAGGAGTGATCATCAAAGAATGAATTGGAAAAGTTGAAGGTGTGTGAATGGAGGAGGACTCAAAAGGTTGTATGGCATGAAGCACAAGGAACCGAAAAGCTCCACCACTTGGATCACGAAGATGAGGATCCGAGTTGTTTAAAGAGGTATGGCATGAAGTGAAGATTAAAGGATCACCCACACCACCGAAATGAAAAGGCTACTCTCTAAAACTCTTACTCTTTAAATTTGTTCAATTATAATCGTTTGGTTCTTTGATTTCTTGCTTGGTTCATTGGTGTATACTTTAAGCTTTCTCTTGTTTGAATTATGTTAAGGTTCAAGGAGAAGATGAATGGAGTAAGCCGATGATCGTGAGACGAAGAGGAAGCATCAAGACCGGCGGTTTCAACCTTAGCCTTTGTGTTCACGACGCCTAAGGTTGAGGGGGAGTATTAGACAGGAAGCATGAAGAAGGAGGGCGAGGCCGAGGCACGAGAAGAGAAGCCGAGGACCAAAGCTCAAGAAGAACAAGACCTTGATTGAATTTCCCTAATGATCATTGAGTTGGTACTCTTTTTCCTTAGTAGAGTTTTATCCCAATGGGTTTTATCTACAAAGGTTTTAATGAGGCCTCTCCTTGTATCTCCAAGTCTACATTTCACTTTGTTGTGTTTGGACTTGAGGGGGAGTGTTAATCAAGGAGAGTACTTAAGGATTAATCTTTCCTTAAGTTAATAATGGTGAATAATAAGTTACCACGGTGAAATAATATTTGGGTAACTTTGGTATGATTGATCAAGTCGCAGGATAGTACGAGATGCGGATCAGTACGAGGAGCATCTCGACCCGCGGTACAAGACACTCGAGGCGCGGAACAAGTGAGACCGCGGATCAGTACGGTCAAGACCCGATACGCGGGAAGTGTTACGACGCGGGAAGGAACTCGAAGCAAGGATCAATTCACCGCGGTTTGAATAAAGAGGGGGGACCGTTTGAGGATAAGGTTTTGCTTTATCAAGTGAAGACAAGAATTGCTTTATGATCTGATCCAAAACCTTATCCTCCCTCTTTCCAACGTTCACATTTCCTTTATTCTATATATATATATATATTTGTAATCCTTCATCATTGTAAAAAAATTAACTTGATTCAATAATAAAAATCAGATTCAAGTTCATCATTCTCTCTCTCTTTCCTTTATTCAAATCTGATTATATCAAAATGTAGAACAAGGCGATTAATGCTTTTAGGGTGAGATTCACTTGAATCAAACCCATATTTATGTTTAATCCTTCTTAATCTATGTTCTATTCTTTCTTAATCTCCCTTTAATATGTTCTGAATCTCTCCTAAATCTCTTCTTAAATCAGTCTTAATCTCTTTGCTCTCTTGAGCTTTTCTTTGATTCAACCTCTCGAAAGGTTGGGTCTTTGTTTATGAACTTATGAACCCTAAATCTAACAAAGAGGACGGTGTAGAAGCTCACGGCTTGGAAGTCGACCCGATCCGAGGAGCAAGGCCCGTTCCATTGAAGAAGAAGCTCACTCGAAGAAGGTGATGGAGAAGGAGCAAGGCTCGAAATTGTTGAGTCCAGTATAAGAGAAGGTCGGATCTTGGTCCAAGTAAGCTAGGAGAAGCTTGCTTGAGAAACTCTTGAAGAAAACCAAGTGTGGAGCTTGGTCATTAGTATGAAGTAAGTGGGATTTAATGGAAGATTAACTATTAAAGATTGGAGCTTTCCTTTCCTACGAAGCTCAAGGATGGTTTACTCTCAAGAAGCCTTTGTTGGTGAGGTTAGATGAAGGTATGATTGATTGGTTTGCTAGAGAAGGGGAATAGAATGCAAGTGGAGATTGTCAAATGGAGACCATTGGAGAAGAGAAGCATTCGGCCAAATGTCATTCAAACCAATGGAAGCTTAATTTGGGTTATTTCCTATCCTTAATCTTTTGGTGAATTGATAAAAATGAATCCATGATCTATCCAAAGAGAAACCATTCATGAGAATAGAGAACATTTCTTAAACTACCCTGTTCTTAATCTACAAAATCTTTATATAGTCTATTAAACTCCCTAATCTTTATACTCTTTATAATCTCTATATTCTCTAGTTCTCTATTCTCAAAATAGTTTGGAACCTAGCCTAAACACTAATCAAACCCTCACCCAAATCCCTTAAAAGCTCTTGGTTACTCTTGGTTTGTGTGATGAACTCTTGTGTGAGAATCCAATCGGTCCAAGTAATGCTCTCTTGATCGGAACTCGTCTTAAGTGTGAAGCATGGTTACTCTCGATCCTTATCTCTCAGGTTGATTATGAATGAGCACTTAAGGTCCAATCTTGTTGTGGAAAACATTGTGAAAAGATTGGTGTTGGTAACATTGATTGGATGGGAAACATTGATGGGAATGGTTGGATTGCTTGGTATTGTGTTTTTGGTATGTTTTTGTAGCGGTTCTTGTTTGATTGAGCTATGGAACCGTTTCGCACTCAAGCTACCCAAGAAGATGTAACTAGCTTTTGAAGGTCAATCTTGAAGTCATTCAAAAAGAGCCAAAGAGCCGCGAATGGTGAAGAAGGGTTGTTCAAGCCAATGTTTTGAGGCTTTCCGGGAGCTAATAAGAGATTGAAATGCTTCAGAGGAATCCAAGAAGCGACGAAAGAGAAGAAATGGCGCTTGGTTGTGGTAACCAACAGGAGCAAGAGGAAACCGTGAGAAGAAGATTAGAGCTTAGGGTGGAATGATTCAAAGGGTGTGATGAGATGATGTGAAAGGTTGTCCAAGTCACACTAGTGATTTGCGTGAATGGAGGAGGACTTACGAGGTTGAAGGCGTATAGCTCAAGGAACCCGAAGCTCCACCGGTGATCATGCTTCCAAGGAGTGATCTTCAATGTTTGCGTGAATGGAGAAGGTGCTGCACATGTTTGGAGATTAGAATCAATGGCCACCAAGAACAGCTGCCACAAGAAGTTGAGAGGAAAGACTGGTGGAATGACCACCAAGAACAGCCGCCACAAGAAGCAGAGAGGAAAGACTGGTGGAATGACCACCAAGAAGAGCCGCAGCAAAAGAAGTGGAGAGGAATGACTGGTGGAAGGTGATGAATCAGCTCACAAGCATGGAGACAAGTGCCCTTCCCGTCAAAATAAAAAGGCTACTCTCTAAACTCTTACCCTTTTCAATCTTTCAATTATAGATCATTTGGTTCATTGATTGCTAGCTTATGATATGATTCAATGGTGTATATTTTAAGCTTTCTCTTGTTTGAATCTTGTTTAAGGTTTAAGGGGGAGAAGATTGAAGTTGGCCGTGAGTCCTTGATCGAATCTTGTTCAAGGCTGAGTGTTCACGAGGTGGTGCAAGATCGCCGGTTTTCAAGCTTAGCCTTTGTGTTCACGCCGACTAAGCTTGAGGGGGAGTATTAGAAAGGAAGCATGAAGAGAAGAGCAAGGCCGAGGCAAGAGAAGAGAAGCCGAGGACCGAAGCTCACAAAGAAGATCAAGACCTTGATTGAATTCCCCTAGATCATTGAGTTGGTACTCATTTTCCTTAGTAGAGTTTTATCCCAATGGCTTTTATCTACTAAGGTTTTTAACGAGGCCCCTCCTTGTATCTCCAATTTCACACTTCACTTTGTTGTGTATGAACTTGAGGGGGAGTGTTAATCAAGGAGAGTACTTAAGAGTGATTAATCATTTATCATCTCTTAAGTTACTAAAGTGAATAAATGGGTTACCGAAGCAAAATAATATTCGGGTAACTTAGGAAGTGTGGATCGAGACACGGATAGAAATGAAAAGTGGATCGGGACACACTCGACCCGCGGGAAGGTTTATTGAGGCGCGGGACAGATGCATCTCGACCCGCGGAACAGAGAACCCGCGTATTGGACTCGCAAAACAAGCGTCCTCTTGTGGTCCCGAAAATGTTACCGTTGGAGAAAGGAGGACCACAAGTGGTCATGGTCAGATTAAAGAGAAGATAGAGGACCACATGAAAGGGACATGTTGCTTTATCACTAGAGTCCAAGGATTGCTTTTGCTTTATGAAATCTGATCCTAATCCAAATGTTCATAATTTGAAATGTTGGATCAGATTTCTACTTTACCTTTCCCTTTATATATTTGTAATCTCATTCATTGTAATCTTTAACTTGAGTAATGATAAAAATCTGATTCAAGTTCATCATTTTCTCTCTTCTTTCTTTTATTCAAAATCTGATTATTCCTAATGTAGATTCTAGGAGATTAAGTGTTTAGGGTGATATCCATTTTGATTGAACCCATTTATGTTTCTATCTTTCATAAATCTCTCCTAATCTATTCTTAATCTCTCATAATCTGTCCTAAACTCTCTAAATTTGTTCTAAATACTTTTGTGCTCATTTGAGCTGTTCTTGTGATTCAACCTCTCTAATCTCGGTTGGATGAAGAGAAGCTAAAAGCTCTCTTATTTGGTTTCTTAAAAATGTTAGATTGAATCGTTATAAGGAGGTTTCCATTCATGAAGAAATGAGGAAGAAAGCTCAAAGCTTTCCCATGGGAGAAGAAGAAAGCTCAAGGCTTTCCCATGGAAGAAGAAGAAGAAGAAATCTTAAAGCTTTCCATTGAAGAAGACGTGAAAGCCCGAAGTTTTCATGAACAAGAAGAGGACGGTGTAGAAGCTCACGGCATGGAAGTCGACCCAATCCGAGCAGCAAGGCCCGTTCCATTGAAGAAGAAGCTCATTTGAAGAAGGTGATGGAGAAGGAGCAAGGCTCAAAATTGTTGAGTCCGGTATAAGAGAAGGTCGGATCTTGGTCCAAGTAAGCTAGGAGAAGCTTGCTTGAGAAACTCTTGAAGAAAATCAGAGTGTGGAGCTTGGTCATTAGTGTGAAGTAAGTGGGATTCAATGGAAGATTAACTATTAAAGATTGGAGATTTCCTTTCCCATGAAGCTCAAGGATGGTTTACTCTCAAGAAGCCTTTGTTGGTGAGGTTAGATGAAGGAACGATTGATTGGTTTGCTAGAGAAGGGGAATAGAATGCAAGTGGAGATTGTCAAATGGAGACCTTTGGAGAAGAGAAGCATTCGGCCAAATGTCATTCAAACCAATGGAAGCTTGATTTGGGTTATTTCCTATCCTTACTCTCTAGGTGAATTGATAAAAATGAATCCATGATCTATCCAAAGAGAAACCATTCATGAGAATAGAGAACATTTCTTAAACTTCCCCGTTCTTAATCTTCAAAATCTTTATATAGTCTATTAAACTCCCTAATCTTTATACACTTTATAATCTCTATATTCTCTAGTTCTCTATTCTCAAAATAGTTTGGAACCTAGCCTGAACACTAATCAAACACTCACCTAAATCCCTTAAAAGCTCTTGGTTACTCTTGGTTTGTGTGATGAACTCTTGTGTGAGAATCCAATCGGTCCAAGTAATGCTCTCTTGATCGGAACTCGTCTTAAGTGTGAAGCATGGTTACTCTCGATCCTTATTCTCTCGGGTTGATTATGAATTAGCACTTAAGGTCCATTCTTTTTGTGGAAAACATTGTGAAAAGATTGGTGTTGGTAACATTGATTGGATGGGAAACATTGATGGGAATGGTTGGATTGCTTGGTGTTGTGTTTTTGGTATGTTTTTGTAGCGGTTCTTGTTTGATTGAGCTATGGAACCGTTTCGCACTCAAGCTACCCAAGAAGATGTAACTAGCCTTTGAAGGTCAATCTTGAAGTCATTCAAAAAGAGCCAAAGAGCCGCGAATGGTGAAGAAGAGTTGATTAAGCCAATGTTTTGAGGCTTTCCGGGAGCTAATAAGAGATTGAAATATGCTTTGGAGGTATTGGGCTTGGCATTGAGGAAGGTTACATAGGCTTGGAATCCAAGAAGCGACGAAATAGAAGAAATGGCGCTTGGTTATGGTAACCAAAAGGAGCAAGAGGAAACCGTGAGAAGAAGATTGGAGCTTAGGGTGGAATGATTCAAAGGGTGTAATGAGATGATGTGAAAGGCGGTCCAAGTCACACTAGTGCTTTGCGTGAATGGAGGAGGACTCACGAGGTTGAAGGCGTATAGCTCAAGGAACCCGAAGCTCCACCGGTGATCATGCTTCCAAGGAGTGATCATCAAAGTTTGCGTGAATGGAGAAGGTGCTGCACATATTTGGAGATTAGAAGCAATGCCCAACAAGAACAGCCACCACAAGAAGTGGAGAGGAAAGACTGGTGGAATGACCACCAAGAACAGCCGCCACAAGAAGCGGAGAGGAAAGACTGGTGGAATGACCACCAAGAACAGCCGCCGCAAAAGAAGTGGAGAGGAATGCCTGATAAAAGGTGATGAATCAGCTCACAAGCATGGAGACAAGTGCCCTTCCCATCAAAATAAAAAGGCTACTCTCTAATCTCTTACCCTTTTCAATCTTTCAATTGTAGATCATTTGGTTCATTGATTGCTAGCTTATGATATGACTCAATGGTGTATATTTTAAGCTTTCTCTTGTTTGAATCTTGTTTAAGGTTTAAGGGGGAGAAGATTGAAGTTGGCCGTGAGTCCTTGATCAAATCTTGTTCAAGGCCGAGTGTTCAAGAGGTGGTGCAAAATCGCCGGTTTTCAAGCTTAGCCTTTGTGGTCACGCCGACTAAGCTTGAGGGGGAGTATTAGAAAGGAAGCATGAAGAGAAGAGCAAGGCCGAGGCAAGAGAAGAGAAGCCGAGGACCGAAGCTCACAAAGAAGATCAAGACCTTGATTGAATTCCCCTAGATCATTGAGTTGGTACTCATTTTCCTTAGTAGAGTTTTATCCCAATGGCTTTTATCTACTAAGGTTTTTAATGAGGCCTCTCCTTGTATCTCCAAGTTCACACTTCACTTTGTTGTGTATGAACTTGAGGGGGAGTGTTAATCAAGGAGAGTACTTAAGAGTGATTAATCATTTATCATCTCTTAAGTTACTATAGTGAATAAATGGGTTACCGAAGCAAAATAATATTCGGGTAACTAAGGAAGTGTGGATCGAGACACGTATCGAAATGAGAAGTGGATCGGGACACACTCGACCTGTGGGAAGGTTTATTGAGGCGCGGGACATATGGATCACGGCCCGCGGAACGGAGAACCCGCGTTTGGACTCGCGGAACAAGCGTCCTCTTGTGGTCCCAAAAATGTTACCGTTGGAGAAAGGAGGACCACAAGTGGTCATGGTCAGATTAAAGAGAAGATAGAGGACCACATGAAAGGGACATGTTGCTTTATCACTAAGGATTGTTTTTGCTTTATGAAATCTGATCCTCATCCAAACGTTCATAATTTAAAATGTTGGATAATATTTCTTCTTTACCTTTCCCTTTATATATTTGTAATCTCATTCATTGTAATCTTTAACTTGAGTAATAATAAAAATCTGATTCAAGTTCATTATTTTCTCTCTTCTTTCCTTTATTCAAAATCTGATTATTCCAAATGTAGATTCTATGAGATTAAGTGTTTAGCCATATCCATTTTGATTGAACCCATTTTTGTTTCTATCTTTCATAAATCTCTTCTAATCTATTTTTAATCTCTCATAATCTGTCCTAAACTCTCTAAATCTGTTCTAAATAGTTTTGTGCTCATTTGAGCTGTTCTTGTGATTCAACCTCTCTAATCTCGGTTGGATCTCTCTTTTGTGAGCTAGACTCACCTAAATTCTAACAGAGGTGTTCTTTGAACCATGTACTAGTATACTCTCCTCCATATTAACCTTAGGACTCACATTGAGGCTAAGGAAAATAAAAGAGTTGAAATAAATTTGGGTTGGAGACATTGGACCGCGGATCAGTCCTCTCGAGACATTGGACCGCGGATCAGTCCTCTCGAGACGCGGGTCGAAGGATGTTACTAGAACGGTGTCATTTTGGGTGTTCCGATGCACAAGGATGCAGATCGGTCCGGATGCACGAAGACGCGTCCCTACCGCACGGATCAGTACGTGTCCGACCGTACCGTCCGATCCTTGACCGCACCCATTTTTGTATTTGCTCCAAACGGTCATATCATTGTTTCCTTTAGATTTTATCTATTTATAGGTTGTTCTAGGATGACGTAAACCTTATCTTGAATAAAAAAATAAAATTTCAAGTTCATACTCTCCTACTCTCTATGATCTCTTAAGCTCTACTCTCTCTAAATTTCTCATATTCTTTTACTCTCTTCATACTCTTTCTGCAATTCTTACATGGTATCAGAGCACAAGCTCTTGGGTTTCTTAAAATTATTAGATTGAATCATTATAAGAAGATTTCCATTCTTCTTATGCGCTTAATCTAACATACATTATCCGAAAGTCTCATCCTCGTTTAGGATTCTCACAAAGCTCAAAGCTTTCTTCTTTTAACCTTCAAAAGCTCAAAGCTTTCATTTTTCAATCATCTAAAGCTCAAAGATTCCATCTTTGACCCGGTTCAACTCAAAGCTCAAAGCCTTCTTCTTTTAACATTCAATAGCTCAAAACTTTTATTTTTCAATCATCTAAAGCTCCAAGCTTTTCTTTGATTTCAAGCTCACATCAACAAAATGATTAACACGTTCGAGACTACAAAACCGCTCGTTGTTTTGTTGATTCTCAAGGGAGGAAACTACCTTCTTTGGTCAAAGACTACCAAGACCGCCTTGTGTGGTCGCGGCTTGTGGAGTCACATAGATTTATCTCTTCGTGAAGCCACCTACGATGGTTCGTCGAACGAGGAAGAAGAGGAAGCGGCTAGATTGGCGGTGGTCAAGTGGTTCCAAGAAGACCAAACCGTTCTCGCAATTCTTCAAAACGGTTTGGAAGCATCGTGAAACGGCAAGTGAGTTATGGGATACTCTCAAGAATGTTTATGGTAATGTCTCTAATCTCACTCGGTTCTTTGAGGTTAAGAAGGCTCTCAACGAGCTTAGTCAAGAGGATATGGAGTTTACTAAGCACTTCGGGAGGTATCGATCATTGTGGGCCGAGCTTGATATGCTTAGACCAAGCACTATGGATCCGGCTGTGCTCAATGAACGTAGGGAGCAAGACAAGGTCTTTGGTCTTCTCGTCACATTGATTCCGGTGTACAATAATCTCATCAAACACATCCTCCGTTCCGATGTGTTACCGAGTCTCGATGATGTATGCTCTCAAATCCAAAGGGAGCAAGGTCTCAAGGGCTATTCGGAGGAAAGAGGGAGCTTCACATGGCGAACCAAGGAGCCTATAATCGACATGACAACCGGAAAATGGCGGAACAAGTCGGTATCAAAACCCACATTTGAAGTGTGATTATTGCAAGAAGGATGGTCATACCAAGGATAAATGTTGGTTGCTCCATCCTCACCTTAAGCCACCAAGAGTAACCAATCCAAACTCGAACTACTACAAGGGATCACGGGCTAATGTTACTTCGGCCAAACAAGATCAAGGAGGACCCGAGTCCTCTAAGCAAGGAGAAGAGTCTCACCAAGCCGACTACGTGAGGAAATCTGACTTGGAGGCTCTCATCAAGTTATTTGCCTCGCTTAAAGAATCCGCTAAAACCTTCTATACTCGTAAACCAAGTGATTCTCTTGTGGTTGATTCAGGAGCTTCTCATCATATGATTAGTAATTTGAACTTTCTTGAGAAACTTGAACCATCTAAGGCTAATGTGATGATTGCTAATGGAGATAATATACCGATCAAAGGAATTGGAAACTTGAACTTGTTTAACAAAAGCTCTAAAGCGTTTTACATGCCGAATTTTGAATCAAACTTACTCTCGGTTAAACGTATGACTAGTGATTTGAATTGTTATGCAATCTTTGGTCCTAATGACTTCCATTTTCAGGATATTGAGTCCGGGAAAGTAATTGGAGGTGATGGGACTAAGGATGATCTCTATGTCTTAGAAGATTTATCACCAAGCTCATCTAATTTATTTCGTTTTCAAACTTGTTTAGGAGTGCCTAATAATGCAATTTAGCATGCTAAAGTAGGACATCCCCATTCTCGGGCTCTCGAAATAATGCTTCCCAATGTTTCTTTTGATCATTTGTCTTGTGAATCTTGTATTCTTGGAAAACATTGCAAGTCGGTTTTTACTAAATCTTCTACAATTAATGAAAATTGTTTTGATCTTGTGCATTCGGATGTTTGGACCTCACCTTGCGCATCTTGAGATAACAATAAGTACGTTGTCACATTCATTGATGAAAAATCGAAATATACATGGCTTACTCTTTTACCATCTAAGGATAGGGTCTTTGATGCATTTGTGAATTTCCAAACTTATATTGCTAACCAATACAATGCCAAGATTAAGATTTTTAGAACAGATAATGGTGGTGAATACATGAGTAACCAATTCAAAGAACACCTAGCTAAGCTTGGCATTTTACATCAAATGACTTGTCCATACACTCCACAACAAAATGGCGTGGCCGAAAGAAAGAACCGACACCTAATGGAGGTTTCAAGAGCTATGATGTTCCACATGAATGTGCCAAGAACATTTTGGGGAGATGCGGTCATGACCGCTTTTAGTTGATTAATCGGACACCAACAAAGGTCCTTGAGGATGTTGTTAGAATTTGCGGAAATAGAAGTGATTAAGGATAGAAGTGTTCGGATCGAGAGTGAAAAGTGTAAGTGTGAGAACATGAAAATTCTATTCAAGATGATTTTACAAGTATCATTTACAATGTTTAAATAGAACATAAAACATTCTAAAAGGGGAAAGAGACCGTTTGAATCAAACGGTCAAATTGATTCAAACGGCTCGGATGGATAGTGATCGGCTGTAACTATCGAACTCGATCCGCGGGTCGAGGAAACGTCGATGTCACTTGGATTCTCGTGACATCTGGATGGGTCAATGCGGGACACAGAATGGTCAACGCAGGTCAATACTCGGGAAGATCAGACCCGAGTCTTCCTCGATTCCAGGTCGATCTGCGGTATGTGTTTCCTCGATTCCGACACGTTCCGCAGTCCGAATTCTTTGATGCTCGGATGATCCGCGTATCACTCGATGCCAGTCTGATCCGCGGGTCTGATACTCCTGATCACCGACTGTCCCGCGATACGCATCTCTCGATGCCAATACGTACCGTGGGTCCGATCCTTCTGATAGCAATTTCCTCGTATTTATTGACCTTGGGTATTTTACCCATGGTATTTTATTCTTATAATCAATACTCACCCTCAAGCTTAGCATAACGGATTTAGGCTAAGCTTGGAAACCCACAACTCATTACCTCATTAAAAATCTTAGTAAGTAAAACCTCATGGGATAAAATCTTGCTAAGGGAAAAAGAGTGTAATGGCCGCGGGTAGAGGACTTGATCACGGTTTGGTCAAATCCACAAGTCCAAGTTTGCTAAAGATGTCGTTGCAAACTTTAAGACTTGCGGATTTGGTGAGAATATCTGCCAATTGATCTTCACTCCGTGTAAAGCACGGTAGGGTGACTCTTTGCTCTATCTTCTCTCGAACCTTGTGACAATACACCTCGATGTGTTTGGTTCTTTCGTGAAACACCGAGTTGGTTGCTATGTGGATGGCCGCTTGATTATCACAATGCATTATGACCGGATTTGGTGTCTCAATCCCCAAGTCCTTGATGATTCCTTTTAGCCATGTAAGCTCGTTTGTGAGCTTCTTCATAGCTCTATACTCGGCCTCCGCGCTTGAACATGAGACCACCTTTTGTTTCTTTGTCTTCCACGTCACTAGATTTCCTCCTAGGAATATGCAATAGCCGGTGGTTGACTTGCGATCATTGCGGTCTCCCGCCCAATCTGCATCACAATAGCCTACTAGCTCGGCATTACTGTTCTTACCCATCCAAATACCTTGGTTGGGACTTCCTTTGAGATACCTTAGTATCTGTTCCACCATATGCTAATGGTGGACTTTAGGCTCCTTCATGTGTTGGTTTACTTGGTTTACCGCAAAGCAAATATCCGGCCTTGTGAGACATAGGTAGATCATCTTTCCGACCAACCGCCTATATCTTGATGGGTCTTCATAGACCACGGACTCATTTTTCTCCCCCTTTCGCTCGGTCTTGTAGCCTTCGTCAAGAGGTGTCTTGGCCGGCTTAGAGGTCAAGTGACCGGGCTCCTTAAGAAGGTCAAGCGTGTATTTCCTTTGGGAGATGTGAAGGCCATTGGTGAACCGGCAAATCTCAATGCCATTGAAGTATTTGAGCTCACCAAGGTCTTTGATGTCGAAGGCCTTGTGAAGATGATCCTTGGTGGCTTGAATGCCTTCCTTGTCATTGCCGGAGATGATCAAATCATCAACATAGATGAGTACCACCACAATCCCTTGTGGTCCTTGAAGGGTAAAAAGAGTGTGGTCTAGCTCGGACTTCTTGAAGCCCTTCTCCTTGAGAGTGGAGCTCAACTTCTTGTACCAAGCCCGGGGAGATTGTTTCAAGCCGTAGATTACCTTACGTAGGCGAAGATCTTTCCCGGCGGCCACTAAGGATTCTAGGCCGGGGGGTGGTGTCATGTAAACTTCCTCCTCAAGGTTTCCTTGGAGAAAGGCATTCTTCACGTCCATTTGCCACAAATCCCACCCTAGGTTTGTGGTTAGGGAAAGGACTACCCGGACCGTATTGAGCTTGGCCACCGGTGCAAATGTGTCGGTATAGTCATCTCCGTATGTTTGGGTGAAACCTCGGGCCACTAACCGTGCTTTGAACCGCTCAATCTCACTGGTGCTCAAGTGTTTGATGGTGAAAACCCACTTGGAGCTTACGGCATGCTTACCCTCGGGGAGATCGGCCTCGTCCCCTGTGTGATTCTTGACCATGGCCACCACCTCATTTTCGACCGCAACGGTCCATTCTTCACTTTCCATGGCCTCTTCAAAGGTCTTAGGAATGGTATGCTCATCAATCTTGCCCATGAACGCTTGGTGGTACGAAGGCAAAAGAGCGAGAGAACACACCGCTTGGATAGGATGGGCCACGGCTTCATTGTTGTAGAAGACCCTCTTGTCTTTCCATGTGGATGGGTCGCTCCTAATCCTTGTACTTCTTCGAAGAGGTTGCACGGAGGCTTCGGTCTCCACGGTAGCCGCTATAGTTTTGGTCCCACCCGCGGCAAATTCCCCATCGGATTGGGTAGTTTCTGCGGTAATATCCCCATCGGTCTCGGTAAATTCCCCACCGGTTTCTTTGGTAAGGTTTTCAACGGCTGCCTCGGTATTTTCCTCAGGAACCTCATGGGTGACCTCCTCTGTGGTCTCCTTGGGTGTTTGAGTCGCGATGTTTAGGTGATCAAGTAGGAACCATAGTGAGGCACCCTTGTCTGTTGGTATGGCAAGGTCCTTTAGACTTTCCCAATCCTTCTCTTCATAATATCCCCGGTCTTCCTTGAACTTAACATCCCGCGAGACTAGGTACCTCTTGTTCACCGGATCATAGCATTTGTAGCCCTTTTGGGTAGTGGAATAGCCGATGAACATGCTCTTGGTGCTTTTGGCGTCAAGCTTGTTTCTCATTTCACCGGGAACTAGTACAAAGCAAACACAACCAAACACCATTAGATGATCTAAAGAAGGTTTAGAGTTAGTAAGTACCTCAAATGGTGACCGATCGTTGAGGATCTTAGTCGGAGTTCGGTTGATAAGATAGCATGCGGTAATGACCGCGTCTCCCCAAAATCTTTTTGGGATATTTGTGTGGAACATCATCGATCTAGCCACCTCCATCAGATGCCTATTCTTCCTTTCCGAGACACCGTTTTGTTGAGGAGTGTAAGGACAAGACGTTTGATGTAGGATTCCATGTTGATTGAGATAGTCTCGGAATACATGACTAGTGTATTCCCCACCATTGTTGGTCCTAAACACTTTGATCTTAGCATTATATTGGTTAGTAACATGCTCCCTAAATGCTCTAAATGCTTCAAATACACGATCTTTAGATGGCATGAGAGTAACCCAAGTATATTTTGATTTTTCATCCATGAAAGTCACAAAATACTTGTTGTTATCTCTAGAAAGGCATGGAGATGTCAATACATCCGAATGTACTAAGTCAAAACAATTTTCATAAATAGTTGTAGATTTATTGAATACGGTTTTGCAATGTTTGCCCAAAATACAAGACTCACAATTTAAATGATCAAATACCACATTTGGTAACATAATTTCAAGAGCTCTAGAATGAGGATGGCCTAGTTTAGCATGCCACATTGCATTATTCGGAATTCCTAAACAACACTTAAAAGAAAATGATCTTGGTGCAAAGTCCTCAATGACATATAAATCATCTTTGGTTCCACCTTCTCCAATGATCTTTCCCGAATCAATATCCTGAAAATAGACATCATTAGGACCGAATATAGCATAGCAATTTAAGTCTTTTGTAACTCTTTTAACCAACAAAAGATTACTAGTAAAATTTGGCATGTAAAATGCCTTAGAGTTTTTCTCAAATAGTTTTAAATTTCCAATTCCTTTGATTGGTATTTTATCACCATTAGGAATTTCTACATTTCCATAAGCTTTTTCAATATTCCCTAGTAGATTCTCATTACTAATCATATGGTGTGAAGCACCCGAATCCACAATTAAAGAACTATTTGGCTTATGGGAGAAGA
Source organism: Draba incana (assembly GCA_963576765.1). Classification (NCBI taxonomy): domain Eukaryota; kingdom Viridiplantae; phylum Streptophyta; class Magnoliopsida; order Brassicales; family Brassicaceae; genus Draba; species Draba incana. The sequence goes on along the minus strand of OY755203.1, from coordinate 24,873,916 downwards.
AATTGATACCGGATTCTTTAAGGGATTTGATGATGGCCTCCAAGTCGGATTTCTTCACGAAATCTCCATGGTTTTCCTCTTCCCTTTTGGTTGATGGACCGGCTTGGCATTGGTCTCCATTGTTGTGTCCGTAGTTGGCTCTTGGCTCTCTACGGTTCGGAATTCCTCTTGGTTTGAGATGTGGATGAAGGACCCAACATTTGGCCTTGGAATGACCATGGATCTTGCAATGGTCACACCAAGGTCGTTGGTATCCGGAACGATTGATGTTGTTGCTCCTTCGGTCTTCAAACCGGTCATAGGCTCCCATATGCGCCATTGGGAGCTCCCCCTTACCGGTAAACAAGCCGTGGGAACCTTGTTCCCTTTGGATTTGAGAGCACACATCATCTAAGCTTGGGAGTTAATCGGATCGGAGGATGTGTTTGATGAGGTCATTGTAGACCAGATTTAGAGAGAGGGGACGGCCAAAGACCTTATCTTGTTCTCTCCTTTCATTTAGAGTCTCCGGGTTCATGGTGAATGGCCGGAGCATTTCCAATTTGGCAAAGAGAGACCGGTACTTGCCAAAATGTTTGGTGAATTCCAAGTCTTCTTGACTTAGATTGTTGAGAGCCTTCTTGACTTCAAAGACCCTTGTGAAATTGGTGACATTCCCGTAGACATTCTTGAGAGTCTCCCAAAGCTCATTTGCGGTCTCGCAATATGAGTAAGCCTCAAGGATGGACCCTTCAAGGCCGTTTTGGAGAACGGCCAAGACGGTTTGATCTTCTTGATACCACTTGGACTTCTTGGTGAGTTTAGCTTCTTCATCATCTTCTTCTTCATCGGATGAGTCGGGCTCAGGTTCCTTCGGAACAAGGCTTAGATCCATGTGGTTCCAAAGACCACGACCACTTAGGGCGATTTTGGTGGTTCTTGACCACAAGAGATAGTTCTCTCCTATGAGAATAACCGGAACCACGATGGGCTTGGATGAATCCATGAGTTTTCCTTTGATGATTAGGAAAAGATTGTTTGAGAATGGATTTCAAGAGAATACACAAAGAATCTTGTCTTTGGAATGAAGAGATTTGAATTTGAGAAGACCGGGAAAGAATTTTCGAATTTAAAGAATGTAACTGAAAGTTTTATGAAAACATATGAGGATTTTGAAGCTAAAGATCATGGATCTTGCTCTGATACCATGTTAGAATTTGCGGAAATAGAAGTGATTAAGGATAGAAGTGTTCGGATCGAGAGTGAAAAGTGTAAGTGTGAGAACTTGAAAATTCTATTCAAGATGATTTTATAAGTATCATTTACAATGTTTAAAAAGAACATAAAACATTCTAAAAGGGGAAAGAGATCGTTTGAATCAAACGGTCAAATTGATTCAAACGGCTCGAATGGATAGTGACTGGCTGTCACTATCGGACTCAATCCGCGGGTCGAGGAAACGTCGATGTTACTTGGATTCTCGTGACATCGGGACGGGTCAACGCGGGACACAGATTGGTCAACGCGGGTCAATACTCGGGAAGATCAGACCCGAGTCTTCCTCAATGCCAGGTTGATCCGCGGTACGTGTTTCCTCGATGCCAGTACATCCGCGTCTCGATCACTCACGTCCTGCAGTACGTGACCCGTTTACCCAGAAGTGGATCCGCGCGTTTATCTGTTTACCTGGTACGCGACCCGACTCCACGCCTCAATGACTGATCGTCTCGCGGGTCAGTTTCCTCGATGCCGACACGTCCCGCGGTCCAAATTCTTCGATGCTCGGATGACCCGCGTATTACTCGATGCCAGTCTGATGGTCCAAAATAACACCATTCTGCCAACTGATTTCGACCCGCGTGTTTATCTGTTTGCCAGACCCGTATCCGACTTTGACCCGCGTTCTTACTTGTCCTGCGGAACGTATGCGCCTCGGTCCTTCTCTACCCGCGGATCGATAGTTCCTCGATGCCGCGTACTGATCTGCGTACCCGTCTGGCATTGATTCCTCTCCGCGTACTGATCCACGTCTGGCATCGATGCCTCTCCTACCGCGGGTTGGTTTCTCTCATTTTACGTCTCAAGACCTCTGGACCCGCGTCTTGAGTCTCTCGGATCCACATAACAAACTTCACCAAGTTACCCGAATATAATTTCTTCGGTAACTCTTTTATTTCACTTTTAATAACTTAAGATATGATCATAGATTTATCACTCTTAAGTACTCTCCTTAAATAACACTCCCCCTCAAGTTCATACACAACAAAGTGAAGTGTGAACTTGGAGATACAAGGAGAGGCCTCATTAAAACCTTAGTAGATAAAACCCATCGGGATAAAACTCTACTAAGGAAAAAGAGTACCAAGTCAATGATCTTGGGGAACATAATCAAGGTCTTGATCTTCTTGTTGAGCTTCGGTCCTCGGCTTCTCTTCTCTTGCCTCGGCCTTGCTCTTCTCTTCATGCTTTCTCTCTAATACTCCCCCTCAAACTTAGTCGTCGGGACGCCTTAAGGACCAAAGTCTAAGCTTGCTACACGCAATTGACTTGCCTTGGTAACCGGCTCCTCTTCAAGTTTTCCTCATTTCTTTAGCCCTTCTTTGACTTGATTTCTCTTCTTATGAATCCTTTCCTCGCTGTCTTGTACTTCTTTGAGGTTGTCATGGTCTTCTTTACCCTTAATCAAGTGATAAAGAAGAAAAGATAAAGTATGTGCCATGAGGAATATCAAAGGTTTAGATGTTCAACGATTTAAGACTTCATAGAAGGAACTTTGAACTAAGGTAATAAAATTAACATAAATTGAAATGAGAGTTGAATTTAGAGAGTAGCCCTTTCTATTTGGATGATGTGGTTGGATCCTTTGATCTCCTTATACTTCACACCTCCTTTGAATCAGATCTTCATGATCCATTTTGGTGGAGCTTTCGGTTCCTTGTGCTATACGCCACTCAACCTCGAGAGTTCTCCTCCATTCACACCTTGGTAGAGTTTTTGGGTCCTTGTGCTTGAAAGCCATACACCCACGTGAGTTCTCCTCCATTCATGCAAAGCACTAGTGTGACTTGGAACTGCCTTTCACATCTTCCCATCACACCCTTTAAATCATTCCACCCTAAGCTTCAATCTTCTTCTCACGGTTTCCTCTTGCTCCTTTCGGTTACCACAACCAAGCACCATTTATTCTCTTTCGCCGCTTCTTGAAATTCCAAGCCTATGAAACCTTCCTCAACGCCAAGCCTAATCACCATCTGAAGCATCTCAATCTCTTTTAGCTTCCGGAACAACGTCAAAACATTGGCTTGATCAACCCTTCTTCACCATTCACGGCTCCTTTGGCTCTTTTGGAATGACTACAAGATTGACCTTCAAAGGCTAGTTACATCTTCTTGGGTAGCTTGAGTGTCCATCGGTTCCATAGCTCAATCAAACAAGAACCGCTATAAAAACATACCAAAAACACAACACCAAGCAATCCAACCATTCCCATCAATGTTTCCCATCCAATCAATGTTACCAACACCAATCTTTTCACAATGTTTTCCACAACAAGAATGGACCTTAAGTGCTCAATCATAATCAACCCGAGAGAATAAGGATCGAGAGTAACCATGCTTCACACTTATGGCGAGTTTCGATCAAGAGAATATGTCTTGGACCGATAGGATTCTCACACAAGAGTTCATCACACAAACCGAGAGTAACAACGAGCTTTTTTAGGATTCGGGTTTGTGTTTAGGTTTTGTGTTTGGGCTTGATTCCAAACTGTTTGAGAATAGAGAACTAAAGAGTATAGAGATTTTGAAGAGTAAAAAGAAAAATAGAGAGATTTTGAGTTTGAGAAAGAGGTAGATTTAAGAAATGTTCTTTATCCTGATGAATGTATTTCCCTTAAGCTAGATCATGGATTCATCAACCATAAGTTTCAACAAGAGAGATAAGGATTAGGATTAACCCAAACTAGCATCCATGGTTGGAATGTCGCCGGCCGGACAACATCTTTCCCGAGAGTCTCCATTTGAATTTCTCCACGACTTCAATCTTCTCCTCTTCTCTTGTAAACCACTTCGATCATTCCTTTATCTAACCGCACCTTCATGGCTTCTTGAGTGTAAACAACATCCTTGAGCTTCATGGGAAAGGAAAGATCCAATCTTTAATGGTATTCTTCCCTTCAATCCCATTTACTTCACACTAGCGACCAAGCTCCAAACACACTTGGATTTTCTTCAAGAGTTTCACAAATAAGCATCTCAATCTCTTCTATCTTATTTGGACCAAAGAACCGGCTCCATGGTGAGAGTGCTCAAGATCCCATGAGTCCTTCTCTCATTTTCCCACTAGTTTGAACCGGTCATCATTGAGCTCCAAGGATGAAAATTCATCACCCTCTTCTTTTGAGCTTCTTCTTCAATGGGACGGGCTTCTTCTCATGGATAAGATCATCTTTAACCCATGAGGTGCTTCTCCGTTCACCATCTTCTTTCTTCATGAAAGCTTCGAGCTTTCTTCTTTAATCTTCATGGGAAAGCTTTGAGCTTTCTTCTTCTTCTTTCCCCACAACTCAGCCCTAGCTTTCTCCGAGCAATAGATCTGAGTTTCATCAAAGAGTATCCAATCAAAGAGTAACCAAAGAAGAAAATGAGTTTAGAATTCGGGTTAGATTAAGCGCATAAGGAGAATATAAACCTCCTTATAACGATTCAATCTAACATTTTTAAGAAACCCAAGAGCTTATGCTCTGATACCATGTTGGAATATGTGTGAGTTTAGCTCACAAAAGAGAAGATCCAACCTTTAGATTCAATCCTAAAGATCTCACCCTAAACACTAATCTCTCCTAATATCTACATTTTGGAATACTTTGATATGAACAAGAGATAAGAGAGAGATAAATCTGATTTTTCTTTCTTATTTCTTGGTTAATGTTTACAAAGGGAAAATACAAATATATATAGGAAAAGAGTAAAGTGAAAATCTGATCCATAATTCAAAATATGACCGTTTGGGAAAGGATAAGAAAGTGGGTCTGGACGGGTCAGACGGTCAACACGGACAGACTGTACTGATCCGTTCGGGAGGACGCGTCCCGTGTATCCGGATCGATCCACGTCCTTATGCATTGGACGCTCCAAAACGACACCGTTCTGCCAACTGATTTCGACCCGTGTGTTTATCTGTTTTCCCAAACCGTATCCGACTTTAACCCGCGTTTTTACTCGTCTTGCAGAACGTATGCGCCTCGGTCCTTCTCTACCCGCGGATCGATAGTTCCTCGATGCCGCGTACTGATCTGCATACCCGTCTGGCATCGATTCCTCTTCGCATACTGATCCGCATCTGGCATCGATGCCTCTTATACCGCGGGTCCGTTTCTCTCATTTTGCGTCTCGAGACCTTTCGCCCCGCGTCTCGAGTCTCTCGGATCCACATAACAAACTTCACCAAGTTACCCAAATATAATTTCTTCGGTAACTCTTTTATTTCACTTTTAGTAACTTAAGAGATGATCATAGATTTATCACTCTTAAGTACTCTCCTTGATTAACACTCCCCCTCAAGTTCATACACAACAAAGTGAAGTGTGAACTTGGAGATACAAGGAGAGGCCTCATTAAAACCTTAGTAGATAAAACCCATTGGGATAAATCTCTACTAAGGAGAAAGAGTACCAACTCAATGATCTAAGGGAACATAATCAAGGTCTTGATCTTCTTGTTGAGCTTCGGTCCTCAGCTTCTCTTCTCTTGCCTCGACCTTGCTCTTCTCTTCATGGTTCCTCTCTAATAGAGGATATCTCTCCAATTGAGGTACTCACTAAAGAAACACCATTCCTTGATCACTTGAGAGTTTCTGGGTGTGTTTGTTTTGTGTTTGTGCCTAGGGAATTAATGGACAAGCTAGAAGTAAAAAGTACAAGATGCATATTTCTCGGTTATTCGACAACGCAAAAGGGATATAAGTGTTATGATCCGAGTTCAAGGAAAACATTTGTTTTGAGAGAAGTGAAGTTATTGAAGAACAAGGGTTTTATGGAGTTAAAGACCGAGGAGACTTGAGTGACCTTGCAACACCGTCGGACCTTGGTTCTAATTTACGATTCCTTCTTCATTGGGAATCATGAGCCAAGAGACAAAATAGGTAACCAAGGCCACAATCCAGTAGTTAAAGAGGAAGTTGTTCAAGAAAAGGGTCAAGAAGATGAGGTTCAAGAGCCAATACAAGAGGATGTTAATCAAGGAGAGTACTTAAGGATTAATATTTCCTTAAGTTACTAATGTAGAGTGTCTGAGACTTGGTGAATGATGGTCTAATTCGGTCATACCTTGGAGAAGCTAGGCTGTATCAAGTAGAAGGTAGGCTGCACGAGTTATGGTTGAGAACGCATCAAGAAGATGGTTAGATACTCGGACACTCGGATGCTCGACCCGCGTAACGGATTGGCATCAAGGAGCCCGATATGCGGGACGATGGAAACCAACCCGCGGGACAAGAGAAGACATGGGACAATGCGATACGCGGGACGGACAGTCCACTCGACCCGTGGGACGAAAGAACACGCGGATCAGTATACTCCGCGTGAGTTAAGTCGCGGGAAAGAATTCCCGAGTGGTCCCGCGGTTTGAAATGAAGATGACCGTTTAAAGATAAGGTCTTGGATGCTTTTGGAAAAGCAAAGGACCACCTTATCCATCCATAAAGCAAATGCACTTTATGTTGTCATCCTCTCCAAAGTTCTGATTTTATTATCTCTATATATATTTGTAATCTTTCCTTTGTAAACATTAACTTATCATTGAATAAAAATCAGTTCATATCAAATGTAGATTAAAGAGAGAAATCGTGTTTAGGGTGAGATCCTTTAGGATCAAATCCATTTATGTTTTATCTTTCATAAACCTCTTCTAATTTACTCTAAATCTCTCATAATCTGTTCTAAACTCATTCTAAACTCTTTTGGCTCAGTTGAGGTTTTCTTATGGATTCAATCTCTCTAAAGGTTGAATCCTTGTTTGAATTGTTGGAATTTAATGAGCAAATGCTCACATAAACAAAAGATTCATCCTTTAGAAAGGAATGAACCAAAGAAATGCTCAAGAGAGCCTTAAATTAAGTTTGATATAAATCAGAGAATAAGAAAGAGATTATGGAGAGATTAAGAAGAGTTTAGTACAGATTTAGCGAAGGAATAAACATAAGTGGGTTTGATTCAAATGAATCTCACCCTAAAGACAATTTTCTCTTAATCTCTACATTGAATAAATCTGATTATGAACAAAGGAAAGGAAGAGAGATGAATCAGATTTTTCTTATTTATTCAAGTTAATGATAACAAAACATAATACAATCTTATATATAGAAAGCCAAGGTCAGATTCTACAATATGACCGTTGGAAATAATTCAACATTAAGTTAAAGTGAAGTGGTCCTTCTTTGACCGGCCATGTGCCTCTTGTCTTCAAGTGTTGATGAGCTGTCCAAATTGTGGTCCTCGTTCTCTAACGTTCATATTAAGATTGGGACCACATGAGGATACTTCAAGGTCTGATTTGATTGGGAACTTACTCGTCCCGCGCCTCGAGTGTCACGTGCTGCGGGTCACTCGTACTGATCCGCTCCACTTCGTTCCGCGTCTTGACCCATATTTATCTAAGTTACCCGAACACATCATTTCACCGTGGTAACTCATTTATTCCATTAGTAACTTAAGAGATGATAATTGATTAATCACTCTTAAGTACTCTCCTTGATTAACACTCCCCCTCAAGTTCATACACAACAAAGTGAAGTGTGAACTTGGAGATACAAGGAGAGGCCTCATTAAAACCTTAGTAGATAAAACCCAATGGGATAAAACTCTACTAAGGAAAAAGAGTACCAACGCAATGATCTTAGGGAAACATAATCAACGTCTTGATCATTTGTTGAGCTTTGGTCCTCGGCTTCTCTTCTCTTTCCTCGGCCTTGCTCTAATCTTCATACTTCCTCTCTAATACTCCCTCTCAACCTTAGTCGTCGTGAACACAAAGACTAAGGTTGAACCGGCGATCGTGATTTCGCCTCTTGAACCATTCGACCTTCTTGATGCTTCCTCTTAGTCTCCCATGACTCACGGCCAACTTCAATTTTCTCCCCCTTAAACCTTAAACAAGATTCAAACAAGAGAGAGCTCAAAGTATACACCAATGAATCAGCACATGAACTAAGCTAGCAATCAACGAACCAAACGATTATAATTGAAGAAATTTAAAAGAGTAAGAGTTTAGAGAGTAGCCTTTTGGATTTGAAGATGTGGTTGGATCTCTTGATCTCCTTATACTTCACATCTCAGTCAATCAATTCGGACTTTCATGATCCGAAGGTGGAGCTTTCGGTTCCTAGTGCTATACGCCATTCAACCTCGTGAGTCTCCTCCATTCACACCTTGGTGGAGTTTTCGGGTCCTTGTGCTTGAAAGCCATACACCCACATGAGTTCTCCTCCATTCACGCAATCCACTAGTGTGACTTGGAATCGCCCATAAACTCTTCTCAACACACCCTTTGAACTTCCCATCCGAAGCATTTTCATTCTCTTCTTAGCTTTGGATACTTAGAACCTTACACTCCATTCATCTTCTCTTGGCCTCCTCCATGCTCCTTCCGGTTTTTAACCAATTAACCAAGCACCATTTCTTCTCTTCCATAGCTCCTTGAATTCCAAAGACACACAACCTTTCTTTTCACCAAGTTATCATCACCATCCGAAGCTTCTCAATCTCTTATAGCTTTATTATCGGACAACCTTTCTTTTCACCAAGTTATCATCACCATCGACTTCCATCACCATTCAATTGTAGCGGTCTCATTCACCACATACATCTTGAACCGTAACTTGATAAATCTCCAAAGGCTAGTTGTGTTTCTTTGAGACTCTTGAGTGTGAATTGATTCCATAGCTCAATCAAACAAGAACCGCTTCAAAACAACCCAATATACAACACCAAGCAATCTAACCATTCCCATCAATGTTTCCAATCAATGTTACCAACACCAAACTTCCTCAATGTTACCAACATCCATCTTTTCTTCAATGTTACCAAGATAAGAATGGACCATAAGTGCTCAAACCTTATCACCATAGAGAATAAGGGTCCGGTGATAAGTTTCACACAAACAACATGTTAGATTTTGGAGAGCAAATGCTCACATAAACACAAGATTCATCCTTTGAGAAGGAATGAATCAAAGAAAAGCTCAAATGAGCAAAGAGAGATTAAGAACAAATTAGAAGAGAGATTAGGAGTAGATTAGAAGAGATTTGAGTAAAGATTAAACATAAATGGGTTCAATCCAAAAGGATCTCACCCTAAACACTTAATCTCCTAATCTCTACATTTTCAATATATGAACTTAGATTTTATTTATTCAAGAGTAAGTTAATAAATTGCAAAGGGGAATACATGATATATATAGGAAACGTAATGAGAAATCAGATCCCACATTCAAAATATGACCGTTTGGAGCAAATAGAAAATTGGGTCGGTCAAGGATTGGACGGTACGGTCGGACACGTACTGATCTGTGTGGTAGAGGACGCGTCTCGTGCATCCGGACTGATCCGCGTCCCTGTGCATCAGAACGCCCAAAACGACATCGTTCTGATCACTTCCTTTGACCCGCGTGTTTATCCGTTTGCCCAACCCGGATCCGATTCTGACCCGCGTCATTACTCGTACCGCAGATCTGACACGCCTCGGTTCTTCATGTCCTGCGGATCGATGGAGCATCGATGTCTTATACTGATCCGCGTACCCGTCTGGCATCGATTCCTCTCCGCGTACTGATCCGCGTCTGGCATCGATGCCTCTCGTACTGCGGATCGAGATTCCATTGTCCTGCATCTCGAGACCTCTCGACCCGCATCTCGAGTCTCTCGGATCCACATACCAAAACTTCACCAAGTTACCCGAATATAATTTCTTCGGTAACTCTTTTATTTCTCTTTAGTAACTTAAGAGATGATAATTGATTAATCACTCTTAAGTACTCTCCTTGATTAACACTCCTGCTCAAGTTCATACACAACAAAGTAAAGGATGAACTTGGAGATACAAGGAGAAGCCTCATTAAAACTTTAGTAGATAAAACCCATTGGGATAAAACTCTACTCAGGAAAAAGAGTACCAACTCAATGATCATTTGTATGGTCCTCAAATTCTCTTCTCTGGCCTCGGCTTTGCTCTTCTTCTTCATGCTTCCTCTCTAATACTCCCCCTCAAGCTTAGTCACCGTGAACATAAAGGCTAAGCTTGAAAACCGGCGATCTTGCACCACCTCTTGAACACTCGGCCTTGATGCTTCTTCAAGGACTCACGGCCAACTTCAATTTTCTCCCCCTTAAACCTTAAACAAGATTCAAACTTAAAGTATACACCATTGAATCATATCATAAGCTAGCAATCAATGAACCAAATGATCTATAATCGAAAGATTGAAAAGGTTATGAGTTTAGAGAGTAGCCTTTTTTATTTTGACGGGAATGGCACTTGTCTCCGTGCTTGGGAGCTGATTCATCACCTTCCACCAGTCATTCCTCTCCACTTCTTTTGCGGCAGCTGTTCTTGGTGGTCATTCCACCAGTCTTTCCTCTCCGCTTCTTGTGGCAGCTGTTCTTGGTGGTCATTCCACCAGTCTTTCCTCTCCACTTTTTGTGGCGGCTGTTCTTGGTGGCCATTGGTTCTAATCTCCAAATATGTGCAGCACCTTCTCCATTCACGCAAACTTTGATGATCACTCCTTTGAAGCATGATCACCGATGGAGCTTCGGGTTCCTTGAGCTATACGCCTTCAACCTCGTGAGTCCTCCTCCATTCACGCAAAGCACTAGTGTGACTTGGACCGCCTTTCACATCATCTCATGACACCCTTTGAATCATTCCACCCTAAGCTCCAATCTTCTTCTCACGGTTTTCTTTTGCTCCTTTTGGTTACCACAACCAAGCACCATTTCTTCTCTTTCATCGCTTCTTCTATTCCAAGCCTATGTAACCTTCCTCAACTCCAAGCCTAATACCTCCGAAGCATCTCAATCTCTTGATCAACCCTTCTTCACCATTCACGGCTCTTTAGCTCTTTTTGAATGACTTCAAGATTGACCTTCAAAGGCTAGTTACATCTTCTTGGGTAGCTTGAGTGCGCAATGGTTCCATAGCTCAATCAAACAAGAACCGCTATAACAACATACCAAAAACACAACACCAAGCAATCCAACCATTCCCATCAATGTTTCCCATCCAATCAATGTTACTAGCACCAATCTTTTCACTATGTTTTCCACAACAAGAATGGACCTTAAGTGCTCATTCATAATTAACCCGAGAGAATAAGGATCGAGAGTAACCCATGCTTCACACTTAAGACGAGTTCCGATCAAGAGAGCATTACTTGGACCGATAGGATTCTCACAAAAGAGTTCATCACACAAACCGAGAGTAACCAAGAGCTTTTAAGGGATTTGGGTGAGTGTTTGATTAGTGTTTAGGCTAGGTTCCAAACTATTTTGAGAATAGAGAACTAGAGAATATAGAGATTATAAAGAGTATAAAGATTAGGGAGTTTAATAGAGTATATAAAGATTTTGAAGATTAAGAAAGGGGTAGATTAAAAAATGTTCTCTATTCTCATGAATGTTTTCTCTTTGGATAGATCATGGATTCATTTTTATCAATTCACCAAGAGAGTAAGGATAGGAAATAACCCAAATCAAGCTTCCATTAGTTTGAATGACATTTGGCCGAATGCTTCTCTTCTCCAATGGTCTCCATTTGACAATCTCCACTTGCATTCTATTCTCCTTCTCTAGCAAACCAATCAATCATTCCTTCATCTAACCTCACCAACAAAGGCTTCTTGAGAGTAAACCATCCTTGAGCTTCATGGGAAAGGAAAGCTCCAAACTTCAATGGTTAATCTTCCTTTGAATCCCACTTACTTCACACTAATGACCAAGCTCCACACTTGGATTTTCTTCAAGAGTTTCTCAAGCAAGCTTCTCTTAACTTACTTGGACCAAGATCCAGCCTTCTCTTATACCGGACCCAACAATGAGCTCCAAAGGTCAAGACTTTCTTCTTCAAACCTTCTTCTTGAACTTCTTCAATGGACTCCAAAGGCTGGAACTTCTTCAACCTCCTTCTTTGAGTCTTTTTTCTCCAAAGGAACGAGCTTTGCTTCATAGATTCGTACGTCTCCAAACCGTGAGCTTCTTCTTGGCTCTTCCTCTTCATTTCTTCATGAAAGCTTTGGGCTTTCACGTCTTCAATCTTCAAGCTCAGTTCTAGCTTTCTCCGAGCAGTAGAACCGAGCTTCCACACAACAAGTTTTCACCACAAGAATGTGTGTTAGATTAAGCGCATAAGGAGAATGGAAGTCTCCTTATAACGATTCAATCTATCATTTTTAAGAAACCAAATAAGAGAGCTTTTAGCTTCTCTTCATCACAAGCACAGCGGAATCATTAGGTCTCAAGAGCTTCATGCTCTGATACCATGTTAGATTTTGATGAGCAAATGCTCACATAAACACAAGATTCATCCTTTGAGAAGGAATGAATCAAAGAAAAGCTCAAATGAGCAAAGAGAGATTAAGAACATATTAGAAGAGAGATTAGGAGTAGATTAGAAGAGATTTGAGTAAAGATTAAACATAAATGGGTTCAATCCTTAAGGATCTCACCCTAAACACTTAATCTCCTAATCTCTACATTATCAATATATGAACTTAGATTTTATTTATTCAAGAGTAAGTTAATAAATTACAAAGGGGAATACATGGTATATATAGGAAAAGTAATGAGAAATCAGATCCCACATTCAAAATATGACCGTTTAGAGGAAATACGAAATTGTGTCGGTCAAGGATCGGACGGTACGGTCGGACACGTATTCATCCGTGCGGTAGAGGACGCGTCTCGTGCATCCAAACTGATCCGCATCCTTGTGCATTAGAACGCCCAATCTTTTCACTATGTTTTCCACAACAAGAATGGACCTTAAGTGCTCATTCATAATTAACCCGAGAGAATAAGGATCGAGAGTAACCCATGCTTCACACTTAAGACGAGTTCCGATCAAGAGAGCATTACTTGGACCGATAGGATTCTCACAAAAGAGTTCATCACACAAACCGAGAGTAACCAAGAGCTTTTAAGGGATTTGGGTGAGTGTTTGATTAGTGTTTAGGCTAGGTTCCAAACTATTTTGAGAATAGAGAACTAGAGAATATAGAGATTATAAAGAGTATAAAGATTAGGGAGTTTAATAGAGTATATAAAGATTTTGAAGATTAAGAAAGGGGTAGATTAAAAAATGTTCTCTATTCTCATGAATGTTTTCTCTTTGGATAGATCATGGATTCATTTTTATCAATTCACCAAGAGAGTAAGGATAGGAAATAACCCAAATCAAGCTTCCATTAGTTTGAATGACATTTGGCCGAATGCTTCTCTTCTCCAATGGTCTCCATTTGACAATCTCCACTTGCATTCTATTCTCCTTCTCTAGCAAACCAATCAATCATTCCTTCATCTAACCTCACCAACAAAGGCTTCTTGAGAGTAAACCATCCTTGAGCTTCATGGGAAAGGAAAGCTCCAAACTTCAATGGTTAATCTTCCCTTGAATCCCACTTACTTCACACTAATGACCAAGCTCCACACTTGGATTTTCTTCAAGAGTTTCTCAAGCAAGCTTCTCTTAACTTACTTGGACCAAGATCCAGCCTTCTCTTATACCGGACCCAACAATGAGCTCCAAAGGTCAAGACTTTCTTCTTCAAACCTTCTTCTTGAACTTCTTCAATGGACTCCAAAGGCTGGAACTTCTTCAACCTCCTTCTTTGAGTCTTTTTTCTCCAAAGGAACGAGCTTTGCTTCATAGATTCGTACGTCTCCAAACCGTGAGCTTCTTCTTGGCTCTTCCTCTTCATTTCTTCATGAAAGCTTTGGGCTTTCACGTCTTCAATCTTCAAGCTCAGTTCTAGCTTTCTCCGAGCAGTAGAACCGAGCTTCCACACAACAAGTTTTCACCACAAGAATGTGTGTTAGATTAAGCGCATAAGGAGAATGGAAGTCTCCTTATAACGATTCAATCTATCATTTTTAAGAAACCAAATAAGAGAGCTTTTAGCTTCTCTTCATCACAAGCACAGCGGAATCATTAGGTCTCAAGAGCTTCATGCTCTGATACCATGTTAGATTTTGATGAGCAAATGCTCACATAAACACAAGATTCATCCTTTGAGAAGGAATGAATCAAAGAAAAGCTCAAATGAGCAAAGAGAGATTAAGAACATATTAGAAGAGAGATTAGGAGTAGATTAGAAGAGATTTGAGTAAAGATTAAACATAAATGGGTTCAATCCTTAAGGATCTCACCCTAAACACTTAATCTCCTAATCTCTACATTATCAATATATGAACTTAGATTTTATTTATTCAAGAGTAAGTTAATAAATTACAAAGGGGAATACATGGTATATATAGGAAAAGTAATGAGAAATCAGATCCCACATTCAAAATATGACCGTTTAGAGGAAATACGAAATTGTGTCGGTCAAGGATCGGACGGTACGGTCGGACACGTATTGATCCGTGCGGTAGAGGACGCGTCTCGTGCATCCAAACTGATCCGCATCCTTGTGCATTAGAACGCCCAATCTTTTCACTATGTTTTCCACAACAAGAATGGACCTTAAGTGCTCATTCATAATTAACCCGAGAGAATAAGGATCGAGAGTAACCCATGCTTCACACTTAAGACGAGTTCCGATCAAGAGAGCATTACTTGGACCGATAGGATTCTCACAAAAGAGTTCATCACACAAACCGAGAGTAACCAAGAGCTTTTAAGGGATTTGGGTGAGTGTTTGATTAGTGTTTAGGCTAGGTTCCAAACTATTTTGAGAATAGAGAACTAGAGAATATAGAGATTATAAAGAGTATAAAGATTAGGGAGTTTAATAGAGTATATAAAGATTTTGAAGATTAAGAAAGGGGTAGATTAAAAAATGTTCTCTATTCTCATGAATGTTTTCTCTTTGGATAGATCATGGATTCATTTTTATCAATTCACCAAGAGAGTAAGGATAGGAAATAACCCAAATCAAGCTTCCATTAGTTTGAATGACATTTGGCCGAATGCTTCTCTTCTCCAATGGTCTCCATTTGACAATCTCCACTTGCATTCTATTCTCCTTCTCTAGCAAACCAATCAATCATTCCTTCATCTAACCTCACCAACAAAGGCTTCTTGAGAGTAAACCATCCTTGAGCTTCATGGGAAAGGAAAGCTCCAAACTTCAATGGTTAATCTTCCCTTGAATCCCACTTACTTCACACTAATGACCAAGCTCCACACTTGGATTTTCTTCAAGAGTTTCTCAAGCAAGCTTCTCTTAACTTACTTGGACCAAGATCCAGCCTTCTCTTATACCGGACCCAACAATGAGCTCCAAAGGTCAAGACTTTCTTCTTCAAACCTTCTTCTTGAACTTCTTCAATGGACTCCAAAGGCTGGAACTTCTTCAACCTCCTTCTTTGAGTCTTTTTTCTCCAAAGGAACGAGCTTTGCTTCATAGATTCGTACGTCTCCAAACCGTGAGCTTCTTCTTGGCTCTTCCTCTTCATTTCTTCATGAAAGCTTTGGGCTTTCACGTCTTCAATCTTCAAGCTCAGTTCTAGCTTTCTCCGAGCAGTAGAACCGAGCTTCCACACAACAAGTTTTCACCACAAGAATGTGTGTTAGATTAAGCGCATAAGGAGAATGGAAGTCTCCTTATAACGATTCAATCTATCATTTTTAAGAAACCAAATAAGAGAGCTTTTAGCTTCTCTTCATCACAAGCACAGCGGAATCATTAGGTCTCAAGAGCTTCATGCTCTGATACCATGTTAGATTTTGATGAGCAAATGCTCACATAAACATAAGATTCATCCTTTGAGAAGGAATGAATCAAAGAAAAGCTCAAATGAGCAAAGAGAGATTAAGAACATATTAGAAGAGAGATTAGGAGTAGATTAGAAGAGATTTGAGTAAAGATTAAACATAAATGGGTTCAATCCTTAAGGATCTCACCCTAAACACTTAATCTCCTAATCTCTACATTATCAATATATGAACTTAGATTTTATTTATTCAAGAGTAAGTTAATAAATTACAAAGGGGAATACATGGTATATATAGGAAAAGTAATGAGAAATCAGATCCCACATTCAAAATATGACCGTTTAAAGGAAATACGAAATTGTGTCGGTCAAGGATCGGACGGTACGGTCGGACACGTATTCATCCGTGCGGTAGAGGACGCGTCTCGTGCATCCAAACTGATCCGCATCCTTGTGCATTAGAACGCCCAATCTTTTCACTATGTTTTCCACAACAAGAATGGACCTTAAGTGCTCATTCATAATTAACCCGAGAGAATAAGGATCGAGAGTAACCCATGCTTCACACTTAAGACGAGTTCCGATCAAGAGAGCATTACTTGGACCGATAGGATTCTCACAAAAGAGTTCATCACACAAACCGAGAGTAACCAAGAGCTTTTAAGGGATTTGGGTGAGTGTTTGATTAGTGTTTAGGCTAGGTTCCAAATTATTTTGAGAATAGAGAACTAGAGAATATAGAGATTATAAAGAGTATAAAGATTAGGGAGTTTAATAGAGTATATAAAGATTTTGAAGATTAAGAAAGGGGTAGATTAAAAAATGTTCTCTATTCTCATGAATGTTTTCTCTTTGGATAGATCATGGATTCATTTTTATCAATTCACCAAGAGAGTAAGGATAGGAAATAACCCAAATCAAGCTTCCATTAGTTTGAATGACATTTGGCCGAATGCTTCTCTTCTCCAATGGTCTCCATTTGACAATCTCCACTTGCATTCTATTCTCCTTCTCTAGCAAACCAATCAATCATTCCTTCATCTAACCTCACCAACAAAGGCTTCTTGAGAGTAAACCATCCTTGAGCTTCATGGGAAAGGAAAGCTCCAAACTTCAATGGTTAATCTTCCCTTGAATCCCACTTACTTCACACTAATGACCAAGCTCCACACTTGGATTTTCTTCAAGAGTTTCTCAAGCAAGCTTCTCTTAACTTACTTGGACTAAGATCCAGCCTTCTCTTATACCGGACCCAACAATGAGCTCCAAAGGTCAAGACTTTCTTCTTCAAACCTTCTTCTTGAACTTCTTCAATGGACTCCAAAGGCTGGAACTTCTTCAACCTCCTTCTTTGAGTCTTTTTTCTCCAAAGGAACGAGCTTTGCTTCATAGATTCGTACGTCTCCAAACCGTGAGCTTCTTCTTGGCTCTTCCTCTTCATTTCTTCATGAAAGCTTTGGGCTTTCACGTCTTCAATCTTCAACCTCAGTTCTAGCTTTCTCCGAGCAGTAGAACCGAGCTTCCACACAACAAGTTTTCACCACAAGAATGTGTGTTAGATTAAGCGCATAAGGAGAATGGAAGTCTCCTTATAACGATTCAATCTATCATTTTTAAGAAACCAAATAAGAGAGCTTTTAGCTTCTCTTCATCACAAGCACAGCGGAATCATTAGGTCTCAAGAGCTTCATGCTCTGATACCATGTTAGATTTTGATGAGCAAATGCTCACATAAACACAAGATTCATCCTTTGAGAAGGAATGAATCAAAGAAAAGCTCAAATGAGCAAAGAGAGATTAAGAACATATTAGAAGAGAGATTAGGAGTAGATTAGAAGAGATTTGAGTAAAGATTAACCATAAATGGGTTCAATCCTTAAGGATCTCACCCTAAACACTTAATCTCCTAATCTCTACATTATCAATATATGAACTTAGATTTTATTTATTCAAGAGTAAGTTAATAAATTACAAAGGGGAATACATGGTATATATAGGAAAAGTAATGAGAAATCAGATCCCACATTCAAAATATGACCGTTTAGAGGAAATACGAAATTGTGTCGGTCAAGGATCGGACGGTACGGTCGGACACGTATTCATCCGTGCGGTAGAGGACGCGTCTCGTGCATCCAAACTGATCCGCATCCTTGTGCATTAGAACGCCCAATCTTTTCACTATGTTTTCCACAACAAGAATGGACCTTAAGTGCTCATTCATAATTAACCCGAGAGAATAAGGATCGAGAGTAACCCATGCTTCACACTTAAGACGAGTTCCGATCAAGAGAGCATTACTTGGACCGATAGGATTCTCACAAAAGAGTTCATCACACAAACCGAGAGTAACCAAGAGCTTTTAAGGGATTTGGGTGAGTGTTTGATTAGTGTTTAGGCTAGGTTCCAAACTATTTTGAGAATAGAGAACTAGAGAATATAGAGATTATAAAGAGTATAAAGATTAGGGAGTTTAATAGAGTATATAAAGATTTTGAAGATTAAGAAAGGGGTAGATTAAAAAATGTTCTCTATTCTCATGAATGTTTTCTCTTTGGATAGATCATGGATTCATTTTTATCAATTCACCAAGAGAGTAAGGATAGGAAATAACCCAAATCAAGCTTCCATTAGTTTGAATGACATTTGGCCGAATGCTTCTCTTCTCCAATGGTCTCCATTTGACAATCTCCACTTGCATTCTATTCTCCTTCTCTAGCAAACCAATCAATCATTCCTTCATCTAACCTCACCAACAAAGGCTTCTTGAGAGTAAACCATCCTTGAGCTTCATGGGAAAGGAAAGCTCCAAACTTCAATGGTTAATCTTCCCTTGAATCCCACTTACTTCACACTAATGACCAAGCTCCACACTTGGATTTTCTTCAAGAGTTTCTCAAGCAAGCTTCTCTTAACTTACTTGGACCAAGATCCAGCCTTCTCTTATACCGGACCCAACAATGAGCTCCAAAGGTCAAGACTTTCTTCTTCAAACCTTCTTCTTGAACTTCTTCAATGGACTCCAAAGGCTGGAACTTCTTCAACCTCCTTCTTTGAGTCTTTTTTCTCCAAAGGAACGAGCTTTGCTTCATAGATTCGTACGTCTCCAAACCGTGAGCTTCTTCTTGGCTCTTCCTCTTCATTTCTTCATGAAAGCTTTGGGCTTTCACGTCTTCAATCTTCAAGCTCAGTTCTAGCTTTCTCCGAGCAGTAGAACCGAGCTTCCACACAACAAGTTTTCACCACAAGAATGTGTGTTAGATTAAGCGCATAAGGAGAATGGAAGTCTCCTTATAACGATTCAATCTATCATTTTTAAGAAACCAAATAAGAGAGCTTTTAGCTTCTCTTCATCACAAGCACAGCGGAATCATTAGGTCTCAAGAGCTTCATGCTCTGATACCATGTTAGATTTTGATGAGCAAATGCTCACATAAACACAAGATTCATCCTTTGAGAAGGAATGAATCAAAGAAAAGCTCAAATGAGCAAAGAGAGATTAAGAACATATTAGAAGAGAGATTAGGAGTAGATTAGAAGAGATTTGAGTAAAGATTAAACATAAATGGGTTCAATCCTTAAGGATCTCACCCTAAACACTTAATCTCCTAATCTCTACATTATCAATATATGAACTTAGATTTTATTTATTCAAGAGTAAGTTAATAAATTACAAAGGGGAATACATGGTATATATAGGAAAAGTAATGAGAAATCAGATCCCACATTCAAAATATGACCGTTTAGAGGAAATACGAAATTGTGTCGGTCAAGGATCGGACGGTACGGTCGGACACGTATTCATCCGTGCGGTAGAGGACGCGTCTCGTGCATCCAAACTGATCCGCATCCTTGTGCATTAGAACGCCCAATCTTTTCACTATGTTTTCCACAACAAGAATGGACCTTAAGTGCTCATTCATAATTAACCCGAGAGAATAAGGATCGAGAGTAACCCATGCTTCACACTTAAGACGAGTTCCGATCAAGAGAGCATTACTTGGACCGATAGGATTCTCACAAAAGAGTTCATCACACAAACCGAGAGTAACCAAGAGCTTTTAAGGGATTTGGGTGAGTGTTTGATTAGTGTTTAGGCTAGGTTCCAAACTATTTTGAGAATAGAGAACTAGAGAATATAGAGATTATAAAGAGTATAAAGATTAGGGAGTTTAATAGAGTATATAAAGATTTTGAAGATTAAGAAAGGGGTAGATTAAAAAATGTTCTCTATTCTCATGAATGTTTTCTCTTTGGATAGATCATGGATTCATTTTTATCAATTCACCAAGAGAGTAAGGATAGGAAATAACCCAAATCAAGCTTCCATTAGTTTGAATGACATTTGGCCGAATGCTTCTCTTCTCCAATGGTCTCCATTTGACAATCTCCACTTGCATTCTATTCTCCTTCTCTAGCAAACCAATCAATCATTCCTTCATCTAACCTCACCAACAAAGGCTTCTTGAGAGTAAACCATCCTTGAGCTTCATGGGAAAGGAAAGCTCCAAACTTCAATGGTTAATCTTCCCTTGAATCCCACTTACTTCACACTAATGACCAAGCTCCACACTTGGATTTTCTTCAAGAGTTTCTCAAGCAAGCTTCTCTTAACTTACTTGGACCAAGATCCAGCCTTCTCTTATACCGGACCCAACAATGAGCTCCAAAGGTCAAGACTTTCTTCTTCAAACCTTCTTCTTGAACTTCTTCAATGGACTCCAAAGGCTGGAACTTCTTCAACCTCCTTCTTTGAGTCTTTTTTCTCCAAAGGAACGAGCTTTGCTTCATAGATTCGTACGTCTCCAAACCGTGAGCTTCTTCTTGGCTCTTCCTCTTCATTTCTTCATGAAAGCTTTGGGCTTTCACGTCTTCAATCTTCAAGCTCAGTTCTAGCTTTCTCCGAGCAGTAGAACCGAGCTTCCACACAACAAGTTTTCACCACAAGAATGTGTGTTAGATTAAGCGCATAAGGAGAATGGAAGTCTCCTTATAACGATTCAATCTATCATTTTTAAGAAACCAAATAAGAGAGCTTTTAGCTTCTCTTCATCACAAGCACAGCGGAATCATTAGGTCTCAAGAGCTTCATGCTCTGATACCATGTTAGATTTTGATGAGCAAATGCTCACATAAACACAAGATTCATCCTTTGAGAAGGAATGAATCAAAGAAAAGCTCAAATGAGCAAAGAGAGATTAAGAACATATTAGAAGAGAGATTAGGAGTAGATTAGAAGAGATTTGAGTAAAGATTAAACATAAATGGGTTCAATCCTTAAGGATCTCACCCTAAACACTTAATCTCCTAATCTCTACATTATCAATATATGAACTTAGATTTTATTTATTCAAGAGTAAGTTAATAAATTACAAAGGGGAATACATGGTATATATAGGAAAAGTAATGAGAAATCAGATCCCACATTCAAAATATGACCGTTTAGAGGAAATACGAAATTGTGTCGGTCAAGGATCGGACGGTACGGTCGGACACGTATTGATCCGTGCGGTAGAGGACGCGTCTCGTGCATCCAAACTGATCCGCATCCTTGTGCATTAGAACGCCCAATCTTTTCACTATGTTTTCCACAACAAGAATGGACCTTAAGTGCTCATTCATAATTAACCCGAGAGAATAAGGATCGAGAGTAACCCATGCTTCACACTTAAGACGAGTTCCGATCAAGAGAGCATTACTTGGACCGATAGGATTCTCACAAAAGAGTTCATCACACAAACCGAGAGTAACCAAGAGCTTTTAAGGGATTTGGGTGAGTGTTTGATTAGTGTTTAGGCTAGGTTCCAAACTATTTTGAGAATAGAGAACTAGAGAATATAGAGATTATAAAGAGTATAAAGATTAGGGAGTTTAATAGAGTATATAAAGATTTTGAAGATTAAGAAAGGGGTAGATTAAAAAATGTTCTCTATTCTCATGAATGTTTTCTCTTTGGATAGATCATGGATTCATTTTTATCAATTCACCAAGAGAGTAAGGATAGGAAATAACCCAAATCAAGCTTCCATTAGTTTGAATGACATTTGGCCGAATGCTTCTCTTCTCCAATGGTCTCCATTTGACAATCTCCACTTGCATTCTATTCTCCTTCTCTAGCAAACCAATCAATCATTCCTTCATCTAACCTCACCAACAAAGGCTTCTTGAGAGTAAACCATCCTTGAGCTTCATGGGAAAGGAAAGCTCCAAACTTCAATGGTTAATCTTCCCTTGAATCCCACTTACTTCACACTAATGACCAAGCTCCACACTTGGATTTTCTTCAAGAGTTTCTCAAGCAAGCTTCTCTTAACTTACTTGGACCAAGATCCAGCCTTCTCTTATACCGGACCCAACAATGAGCTCCAAAGGTCAAGACTTTCTTCTTCAAACCTTCTTCTTGAACTTCTTCAATGGACTCCAAAGGCTGGAACTTCTTCAACCTCCTTCTTTGAGTCTTTTTTCTCCAAAGGAACGAGCTTTGCTTCATAGATTCGTACGTCTCCAAACCGTGAGCTTCTTCTTGGCTCTTCCTCTTCATTTCTTCATGAAAGCTTTGGGCTTTCACGTCTTCAATCTTCAAGCTCAGTTCTAGCTTTCTCCGAGCAGTAGAACCGAGCTTCCACACAACAAGTTTTCACCACAAGAATGTGTGTTAGATTAAGCGCATAAGGAGAATGGAAGTCTCCTTATAACGATTCAATCTATCATTTTTAAGAAACCAAATAAGAGAGCTTTTAGCTTCTCTTCATCACAAGCACAGCGGAATCATTAGGTCTCAAGAGCTTCATGCTCTGATACCATGTTAGATTTTGATGAGCAAATGCTCACATAAACACAAGATTCATCCTTTGAGAAGGAATGAATCAAAGAAAAGCTCAAATGAGCAAAGAGAGATTAAGAACATATTAGAAGAGAGATTAGGAGTAGATTAGAAGAGATTTGAGTAAAGATTAAACATAAATGGGTTCAATCCTTAAGGATCTCACCCTAAACACTTAATCTCCTAATCTCTACATTATCAATATATGAACTTAGATTTTATTTATTCAAGAGTAAGTTAATAAATTACAATGGGGAATACATGGTATATATAGGAAAAGTAATGAGAAATCAGATCCCACATTCAAAATATGACCGTTTAGAGGAAATACGAAATTGTGTCGGTCAAGGATCGGACGGTACGGTCGGACACGTATTCATCCGTGCGGTAGAGGACGCGTCTCGTGCATCCAAACTGATCCGCATCCTTGTGCATTAGAACGCCCAATCTTTTCACTATGTTTTCCACAACAAGAATGGACCTTAAGTGCTCATTCATAATTAACCCGAGAGAATAAGGATCGAGAGTAACCCATGCTTCACACTTAAGACGAGTTCCGATCAAGAGAGCATTACTTGGACCGATAGGATTCTCACAAAAGAGTTCATCACACAAACCGAGAGTAACCAAGAGCTTTTAAGGGATTTGGGTGAGTGTTTGATTAGTGTTTAGGCTAGGTTCCAAACTATTTTGAGAATAGAGAACTAGAGAATATAGAGATTATAAAGAGTATAAAGATTAGGGAGTTTAATAGAGTATATAAAGATTTTGAAGATTAAGAAAGGGGTAGATTAAAAAATGTTCTCTATTCTCATGAATGTTTTCTCTTTGGATAGATCATGGATTCATTTTTATCAATTCACCAAGAGAGTAAGGATAGGAAATAACCCAAATCAAGCTTCCATTAGTTTGAATGACATTTGGCCGAATGCTTCTCTTCTCCAATGGTCTCCATTTGACAATCTCCACTTGCATTCTATTCTCCTTCTCTAGCAAACCAATCAATCATTCCTTCATCTAACCTCACCAACAAAGGCTTCTTGAGAGTAAACCATCCTTGAGCTTCATGGGAAAGGAAAGCTCCAAACTTCAATGGTTAATCTTCCCTTGAATCCCACTTACTTCACACTAATGACCAAGCTCCACACTTGGATTTTCTTCAAGAGTTTCTCAAGCAAGCTTCTCTTAACTTACTTGGACCAAGATCCAGCCTTCTCTTATACCGGACCCAACAATGAGCTCCAAAGGTCAAGACTTTCTTCTTCAAACCTTCTTCTTGAACTTCTTCAATGGACTCCAAAGGCTGGAACTTCTTCAACCTCCTTCTTTGAGTCTTTTTTCTCCAAAGGAACGAGCTTTGCTTCATAGATTCGTACGTCTCCAAACCGTGAGCTTCTTCTTGGCTCTTCCTCTTCATTTCTTCATGAAAGCTTTGGGCTTTCACGTCTTCAATCTTCAAGCTCAGTTCTAGCTTTCTCCGAGCAGTAGAACCGAGCTTCCACACAACAAGTTTTCACCACAAGAATGTGTGTTAGATTAAGCGCATAAGGAGAATGGAAGTCTCCTTATAACGATTCAATCTATCATTTTTAAGAAACCAAATAAGAGAGCTTTTAGCTTCTCTTCATCACAAGCACAGCGGAATCATTAGGTCTCAAGAGCTTCATGCTCTGATACCATGTTAGATTTTGATGAGCAAATGCTCACATAAACACAAGATTCATCCTTTGAGAAGGAATGAATCAAAGAAAAGCTCAAATGAGCAAAGAGAGATTAAGAACATATTAGAAGAGATATTAGGAGTAGATTAGAAGAGATTTGAGTAAAGATTAAACATAAATGGGTTCAATCCTTAAGGATCTCACCCTAAACACTTAATCTCCTAATCTCTACATTATCAATATATGAACTTAGATTTTATTTATTCAAGAGTAAGTTAATAAATTACAAAGGGGAATACATGGTATATATAGGAAAAGTAATGAGAAATCAGATCCCACATTCAAAATATGACCGTTTAGAGGAAATACGAAATTGTGTCGGTCAAGGATCGGACGGTACGGTCGGACACGTATTCATCCGTGCGGTAGAGGACGCGTCTCGTGCATCCAAACTGATCCGCATCCTTGTGCAT
Organism: Draba incana; assembly: GCA_963576765.1. Lineage (NCBI taxonomy): Eukaryota > Viridiplantae > Streptophyta > Magnoliopsida > Brassicales > Brassicaceae > Draba > Draba incana. The sequence continues at coordinate 24,849,059 of OY755203.1, read as the reverse complement.
TAGAACGCCCAAAACAACATCGTTCTGATCACTTCCTTCGACCCGCGTGTTTATCCGTTTGCCCGACCCGGATCCAATTCTAACCCGCGTCATTACTCGTACCGCAGATCGGACACGCCTTGGTTCTTCACGTCCTGCGGATCGATGGAGCATCGATGTCTTGTACTGATCCGCGTACCCGGGAGCAACCCGCTGGTGAGTTTGGCATCGAGGAGAAACCCGCAGGCAGGTCTAGCAACGAGGAGGTACTCATGGGACGGTCGGCTATCGAGAGACGGGTCGAGGATTACCAAGGCGCGGGTCGAGAGAAGGATGAGAGACGGACAAGTGCGGAACAGGTGTTGCGAACCAGGTCGGATCCTATTCGGATAAACACGCGGATCCACTCGCGTGTTATCCAGAAACGGTGTCATTTCTGAGTTCTGTACTGATCCGATCCTTTGGAGATGCGGGACAGCCTAGGCGCACGTGTAACCCGCGTCTTTTACTCTTCAACGGTCAGTGCCATACGGTCACCCGATCGGGATAAGGATCTGATCCTTTCTTTCACTTTATATCATCATCCTTCATCCAAAAAACGGCTAGTTTAAGGTTTCTATTTATTGATGTAACTTTACCTTGTTTTGAATAATCTTGAATAAAGGAATCAAGTTCATACTACTTTATTCTCCATGGGTTTCCAAGAACCCTAATCTTCCTTTACTCTTGATAATTCTTCTAAACTACTCTTAATCTTTCGCAAATATTACATGGTATCAGAGCGTGTTTCAATCTTGTGACCTCATTAATCTCTAAATATTCCTTAATCTCAAGAATCTTTCGGATCCATAACATTCTCAAGTCGTTAGGTTGAATCGTTATATTGAGATATCCATTCTTTTTATGCGCTTAACCTAACATACATTTTCTTTATCCAAGTTCATCTTGGTGACCGATTACTCTCAAAATCTCTCACAAATTTCTTTCCAAATCTTTGTTACGAAAATCTTTGGCTTGGATCTTGGTTTGTTGTGATAAATCTTCAATCTTTGGTGGAAAAGCTTCAATCTTGGTTGTGAACTTGTGTTGGTTGCTTAAAGTTTCAATCTTGTGTAGGTCTCTTCTGTTTGTGTTGAAAAATCGAAGAGAAGAATGAATCCAATGGAGAATCCTAAGGCGTTAGTTGTTCCGATGATTCTCAAAGGAGAAAACTACTTGTTGTGGTCGAGAACGACCAAAACGGCTCTTTGTGGCCAAGGTTTGTGGGAACATGTTTATCTCTCACTAAGACCGATATTTGATTCGGTGGACAAAGAAGATGAAGCCGTCAAGAAAGTTAGAGAGGCAAAGTGCTTTCAAGAAGACCAAACGGTCTTGGCGGTGCTTCAAAATGGTATTGATCCATCTATCCTTGAGGCGTATTCGTATTGCGAAACGGCCTTTGAGCTTTGGGAGACATTGAAGAACGTATATGGAAATGTCTCGAATTTGGCTCGTGTGTTTGAAGTGAAGAAGGCTATCAACAATCTCCATTAAGAAGATATGGAGTTTACAAAGCATTTGGGAAAGTATCGGTCTTTATGGTCGGAGCTTGATATGTTGACACCTAGCTCCATTGATCCGATTGTGTTGAATGATAGGAAAGAGCAAGACAAGGTTTTCGGGTTGCTCCTCACCTTAAATCTGGTATACAATGATCTTACCAAACATATTCTAAGGTCGGAGAAGCTACCAAGTATGGAGGATGTGTGTTCTCAAATTCAAAGGGAGCAAGGGACTCACGAACTATTTGGTGGTAAGGGGGAGCTTCCGATGGCCAATGCCGGAGCTTACAACCGCAATGATAACCGGAACTACAAAGGCAAACACTTTAATCCGGATCTCAAGTGCGAGCATTGCAAGAAGAATGGTCACTCAAAGGAGAGGTGTTGGTTACTTAATCCTCACCTTCGGCCACTACCAAGACCGGGTTACTCAAAGGGCTACTCAAAAGCCAACTACACTTCGGCAAAGCAAGACCAAGGTGGTATCGGATCTTCCAAGCAAGGAGACGAGTCCAACCATGGCGAGTACGTGAGGAAATCTAACTTGGAATCTCTTATCAAGTCAATTGCATCACTCAAGGAGTCCGGTAAAACTTTCTATACTCGTAGACCTAGTAACTCTCTCGTGGTTGATTCGGGTGCTTCTCACCATATGATTAGTAACTTAAACTTGCTTGAGAAACTGGAACCTTCTAGAGGAAATGTGATGATTGCAAATGGTGAAAATATACCTATTAAAGGAATTGGAAACTTGAACTTGTTTAATAAAAACTCTAGAGCGTTTTACATGCCGAACTTTGAATCTAATTTGCTCTCGGTTAAAAGAATGACTAGTCACTTGAATTGTTATGCAATCTTTGGTCCTAATGACTTCCATTTTCAGGATATTGAATCCGAAAAAGTGATAGGAGGTGGTGGTACCAAGGATGATCTCTATGTCTTAGAAGATTTATCACCAAGCTCATCTAGTGTTTTTTTATTTCAAACTTGTTTAGGAGTAGCAAATAATGTAATATGGCATGCTAGAGTAGGGCATCCCCATTCCCTAGCTCTTGAAATAATGCTTCCCAATGTCTTCTTTGATCATTTGTCTTGTGAATCTTGTAAATCGGTTTTTACTAAATCACCTACTGTTTATGAAAATTGCTTTGACCTTGTGCATTTGGATGTTTGGACCTGACCTTGCTCATCTAGAGATAACAATAAATCCTTTGTCACATTCATTGATGAAAAATCAAAATATACATGGCTTACTCTTTTACCCTCTAAAGATAGAGTCCTTGATGCATTTGAAAACTTTCAAGCTTATATTGTTAACAACTACAATGCCAAGATTAAGATTTTTAGAACAGATAATGGTGGTGAATATATGAGCAACAAATTTCAAGACCACCTAGCTAAACTCGGCATTGTTCATCAAACAACTTGTTCATACACTCCTCAACAAAACGGTGTGGCCGAAAGGAAGAATCGACACCTAATGGAGGTTTCAAGAGCCATGATGTTCCATATGAATGTGCCAAGATGATTTTGGGGAGATGTTGTCACGACTGCTTGCTACTTGATAAATCGGACACCTACAAAGATTCTTGATGACATCTCACCATTTGAGGTACTTAATAAGACTAAACCCTTTCTTGATCATTTGAGAGTTTTTGGGTGTGTTTATTTTGTTTTGGTGCCTAGAGAACTAAGGGACAAGCTAGAACCAAAGAGTACAAGATGCATCTTCCTTGGATATTCTACAACGCAAAAAGGATACAAATGTTATGACCCGAGCTCAAGGAAGACTTTTGTGTCTCGAGATGTGAAGTTCATTAAGAATAAAGGGTTCTATGATGTCAAAGATCGTGGTGACTTGAGTGATTTAGCTACCCCGTTGGACCTTGGCTCAAACTTGCGATTCCTTCTTCAAAACCTTGGGAATCATGAGCCAAGAGACAATATGGGTAATCAAAACAATACTCTACCGGTTCAAGAGGAGGTAGCTCAAGATTCGGTTCAAGAGAATGGGATTCAAGACTCAATCCAAGAGGAAGCCAACCATGATGAGGCCTCGGTAGAACAAGGACAAGGTCAAGAGGTAGCTCCGGATGTTGAGATTCAAGAAGAGGTTTTAGAGCCGGTTTTGCGTAGAAGCACAAGACTAAAGAAAGACCCCTCTAAATGGAAAGAGAGGCGTGTTTATTTCAATAATGAAGCCGTAGCTCATCTAATCCCAGCGGTGTGTTCGCTCGCCCTCTTACCCTCTTCTCATAGGGCGTTTGTAACAAAGATAGATGAGTATACTATTCCTAAGATATATGACGAAGCTATGGAAGATGAGCATTGGGTAGAGGCGGTAGATGATGAGGTTGGAGCTATGGTCAAAAACCATACTTGGGATGAAGAGGATCTTCCCGACGGCAAAAGAACCATGAGTTCCAAATGGGTATTCATGATAAAGTACTTGAGTAATGGTGATCTTGAGAGGTATAAGGCTAGATTGGTGGCTATAGGATTTACCCAAACGTATTGGGATGATTACATGGATACATTTGCTCCGGTTGCAAAGCTTAACACGGTGAGAGTTGTATTCTCTTTGGCGGCAAACTTAGATTGGGATTTATGGCAAATGGACGTGAAGAACGCTTTCTTACAAGGAGATCTTGAGGAGGAAGTGTATATGACACCACCACCCGGCCTTGAGACCTCTATAGCTCCCAGAAAGGTTCTCAAGCTAAATAAGGCCATCTATGGGTTGAAACAATCACCAAGAGCGTGGTACAAGAAGCTTAGCTCAACACTAAAGGAAAGAGGATTCAAGAAATGTGAGCTAGACCACATGTTAGATTTTAGGGTTCATAAGATTATTCAAACAAGGATTCAACCTTTAGAGAGATTGAATCCATAAGAAAAGCTCAATTGAGCCAAAACAGATTCAAGAGAGATTAATAAGAGATTAGGAGTGATTTAGAAGAAGAGATAAACATAAATGGGTTTGACCCTAAAGGATCTCACCCTAAACACGTTTTAACTCCTAATGTCTACATTTTAAAGAAGAGAAATGATGAACTCTTGAATCAGATTTTTATTCAATGATAAGTTTATTTTACAAATGAAAGAGATACATATATAGAGGGAAAATCAGAACAAAGATGACAACATAAAGCACATTTGCTTTATGTGAAGATAAGGTTGAGATAAGGTTGTACTTTGCTTTTGGCTCAACCTTATCTTCACCAACATTCACATGTTTGAATCTGGGACCACTTGAATAAGGCGCGCCTCCTCATACTGAACCGCGCCTCCTCATACTGATCCGCGCCTTTGTCTCGATGCCGTAGTACCGCGGGTCAAGGATCCATCCGTCCCGTGCCTCGGGAACACGTACCGAGGGTCGAGTGTGAACCGTCCCGCGTCTCGACCATCCGAGTCTCCCGCATTCTCAACCGTTCCTCGTGCGGCCTTATTCGTTCCTCATGCGGCCTCACTCAATCCCCACCGGAACACACTCGACCGCAACTTACTAAGTCTCAGACGCATTTTCCTAAAGTTACCCGAACATAATTTCTTCAGGGTAACTCTTTTATTTACCATTAGTAACTTAAGGAAAGATTAATCCTTAAGTACTCTCCTTGATTAACACTTCCCCTCAAGTTCATACGCAACAATGTGAAGGATGAACTTGGAGATACAAGGAGAGGCCTCATTAAAACCTTAGTAGATAAAACCCATTGGGATAAAACTCTACTAAGGAAAAAGAGTACCAACTTAATGATCTTTAGGGGAATTCAATCAAGGTCTTGTTCTTCTTGAGCTTCGATCCTCGACTTCTCTTCTCTTGCCTCGACCTCGCCCTCTTTCTTCATGCTTCCTCTCTAATACTCCCCCTCAACCTTAGGCGTCGTGAACACAAAGGCTAAGGTTGAAACCGCCGGTCTTGATGCTTCCTCTTCGTCTCACGGTCATCGGCTTACTCCATTCTTCTCCTCCTTGAACCTTAACATAATTCAAACAAGAGAAAGCTTAAAGTATACACCAATGAGTTTATTTATCAACCAAGCAAGCAATCAAAGAACCAACTAGTTTATAATTGAACATATTTAAAGAGTGGAGGTTTTAGAGAGTAGCCTTTTTATTTCGGTGGTGTGGTTGATCCTTTAATCTTCACTTCATTCCACACCTCTTTAAACAACTCGGATCCTCATGATCCAAGTGGTGGAGCTTTTCGGTTCCTTCTTCATTTCGCCAAAACGTGTGAGTCCTCCTCCATTCACACAACTCAACCATTTCGGTTGTTCTTCAATGATCACTCCTTGAAATCATGATCATTTTATCCCACTAGTGTGACTTGGAACCGCCATATAATCTTCACTTCATACCCATTTAAACTTTCCAAACCGAAGTCATTTCATTCTTCTCGCTTCGGTTTGATCATAGAACTCCAAATGTCTTCTCTCTCTTGGCCTTCTCCAAGTTCCCTCAGGTTACATACATAACCAACAACCATTCCATTTCTCCCCCTTAGCTCCTTGACTCCCAAGTCTATGCAACCTTCGTTTACGCCATGATTCTTTAACCATTCGAAGCAACAATCTCGAATAACTTCAAAACTTTGACTCAATCAACTCTTCATCACCCAAGATTAGAAGCAATTATTAGCTTCACGAATGACTCCAAGATTGATCTCCAAAAGCTAGTTGCATCTCCTTGGACTCCTTGGGTGTGCATCATCGGTTCCATATTCAACAAGAACCGCTTTAAAAACAAGGCACAAGCACAACTCCAAGCATTCTAACCATTCTCATCAATGTTACCACTCAATGTTACCAACACCAAATTTTCTCAATGTTACCAACACCAACCATCAATGTTACACGAATGGACCTTAGATGCTCAAACCTTATCACCATAGAAAATAAGGGTCCGGTGATAAGTTTCACACATGTTAGATTTAGGGTTCTTAAGTTCATAAACAAAGATCCAATCTTTAACAAGGGTTGAATCAACAAGAAATGCTCAACTGAGCCAAACAGATTTAAGAGAGATTAAAAAGAGATTTAGAACAGATTTAGAGAGTTTTAGGAGTGTTTAAAAGAGATTTATGAAAGATAAACATAATTGGGTTTGATCCTAAAGGATCTCACCCTAAACACGGTTTTACTCCTAATCTCTACATTTTACGTATAAGTGATGAATCTGATTTATATTCAATGATGAGTTTTGAATTACAGTGAGAGATTACAACTATATAAAGGAAAGGAGATGATAAGGATCAGATCATAAAGTAATAAAGCAACATTTGCTTTATTGTGAGGATAAGGTTGATGATAAGGTTGTCCTTTGCTTTTCTTTGGATCAGCCAAAACCTTATCCTTAAACGGTCCCCTCCTTTTCAAACTGCGGGACCACTTGGACCGCGCCTTTAGGCTTAACGGATTCACGTCTAAACTGATCCGCGCTTCAGGAAACCTTCTCGCGGGTCAACTCTTGCATCCTGCTTCGTCCCGCGTATCGGCCCCACGATGCCAATCTGTTCCGCATGTCGAGCATCCGAGTGTCCGAGTATCCAAGCTTCTTTTTGATGCGTTCTCGACTCTCTTTGGTGAGGCCTAGCTTCTACTTGATACGGCCTAGCTTCTCCAAGGCATGACCGCATTAGACCATCATTCACCAAGTCTCGGACACTCTTCATTAGTAACTTAAGGAAAGATTAATCCTTAAGTTCTCTCCTTGATTAACACACCCCCTCAAGTCCAAACAAAACAAAGTGAAGTGTGGACTTAGAGATACAAGGAGAGGCCTCATTAAAACCTTAGTAGATAAAACCCATTGGGACAAAACTCTACTAAGGAAAAAGAGTACCAACTCAATGATCTTTAGGGAAATTCAATCAAGGTCTTGTTCTTCTTGAGCTTCGGTCCTCGGCTTCTCTTCTCGTGCCTCGGCCTCGCCCTCCTTCTTCATGCTTCCTCCCTAATACTCCCCCTCAACCTTAGACGTCGTGAACACAAAGGCTAAGGTTGAAACCGCCGGTCTTGATGCTTCGTCTTCGTCTCACGATCATCGGCTTACTCCGTTCTTCTCCTCCTTGAACCTTAACATAATTCAAACAAGAGAAAGCTTTAAGTATACACCAATGAACCAAGCAAGCAATCAATGAACCAATTGATTATAATTGAACATATTTAAAGAGTAAGAGTTTTAGAGAGTAGCCTTTTCATTTGGGTGGTGTGGTTGATTCTTTGATCTTTACTTCATTCCACGCCTCTTTAAACAACTTGGATCTTCATCTTCTTGATCCAAGTGGTGGAGCTTTTCGGTTTCTTCTTCATTTCGTCATAAAACGTGTGAGTCCTCCTCCATTCACACAACTCAACCATTTCGGTTGTTCTTCAATGATCACTCCTTGAAAGCATGATCATTTTATCCCACTAGTGTGACTTGGAACCGCCGTTTTACACACACAACCCATTTGAACTTTCAACCCGAAGATACTTCATTCTTCTAGCTTTGGGTTAAACATAAACTCCAAGTGACTTCTCTATCTCGGCGTCCTCCGTGTTCCCTCCGGTTTCATACATAACTAATAACCATTCCATTTCTCCCCCTTAGCTCCTTGACTCCCACGTCTATGCAACCTTCCTTTACACCATGATTCTTTAACCATCCGAAGCAACAATCTCGGATAACTTCAAAATATTTACTCAATCAACTCTTCATCACCCAAGATTAGAAGCAATTATTAGCTTCATGAATGTCTCTAAGATTGATCTCCAAAAGCTAGTTGCATCTTCTTGGACTCCTTAGGTGTGCATCATCGGTTCCATATTCAAACAAGAACCGCTACAAAACATAACATAAGCACAACTCCAAGCAATCTTTCCATTGCCATCAATGTTCCAATCAATGTTACCAACACCAAACATCTTCTCAATGTTACCAACATTAATCTTTCAGTGATTCCTCACAAGAATGGACCATAAGTATAAGGGTCCGGTGATAAGTTTCACACACACAGTTAGCTTTGATAAAGGGGAAATGTTTCTTTCTTTAACTGAAGAGAATTCACAACACAAGAGAATTCAAACCAAGAGTAATCGAGCACATAAGGATCCGGGTTAGTGTTTGGTTTCTGTTTAGGCTTTGTTTCCAAATTATTTTGAGAATAGAGAGTATAGAGAATATAAAGATTGAGAGTTTGGGGAGATTAAAAAGAAAATAGAAAGATTTTGAGTATAAGAAAGGGGTAGATTTAATAAGTACTCTCTATCCTCATGAATGTGTTTTTCCTTAAGCTAGTTCAAGGGATCATCAACCATAAATTTTAAACAAGAGAGGTAAGGATTAGGATTAACCCAAAGTAGCGTCCATGGTTGAAATGTCGCCGGCCGAACAACATCTTTCACCGAGAGTCTCCATTTGAATCTTCTCCATGATTTCAATCTTCTCCTCTTCTCTTGTAAACAATCTCGGTCCTTCCTTCATCTAGCCACACCAATTAGAGAACAAAACATCCTTGAGCTTCATGGGAAGGAAAGCTTCAAACGTTTCGTGACTAACTTCCCTTGAATCCCAATAAGCTTCACACTAGTGACCGAGTCTCAACATACTCGGATTTTGGCTCCAAAGGTTGGGACTTTCTTCTCCCTTTCACCTTCTTGTTTGAACCATCTCAAAACAGCTCCAAAGGTTGGAAATTTACTCCTTGACCCATCAAGGAACCACCTTCTTGTTTGAGCTTCTTCTCCAAAGGAATAACTTTTAGCTCCATGGATGAGAACGTCTTCAAATCCGTGAGCTTCTTCCTTTGGTCTTCTTCTTTCTTCAACTAGAAAGCTTCCTCCTTCTTCAATCTTCAATCTCGGATCTTCAACTAGAAAGCTTCCTTCTTCTTCAATCTTCATGGGAAAGCTTCATCAAGCTTCCTTTTTCTTCAATCTTCAATCTCGGATCTAGCTTTCTCCGAGCAATAGATCCAAGTCTTCAACAACAAAACCATTCATACAACCAAAGATTCACCAAAGAAGAGATATTTTCGAACCATATCTTCCACACAAGCACATCGGAACTTGTTTTAGAATGTTTGTTAGATTAAGCGCATAAGGAGAATGGAAACCTCCTTATAACGATTCAATCTAACATTTTTAAGAACTAACCCAAGAGCTTATGCTATGATACCATGTTAGAAACGGTGTCGTTTCTCAGTTCCGTACTGATCCGATCCTTTGGAGACGCGGGACAGCCTAGACGCACGTGTAACCCGCGTCCTTTACCGTTCAACGGTCAGTGCCGTACGGTCACCCGATCGGATAAGGATCCGATCCTTTCTTTCACTTTATGTCATCATCCTTCATCCCAAAAATGGCTAGTTTAAGGTTTCTATTTATTGATGTAAATTTACCTTGTTTTGAATAATCTTGAATTAAGGAATCAAGTTCATACTACTTTATTCTCCATGGCTTTCCAAGAACCCTAATCTTCCTTTACTCTTGATAATTATTCTAATCTACTCTTAATCTTCCGCAAATCTTACACCCGTCTGTCATCGATTCCTCTCTGCGTACTGATTCGCGTCTTGCATCGATGCCTCTCGTACTGCGGATCGAGATTCCATCGTCCTGCGTCTCGAGACCTCTCGACCCGCGTCTCGAGTCTCTCGGATCCACATACCAAAACTTCACCAAGTTACCCGAATATAATTTCTTCGATAACTCTTTTATTTCACTTTAGTAACTTAAGAGATGATAATTGATTAATCACTCTTAAATACTCTCCTTGATTAACACAACAAGCTTTCATCAAGAAGAGCAACTTGGACCGAAGGAATTCATCAAACACAAGAGGATCCAAACCAAGAGAAAGCATGAACAATAAGAGGATTTCAGGTGAGTGTTTGATTTTGTGTTTAGGCATGTATCCAAACTATTTTGAGGATAGAGAATTAGAGAATATAGAGATTATAAAGATTGTAAAGATTGGGGAGAATAAAAGAGAATAAAAAGATTTTGAAGTATAAGAAAGGAGTAGATTAAGAATATTCTCTATTCTCATGAATGTGTTCCTCTTAGGCTAGATCATGGATCCATTTAGTATCAATTCACCAAGAGAGTAAGGATAGGAAATAACCCAAATAAGCAATCAAGGCATGACTCCCATCAGGCCCAATGTTCACCTTCACACTAGTGACCAAGCTCTAAACACACTTGGATTTTCTTCAAGACAGCTCCAAGGTCGGGTCTTTTCTCCCTTTCACCTTCTTTTTTGAGCTTCTTCTTTAAAGGAACGAGCTTTGCTTTTGGATTAGAACATAGGTCTGATCTCAAGGTTCTTTCTTCAACACGTGAGATTCCTACTTCGTTCTTCTTCTTCTTCTTTATTCGGAGAGCTTCGAACATCTCCTTCAAGTAGGCATTCTCAATCTCCTCCTAGCTTACTTGAACAACGAGACCGGATCATCTTCATGGATTGAGACTGAGGTCTAATCTCCTCGTTCTTCTTTTCAACCCGTGAGTTTCTTCCTTCGATCTTCTTCTTGAAAGCTTCAAGCTTTCTTCTTCAATCTTCATGGGAAAGCTTCAAGCTTCCTCCTTCTTTAAGCAACGGAAATAGTGTTTCAAATGTGTGTTAGATTAAGCGCATAAGGAGAATGGAAATCTCCTTATAACAATTCAATCTAACATTTTTAAGAAACCATGAACCAAGAGCAAACCGCTCTGATACCATGTTGGAATTTAATGAGCAAATGCTCACATAAACAAAAGATTCATCCTTTAGAAAGGAATGAACCAAAGAAATGCTCAAGAGAGCCTTAAATTAAGTTTGATATAAATCAGAGAATAAGAAAGAGATTATGGAGAGATTAAGAAGAGTTTAGTACAGATTTAGAGAAGGAATAAACATAAGTGGGTTTGATTCAAATGAATCTCACCCTAAAGACAATTTTCTCTTAATCTCTACATTGAATAAATCTGATTATGAACAAAGGAAAGGAAGAGAGATGAATCAGATTTTTCTTATTTATTCAAGTTAATGATAACAAAACATAATACAATCTTATATATAGAAAGTGTTGAAATATGTGTGAGTTTGGCTCACAAAAGAGAAGATCCAACCCTTAGAATTGTTGAATCAAGAGAATAGCTCAAATGAGCAAAGAGAGATTCAGACAGATTATAGAGAGATTAAGAACAAATTAGAAGAGATTTGAGTAAAGATTAAACATAACATGGGTTCAATCCTAAAGGATCTCACCCTAAACACTAATCTCTCCTAATATCTACATTTGGAAATACTTTGATATGAACAAGAGATAAGAGAGAATTTGATCTGATTTTTCTTTCTTATTTCTTGGATAATGTTTACAAAGGGAAAATACAAATATATATAAGAAAAGAGTAAAGTGAAAATATGATCCATAATTCAAAATATGACCGTTTGGGAAAGGATAAGAAAGTGGGTGTGGACGGGTCAGACGGTCAACACGGACAGACCGTACTAAATCTTGCAGGAGGACGCGTCCTGCGTATCCGGATCGATCCGCGTCCTTATGCATCAGACGCTCCAAAACGACACCGTTCTGCCAACTGATTTCGACCCGCGTGTTTATCCGTTTGCCCGACCCGTATCCGACTTTGACCCGCGTTCTTACTCGTCCTGCAGAACGAATGCGCCTCGGTCTTTCTCTACCCGCGGATCGATAGTTCCTCGATGCCGCGTACTGATCTGCGTACCCGTCTGGCATCGATTCCTCTCCACGTATTGATCCGCATCTGGCATCGATGCCTCTCATCCCGCGGGTCCGTTTCTCTTATTTTGCGTCTCGAGACCTCCCGACCCGCGTCTCGAGTCTCTCGGATCCACATAACAAACTTCACCAAGTTACCCGAATATAATTTCTTCGGTAACTCTTTTATTTCTCTTTTAGTAACTTAAGAGATGATCATAGATTTATCACTCTTAAGTACTCTCCTTGATTAATACTCCCCCTCAAGTTCATACACAACAAAGTGAATTGTTAACTCGGAGATACAAGGAGAGGCCTCATTAAAACCTTAGTAGATAAAATCCATTGGGATAAAACTCTACTAAGGAAAAAGAGTACCAACTCAATGATTTAGGGGAACATAATCAAGGTCTTGATCTTCTTGTTGAGCTTCGGTCCTCGGCTTCTCTTCTCTTGCCTCGGCCTTGCTCTTCTCTTCATGCTTCCTCTCTAATACTCCCCCTCAAGCTTAGTCGTCGGGACGCCTTAAGCACCAAAGACTAAGCTTGCAACACGCAATTGACTTGCCTCGGTAACCGGCTCCTCATTCCTTTAGCCTTTCTTTGACTTGATTTCTCTTCTTATGAATCCTTTCCTCGCTGTCTTGTACTTCTTTGAGGCTCTCATGGTCTTCTTTACCCTTAAACAAGTCATAAAGAAGAAAAGATTGTTAGAATTTGCGAAATTAGACTTAGAGAATTAGGAGAATTAGAGATTTAGAGAGAATGAGAGATTAGGAGAATATGAACTTGATAATAAAATTATTCAAGAAAATATTACAAATGTGAGTTACAATGTTCAAATAGACTTTAGGAGGATCAAAAAGCGGAAAGAGACTGTTTGAATCAAACGGTCAAATTGATTTAAACGTCTCGGACGGATAGTGACGGGCTGTCACTATCAGACTCGATCCGCGGGTCGAGGAGACGTCAATGTCAGTCGGATCCCTTGTGAGATCGGGATGGTCAACGCTGGACAGAGTTTGGTCAACGCGGGTCAACACTCAGGAAAGTCAAACCCGCGTCTTCCTCGATACCAGGTCGATCCGCGGTACGTGTTTCCTCGATGCCAGTACGTCCGTGTCTTGATCACTCACGTCCTACAGGACGTAACCCGTTTACCCGGAAGTGGATCCGCGCGTTTATCCGTTTACCAGGTACGCGACCCGACTCCACGCCTCGATGCCTGATCGTCCCGTGGGTAAGTTTCCTCGATGCCGACACGTCCCGCGGTCTGAATCCTTCGATGCTCGGATGACCCGCGTATCACTCGATGCCAGTCTGATCCGCGGGCCCGATACTCCTGATTGCCGACTGTCCTGTGGTACGCATCTCTCGATGCCAATACGTACCGCGGGTCGGATCCTTCCAATAACAATTTTCTCCGTTTTATTTACCCTGGGTATTTTACCCATGATATTTTATTCTCATGATCAATACTCCCCCTCAAGCTTAGCATAAAGGATTTAGGCTAAGCTTGGAAACCCACAACACATTACCTCATTAAAAAAACCTTAGTAAGTAAAACCTCATGGGATAAAACCTTACTAAGGGAAAAAGAGTGTAATGGCCGCGGATAGAGGACTTGATCACGGTTTGGTCAAATCCACAAGTCCAAGTTTGCTAAAGATGTGGTTGCAAACTTTTAGACTTGCGGCTTTGGTAAGGATATCCGCCAATTGGTCTTCACTTCTTGTGTAGCACGGTAGAGTCATTCCTTGCTCGATCTTCTCTCTAACCTTGTGGCAATCAATCTCGATGTGTTGGGTTCTTTCGTGAAACACCAAGTTTGTTGCAATGTGAATGGCCGCTTGATTGTCGCAATGCATGATGAATGGGTGATCTTGTGAGACTCCCAAGTGAGACAATATCCCTTTTAGCCAAGTGAGCTCATTGGTGTGCTTCTTCATTGCTTTATACTCGGCCTCGGCACTTGAACATGATACGGACTTTTGTTTCTTCATCTTCCAAGTTACTAAGTTCCCTCCGAGGAACGTGCAATAACCGGTTGTAGATTTGCGATCATTAATGTCCCCGGCCCAATCCGCATCACAATAGCCTACCACTTTCGCGTTCTCATTCTTTCCCATCCAAACTCCTTGACCGGGGCTTCCTTTTAAATATCTAAGTATCTGTTCCACCATATTCCAATGGTGCACCTTTGGTTCTTTCATGTATTGGCTCACTTGATTCACCACAAAGCAAAGGTCCGGTCTAGTAAGTGTTAAATATATCATCTTTCCCACCATTCTTCGATATTGAGCCGGATTGTCATATGGCTCATCTTCAATCTCCCCCTTTCGAATGATCTTGTAGCCTTCGTCTAGAGGTGTCTTGGCCGGTTTGGATCCTAAATTTCCCGTTTCCGTGAGGAGGTCTAATGTATACTTTCTTTGAGATATGTGTAGGCCGTTTGAAAACCGGCAAACTTCTATTCCAAGGAAGTACTTAAGCTCTCCAAGGTCCTTAATTTCAAAATCCGATTTGAGATACTCCTTGGTCTCTTGGATTCCTACCTTGTCACTACCAGAAAAATTAGATCATCAACATAAACAAGGACAACGATGATACCTTTCGATCCTTGTATAGTAAAGAGAGTGTTATCCAACTCCGATTTCTTGAATCCCTTATTCATAAGTGTGACACTCAACTTCTTATACCATGCTTTTGGCGATTGCTTGAGACCATAAATCGCCTTTCTTAATCTTAAAACTTTTCCCGATTTTACAATCTCTTCAAGCTCGGGTGGTGGAGCCATGTAAACCTCTTCTTGTACGAAGGCATTCTTGACATCCATTTGCCAAAGTTCCCAATCTAGGTTGACCGCCAAGGATAGGAAAACACAGACCGTATTAAATTTGGGCACCGGTGCAAATGTATCCATGTAGTCATCCCCTTAGGTTTGGGTGAACCATCTTGCTACTAACCGTGCTTTGAACCGTTCAATATCTCTACTACTCAAATGTTTGATGGTGAACACCCATTTGGAGGTCACGGCTCTCTTTCCTTCCGGGAGATCGGCCTCATCCAATGTATGATTCTTGACCATGGCTCCAACTTCCTCATCTACCGCACCACTCCATTCTTCTTTTTCCATAGCCTCCTCATATGTTGATGGAATCACATGCTTATCAATCTTAGCTACGAACGCTTGATAATCCGAAGGCAAGAGGGCAAGAGAACATGTGGCTTGGATCGGATGAGCCACGGCTTTATTGTTGTAGAATACTCTCTTGTCTCTCCATGTAGATGGATCGCTTCTAATTCTTCTACTTCGTCTAAGTGGTTGAGCTTCTTCGGTTACTTGTTCCCCGGTTTGATCATTGTTATCTTCTTGAGCCTCCGGTTCTTGAGTTTCTTCACGAACGTTTGTTTCCTCGTGTGGTTCCATTCCTAGACCGTTGGTCTTGATCGGTGCTTCTTCTTGTATGGGATTTTTTGTTGTTTGAACTTGGGGTGTAGCCTCCACTTGTGGTGAGACCGGTCCTCTAAGATGTTCTAGGAGAAATCTTAAGGAGGCTCCCCGGTCCGATGATGTTGTTAAATCCTTCAAACTTTCCCAATATTTCTTCTCATAGTATCCTTGATCTTCGATGAATTTCACATCCCGGGACACATGACACTTTTTGCTAATTGGATTATAGCACTTTTAACCCTTTTGTGTATTTGAGTATCCTATGAGCATACACTTGGTGCTTTTCTCACCCAACTTGGTTCTTAATTCTCCAGGAACTAAAACAAAACAAACACAACCGAAAACCCTTAGATGTTCCAAAGAGGGTCTAGTTTGATTTAGTACCTCAAATGGCGAGTGATCCTTTAAGACTTTGGTGGGCATTCTATTTAGCAAATAGCAAGCGGTCATGACCGCATCTCCCCAAAATCTCTTGGGAACATTCGTATGGAACATCATTGATCTTGCGGTTTCCATTAGGTGTCGATTCTTCCTTTCGGCAACACCATTTTGTTGAGGCGTGTATGGACACGATGTTTGATGAACAATGCCGTGATTTACCAAGTGTTCTTTGAATTTGTTGCTTGTGTATTCACCTCTATTATCCGACCTAAACACTTTGATCTTGGCATTATAATGGTTAATCACATGATTTTCAAAGTTAATGAATGCATCTAACACACGATCTTTTGATGGTAAAAGGGTTACCCAAGTATATTTTTTTTTTTCATCAATGAAAGTCACGAAATACTTGTTGTTATCCCTAGATAAGCATGGAGATGTCCATACATCCGAATGAACTAAGTCAAAGCATTTCTCATAGATGGTCGTAGATTTATTAAAAACAGTTTTGCAATGTTTGCCCAAAATACAAGATTCGCAAGTTAAATGATTAAAGACAACATTTGGTAACATAAGTTCAATGGCTCTAGCATGAGGATGTCCTAGTCTAGCATGCCAAATCGCATTATTTGGTAAATTAAACCTACCTTCTCCAATAATCTTTGCCGACTTAATATCCTGAAAATGTCCTAATCTACGTATAGACCATTGTTGGTACTACCTTCTTTCAATAATCTTTGCCAACTTAATATCTTGAAAATGGACATCATTAGGTCCGAATATAGCATAGCAATCTAGATCCTTAGTCACCTTACTAATAGATAACAAGTTGCTAGCAAATTTAGGCATAAAAAGGTTTTAGATTCTTTTCCGAATAACTTTAGATTTCCAATTCCATCAATCGGTATTTTATCACCATTTGCAATTTCTACATTACCATTAACCTTTCTAATATTCCCAAGCAAGTTCTCAATACTAATCATATGGTGTGAAGCACCAGAATCAACAATCAAATCATTATTAGATTTATGGGAAAAATAGGTGATACCGGATTCTTTGAGTGCTTTGATCATGGCATCCATGTCGGATTTCTTGACATAATCTCCAAGGTTCACCGCTTCTCCTTGCTTGAGTGACACGACTTGTGTTTGATCGCCTTTGGTTGCCCCATAATTTGCTCTTGGCTCGTAAGCTCTCGGCTCATAGTGACTTGGCTTCGGGTGGAACCTTTTAAGGTGTGGATTGAGGACATAGCATCTTGCTTTGGTATGACCAATCTTCTTGCAGTGTTCACACCAAAATTCTTGATTAGGTCCTTGATAGTGGTTGTTGTACCGATTATTGTTGTTGTTGTTCCTCTTATCTCCATATGGTGTATAGGCTCCTTTGTGAGAAGTCGGTAGCTCCCCCTTTCCCTTAAACAGCCCATGGGAACCTAGTTCCTTTTGAATTTGAGCACACACATCGTCAAAGCTTGGGAGCTTGTCGGACCTTAAGATGTGCTTGATGTAGGATGGATTTATGGTAAGAAGGAGACTGAACACATTATCTTGTTCTCTTCTTTCACTAAGAGCATCCGGATTCATGGTTAATGGTCGAAGCATCTCATGGAGAATTAAAGATTTAGAGAGAATGAGAGATTAGGAGAATATGAACTTGATAATAAAATTATTCAAGATAATATTAAAAATGTGAGTTACAATGTTTAAATAGACTTTAGGAGGATCTAAAAGGGGAAAGAGACCGTTTGAATCAAACGGTCAAATTGATTCAAACGGCTCGGACGGATAATGACGGGCTGTCACTATCAGACTCAATCCGCGGGTTGAGGAGACGTCGATGTCACTCAGATCCCTCGTGACATTGGGACGGTCAACGCGGGACAGAGTTTGGTCAACTCGGGTCAATACTCAGGAAAGTCAAACCCGCGTCTTCCTCGATACCAGGTCGATCCGCGGTACGTGTTTCCTCGATGCCAGTACGGCCGCGTCTCGATCACTCACGTCCTGCAATACGTGACCCGTTTACCCAGAAGTAGATCCGCCCGTTTATCCGTTTACCCGGTATGCGACCCGACTCCATGCCTCGATGCCTGATCGTCCTGCGGGTAAGTTTACTCGATGCCGACACGTCCCGCGGTCCAAATCCTTCGATTCTCGGATGACCCGCGTATCACTCGATGCCTGTCTGATCCGCAGGCCCGATACTACCGATTGCCGATTGTCCCGCGGTACGCATCTCTCGATGCCAATACGTACCGCGGGTCCGATCCTTCCAATAACAATTTCCTCCTTTTTATTTACCTTGGGTATTTTACCCATGATATTTTATTCTCATGATCAATAAAGATTAAGTATGTGCCATGAAGAATATCAAATGTTTAGATGTTCAACGATTTAAGACTTCATAGAAGGAACTGTGAACTAAGGTAATGAAATTAACATAAATTGAAATGAGAGTAGCCCTTTTTATTTGGATGATGTGGTTGGATCTTTTGATCTCCTTATACTTCACACCTCCTTTGAATCGAATCTTCATGATCCATTTTGATGGAGCTTTCGGTTCCTTGTGCTATAGGCCATTCAACCTCGTGAGTTCTCCTCCATTAACGCCTTGGTAGAGTTTTCGGGTCCTTGTGCTTGAAAGCCATACACCCACGTGAGTTCTCCTCCATTCACGCAAAGCACTAGTGTGACTTGGAATAGCCTTTTTTACACCTTCCCATCACACCCTTTGAATCATTCCACCCTAAGCTTCAATCTTCTTCTCACGGTTTCCTCTTGCTTCTTTCGGTTACCACAACCAAGCACCATTTCTTCTCTTTCGTCGCTTCTTGGATTCCAAGCCTATGTAACCTTCCTCAACGCCAAGCCTAATCACCATCCGAAGCATCTCAATCTCTTTTAGCTTCCAAAACAACGTCAAAACATTGGCTTGATCAACCCTTCTCCACCATTCACGACTCCTTTGGCTCTTTTGAATGACTTCAAGATTGACCTTCAAAGGCTAGTTGCATCTGCCTGGGTAGCTTGAGTGTCCATCGGTTCCATAGCTCAATCAAACAAGAACCCCTATAAAAACATACCAAAAACACAACACCAAGCAATCTTACCATGTTAGATTTTAGGTGGAGCAAATGCTCTCATAAACAAGAAATTCATCCTTTGAGAAGGAATGAATAAAAGAAAAGCTCAAATGAGCAAAGAGAGATTAAGAACAGATTAGAAGAGAGATTAGGAGTAGATTAGAAGAGATTTGAGTAGAGATTAAACATAAATGGGTTCAATCCTAAAGGATCTCACCCTAAACACTTAATCTCCTAATCTCTACATTTTGAATATATGAACTTAGATTTTATTTATTCAAGAGTAAGTTAATAAATTACAAAGGGGAATACATGATATATATATATATATAGGAAAGGTAAAGAGAAATCAAATCCCACATTCAAAATATGACCGTTTGGAGCAAATACAAAATTGGGTCGGTCAAGGATCGGACGGTACGGTCGGACACGTACTGATTCGTGCGGTAGAGGACGCGTCTCGTGCATCCGGACTTATCCGCATCCTTGTGCATCAGAACGCCCAAAACATCATCGTTCTGATCACTTCCTTCAATCAGCGTGTTTATCCGTTTGCCCGACCCGGATCCGATTCTGACCCGCGTCATTACTCGTACTGCTGATCGGACACGCCTCGGTTCTTCACGTCCCGCAGATCGACGGAGCATCGATGTGTTGTACTGATCCGCGTACCCGTCTGGCATCGATTGCTCTCTGCGTATTGATCCGCGTCTGGCATCGATGCCTCTCGTACTGCGGATCGAGATTCCATCGTCCCGTGTCTCGAGACCTCTCGACCCGTGTCTCGAGTCTCTCGGATCCACATACCAAAACTTCACCAAGTTACCCGTATATAATTTCTTCGGTAACTCTTTTATTTCACTTTAGTAACTTAAGAGATGATAATTGATTAATCACTCTTAATTACTCTCCTTGATTAACACTCTCCCTCAAGTTCATACACAACAAAGTGAAGGATGAACTTGGAGATACAAGGAAAGGCCTCATTAAAACCTTAGTAGATAAAACCCATTGGGATAAAACTCTACTAAGGAAAAAGAGTACCAACTCAATGATCTAGGGGAATTCAATCAAGGTCTTGTTCTTCTTGTTGAGCTTCGGTCCTCGGCTTCTCTTCTCTTGCCTCGGCCTTGCTCTTCTCTTCATGCTTCCTCTCTAATAAACCATTCCCATCAATGTTTCCCATCCAATCAATGTTACCAACACCAATCTTTTCACAATGTTTTCCACAACAAGAATGGACCTTAAGTGCTCAATCATAATCAACCCGAGAGAATAAGGATCGAGAGTAACCATGCTTCACACTTAAGACGAGTTTCGATCAAGAGAATATGTCTTGGACCGAAAGGATTCTCACACAAGAGTTCATCACACAAACCGAGAGTAACCACGAGCTTTTAAGGGATTTGGGTGAGTGTTTGATTAGTGTTTAGGCTAGGTTCCAAACTGTTTGAGAATAGAGAACTAAAGAGTATAGAGATTATAAAGAGTATAAAGATTAGGGAGTTTAATAGAGTATATAAAGATTTTGAAGATTAAGAAAGGGGTAGATTAAGAAATGTTCTCTATTCTCATTAATGTGTTTCCCTTAAGCTAGATCATGGATTCATCAACCATAAGTTTCAACAAGAGAGATAAGGATTAGGATTAACCCAAAGTAGCATCCATGGTTGGAATGTCGCCGGCCGGACAACATCTTTCCCAAGAGTCTCCATTTGAATTTCTCCACGATTATAATCTTCTCCTCTTCTCTAGTAAACCACTTCGATCATTCCTTCATCTAACCGCACCTTCATGGCTTCTTGAGAGTAAACAACATCCTTGAGCTTCATGGGAAAGGAAAGATCCAATCTTTAATGGTATTATTCCCTTGAATCCCATTTACTTCACACTAGCGACCAAGCTCTAAACACACTTGGATTTTCTTCAAGAGTTTCACAAATAAGCATCTCAATCTCTTTTAGCATATTTGGACCAAAGAACCGGCTCCATGGTGAGAGTGCTCAAGATCCCATGAGTTCTTCTCTCATTTTCCCACTTGTTTGAACCGGTCATCATTGAGCTCCAAGGATGGAAATTCATCACCCTCTTCTTTTGAGCTTCTTCTTCAATGGGACGGGCTTCTTCTCATGGATAAGATCTTCTTTAACCCGAGAGGCGCTTCTCCGTTCACCATCTTCTTTCTTTATGAAAGCTTCGAGATTTCTTCTTCAATCTTCATGGGAAAGCTTTGAGCTTTCTTCTTCTTCTTTCCCTATAGCTCAGACCTAGCTTTCTCTGAGCAATAGATCTGAGTTTCATCAAAGAGTATCCAATCAAAGAGTAACCAAAGATGAGATCTTTTCAAAGCATCTCTTCAACACAACGCAGCGGAAAACGAGTTTAGAATGTGTGTTAGATTAAGCGCATAAGGAGAATGGAAACCTTATAATGATTCAATCTAACATTTTTAAGAAACCCAAGAGCCTATGCTCTGATACCATGTTGAAATATGTGTGAGTTTGGCTCACAAAAGAGAAGATCCAAGCCTTAGAATGGTTGAATCAAAAGAATAGCTCAAATGAGCAAAGGGAGATTTAGACAGATTATAGAGAGATTAAGAACAAATTAGAAGAGATTTGAGTAAAGATTAATCTCACCCTAAACAGTAATCTCTCCAAATATCTACATTTGGAAATACTTTGATATGAACAAGAGATAAGAGAGCATTTAATCTGATTTTTCTTTCTTATTTCTTGGTTAATGTTTACGAAGGGAAAATACAAATATATATAGGAAAAGAGTAAAGTGAAAATCTGATCCATAATTCAAAATATGGCCGTTTGGGAAAGGAAAAGAAAGTGGGTGTGGACGAGTCGGATGTTCAACACGGACAGACCGTACTGATCCGTGCAGGAGGACGCGTCCTGCATATCCGGATCGATCCGCGTCCTTATGCATCAGACGCTCCAAAACGACACCGTTCTGCCAACTGATTTCGACCCGCGTGTTTATCTGTTTGCCCGACCCGTATCCGACTTTGACCTGCGTTCTTACTCGTCCTGCGGAACGGATGCGCCTCGGTCCTTCTCTACCCGTGGATCGATAGTTCCTCGATGTCCCATACTGATCTGCATACCCGTCTGGCATCGATTCCTCTCCGTGTACTGATCCGCGTCTGGCATCGATTCCTCTTATACCGCGGGTCCGTTTCTCTTATTTTGTGTCTCGAGACCTCTCGACCCGCGTCTCGAGTATCTCGGATCCTCATAACAAACTTCACCAAGTTACGCGAATATAATTTCTTCGGTAACTCTTTTATTTCACTTTTAGTAACTTACGAGATGATCATAGATTTATCACTCCTAAGTACTCTCCTTGATTAACAGAAAGCCAAGGTCACATTATACAATATGACCGTTGGAAATAATTCAACATAAAGTTAAAGTGAAGTGGTCCTTCTTTGACCGGCCATATGCCTCTTATCTTCAAGTGTTGATGAGCTGTCCAAATTGTGGTCCTCCTTCTCTAACGTTCATATTAAAATTGGGACCACATGAGGATACTTCAAGGTCTGATTTGATTGGGACCTCAAGTGGACGCTTCTCGGAACTGGGCTGATCCGGAACTTACTCGTCCCGCGCCTCGAGTGTCACGTGCTGCGGGTCACTCGTACTGATCCGCTCCACTTAGTTCCGCGTCTAGACCCATATTTATCTAAGTTACCCGAACACATCATTTCACCGTGGTAACTCATTTATTCCATTAGTAACTTAAAAGATGATAATTGATTAATCACTCTTAAGTACTCCCATTGATTAGCATAAGAACCCTAAAATCTAACAATAAGAACCCTAAATCTAACTTGGTATCAGAGCATGATGCTCTTGAGACCTTATGCTTCCGCTATGCTTGTGATGAAGAGAAGCTAAAAGCTCTCTTATTTGGTTTCTTAAAAATGTTAGATTGAATCGCTATAAGGAGGTTTCCATTCTCCTTATGCGCTTAATCTAACACACATTCTTGTGGTGAAAACATTTAGAATTTGCGGTATTAGACTTAGAGAATTAGGAGAATTAGAGATTTAGAGAGAACGAGAGATTATGAGAATATGAACTTGATAATAAAATTATTCAAGATAATATTACAAATGTGAGTTACAATGTTTCAATAGACTTTAGGAGGATCTAAAAGGGGAAAGAGACCGTTTGAAACAAACGGTCAAATTGATTCAAACGGCTCGGACAGATAGTGACGGGCTGTCACTATCAGACTCGATCCGCGGGTCGAGGAGACATCGATGTCACTGGGATCCCTCGTGACATCGGGATGGTCATCTCGGGTCAACACTCGGGAAAGTCAAACCCGCATCTTCCTCGATACCAGGTCGATCCGCGGTACGTGTTTCCTCGATGCCAGTACGTTCGCATCTCGATCACTCACGTCCTGCAGTACGTGACCCGTTTACCCAGAAGTGGATCCGCGCATTTATCCGTTTACCCGGTAAGCGACCCGACTCCACGCCTCGATGCCTGATTGTCCCGCGGGTAAGTTTCCTCGATGCCGACACGTCCCCCGGTCCGAATCCTTTGATGCTCGGATGGCCCCCGTATCACTCGATGCCAGTCTGATCCGCGGGCCCGATACTCCCGTTTGCCGATTGTCCTGCGGTACGCATCTCTCGATGCCAATACGTACCGTGGGTCCGATCCTTCGAATAACAACTTCCTCCTTTTAATTTACCTTGGGTATTTTACCCATGGTATTTTATTCTCGTGATCAATACTCCCCCTCAAGCTTAGCATAAAGGATTTAGGCTAAACTTGGAAACCCACAACACATTACCTCATTAAAAAAACTTAGTAAGTAAAACCTCATGGGATAAAACCTTACTAAGGGAAAAAGAGTTTAATGGCCGCGGGTAGAAGACTTGATCACGGTTTGGTCAAATCCACAAGTCCAAGTTTGCTAAAGATATTGTTGCAAATTATAAACTTGCGGTTTTGGTAAGGATATCCGCCAATTGGTCTTTACTTCTTGTGTAGCACGGTTGAGTCATTCCTTGCTCGATCTTCTCCCTAACCTTGTGGCAGTCAATCTCGATGTGTTTGGTTCTTTCGTGAAACACCGAGTTTGTTGCAATGTGAATGGCCGCTTGATTGTCGCAATGCATGATGAATGGGTGATCTTGTGAGACTCCCAAATGAGACAATATCCCTTTTAGCCAAGTGAGCTCATTGGTGAGCTTCTTCATTGCTCTATACTCGGCCTCGGCACTTGAACATGATACGGGCTTTTGTTTCTTCGTCTTCCAAGTTACTAAGTTCCCTCCGAGGAACGTGCAATAACCGGTTGTAGATTTGCGATCATTAATGTCCCCGACCCAATCCGCATCACAATAGCCTACCACTTCCGCGTTCTCATTCTTTCCCATCCAAACTCCTTGACCGGGGCTTCCTTTTAAATATCTAAGTATCCGTTCCACCATATTCCAATGGTGCACCTTTGATTCTTTCATGTGTTGGCTCACTTGATTGACCGCAAAGCAAAGGTCCGGTCTAGTAAGTGTTAAATATATCATCTTTCCCTCCATTCTTTGATATTGAGTCGGATTGTCGTATGGCTCATCTTCAATCTCCCCCTTTCGAATGACCTTATAGCCTTCGTCTAGAGGTGTCTTGGCCGGTTTGGATCCTAACTTTCCCGTTTCCGTGAGGAGATCCAATGTATACTTTCTTTGAGATATGTGTAGGCCGTTTGAAAACCGGCAAACTTCTATTCCAAGGAAGTACTTAAGCTCTCCAAGGTCCTTAATTTCAAATTCAAATTTGAGATATTCCTTGGTCTCTTGGATTCCTACCTTGTCACTACCGGAAATAATTTGATCATCAACATAAACAAGGACAACGTTGATACCTTTCGATCCATGTATAGTAAAGGGAGTGTGATCCAACTCCGATTTCTTGAATCCCTTATTCATAAGTGTGACACTCAACTTCTTATACCATGCTTTTGGCGATTGCTTGAGACCATAAATCGCCTTTCTTAATCTCAAAACTTTTCCCGGTTTTACCATCTCTTCAAGCCCGGGTGGTGGAGCCATGTAAACCTCTTCTTCAAGTTCTCCTTGTAGGAAAGTATTCTTGACATTCATTTGCCAAAGTTCCCAATCTAGGTTGACCGCCAAGGATTGGACAACACGGACCGTATTAAGTTTGGCCACCGTTGCAAATGTGTCCGTGTAGTCATCCCTATAGGTTTGGGTGAACCCTCTTGCTACTAACCGTGCTTTGAACCGTTTAATCTCTCCACTACTCAAATGTTTGATGGTGAACACCCATTTGGAGGTCACGGCTCTCTTTCCTTCGGGAAGTCGGCCTCATCCCAAGTATGATTCTTGACCATGGCTCCAATTTCCTCATCTACCGCACCACTCCATTCTTCTTTTTCCATAGCCTCCTCATATGTTGATGGAATCACATGCTCATCAATCTTAGCTATGAACGCTTGATAATCCGAAGCCAAGAGGGCAAGAGAACATGTGGCTTGGATCGGATGAGCCACGGCTTTGTTGTTGTAGAATACTCTCTTGTCTCTCCATGTCGATGGATCGCTTCTAATTCTTTCACTTCGTCTAAGTTGTTGAGCTTCCTTGGTTACTTGTTCCCCGGTTTGATCATTGTTATCTTCTTGAGTCTCCAGTTCTTGAGTTTCTTCACGAAATATTGTTTCCTCGTGTGGTTCCATTCCTAGACCGTCGATCTTGATCGGTGCTTCTTCTTATATGGGATTTTCCGTTGTTTGAACTTGGGGTGTATCCTCCACTTGTGGTGAGACCGGTCCTCTAAGATGTTCTAGGAGAAATCTTAAGGAGGCTCCCCGGTCCGATGATGTTGTTAAATCCTTCAAACTTTCCCAATATTTTTTCTCATAGTATCCTTGATCTTCGATGAATTTCACATACACATGACACTTTTTGCTAATTGGATTATAGCACTTTTAACCCTTTTGTGTATTTGAGTATCTTATGAGCATACACTTGGTGCTTTTCTCATCTAACTTGGTTCTTAATTATCCGGGAATTAAAACAAAACAAACACAACCGAAAACCCTTAGATATTCCAAAGAGGGTCTAGTTTGATTTAGTACCTCAAATGGCAAGTGATCCTCTAGGACTTTGGTGGGCATTCTATTTTTCTAATAGCATGCGGTCATGACCGCATCTCCCCAAAATCTCTTGGGAACATTCGTATGGAACATCATTGATCTTGAGGTTTCCATTAGGTGCCGATTCTTCCTTTCGGCAACACTATTTTGTTGAGGCGTGTATGGACACGATGTTTGATGAACAATGTCGTGATTTGCCAAGTGTTCTTTGTATTTGTTGCTTGTGATCCGCTC
Organism: Draba incana; assembly: GCA_963576765.1. Lineage (NCBI taxonomy): Eukaryota > Viridiplantae > Streptophyta > Magnoliopsida > Brassicales > Brassicaceae > Draba > Draba incana. Next base: position 24,822,529 of record OY755203.1, on the reverse strand, counting down.
CACTTCGTTCCGCATCTTGACCCATATTTATCTAAGTTACCCGAACACATCATTTCACTGTGGTAACTCATTTATTCCATTAGTAACTTAAGAGATGATAATTGATTAATCACTCTTAAGTACTCTCCTTGATTAGCATAAGGAACCCTAAAATCTAACAATAAGAACCCTAAAATCTATCATGGTATCAGAGCATGATGCTCTTGAGACCTAATGATTCCGCTGTGCTTGTGATGAAGAGAAGCTAAAAGCTCTCTTATTTGGTTTCTTAAAAATGTTTGATTGAATCGCTATAAGGAGGTTTCCATTCTCCTTATGCGCTTAATCTAACACACATTCTTGTGGTGAAAACTTTTAGAATTTGCGGAATTAGACTTAGAGAATTAGGAGAATTAGAGATTTAGAGAGAATGAGAGATTATGAGAATATGAACTTGACAATAAAATTATTCAAGATAATATTACAAATGTGAGTTACAATGTTTAAATAGATTTTAGGAGGATCTAAAAGGGGAAAGAGACCGTTTGAAACAAACGGTCAAATTGATTCAAACGGCTCATACAGATGGTGACGGGCTGCCACTATCAGACTCGATCCGCGGGTCGAGGAGACATCGATGTTAATGGGATCCCTTGTGACATTGGGACGGTCAACGCGGGTCAACACTCGGGAAAGTCAAAGCCGCGTCTTCCTCGATACCAGGTCGATCCGCGGTACATGTTTCAACGATACCAGTACGTCCGCATCTCGATCACTCCGTCCTGCAGTACGTGACCCGTTTACCCGGAAGTAGATCCGCGCATTTATCCGTTTACCTGGATCGCGACCCGACTCCACGCCTCGATGCCTGATCGTCCCGCGGGTAAGTTTCCTTGATGCCGACACGTCACGCGGTCCGAATCCTTCGATGCTCAGATGACCCGCGTATCACTCGATGCCAGTCTGATCCGCAGGCCCGATACTCTCGATTGCCGACTGTCCCACGGTACGCATCTCTCGATGCCAATATGTACCGCGGGTCCGATCCTTCCAATAACAATTTCCTCCTTTTTATTTACCTTGGGTATTTTACCCATGGTATTTTATTCTCATGATCAATACTCCCCTTCAAGCTTAGCATAAAGGATTTAGGCTGAGCTTGGAAACCCACAACACATTACCTCATTAAAAAAACCTTAGTAAGTAAAACCTCATGGGATAAAACGTTACAAAAGGAAAAAGGGTGTAATGGCTGCGGGTAGAGGACTTGATCACGGTTTGGTCAAATCCACAAGTCTAAGTTTGCTAAAGATCTGGTTGCAAACTTTTAGACTTGCGGCTTTGGTAAGGGTATCCGCCAATTGTGGCAATCAATCTCGATGTTATCCCTAACCTTGTGGCAATCAATCTCGATGTGTTCGGTTCTTTCGTGAAACACCGAGTTTGCTGCAATGTGAATGGGCGCTTGATTGTCGCAATGCATGATGAATGGGTGATCTTGTGAGACTCCCAAATGAGACAATATCCCTTTTAGCCAAGTGAGCTCATTGGTGAGCTTCTTCATTACTCTATACTCGGCCTCGGCACTTGATCATGATACGGACTTTTGTTTCTTCGTCTTCCAGGTTACTAAGTTCCCTCCGAGGAACGTGCAATAACCGGTTGTAGATTTGCGATCATTAAAGTCCCCGGCCCAATCCGCATCACAATTGCCTACCATTTCTGCGTTCTCATTCTTTCCCATCCAAACTCCTTGACCGGGGCTTCCTTTTAAATATCTAAGTATCCGTTCCACCATATTCCAATGGTGCACCTTTGGTTCTTTCATGTGTTGGCTCACTTGATTGACCGCAAAGCAAAGGTCCGGTCTAGTAAGTGTTAAATATATATATCATCTTTCCCTCCATTCTTTGATATTGAGCCGGATTGTCGTATGGCTCATCTTCAATCTCCCCCTTTCGAATGACCTTATAGCCTTTGTCTAGAGGTGTCTTGGCCGGTTTGGATCCTAACTTTCCCATTTCCGTGAGGAGATCCAATGTATACTTTCTTTGACATAAACAAGGACAACGATGATACCTTTCGATCCATGTATAGTAAAGAGAGTGTGATCCAACTCTGATTTCTTGAATCCCTTATTCATAAGTGTGACACTCAACTTCTTATACCATGCTTTTGGCGATTGCTTGAGACCATAAATCGCCTTTCTTAATCTCAAAACTTTTCCCGGTTTTACCATCTCTTCAAGCCCGGGTGGTGGAGCCATGTAAACATCTTCTTCAAGTTCTCTTTGTAGGAAGGTATTCTTGACATTCATTTGCCAAAGTTCCCAATCAAGGTTGACCGCCAAGGATAGGCCAACATGGACCGCATTAAGTTTGGCCACCTGTGCAAATGTATCCGTGTAGTCATCCCCATAGGTTTGGGTGAACCCTCTTGCTACTAACCGTGCTTTGAACCGTTTAATCTCTCCACTACTCAAATGTTTGATGGTGAACATCCATTTGGAGGTCACGGCTCTCTTTCCTTCCGGGAGGTCGGCCTCATCCCAAGTATGATTCTTGACCATGGCTCCAACTTCCTCATCTACCGCACCAATCCATTCTTCTTTTTCCATAGCCTCCTCATATGTTGATGGAATCACATGCTCATCAATCTTAGCTATGAACGCTTGATAATCCGAAGGAAAGAGGGCAAGAGAACATGTGGCTTGGATCGGATGAGCCACGGCTTTGTTGTTGTAGAATACTTTCTTGTGTCTTCATGTAGATGGATCGCTTCTAATTCTTTCACTTCGTCTAAGTGGTTGAGCTTCTTTGGTTACTTGCTCACCGGTTTGATCATTGTTATCTTCTTGAGCCTCCAGTTCTTGAGTTTCTTCACGATCGTTTGTTTCCTCGTGTGGTTCCATTCCTAGACCTCGTGTGGATTTTCCGTTGTTTGAACTTGGGGTGTAGCCTCCACTTGTGGTGAGACCGGTCCTCTAAGATGTTCTAGGAGAAATCTTAAGGAGGCTCCCCGGTCCGATGGTGTTGTTAAATCCTTCAAACTTTCCCAATCTTTCTTCTCATAGTATCCTTGATCTTCGATGAATTACACATCCCGGGACACATGACACTTGTTGCTAATTGGATTATAGCACTTGTAACTCTTTTGTGTATTTGAGTATGCTATGAGCATACACTTGGTGCTTTTCTCATCCAACTTGGTTCTTAATTCTCCGGGAACTATAACAAAACAAACACAACCGAAAACCCTTAGATGTTCCAAAGAGGGTCTAGTTTGATTTAGTACCTCAAATGGAAAGTGATCCTCTAGGACTTTGGTGGGCATTCTATTTATCAAATAGCATGCGGTCATGACCGCATCTCCCCAAAATATCTTGGGAACATTCGTATGGAACATCATTGATCTTGCGGTTTCTATTAGGTGCCGATTCTTCCTTTCGGCAACACCATTTTGTTGAGGCGTGTATGGACACGATGTTTGATGAACAATGTCGTGATTTGCCAAGTGTTCTTTGAATTTCTTGCTTGTGTATTCACCTTCATTATCGGACCTACACACTTTGATCTTGGCATTATAATGGTTAATCACATGATTTTCAAAGTTAATGAATGCATCTAACACACGATCTTTTGATGGTAAAAGGGTTACCCAAGTATATTTTGATTTTTCATCAATGAAAGTCAAGAAATACCTTTTGTTATCCCTAGATAAGCATGGAGATGTCCATACATCGGAATGAACTAAGTCAAAGCATTTCTCATAGATGGTCGTAGATTTATTAAAAACTGTTTTGCAATGTTTGCCCAAAATACAAGATTCGCAAGTTCAATGATTAAAGACAACATTTAGTAACATAAGTTCAATGGCTCTAGCATGAGGATGTCCTAGTCTAGCATGCCAAATCGCATTATTTGGTAAATTAAAACTTGAAGCAAAAGCAAGTGATCTTGGTAGAGATTCTTCAAGAACGTATAGACCATCCTTGGTACTACCTTCTCCAATAGTCTTTGCCGACTTAATATCCTGAAAATAGACATCATTAGGTCAGAATATAGCATAGCAATCTAGATCCTTAGTCACCTTACTAATAGATAACAAGTTGCTAGCAAATTTAGGCATATAAAAGGCTTTAGATTTCCAATTCCATCAATCAGTATTTTATCACCATTTGCAATTTCTACATTACCATTAACCTTTCTAATATTCCCAAGCAAGTTCTCATTACTAATCATATGGTGTGAAGCACCTAAATCAACAATCAAATCACTATTAGATTTATGGGAAAAATAGGTGATACCGGATTCTTTGAGTGCTTTGATCATGGCATCCATGTCGGATTTCTTTGACATAATCTCTAAGGTTCACCGCTTCTCCTTGCTTGAGTGACACGTCTTGCGTTTGATCGCCTTTGGTTGTCCCATAATTTGCTCTTGGCTCGTAAGCTCTCGTCTCATAGTGACTTGTGTTCGGGTGGAACCTTCTAAGGTGTGGATTGAGGACATAGCATCTTGCTTTGGTATGACCGATCTTCTTGCAAAGTTCACACCAAAGTTCTTGATTAGGTCCTTGATAGTTGTTGTTGTACCGATTATTGTTGTTGTTGTCCCTCTTATCTCCATACGGTGTATAGACTCCTTTGTGAGCAATCGGTAGCTCCCCCTTTCCCTTAAACAACCCATGGGAACCTTGTTCCTTTTGAATTTGAGCACACACATCGTCAAAGCTTGGGAGCTTGTCGGACCTTAAGATGTGCTTGATGAGGTCGGTGTAGGATTGACTTATGGTAAGAAGGAGACAGAACACGTTATTTCGCTCTCTTCCACTAAAAGCATCCAGATTCATGGTGAATGGTCAAAGCATCTCCAACTCGGCTCTAAGTGCTTGATACTTCCCGAGGTGTTCGGTAAAATCCCCATCTCCTTGGCTCAGCTCGTTCAAGGCTTTCTTCACTTCGAACACACGTGTTAGGTTTGAAATATTCCCGTAGACTTTCTTTAGAGTCTCCCAAAGCTCATTTGCGGTTTTGCAATATGAGTAGGTAACGAGGATTCGAGTGTCAATACCATTTTGAAGAATGGCCAACACGGTTTGATATTCTTGGAACCATTTGGCCTCCTTTTCTTTCTTTTCTTCAACGTCTTCTTCATCATCGGATGAGTCCGCCTCAGGTTCTTTTGGCACGAGGCTGAGATCGATGTGACTCCATAGACCGCGACCACAAAGGGCCGTTTTAGTGGTTCTTGACCACAAAAGATAATTTTCTCTTTTAAGAATAATCGGAAGAACAAGTGTTTTGCTTGATCCACCACTTTCCATTTTGGAATTCTTTTAGAAATGAACAGAGATTACTCACTTATGAGAATCAAAGAAATAAGACTCTTTAAGAGATTTTAAATTTGAATTTTTGAATAACCGGGAAAGGAATGTAACCGAGAGAATTGATTTTAGAGAATTTCCAAAAAGATTAGAACTGAGAATTAAGAATCATAGGATCATTGCTCTGATACCATGTTAGAATTTGTGGAATTAGACTTAGAGAATTAGTAGAATTAAAGATTTAGAGAGAATGAGAGATTAGGAGAATATGAACTTGATAATAAAATTATTCAAGATAATATTACAAATGTGAGTTACAATGTTTAAATAGACTTTAGGAGGATCTAAAAGTGGAAAGAGACCGTTTGAATCAAACGGTCAAATTGATTCAAACGGCTCGGACGGATAGTGACGGGCTGTCACTATCAGACTCGATCCGCGGGTTGAGGAGACGTCGATGTCACTCGGATCCCTCGTGACATCGGGACGGTCAACGCGGGTCAACACTCGGGAAAGTCAAAGCCGCGTCTTCCTCGATACCATTTTGAAGAATGGCCAACACGGTTTGATATTCTTGGAACCATTTGGCCTCCTTTTCTTTCTTTTCTTCAACGTCTTCTTCATCATCGGATGAGTCCGCCTCAGGTTCTTTTGGCACGAGGCTGAGATCGATGTGACTCCATAGACCGCGACCACAAAGGGCCGTTTTAGTGGTTCTTGACCACAAAAGATAATTTTCTCTTTTAAGAATAATCGGAAGAACAAGTGTTTTGCTTGATCCACCACTTTCCATTTTGGAATTCTTTTAGAAATGAACAGAGATTACTCACTTATGAGAATCAAAGAAATAAGACTCTTTAAGAGATTTTAAATTTGAATTTTTGAATAACCGGGAAAGGAATGTAACCGAGAGAATTGATTTTAGAGAATTTCCAAAAAGATTAGAACTGAGAATTAAGAATCATAGGATCATTGCTCTGATACCATGTTAGAATTTGTGGAATTAGACTTAGAGAATTAGTAGAATTAAAGATTTAGAGAGAATGAGAGATTAGGAGAATATGAACTTGATAATAAAATTATTCAAGATAATATTACAAATGTGAGTTACAATGTTTAAATAGACTTTAGGAGGATCTAAAAGGGGAAAGAGACCGTTTGAATCAAACGGTCAAATTGATTCAAACGGCTCGGACGGGTCACTATCAGACTCGATCCGCGGGTCGAGGAGACGTCGATGTCACTCGAATCCCTCGTGACATCGGGATGGTCAACACGGGACAAAGTTTGGTCAATGCGGGTCAGCACTCGGGAAAGTCAAACCCGCATCTTCCTCAATACCAGGTCGATCCGCGGTACGTGTTTCCTTGATGTCAGTACGACCGCGTCTCGATCACTCACGTCTTGCAGTACGTGACTCGTTTACCCGGAAGTGGATCCGCGCGTTTATCCGTTTACTTGGTACGCGATCCGACTCCATGCCTTGATGCCTGATCGTCCCGCGGGTAAGTTTCCTCGATGCCAACATGTCCCGTGGTCCGAATCCTTTGATGCTCGGATGACCCGCGTATCACTCTATGTCAGTCTGACCCGTGCATCTCTCGATGCCAATACGTACCGCGGGTCCGATCCTTCCAATAACAATTTCCTCCTTTTTATTTACCTTGGGTATTTTATTCTCATGATCAATAAAAACTTGTTGTGTGGAAGCTTGGTTCTATTACTCGGAGAAAGCTAGAACTGAGCTTGAAGATTGAAGACGTGAAAGCCCAAAGCTTTCATGAAGAAATGAGGAAGAAAGCTCAAAGCTTTCCTATGGGAAAAGAATAAAGCTCAAGGCTTTCCCATGGAAGAAGAAGAAGAAGAAAGCTGAAAGCTTTCCATTGAAGAAGACGTGAAAGCCCGAAGCTTTCATGAACAAGAAGAGGACGGTGAAGAAGCTCACGGCTTGGAAGTCGACCCAATCCGATGAGCAAGTCCCGTTCCATTGAAGAAGAAGCTTACTCGAAGAAGGTAATGGGATTCCCACCTTTGGAGCTCGAAATTGTTGGGTCCGGTATAAGAGAAGGCCGGATCTTGGTCCAAGGAAGCTAGGCAAAGCTTGCTTGTCAAACTCTAGAAGAAAGTCCAAGTGTGTTTGGAGCTTGGTCATTAGTGTGAAGTAAGTGGGATTCAAGGGAAGATTAACCATTAAAGATTGGAGCTTTCCTTTCCCATGAAGCTCAAGGATGGTTTACTCCCAAGAAGCCTTTGTTGGTGAGGTTAGATGAAGGAAGGATTGATTGGTTTGCTAGAGAAGGGGAATAGAATGCAAGTGGAGATTGTCAAATGAAGACCATTGGAGAGGAGAAGCATTCGGCCAAATGTCATTCAAACTAATGGAAGCTTGATTTGGGTTATTTCCTATCCTTACTCTCTTGGAGAATTGATAAAAATGAATCCATGATCTATCCAAAGAGAAACCATTCATGAGAATAGAGAACATATCTTAATCTACCCCTTTCTTAATCTTCTAAATCATTATATACTCTATGAAACTCCCTAATCTTTATACTCTTTATAATCTCTATATTCTCTAGTTCTCTATTCTCAAAATAGTTTGGAACATAGCCTAAACACTAATCAAACACTCACCCAAATCCCTTAAAAACTCTTGGTTACTCTCGGTTTGTGTGATGAACTCTTGTGTGAGTATCTTATCGGTCCAAGTAATGCTCTCTTGATCGGAACTCGTCTTAAGTGTGAAGCATGGTTAGTCTCGATCCTTATTCTCTCGGGTTGATTATGAATGAGCACTTAAGGTCCATTCTTGTTGTGGAAAACATTGTGAAAAGATTGGTGTTAGTAACATTGATTGGATGGGAAACATTGATGGGAATGGTTGGATTGCTTGGTGTTGTGTTTTTGGTATGTTTTTATAGCGGTTCTTGTTTGATTGAGCTATGGAACCGATGGACAGTCAAGCTATCCAAGAAGATGTAACTAGCCTTTGAAGGTCAATCTTGAAGTCATTCCAAAAGAGTCAAAGTAGTCGTGAATGGTGAAGAAGGGTTGATCAAGCTAATGTTTTGAGGCTTTTCCAGGAGCTATAAGAGATTGAGATGCTTCAGAGGTATTAGGCTTGGCGTTGAGGAAGGTTACATAGGCTTGGAATCCAAGAAGCGACAAAAGAGAAGAAATGGCGCTTGGTTGTGGTAACCGAAAGGAGCAAGAGGAAACCGTGAGAAGAAGATTGGAGCTTAGGGTGGAATGATTCAAAGGGTGTGATGAGATGATGTGAAAGGTGGTCCAAGTCACACTAGTGCTTTGCGTGAATGGAGGAGGACTCACGAGGTTGAAGCCGTATAGCTCAAGGAACCCGAAGCTCCACCAAAAAGGATCATGAAGATCCAAATGCTTAGTAAGGTGTGGAAAGAAAGTGAAGATCAAAGGATCAACCACACCATCAAATAAAAACGCTACTCTCTAAACTCTTACCCTTTTCAATCTTTCAATTATAGATCATTTGGTTCTTTGATTGCTAGCTTATGATATGATTCAATGGTGTATACCTTAAGCTTTCTCTTGTTTGAATCTTGTTTAAGGTTTAAGGGGGAGAAGATTGAAGTTGGCCGTGAGTCCTTGAAGAAGCATCAAGGCCGAGTGATTCAAAAGGTGGTGCAAGATTGCCGGTTTTCAAGCTTAGCCTTTGTGTTCACGCCTACTAAGCTTGAGGGGGAGTATTAGAGAGGAAGCATGAAGAGAAGAGCAACGTCGAGGCAAGAGAAAAGAACCTGAGGACCGAAGCTCACAAAGAAGATCAAGACCTTGATTGAATTCCTTGTTGGAATTTGATGAGCTATGCTCAAATAAAAGAGAGATTCAATCTTAGGAAGTGATTGAATCATAGAAATAATCAAATGAGCGTTAAGTGTTTAAGAATAGGATTAATGGTATATGCGGAATAAATGGGTTGAATCCGAATGGATTCTACCTTAAACACATTAATCCCTAAGGTTCTACATTGGTAAGAACCGAATTAGAACAAGTAAAATAAAGAGAGAATTTATAAGACTTTTGTATGATTTTATATCTCAAACTTGTTATTCTTTACAAATGAATGAACAACATATAAATAGGCCACACAACATAAATTTCACCGTTTGAAAATGTTACCGTTTGGAAATCCAAACGGTCGGATTTCATTTTAAATGTATCTGTGCCGCGGGTCACTTCCTCTCGGGATGCGGGACGAGGACAGGTCGCTGTCTGTGCCGATCCTCATGCAGATTAGTATGGGTCAACGCGGGGCAGAAAGTCAACGCTCGTCCCTCGTACTGATCTCGTCGGTGCTCGGTCAGTGTTCGTCCCACGCCTCGACGATCCATGTAGTGCGGGTCGAGAATCCTCGATGCCAAGTTTTCCCGCAGTATACGACCCGTTAACCCATTTAGGGTTCGCGCATTTATCTGTTTACCCGGACCGCGACCCGGTTTCTTCTTCTCGATCACAGGTTGTCCCGCGGCTGGATTCCTCGAAACCAGGCCGTACTGCGGGCAGCTTTCCTCGATCCAGACTGATCCGCAGATTGCATTACTCGATGCCAAACTGATCCGCGGGTAGTTCCTCGATGTCAGTCGGATCCGCATCCCGTAACTCGATCATTCACGTACTGCGGACCCGATTTCCTTCCCGCATCTTGATGATTCCCGATACGCGGTTGCATCCATCCGATGCTTGATTTCTTCGTTCCAAGGACTCGTCTTGATGATCCAAGCCTTGTTCTTCACGATCCAGGCCTTGGCCTTGATGGTCCAAGTCTTGGTCTTCATACTCCAATATGTGCCTTGTATTACACGTCTTGCGTCTTCTCGGTTCCGGTGTTGACTTTACCGAACCGTTCAATATTCGTACGTAGGCGATACTTGATTGATAATCCCTAAGCACTCCTCTTGTTCAATACTCCCCCTCAAGTCCATACGCAACACGATGAAGTGTGGACTTGGAAAGACAAGATGATGTGTTGCCTCATTAAAACCTTAGTAGGGAAAACCCATTGGGGCAAAACCTCTACTTAAGGAAAAAGAGTGCTCAACACATAATCAAGGGGACTTGAACAAGGACTCCATTTGTCGTGAATCCCTTGCCATTGTTCGGCTCCGATTCATCATACACAGGCTTGGCCGAGGCTCCTCCTCGGGCTTGCTCCGTGACAATATTCCGACCTTGGCATTGATGGCCTCGGTCATTCTTGAGCGGCTTCAACTCCGATACTCCCCCTCAAGCTTAGACGCCGTGAAACAAAGGCTAAGCTTGAACGATCGTTGAAGAACGCTTGACTTAGCTACGGCCAAGCTTCTTCTCTATTGCTTCCCGGGAACTTCTTTAAGCATATCTCATCATTGCATTTTTGAGTTCCTTAGATTCCCCTTATGGTCACACTCTTTCTCCTTTCTTCTTTTAAACCTTTTCGTCACGCCCAAAGAACTTTTGGATTCATCGTGATTTTAAATGCCTTGCATCCCACGGTTCTCTTCCCTTTGGTTCGGGTGGAGCTATGGTTCCTAGTGATCTTGCACTTCCAACCTTGCGAGTTCTCCTCCATTCGCCATTGAATTAAACTGATTTTGAAATGCCTTGCACTCCCTTCACGGTACCGTTCAAATAACATCTCATTCTCTTTTGTAGCCACTTGAACGGTCCGTCTTGCTTCTTTCTTCTCGCCCTCTCCTTTATTCCTCCGGGTGATACCATAACCAAGAACCGTTCCTCCTCTTCTTTAGCTCCTTGAACTTCATGTAGACAGCAATTTTCCTCAACGCCACGCCTAATCACCATCCGAAGCGTTTCACTCTCTTATAGCTCCCGAAATGACGTCAAAACAGTATCTTGCTCAACGCTTCTTCGCCTCCACAATGGAAGCATCTTTGGCTTCGTGAATGACTTCAAGATTGAGCTCCAAAGGCTCGTTGCTTCTCCATGAGTCTCTTGCGTGTGCCTCAAGATAAACTGTCACAACGACAAGTAATCTTCCCATTTTCCTCTTGATTGACCGTAAGAAAGAATGGCCTATATGTGCTCAATTCCTATCACCGAAAGTAACCAAGAATATTAATCAAGGAGAGTACTTAAGGATTTAATTATTCCTTAAGTTACTAATGGTGAATAAAAGAGTTACCGAAGGAAAATAATATTCGGGTAACTTTGGTAACTAGACCCCCGGGAAATGATGTATGCGCGGGAAGGAATGTTCGAGGCGCGGATCGGAGGAAGACCCAAGACGCGGATCCGCAGCATGTGATTCATCGAGGCGCAGGAAGGGTTCTCCCGACCCGCATTACGTGTTCTCGAGGCACGGATCGGAGGAAGACCCAAGATGCGGATCAGTCCCAACACGCATGAGGAGAAGCGTCCACTTGCGGTCCCCATTGATAATCTTACCGTTGGAGCTTCAAAGTGGTCCCAAACTCAATATTATTGTGTGGACCACAATCTGGTCAAGGAAAGAGACGTGGCACTCTTTATCACAAGATGCCAAAGTCACTTTAGGATTTGATCCTATCTTATTGCAACGGTCATATGTTGGATCATATCTCAATTTCCCTTTATATATGTGTATTCACTCGTTTGTAATAATTGACTTATTAATAAGAAAATCAGATTAAGAGTTCTTCATCTTTTCTCTTATTTATTTCAAGTTATTCCAAATGTAGATATTAGGGGTTTATGGGGTTTAGCGTGAGATTCATTTGAATCAAACCTATTTATGTTTAATCTCTCCTAATATCTCTTAATCTCTCTTAAATCTCTACTCTAAATCTGTTCTAATCTCTTTGTACTGTCATGAGCATTTCTTTGATTCATTCCTTCATAAAGGATGAATCTTGTGTTTATGTGAGCATTTGCTCATTATAATCTAACATGGTATCAGAGCATAAGCTCTTGGGTTAGATTGAATCATTATAAGGAGGTTTCCATTCTCCTTATGCGCTTAATCTAACACACACTCTAAACAATGATTCCGCTGTGCTTGTTATGGAAGAGATGCTTTGGAAAGATCTCTTCTTTGGTTGTTCTTTGGTTATCCTTTGGTTAATGTGTGATGTTGAAGACTCGGATCTATTGCTCGGAGAAAGCTAGATCTGAGATTGAAGAAAGAAGAAGAAGAAAGCTTGAAGCTTCCAAGTCTAAAGAAGAAGAAGGACAAAGTAGGAAGCTCACGGGTTGAAGAAAGAACAACGAGATCATACCTATGTTCTAATCCAAGAGCAAAGCTCGTTTCTTTGAAGAGAGGAAGCTCAAACAAGAAGGTGGTTCCCATAAAAAGGGAGTAAATTTCCAACCTTTGGAGCTAGTTGAAGAAGAAGCTCAAAGAAGAATGTGAAAGGGAGATATAACCCGACCTTGGAGCTGTCTTGAAGAAAATCCAATTGTGTTTGGAGCTTGGTCACTAGTGTGAAGCAAATGGGATTCAAGGGAAGAAAAACATTAAAGATTGGATCTTTCCCTCCCATGAAGCTCAAGGATGTTGTTTACTCTCAAGAAGCCTATGTTGGTGCGGTTAGATGAGAGAAGGATCGATTAGTTTGCTAGAGAAGAGGAATAGAATGCAAGTGGAGATTCTCAAATGGAGGTTCTTGGTAAGGTGAACATTGGGCCCGATGGGAGTCATGCCTTGGATTGCTTATTTGAGTTATTTCCTATCCTTACTCTCTTGGTGAAGTCATACTAAATGGATCCATGATCTAGCCTAAGAGGAACACATTCATGAGAATAGAGAATATTCTTAATCTACCCCTTTCTTTTACTTCAAAATCTTTTTATTCTCCTTTATTCTCCCCAATCTTTACAATCTTTACAATCTCTATATTCTCTAATTCTCTATTCTCAAAATAGTTTGGAATTATGCCTAAACACAAAATCAAACACTCACCCGAAACCCTCTTATTGTTCATGTTTTCTCTTGGTTTGGATCCTCTTGTGTTTGATGAGTTCCTTCGGTCCAAGTTGCTCTTCTTGATAAAAGCTTGCTATTTGTGTGAAACTTATCACCGGACCCTTATTCTTTATGCTGATAAGGTTTGAGCACTTATGGTCCATTCTTATCTTGGTAACATTGAAGAAAAGATTGATGTTGGTAACATTGAGGAAGTTTGGTGTTGGTAACATTGATTGGAGACATTGATGGGAATGGTTAGATTGCTTGGTGTTGTGTATTGGGTTGTTTTGTAGCGGTTCTTGTTTGATTGAGCTATGGAATCAATGCACACTCAAGAGACTCAAGGAAACACAACTAGTCTTTGGAGATTGATCAAGTCACGGTTCAAGATGTATGTGGAGATTAGACCGCTACAATTGGAGTGTGATGGAAGTCGATGGAGCTAATGTTTTGAAGAGTGTCCGATAAGAAAGCTATAAGAGATTGAGAAGCTTCGGATGGTGATGATAGCTTGGTGTAAAGGAAGGTTGTGTATCTTTGGAACTCAAAGAGCTAAGAAAGAGAAGAAATGGCGCTTGGTTTGTGGTTAAAACCGAAAGGAACATGGTGGAGGCCAATGGAAGTAGATGGAGTGTACTGTTCAAGACGGTCCGAAGCTAAGAAGAGATTAAAAATGCTTCGGATGGGAAGTTCAAGGGTGTGTTGTAAAGGTGTAATGGCAGTTCTAAGTCACACTAGTGTTTTGCGTGAATGGAGGAGAACTCACGAGGGTGTATGGCTTTCAAGCACAAGGACTTGGAAACTCTACCAAGGCGTGAATGGAGGAGACTCACGAGGTTGTATGGCTCTTGAATTGGGCACAAGGAACCGAAAGCTCCACCTTCGGATCATGAAGGTCCGGATTGATTAAGTGAGGTGTGAAGTATAAGGAGATCAAGAGATCCAACCACATCATCAAGAAGGAGGTGTGAAGTAGAAGGAGGTCAATTGATCCAACCACATCCTCAAAATATAAAAGGCTACTCTCTAAACTCTTACCCTTTTTCAATCTTTCAATTATAGATCATTTGGTTCTTTGATTGCTAGCTTGGTTCAAGATATGATTCAATGGTGTATAATTTAAGCTTCCTCTTGTTTGAACCTTGTTTAAGGTTTAATGAGGAGAAGATTGAAGTTGGCCGTGAATTCTTGAAGAAGCATCAAGGCTGAGTGATTCAAGAGGTGGTGCAAGATCGCTGGTTTTCAAGCTTAACCTTTGTGTTCACGATGACTAAGCTTGAGGGGGAGTATTAGAGAGGAAGCATCAAGAAGATGAGTAGAGCAGAGGCGAAAGAAGAGAAGCCGAGGTGAAGCTCAGGAGAAGATCAAGACCTTGATTGAATTCCCCTAGATCATTGAGTTGGTACTGTTTTTCCTTAGTAGAGTTTTATCCCATTGGGTTTTATCTACTAAGGTTTTAATGAGGCCTCTCCTTGTATCTCCAATTTCACACTTCACCTTGTTGTGAATGAACTTGAGGGGGAGTGTTAATCAAGGAGAGTACTTAAGGATTTAATTATTCCTTAAGTTACTAATGGTGAATAAAAGAGTTACCGAAGGAAAATAATATTCGGGTAACTTTGGTAACTTGACCCGAGGGAAAGAATGTATACGCAGAAAGGAATGTTTGAGGCGCGGATCGGAGGAGGACCCGAGACGCGGATCCGCAGCACGTGATTCATCAAGGCGCGAGAAGGATTCTCCCAACCCGCATTACGTATTCTCGAGGCACGGATCGGAGGAAGACCCAAGATGCGGATCAGTCCCAACATGCGTGAGGAGAAGCGTCCACTTGCGGTCCCCATTGATAATCTGACCGTTGGAGCTTCAAAGTGGTCCCAAACTCAATATTATTGTGTGGACCACAATCTGGTCAAGGAAAGAGACGTGGCTCTCTTTATCACAAGATGCCAAAGTCACTTTAGGATTTGATCCTATCCTATTGCAACGGTCATATGTTGGATCATATCTCAATTTCCCTTTATATATGTGTATTCACTCATTTGTAATAATTAACTTATTAATAAGAAAATCAGATTAAGAGTTCTTCATCTTTTCTCTTATTTATTTCAAGTTATTCCAAATGTAGATATTAGGGGTTTATGGGGTTTAGGGTGAGATTCATTTGAATCAAACCTATTTATGTTTAATCTCTCCTAATATCTCTTAATCTCTCTTAAATCTCTACTCTAAATCTGTTCTAATCTCTTTGTGCTCTCTTGAGCATTTCTTTGATTCATTCCTTCATAAAGGATGAATCTTGTGTTTATGTGAGCATTTGCTCATTAAAATCTAGCAAAGAATAGTGGTGATAAGGTTTTACACATATAGTAAGCTTTAAATAAGGGTGGTGGTCTTGGACCGAAAGGAAAGAAATAAAATGAAATAATTTGGAGTTTCGGTCTGGATTTAAATTGAAGCTTTAGAAATAGGAAAAGTGTTTTGGCTCAGTTTACAAACTGATTTTGAGAGAATAGTAACAAGAGATTTAGTAACCGAATATTTGAAAGAGTAGAAAGATTTGAGAGATTTGGAAGATTTTGGAGAATTTCGGACAAGTATAGCGGACAAGTATAGCATCCCAAAGGGATAAGTATTTCGGACAAGTATAAGTTTGTGAAACCGGAATTTACATCGGTTCACTTCAAGAATACTCAAGTAAGCAATCTCATTCTCTTATTAGCTTATCTTGGACAAAGACGAGTTCTTGACTCGGAAACATAGAGCTACAATGGTTCGTAAAATGGAGAGCATCAATGGCTTTTCCTTGAATTAAGAGAATCGGGAAAATAGAATTTCAAATTTTCCAACGGTTCAAAAATGATCGGAATGAGAGATTTAGTAACCAAGTGTTTAGTGACCAAGATTTTAAGAACCAAAGATTTAGTAACCAAAGTATTTCGAATTTAGAAAGAATCGGGAAAAGAGAATTTCGAATTTTCCCGAATGGTTCTTTTCTTTTAAATCTTCACCGAATGAACATGGTGACCAAGATTCAATCTAACTAACCCAAGAGCTTATGCTCTAATACCATGTTGGAATTTGATGAGCTATGCTTAAATAAAAGAGGGATTCAATCTTAGGAAGTGATTGAATCATAGAAATGCTCAAATGAGCTTTAAGTGTTTAAGAATGGGATTAATGGTAAATGCGGATTACATGGGTTGAATCCGAATGGATTCTACCCTAAACATATTAATCCCTAAGGTTCTACATTGTTAAGAACCGAATTAGAACAAGTAAAATAAAGAGAGAATTTATAAGACTTTTGTATTATTTTATTTCTCAAACTTGTTATTCTTTACAAATGAATGAACAACATATAAATAGGCCACACAACATAAATTTGACCATTTAGAAATCCAAACGGTCGGATTGCATTTTAAATGTATCCGTGCCGCGGGTCACTTCCTCTCGGGATGCGGGACAAGGATAGGTCGCTGTCTGTGCTGATCCTCGTGCGGATTAGTATGGGTCAACACGGGACAGAAAGTCAACGCGTGTCCGTCGTACTGATCTCGTCGGTGCTCGGTCAGTGCTCGTCCCACGCCTCGACAATCCATGTACTGCAAGTCGAGAATCCTTGATGCCAAGTCTTCCCACAGTACACGACCCGTTAACCTATTTAGGGTCCGCGCGTTTATCTGTTTACCCGGACCGCGACCCGTTTTCTTCTTCTCGATCACAGGCTGTCCCGCGGCTGGATTCCTCAATTTCAGGCCGTACCGCGGGCAGTTCCTCAATGTCAGTCGGATCCGCATCCCGTAACTCGATCATTCACGTACTGCGGACCCGATTTCCTTCCCGTATCTCGATGATTCCCGATACGCGGTTGCATCCATCCGATGCTAGATTTCTTCTTTCCAAGGATTCGTCTTGATGATCCAAGCCTTGTTCTTCACGATCCAAGCCATGGCCTTGATGGTCCAAGTCTTGGTCTTCATACTCCAATTTGTGCCTTGTATTACATGTCTTGGGTCTTCTCGGTTCTGGTGTTAAATTTACCGGACCGTTCAATATTCGTACTTAGGCGGTACTTGATTGATAATCCCTAAGCACTCATCTTGTTCAATATTCCCTTAGATCATTGAGTTGGTACTCTTTTTCCTTAGTAGAGTTTTATCCCAATGTGTTTTATCTACTAAGGTTTTAATGAGGCCTCTTCTTGTATCTCCAAGTTCATCCTTCACCTTGTTGCGTATGAACTTGAGGGGGAGTGTTAATCAAGGAGAGTACTTAAGGATTAATCTTTCCTTAAGTTACTAATGTAGAGTGTTCGAGACTGGGTGAATGATGGTCTAATGCGGTCATGCCTTGGAGAAGCTAGGCTGTATCAAGTAGAAGGTAGGCTGCACGAGGTATGGTTGAGAACGCATCAAGAAGATGCTTGGATACTCGGACAGTCGGATGCTCGACCCGCAGAACAAATTGGCATCGAGGAGCCCGATATGCGAGACGATGGAAACCAACCCGCAGGACGAGAGAAGACGTGGGACAATGCGATACGCCGGACGGACAGTCCACTCGACCCATGGGACGAAGGAATACGCGGATCAGTATACTCCGCGTGAGTTAAGTCACGGGAAAGAATTCCCGAGTGGTCCCGCGGTTTGAAATGAAGATGACTGTTTAAAGATAAGGTCTTGGATGCTTTTGGAAAAGCAAAGGACCACCTTATCCATCCATAAAGCAAATGCACTTTATGTTGTCATCCTCTCCAAAGTTCTGATTTTATTATCTCTATATATATTTGTAATCTTTCCTTTGTAAACATTAACTTATCATTGAATAAAAATCAGTTCATATCAAATGTAGATTAAAGAGAAAAACCGTGTTTAGGGTGAGCTCCTTTAGGATCAAACCCATTTATGTTTTATCTTTCATAAACCTCATCTAATCTACTCCAAATCTCTCATAATCTGTTCTAAACTCATTCTAAACTGTTTTGGCTCAGTTGAGCTTTTCTTATGGATTCAATCTCTCTAAAGGTTGAATCCTTGTTTGAATAACCCATAAGAACCCTAAAATCTAACAATAAGAACCCTAAAATCTAACAGAGGAGGCCGGTCATGATGAATTTCCGGTAGATCTAAAACAAGATCAAGAGGGAAATGAGGAAGTGGTCCGGACAATGGAACTCCGGAGGTAGAAGTTCAAGAAGTGATTGTCGAACCGGTTCTACGAAGAAGCACAAGACTAAAGAAGGATCCCTTTCAATGGAAAGAGAGTCGAGTTTACTTCAATAATGAAGCCGTAGCTCATCCTATCCAAGCGGTGTGTTCACTTGCCTTTTTACCTTCTTCTCATAGGGCATTTGAGTTCAAGATAGATGAACATACCATTCGTAAAACTTATGAGGAAGCTATGGAAGATGAGCATTGGGTAGAAGCGGTTGACAAAGATGTTGGGGCTATTGTTGATGTTAATCAAACAGAGTGCTTAAGAGTGATTAATCAGTTATCATCTCTTAAGTTACTAAAGTGAATAAAGAGTTACCACGGTGAAATAATATGTTCGGGTAACTTTGGAAAGGTGGATCGATACGCGAAACAAAGTGGAGCGGATCGGTACATGTTCTAAGACGCGGATCAGTTTGGTTATAAGGAACGAGGGACCCGGGGATCAGTCAAGGCATGATACGCGGGACAAGATAACACGCGGATCAGTGCATGTGTTGGATCCGCGGTACGGGAGACAAGCGGATCAGTTTATCCGAGGCGTGGAGAGAAACGTTCAAGTGGTCCCGGTACCAAAAAGAGCCGTTGGACCACCTTGGACTAATCTGATTCAAAAAGAGAGAGTTGGACCACAAGTTGGACCACAATGCTTTATGTCACCATCTCTTTTCACTTTGGGACCACTTTTCCCTCTCTCTTTGATCTGATTCCAACGGTCATATTTATTAGAGAGGAAGCATGAAGAGAAGAGCAAGGCCGAGGCAAGAGAAGAGAAGCGGAGGACCGAAGCTCAACAAGAAGAACAAGACCTTGATTGAATTCCCCTAGATCATTGAGTTGGTACTCTTTTTCCTTAGTAGAGTTTTATCCCAATGGGTTTTATCTACTAAGGTTTTAATGAGGCCTCTCCTTGTATCTCCAAGTCCACACTTCACTTTGTTGTGTATGAACTTGAGGGGGAGTGTTAATCAAGGAGAGTACTTAAGAGTGATAATTCTATGATCAACTCTTAAGTTACTAATAGGTGAATAAGTGTGTCCAAGACTCGGTGAATGATGGTCTAGTGCGGTCATGCCTTGGATAAGCTAGGCCACATCAAGTAGAAGCTAGGCCATACCAAAGAGAGACGAGGACGCATAAAGGAAGAGCTAGGCCGCATCAAGTGAGTGGCGGTCTAAGGCGATCACCTAAAGAGAAGTTAAGGTCGGCATCAAGGAATATGGATCAGTCATCAAGACGCGGGAAAGAATGGAGACGCGGGAAGCTCTCGACCCGCGAAACGGAGTGGCATCGAGGAAGCTCGATACGCGGGACGAAGCGAGATGCGGATCAGTTTGGACACGGTGCCGTTCTCCAAGTGGTCCCGAGTCCAATTCAAATATGTGACCACTTGTAGATAAGGTTTTGGATCAGATTGAAGAAAAGCAAAGGACCACATCACTTTATCACAAAAAGCCAAATGTTGCTTTATGTCATTTTCCATAAAGACCAACGGTCATATTAGGATTATGGGATCTGATTCCCAATCCTACTTTCCTTTATATATATGCATCTCTTTCATTGTAATTATTAACTTGTTCTTAATTAAGAAAAATCAGATTCAAGTTCATCTCCTTCTCTCTTTTACTTAAGCAAAATCTGATTATACAAAATGTAGATTAGAGGAGAGTAAACGTATTTAGGGTGACATCCATTTAGGATTGAACCCACTCCTTCTTCATATAATCTCTCTTAAAACTCTCTTAAATCTCTTCTTAATTCTGTCCGAATCTCTCTTTGCTCATTTGAGCCATTCTTTGATTCATTCCCTATCAAAGGATGAATCTTGTGTTTGTGTGAGCATTTTCTCATCAAAATCTAACAATATTGGCCTTGGTTTCTCTATTTATAGCTTGGTTTATTCATTGTAAACATTAACTTGTTCTTAATAATAAAATCAGATTCAAGTTCTTATCTCTCTCTTCCTTTATTCAAAATCAGATTACTAAAGAGGTATACATTAGGAGATTAAGTGTTTAGGGTGATATCCATTTGGATTGAACCCATTTATGTTTCTATCTTTTATAAATCTCTCCTAATCTTTTCTTAATATCTCATAATATGATCTAATCTCTATTGGCTCATTTGACCATTTTATGATTGAATCACTTCCTAAAGATTGAATTTTTCTCTTTTACTCACGCATGAGCTTTCAAATTCTATCATGGTATCAGAGCATAAGCTCTTGGGTTAGTGATTTGGAGAATTCGGTTTCTTAAAAATGTTAGATTGAATCGTTATAAGGAGGTTTCCATTCTCCTTATGCGCTTAATTAATCTAACACACATTCTAAACACATTTTCCGCTGTACAAGAGAAAGCTCGAAGCTTTCATTTGATCATGAAAAAGAAGAAAGATTGAAGCTCTCAAGAAGAAAGAAGAAGAAGCTCTCGGGACAGAAATGGAGGAAGATAGGGAAGTTTTTGTTCTTCATTCCCTTGAAGCTCATGAAGATAAAGTCTTTGTTCTTGAGTGAATGGACCGTGGTTTTCCGCTGCGAGAAGGAGATGCTCGAAGCTCTCCGAAGAAAGAAGAAGAAGAAAGCACGATGCTTTCCGAATGAAGAAGAAGGAAGCTCAAAGCTTTCCCATGGAAGGAGAATGGAGAAGCGTCTCACGGGTTAAAGGAGATCTTACCCGTGAGAAGAAGCTCGTTCCTTTGAAGATGACACTCATGAGAAGAAGGTGATGAATTTACACCTTTGGATTCCATTGTTGAGATTCAAGTAAGCTACAAGAGATTGAGATGCTTGCTTGTGAAAAACCCAAGTGTGGAGCTTGATCACTAGTGTGAAGCAAATGGGATTCAAGGGAAGAAAACCATTAAAGATTGGATCTTTCCCTTTCCCATGAAGCTCAAGGATGTTGTTTACTCTCAATAAGCCTATGTTGGTGCGGTTAGATGAAGGAAGGATCGAAATGGTTTACATGAGAAGAGGAGAAGATTGAAATCGTGGAGAGATTCAAATGAAGACACTCGGGAAAGATGTTGTCCGGCCGGCGACATTCCAACCATGGATGCTACTTTGGGTTAATCTTAATCCTTATCTCTCTTGTTAATACTTATGGTTGATGAATCCATGATCTAGCTTAAGGGAAACACATTCATGAGGATAGAGAACGTTTCTTAAATCTACCCATTTCTTACACTTAAAATCTCTCTATTTTTTTTCTTTATACTCTTCAAAATCTTGATACTCTTTAGTTCTCTATTCTCAAACAGTTTGGAATCAAGCCTAAACACAAAACCTAAACACAAACCTGAATCCTAAAGCTTGTGGTTACTCTCGGTTGGAATTGTGATTGTCTTGTGTTCTAAAATGTTTCCTTTCGGTCCAAGTCCTCATTCTCTTACTAAAAGTTCCTCTTATGTGTAAAACTTATCACCGGACCCTTATTATCTAAGGTGATAATGTTTGAGCATCTAAGGTCCATTCTTGATTGGTAACATTGATGTTTGGTGTTCGTAACATTGAGAAAGTTTGGTGTTGGTAACATTGATGGTAATGGTTAGATTGCTTGGTGTTGTGTATTGGGTTGTTTTGTAGCGGTTCTTGTTTGATGGAGCTATGGAATCAATGCACACTCAAGAAATTCAAGGAGATGCAACTAGCCTTTGAAGATCAATCTTGAAGTCATTCATGAGGCTAAAAGAGATTGAGAATGCCCAAAATCATGAATGGTGAAGAAGGGTTGAACAAGCTACTGTTTTGACGTTGTTCGAAAGCTAAAAGAGATTGAGAAGCTTCGGATGGTGATTAGGCGCCAGTAAAGGAAGGTTGTGTATACATGGAACTCAAGGAGCCAAGGGGGAGAAATGGAATGGTACTTGGTTGTGGTAACCGGAAGGATCAAGAGGAAGCCATGAGAAGAAGATTGAAGCTTGAGATGGAATGATTCAAAAGGGTGTGATAAGAAGATGTGAATGGCGGTTCCAAGTCACACTAGTGCTTTGCGTGAATGGAGGAGAACTCACGTGGGTGTGTGGCTTTCAAGCACAAAAACCCGAAAACTCTACCAAGGCGTGAATGGAGGAGAACTCACGAGGTTGAATGGCGTATAGCACAAGGAACCGAAAGCTCCACCTTTGGATCATGAAGATCCGAATCAATCAAAGGAGGTGTGAAGTATAAGGAGATAAAAGAATCCAACCACATCATCCAAATCAAAAGGGCTACTCTCTAAACTCAACTCTCATTTTAATTTATGTTAATTTCATTACCTTAGTTCAAGTTCCTTCTATGAAGTCTTAAATCGTTGAACATCTAAAACTTTGATATTCCTCATGGCACATACTTAATCTTTTCTTCTTTATAACTTGTTTAAGGGTAAAGGAGTCCATGAGAGCCTCAAAGAAGTACAAGATAGCGAGGAAAGATTCATAAGAAGAGAAATCAAGTCAAAGAAGGGCTAAAGGAATGAGGAAAACTTGAAGTGCAGCCGGATTTATATCAAACCGACGCAAGTCAATTGCGTATTGCAAGCTTAGCCTTTGGTCCTTAAGGCGTCCCAACGACTAAGCTTGAGGAGGAGTATTAGAGAGGAAGCATGAAGAGAAGAGCATGGCCGAGGCAAGAGAGGAGAAGCCGAGGACCGAAGCTCAACAAGAAGAACAAGACCTTGATTGAATTCCCCTAGATCATTGAGTTGGTACTCTTTTTCCTTAGTAGAGTTTTATCCCAATGGGTTTTACCTACTAAGGTTTTAATGAGGCTGTTGGAATTTGATGAGCTATGCTCAAAATAAATGAGAGATTCAATCTTAGGAAGTGATTGAATCATAGAAATGCTCAAATGAGCTTTAAGTGTTTAAGAATGGGATTAATGGTAAATGTGGAATAAATGGGTTGAATCCGAATGGATTCTACCCTAAACACATTAATCCCTAAGGTTCTACATTGGTAAGAACTGAATTGGAACAAGTAAATAAAAAGAGAATTTATGAGACTTTTGTATGATTTTATTTCTCAAACTTGTTAATCTTTACAAATGATTTTTACAACCTTTAAATAGAAAAAAAAATAAAAGGTTCAAGTGACCGTTTGAAATGTTACCATTTGAAAATTCAAACGGTCGGATTGGTCACGGACCGATCCATGAGTTCTAAGCCGCGGGTTACTATTTCTGGATCCGCGGGATGATGATCTGTCGCTGTCTGCGCCGATCCTTGTGCGGTATGGGTTGGTCAACGCAGGACAAAAAAGTCAACGCGCGTTCCTCGTACTGATCTCGTCAGTACTCGACCCGCGCCTCGACGACACACAAACCGCGGGTCCATTTCCTCGATGCCAAACGTTCCCGCGGTACACGACCCATTTACCCGAATAGGGTCCGCGTGTTTATCCGTTTATCCGGTACCGCGACCCGGTTTCTTCTTCTCGATCACAGGCAGTCCCGCGGCTGGATTCCTCGATGCCAGACAGTACCGCGGGCAGCTTTCCTCGATCCAGACTGATCCGCGGATTGCATCACTCGATGCCAAACTGATCCGCGGGCAGTTCCTCGATGTCAGTCGGATCCGCATACCGTGACTCGATCTTTCACGTACCGTAGACCCGATTTCCTTCCCGCGTCTTGATGATTCCCGATACGTGGTTGCATCCATCCGATGCTTGATTTCTTCATTCCAAGGACTCGTCTTGATGATCCGAGCCTTGTTCTTCATGATCCAAGCCTTAGCCTTGATGGTCCAAGTCTTGGTCATCATACTCCAATTTGTGCCTTGTATTACACGTCTTGGGTCTTCTCGGTTCCGGTGTTGACTTTACCGAACCGTTTAATATTCATACTTATGCGATACTTGATTGATAATCCCTAAGCACACATCTTGTTCAATATTCCCCCTTAAGTCCATACGCAACACGGTGAAGTGTGGACTTGGAGAATCAAGATGATGGTCTCATTCAAAACTTGGTAGCGAAAACCCTTTGGGACAAAACCACTACTAAAGAAAAAGAGTGCCAATCATAATGATGAGGGGACTTGAACAAGGGACTTCATTCTTCGTGGATCCCTTGCCATTGTTCGGCTTCGGTCCATCTTACACGGGCTTGGCCGAGGTTCCTCCTCGGGCTTGCTCCGTGACATAATTCCGACCTTGGCATTGATGGCCTTGGTCTTGAACGGCTTCAACTCCAATACTCCCCCTCAAGCTTAGACGTCGTGAAACAAAGGCTAAGCTTGAACGACCGCCAAAGAACGCTTGACTTAGCTACGGCCAAGCTTTTCCTCTATTGCTTGTCGAGAACTTCTTTAAACATATCTAATCATTGCATCTTTGAGCTCATTAATTCTCCTTATGGTCACACTCCTTCTTGTTCTCCTTTAAACCGTTTATCAAGAGGTTCAAAGAAAATACTAAGTATTAGATTTTACCATAAAGTCTAAGTAAGCATAGATAACAACCAAGATAGCATTTCAATAGTTCAAATTAAATGGGACTAGCAAATAAATTTAAATAGGGAGTTGTAGAGATAGCCTTTAATGATCGGATTCTTGATCCGTCTTGATGAAACTCGGATTCTTTGATCCGGCGATGATCAGTTGTGGTTTCCTCTTCTTTGCCACACTGTCTTATTGAACTTTGGGTTCTTTGACCCGTGGTGTTGGAGATGACACCTTGTTGAAGATAGAATTCGGATTCTTTGATCCGTGACTTGAAGAGACTTGGATTCTTCTATCCGGTCCCGGTGGAGTTATGGTTCCTTGCGTCTTTGCACATTCAACCTTGCGAGTTCTCCCCCATTCGCCTAAAACGCCCAAAGAACTTTTGGATTCATCGTGATTTTAAATGCCTTGCATCCCACGGTTCTCTTCCCTTTGGTATGGGTGGAGCTATGGTTCCTAGTGATCTTTCACTTCCAACCTTGCGAGTTCTCCTCCATTCGCCATTGAATTAAACTGATTTTGAAATGCCTTGCACTCCCTTCACGGTACCGTTCAAATAACATCTCATTCTCTTTTGTAGCCACTTGAACGGTCCGTCTTGCTTCTTTCTTCTCGGCCTCTCCTTTGTTCCTCCGGTTGATACCATAACCAAGAACCGTTCCTCCTCTTCTTTATCTCCTTGAACTTCATGTAGACAGCAACTTTCCTCAACGCCACGCCTAATCACCATCCGAAGCGTCTCACTCTCTTATAGCTCCCGAAATGACGTTAAAACAGTAGCTTGCTCAACCCTTCTTCGCCTCCACAATGGAAGCATCTTTGGCTTCGTGAATGACTTCAAGATTGAGCTCCAAAGGCTTGTTGCTTTTCCATGAGTCTCTTGCGTGTGCCTCAAGATAAGTGGTCACAACGACAAGTAATCTCCCCATTTTCCTCTTGATTGACCGTAAGAAAGAATTGTAAGATTTGCGGAAGATTAAGAGAGTAGATTAGAAGAATTATCAAGAGTAAAGGAAGATTAGGGTTCTTGGAAACCCATGGAGAATAAAGTAGTATGAACTTGGTTCCTTTTATTCAAGATTATTCAAAACAAGGTAAAGTTACATCAATAAATAGAAACCTTAAACTAGCCGTTTTTGGGATGAAGGATGATGACATAAAGTGAAAGAAAAGATCGCATCCTTATCCGATCGGGTGACCGTACGGCACTGACGGTTGAACGGTAAAGGACACGGGTCACACGTGTGTCCAGGCTGTCCCGCGTCTCCAAAGGATCGGATCAGTACGGAACTAAGAAACGACACCGTTTCTGGATAACACGCGAGTGGATCCGCGTGTTTATCCGAAAAGGATCTGACCCGGTTCGCAACACCCATTTCGCACTCGTCCGTCTCTCGTCCTTCTCTCGACTCGCGCCTTGGTAATCCTCGACCTGTCTCTCTATAGCCGACCGTCCCGTGAGTACCTCCTCGATGCCGGACCTGCCCGCGGGTGTTAGAATTTGCAGAATTAGACTTAGAGAATTAGGAGAATTAAAGATTTAGAGAGAATGAGAGATTAGGAGAATATGAACTTGATAATAAAATTATTCAAGATAATATTACAAATGTGATTTACAATGTTTAAATAGACTTTAGGAGGATCTAAAAGGGGAATGAGATCGTTTGAATCAAACGGTCAAATTGATTCAAACGGCTTAGACGGATAGTAACGGGATGTCACTATCAGACTCGATCTGCGGGTCGAGGAGACGTCGATGTCACTCGAATCCCTCGTGACATCGGGATGGTCAACGCGGGTCAATACTCGGGAAAGTCAAACCCGCGTCTTCCTCGATACCTGGTCAATCCGCGGTACGTGTTTCCTCAATGCCAGCACATCCGCGTCTCGATCACTCACGTCCAGCACTATGTGACCTGTTTACCCGGAAGGGGATCCACGCGTTTATCCGTTTACCCAGTACGCGACCCGACTCTACGCCTCGATGCCTGATCATCCCGCGGGTAAGTTTTATTGATGCCGACACGTCCCGCGGTCCGAATCCTTCGATGCTTGGATGACCCGCGTATCACTCGATGCCAGTTTGTTCCGCGGGCCTGATACTCCCAATTGTCGACTGTCCCGCGGTACGCATCTCTTGATGCCATTACGTACCGCGGGTCCGATCCTTCCAATAACAATTTCCTCCTTTTTATTTACCTTGGGTATTTTACCCATGGTATTTTATTCTCATGACCAATAGCGGGTTCCTCCTCGATGCCAGACTCACCCGCGGGTTGCTCCCGGTACCGAACTGATCTGAGACACACCATTCCTTCATCCGAACTTTATTTTATTTTGATAACTTATTTCCCTTAGTCTCAATGTGAGTCCTAAGGTCAATACTCCCCCTCATGTTAAACATAAAGAATTTATGCTTAACTTGGACCGCTCACAATCATCACCTCATTAAAAACCTTAGTAAAGAAAACCACGTGGGACAAACCTTTACTAAGGGAAAAAGAGTATGATAATTGCAAGCAAGGGGTCTTCTCATGGATGTGTAAGATCCACAAGTCCAAGTTTGCTCAAAATGTGATTGTAAACTTTAAGACTTACTGCCTTGGTGAACACATCCGCCAATTGATCTTCACTCCTCGTAAAGCATGGTATTGTCCATCCATGCTCAATCTTCTCTTGAACCTTGTGGTAATCGATCTCAATATGCTTTGTCCTTTCATGGAAAACCGAGTTGGTCGCAATGTAGATTGCGGCTTGATTGTCACAATGCATTACCATTGGCTTATCCATCTCAATTCCCAAGTGAGCTAAGATCCCTCTCAACCAAGTAAGCTCATTTGTCAATTTCTTCATGGCCCTATACTCGGCCTCCGCACTTGAGCATGAGACCCCTTTTTGCTTTTTAGTCCTCCAAGTGACCAAGTTCCCGCCAATAAAAGTGCAATATCTGGTTGTAGATCTTCTATCGTTTCTATCACCGACCCAATCCGCATCACAATAACCAACCACATCGGAGCTCTCATTATTCCCCATCCAAACTCCTAGACCCGAACTATCTTTCAAGTATCTAAGAATCCTCTCGACCATTTGCCAATGACACACCGTCGGTTTTTGCTTATGTTGACTAATTTGATTTACCGCAAAACTTATATTCGGCCTTGTGAGACACAAATAGATCAATTTTCCCATAAGTCGTCTATATCTTGATGGATCTTCGTATGGCTCATTCTCTTTCTCCCCCTTTCGATCGCCCTTATAACCTTCTTCTAATGGGGTTTTAGCCGACTTAGCTCCAAGCTTCCTGGTTTCTTTCAACAAATCCAATGTGTACTTCCTTTGGGAAATATGCAATCCATTCTTGAATCGACACACCTCAATCCCAAGAAAATACTTTACTTCTCCGAGATATTTCATTTCAAATACCGAGTTAAGAAAGTCCTTTGTGTCTTGAATCACTTGCTTATCACTCCCGGAGATGATCATATCATCCACATAGATCAAAACAACAACTATCCCATTCGGTCCTTGAAGTGTGAAGAGGGTGTGGTCTAGCTCACATTTCTTGAATCCTCTTTCCTTTAGTGTTGAGCTAAGCTTCTTGTACCACGCTCTTGGTGATTGTTTCAACCCATAGATGGCCTTATTTAGCTTGAGAACCTTTCCGGGAGCTATAGAGGTCTCAAGGCCGGGTGGTGGTGTCATATACACTTCCTCCTCAAGATCTCCTTATAAGAAAGCGTTCCTCACATCCATTTGCAATAAATCCCAATCTAAGTTTGCCGCCAAAGAGAACACAACTCTCACCGTGTTAAGCTTTGCAACCGGAGCAAATGTATCCGTGTAATCATCCCCATACGTTTGGGTAAATCCACTAGCCACCAACCTAGCCTTATACCTCTCAAGATCACCATTACTCAAGTACTTTATCGTGAATACCCATTTGGAACTCACGGTTCTTTTGCCTTTGGGAAGATCCGCTTCATCCCAAGTATGGTTTTTGACCATAGCTGCAACCTCATCATCTACCGCCTCTACCCAATGCTCATCTTCCATAGCATCCTCATATGTCTTAGGAATAGTATACTCATCTATTTTTGTCACAAAGGCACTATGAGAAGAAGGTAAGAGGGCAAGCGAACACACCGCTTGGATTGGATGAGCTACGACTTCATTGTTGAAATAAACACGGCTCTCTTTCCATTGAGAGGGGTCTTTCTTTAGTCTTGTGCTTCTACGCAAAACCGGCTCTAAAACCTCTTCTTGAATCTCAACATCCGGAGCTACCTCTTGACCTTGTCCTTGTTCTACCGAGGCTTCATCATGGCTGGCTTCCTCTTGGATTGAGTCTTGAATCCCATTCTCTTGAACCAAATCTTGAGCTACCTCCTCTTGAACCGGTAGAGTATTGTTTTGATTACCCATATTGTCTCTTGGCTCATGATTCCCAAGGTTTTGAAGAATGAATCGCAAGTTTGAGCCAAGGTCCGACGAGGTAGCTATTTCACTCAAGTCACCATGATCTTTGACATCATAGAACCCTTGATTCTCGATGAACTTCACATCTCGAGACACAAAAGTCTTCCTTGAGCTCGGGTCATAACATTTGTATCCTTTTTGCGTTGTAGAATATCCAAGGAAGATGCATCTTGTACTCTTTGGTTCTAGCTTGTCCCTTAGTTTCCTAGGCACCAAAACAAAACAAACACACCCAAAAACTCTCAAATGATCAAGAAAGGGTTTAGTCTTATTAAGTACCTCAAATGGTGAGATGTCATCAAGTCTCTTTGTAGGTGTCTGATTTATCAAGTAGCAAGCGGTCATGACCGCATCTCCCCAAAATCTTCTTGGCACATTCATAAGGAACATCATGGCTCTTGAAACCTCCATTAGGTGCCGATTGTTCCTTTCGGCCACACCGTTTTGTTGAGGAGTGTATGGACAAGTCGTTTGATGAACAATGACGAATTTAGCTAGGTGGTCTAGAAATTTGTTGCTCATATATTCACCACCATTATCTGTTCTAAAAATCTTAATCTTGACATTGTAGCTGTTAGCAATATAAGCTTGGAAGTTCTCAAATGCATCAAGGACTCTATCTTTCGAGGGTAAAAGAGTAAGCCATGTATATTTTGATTTTTCATCAATGAATGTGACAAAGTATTTATTGTTATCTCTAGATGAGCAAGGTGAGGTCCAAACATCTGAATGCACAAGGTCAAAGCAATTTTCATAAACAGTAGATGATTTAGTAAAAACTAATTTGCAATGTTTTCCGAGAATACAAGATTCACAAGACAAATGATCAAAAGAGACATTGGGAAGCATTATTTCAAGAGCCCGGGAATGGGGATGCCCTACTCTAGCATGCCATATTACATTATTCGCTACTCCTAAACAAGATTGAAATCGAAAAACACTAGATGAGCTTGGTGATAAATCTTCTAAGACATAGAGATCATCCTTGGTACCACCACCTCCTATCACTTTCCTGGATTCAATATCCTGAAAATGGAAGTCATTAGGACTAAAGATTGCATAACAATTCAAGTCACTAGTCATTCTTTTAACCGAGAGCAAATTAGATTCAAAGTTCGGCATGTAAAACGCTCTAGAGTTTTTATTAAACAAGTTCAAGTTTCCAATTCCTTTAATAGGTATATCTTCACCATTTGCAATCATCACATTTCCTCTAGAAGGTTTCAATTTCTCAAGCAAGTTTAGTTACTAATCATATGGTGAGAAGCACCCGAATCAACCACGAGAGAGTTACTAGGTCTACGAGTATAAAAAGTTTTACCGCACTCCTTGAGTGATGCAATTGACTTGATTAGAGATTCCAAGTCGGATTTCCTCACGTACTCGCCATGGTTGGACTCGTCTCCTTGCTTGGAAGATCCGGTTCCACCTTGGTCTTGCTTTGCCGAAGTGTAGTTGGCTCTTGAGTAGCCCTTTGAGTAACCCGGTCTTGGTAGTGGCCGAAGGTGTGGAAACCTTAAACTAGCCGTTTTTGGGATGAAGGATGATGACATAAAGTGAAAGAAAGGATCAGATCCTTATCCGATCGGGTGACCGTACGGCACTGACCGTTGAACGGTAAAGGACGCGGGTCACACGTGCGTCCAGGTTGTCCCGCTTCTCCAAAGGATCGGATCAGTACGGAACCGAGAAACGACACTGTTTCTGGATAACACGCGAGTGGATCCGCGTGTTTATCCGAATAGGATCCGACCCGGTTCGCAACACCCATTCTGCACTCGTCCGTCTCTCGTCCTTCTCTCGACCCGTGCCTCGGTAATCCTTGACCTGTCTCTCGATAGCCGACCGTCCCGTGAGTACCTCCTCGATGCCAGACCTGCCTGCAGGTTCCTCCTCGATGCCAGACTCACCCGCGGGTTGCTCCCGGTACCGAACTGATCCGAGACAAACCATTCCTTCATCCGAACGTTATTTTATTTTGATAACTTATTTCCCTTAGTCTCAATGTGAGTCCTAAGGTCAATAAGAATGGCCTATATGTGCTCAATTCCTATCACCGAAAGTAAACAAAAATAGTGGTGATAAGATTTTACACATATAGTAAGCTTTAAATAAGGGGAAGGTCTTAGGCCGAAAGGAAAGAAATAGTTACGAAATTTGGGGTTTCGGTCCGAATTTAAATTGAAGCTTTTAGAAATAGGGAAAAGTGTTTAGGCTCAGTTTACAAACTGATTTTGAGAATAGAAGATTTTGAAGAATATCGAACAAGTATAGCGGACAAGTATAGCATCCCAAAGGGATAAGTATTTCGGACAAGTATAAGTTTGTGAAACCGGAATTTACATCGGTTCACTTCAAGAATACTCAAGTAAGCAATCTGATTCTCTTATTAGCTTATCTAGGACAAAGACGAGTTCTTGACTCAGAAATAGAGAGCTACAATGGCTCGTAAAATGGAGAGCATCAAAGGCTTTTCCTTGAATTAAGAGAATCGGGAAAATAGAATTTCAAATTTTCCAACGGTTCAAAAATGATCGGAATGAGAGATTTAGTAACCAAGTGTTTAGTGACCAAGATTTTAAGAACCAAAGATTTAGTAACCAAAGTATTTCGAATTTAGAAAGAACCGGGAAAAGAGAATTTCAAATTTTCGCGAACGGTTCTTTTCTTTTAAATCTTCATCGAATGAATCATGGTGACCAAGATTGATTTGCAGCAGAAAACAAGTCTCTCAATTTGAGAGAGACAAACAACCAAAGACTTTATCTTTGGAAGAAAGATTTTAAATTTTGAAAAATCGACAAGAACCCGGAAAATGAGGATTTCAAAATTCCGAATGATTTTGAAAGGGATTCTTGTTTGCAGCGGAAATAGGATTTAACCAAGAGCTTATGCTCTGATACCATGTTGGAATTTGATGAGCTATGCTCAAAATAAAAGAGAGATTCAATCTTAGGAAGTGATTGAATCATAGAAATGCTCAAATGAGCTTTAAGTGTTTAAGAATGGGATTAATTGTAAATGCGGAATAAATGGGTTGAATCCGAATGGATTCTACCCTAAACACATTAATCCCTAAGGTTCTACATTGGTAAGAACCGAATTAGAACAAGTAAAATAAAAACAGAATTTATGAGACTTTTGTATGATTTTATTTCTCAAACTTGTTAATCTTTACAAATGATTTTTACAACCTTTAAATAGAAAAAAGGTCCAAGTGACCGTTTGAAAATTCAAGCGGTCGGACTGGTCACGGACTAATCTGTGTGTTCTAAGCCGCGGGTTACTGTTTCTGGATCCGCGGGATGATGATCTGTGCGCCGATCCTCGTGCGGTATGGGTTGGTCAACACGGGAAAGAAAAGTTAACGCGCGTTCCTCGTAATGATCTCGTCTCTTTTCGACCCGCACCTCGATGACACACGTACCGCGGGTCCAATTCCTCGATGCCAAACCTTCCCGCGGTACACGACCCGTTTACCCGAATAGGGTCCGCGTGTTTATCCGTTTACCCGGTACCCCGACCCGATTTCTTCTTCTCGATCACAGGCAGTCCCGCGGCTGGATTCCTCGATGCCAGACCGTACCGCGGGCAGGTTTCCTCGATCCAGACTGATCCGCAGATTGCATCACTCGATGCCAAACAGACCCGCGGGCAGTTCCTCGATGTCAGTCGGATCCGCATCCCGTGACTCGGTCATTCACGTACCGCGGACCCGATTTCCTTCCCGCGTCTCGATGATTCCCAATACGCGGTTGCATCCATCCGATGCTTGATTTCTTCATTCCAAGGACTCGTCATGATAATCCAAGCCTTGTTCTTCATGATCCAAGCCTTGGCCTTGATGGTCCAAGTCTTGGTCTTCATACTCCAATTTGTGCCTTGTATTATACGTCTTGGGTCTTCTCGGTTCCGGTGATGACTTTACCGGACCATTTAATATTCGTACTTAAGCGATAGAGGCCTAAGCACTCATCTTGTTCAATAGAGGCCTCTCCTTGTATCTCCAAATTCACACTTCACCCTGTTGTGTATGAACTTGAGGGGGAGTGTTAATCAAGGAGAGTGCTTAAGAGTGATTAATCAATTATCATCTCTTAAGTTACTAAAGTGAATAAAGAGTTACTATGGTGAAATAATATGTTCGGGTAACTTTGGAAAGGTGGATCGATACGCGGAACAAAGTGGAGCGGATCGGTACATGTTCTAAGACGCGGATCAGTTTGGTTATAAGGAACGAGGGACCCGCGGATCAGTCAAGGCCCTATATGCGGGATGGTCGAGAATCAGGCCGCGTATAAGAAAGATGCGGGACAAGAAAACAAGCAGATCAGTGCGTGTGTTGGATCCGCGGTACGGGAGACAAGCGGATCAGTTTATCCGAGGTGCGGAGAGAAACGTTCAAGTGGTCCTGGTACCAAAAAGAGCTGTTGGACCACCTTGGACTGATCTGATTCAAAAAGAGAG
Source organism: Draba incana (assembly GCA_963576765.1). NCBI lineage: Eukaryota > Viridiplantae > Streptophyta > Magnoliopsida > Brassicales > Brassicaceae > Draba > Draba incana. The sequence goes on along the minus strand of OY755203.1, from coordinate 24,788,724 downwards.
AGTTGGACCACAAGTTGGACCACAATGCTTTATGTCACCATCTCTTTTCACTTTGGGACCACTTTTCCCTCTCTCTTTGATCTGATTCCAACAGTCATATTGGCCTTGGTTTCTCTATTTATAGCTTGGTTTATTCATTGTAAACATTAACTTGTTCTTAATAATAAAATCAGATTCAAGTTCTTATCTCTCTTTTCCTTTATTCAAAACCAGATTACTAAAGATGTAGACGTTAGGAGATTAAGTGTTTAGGGTGATATCCATTTGGATTGAACCCATTTATGTTTCTATCTTTTATAAATCTCTCCTAATCTATTCTTAATCTCTCATAATCTGATCTAATCTCTTTTGGCTCATTTGACCATTTTATGATTCAATCACTTCCTAAAGATTGAATCTTTCTCTTTTACTCAAGCATGAGCTTTCAAATTCTAACAGTTAAAAATCATACTTGGGATGAAGCCGATCTTCCCGAACGGAAAAGAGCCGTGAGCTCTAAGTGGGTCTTTACTATCAAGTACTTAAGTAATGAAGACCTTGAGAGATACAAGGCTAGGTTGGTGGCTAGAGGATTTACACAAACCTATGGAGATGATTATACGGATACATTTGCCCCGGTCGCAAAACTTAACACCGTGAGAGTCGTGTTCTCTTTGGCGGCTAACTTGGATTGGGATTTGTGGAAAATGGACGTCAAGAATGGGTTCTTGCAAGGAGATCTAGAGGAGGAAGTCTACATGACACCACAACCCGGCCTTGAGCATTCCATTGCCCCCGGCAAAGTTCTCAAACTCAAGAAGGCGATCTATGGTTTGAAACAATCTCCTAGAGCTTGGTACCAGAAACTTAGCATAACACTCAAGGAGAGAGGTTTCAAGAAATGTGAACTAGATCACACACTTTTACACTCCAAGGGCCAAATGGGATAGTTGTCGTGTTGATCTATGTTGATGATATGATTATCTCCGGAAGTGATAAACAAGGGATACAAGAAACTAAAGACTTTCTTCACTCGGTGTTTGAAATGAAAGATCTCAGAGAATTGAAGTATTTTCTTGGGATTGAAGTGTGTAGGTTCAAGAATGGGTTACACATCTCTAAAAAAAAATACACTATGGATTTGTTGAAGGAGACCGGAAAGATTGGAGCTAAACAGACTAAAACCCCACTAAAAGAAGGTTACAAGGGCATTCGAAAGGGGGAGAAAGAGAATGAGCCGTATGAGGATCCATCACGATATAGAAGACTTGTGGGCAAATTGATCTACCTAACTCTCACTAGACCGGATATAAGCTTTGCGGTAAACCAAATTAATCAACATATGAAGGAACCAACGGTTTACCATTGTCAAATTGTTGAAAGGATTCTTAGATACTTGAAAGATAGTCCGGGCTTAGGAGTTTGGATGGGAAAGAATGAGAGCTCCGATGTAGTTGGTTATTGTGATGCGGACTGGGCCGAAGATAGGAATGATAAAAGATCTACAACCGGATATTGCACTTTCATTGTGGAAACTTAGTCACTTGGAGGACTAAGAAGCAAAAGAATGTCTCATGCTCTAGTGCAGAAGCCGAGTAAAGGGCCATGAAGAAGTTGACAAACGAGCTTACTTGGTTGAGAGGAATCTTAGCTCACTTTGGAATTGAGACGGAAAGGCCAATGATAATGCATTGTGATAATCAAGTCGCAATTCACATTGCTACCAACTCGGTGTTCCATGAAAGGACGAAGCATATTAACATCGATTGCCACAAGGTTCGAGAGAAGATCGAGCAAGGAGGGATGTTACCGTGCTTTACAAAGAGCAATGACCAACTAGTGGATGTATTCACCAAAGCCGCAAGTCTTAAAGTTTGCAATCACATTTTGGGCAAACTTGGGCTTGTGGATCTCACACATCAATGAGAAGACCCCTTACTTGCAATCATCGCACTCTTTTTCCCTTATCAAAGTTTTATCCCATGAGATTTTCTTTGATAAGGTTTTTAATGAGGTGATGGTTGTGAGTCTCCAAATTAAGCATAAATTCTTTATGTTTAACTTGAGGGGGAGTATTAACCTTACGACTCACATTGAGGCTAAGGAAAATAAAAGAGTTGAAATAAATTCAGGTTGGAGACATTGGACCGCGGATCAGTCCTCTCGAGACGCCGGACGATGGAATCCCGATCAGAACGAGTCATCGCGGATCAGTATGTGGGTCTGTACATGGTATCCAGGCTCTGTCGATCCGCGGGACGTGAAGAACCGAGGCGTGTTCGATCCACGGTACGAGTGAGGTCGCGGGTCAGAATCGGATCCGGGTCGAGCAAACGGATAAACACGCGTGTCGAAGGATGTTAGCAAAACGGTGTCGTTTTGGGTGTTCCGATGCACAAGGACGCAGATCGGTCCGGATGCACGAAGATGCGTCCCTACCGCACGGATCAGTACGTGTCCGACTGTACAGTCCGATCCTTGACCGCACCCATTATTGTATTTGCTCCAAATGGTCATATTTTGAATGTGGGATGTGATTTCTCTTTACCTTTCCTATATATATTTTGTATTCCCCTTTGTAATTCATTAACTCATTCTTGAATAATAAAGTCTAAGTTCATATATTCAAAATGTAGACATTAGGAGTTAATTGTGTTTAGGGTGATATCTATTTGGATTGAACCCATTTATCTCTTATAAACACTCTTAATATCTTTCATAATCTCTTATAATCTGTTCTTAATCTCTCTATAATCTGTCTGAATCTCTCTTAGCTTATTTGAGCTTTTTCTTATGATTCAATCATTGAAAAGGTTGGATCTTGTGTTTGTGAGCTTAAGAACCCTAAATCTAACATGGTATCAGAGCGCGTTGCTCTTGGTTCATGATTTCCGCTGCTGTTGTTGGAGAGAAGCTAAAAGCTCTCTTATTTGGTTTCTTAAAAATGTTAGATTGAATCGTTATAAGGAGGTTTACATTCTTCTTATGCGCTTAATCTAACACACATTCTTGTGGTGAAAACATTGTGAAATGATTGTGTTGTTGAAGACTTGGATCTATTGCTCAGAGAAAGCTAGATCTGAGATTGAAGAATGAAGAAGCTTAGGGATTTGAAGATGTTCTGTCCCATGAAGATTGAAGAAGAAAGCTTGAAGCTTTCATGAAGAAACGGAAGAAAGAAGCTCACGGTTGGAAGATGTTCTTACCATGAAGCAAAGAAGGTTCCTTTGAAGAGAAGAAGCTCAAACAAGAAGGTGGTTCCCATGAAAGGGAGTAAATTTCCAACCTTTGGAGCTAGTTGAAGATGAAGCTCAAACAAGAAGGTGGTTCCTTGATAGGTCAAGGAGTAAATTTCCAACCATTGGAGCTGTTTTAAGATGGTTCAATCAAGAAGGTAAAAGGGAGAAGAAAGTCCCAACCTTTGGAGCCAAAATCCGAGTGTAATGATGCTCGGTCACTAGTGTGAAGCAAATGGGATTCAAGGGAAGAAAAACATTAAAGATTGGATCTTTCCCTCCCATGAAGCTCAAGGATGTTGTTTACTCTCAAGAAGCCTATGTTGGTGCGGTTAGATGAAGGAAGGATCGGTTGGTTTGCTAGAGAGGAGGAGTAGAACGAAAGTGGAGATTCTCAAATGGAGGTTCTTGGTAAGGTGAACATTGGGCCTGATGGGAGTCAAGCCATGGATTGCTTATTTGGGTAATTTCCTATCCATACTCTCTTGGTGGATTGACATTAAATGAATCCAAGATCTAGCCTAAGAGAAACACATTCATGAAAATAGAGAATATTTCTTAAATCTACCCCTTTCTTATACTCAAAATCTTTCTGTTATTCTTTTTAATCTCCCCATACTCTCAATCTTTATATATTCTCTATATTCTCTAATTCTCTATTCTCAAAATCAGTTTGGAAGCATAGCCTAAACACTAACCCAAAATCCAAATATTCTTGTTTACTCTTGGTGTGAGATCTCTTGTGTTTCATAATCCCTTCGGTCCAAGAAACATCTCTCTTGATCAAAGCTCACCTTATGTGTGAAACTTATCACCGGACCCTTATTCTCTATGGTGATAAGGTTTGAGCATCTAAGGTCCATTCTTGTAACATTGATGGTTGGTGTTGGTGACATTGAGAAAATTTGGTGTTGGTAACATTGAGTTGTAACATTGATGGGAATGGTTAGAATGCTTGTAGTTGTGCTTGTGCCTTGTTTTGTAGCGGTTCTTGTTTGAATATGGAACCGATGATGCACATCCAAGGAGACCAAGGAGATGCAATTAGCCTTTGGAGATCAAACTTGGAGTCATCCATGAAGCTAATAATTGCTTCTAATCTTGGGTGATGAAGAGTTGATCGAGCCAATGTTTTGAAGTTATCCGAGATTGTTGCTTCGGATGGTTAAAGAATCATGGCGTAAAGGAAGGTTGCATAAACTTGGGAGTCAAGGAGCTAAGGGGGAGAAATGGAATTATTACTGGTTAAGTATGAAACCGGAGGGAACACGGATGAGGCTAAGATAGAAAAAGACATTTGGAGTTTAATGGATCCGAAGCTATTAGAAGTTGAAAATGCTTCGGTTTGGAAAGTTTAAACGGGTATGAAGTGAAGATTATATGGCGGTTCCAAGTCACACTAGTGGATAAATGATCATGCTTTCAAGGAGTGATCATCAAAGAATGAATCGGAAAAATTGAATATGTGTGAATGGAGGAGGACTCATAAGGTTGTATGGCGTGAAGCACAAGGAACCGAAAAGCTCCACCACTTGGATCAAGAAGATGAGGATCCGAGTTGTTTAAAGAGGTATGGAATGAAGTGATGATCAAAGAATCAACCACACCACCGAAATGAAAAGGCTACTCTCTAAAACTCTTACTCTTTAAATATGTTCAATTATAATCATTTGGTTCATTGATTGCTTGCTTGGTTCATTGGTGTATACTTTAAGCTTTCTCTTGTTTGAATTATGTTAAGGTTCAAGGAGGAGAAGAACAGAGTAAGCCGATGATCGTGAGACGAAGAGGAAGCATCAAGACCCGCGGTTTCAACCTTAGCCTTTGTGTTCACGACGCCTAAGGTTGAGGGGGAGTATTAGAGAGGAAGCATGAAGAAGGAGGGCGAGGCCGAGGCACGAGAAGAGAAGTCGAGGACCGAAGCTCAAGAAAAACAAGACCTTGATTGAATTTCCCTAAAGATCATTGAGTTGGTACTCTTTTTCCTTAGTAGAGTTTTATCCCAATGGGTTTTATCTACTAAGGTTTTAATGAGGCCTCTCCTTGTATCTCCAAGTTCACACTTCACCTTGTTGTGTATGCACTTGAGGGGGAGTGTTAATCAAGGAGAGTACTTAAGGATTAATCTTTCCTTAAGTTACTAAAGTGAAATAAAAGAGTTACCGAAGAAATTATATTCGGGTAACTTGGTGAAGTTTTGGTATGTGGATCCAAGAGACTCGAGACGCGGGTCAAGAGGTCTAGAAATGCGGGACGATGGAATCCCGATCCGCAGTAAGGGAAGCATTGATGCCAGGACGAGTATACAGATCAGAACGAGTCATCGCGGATCAGTATGCGGGTCTGTACACAGCATCGAGGCTCTGTCGATCCTCGGGACATGAAGAACCGAGGCGTGTTTGATACGCGGTACGAGTAAGGACGCGGGTCAGAATCGGATCCGGGTCGGGCAAATGGATAAACACGCGGGTCGAAGAAAGTGATAAGAACGATGTCGTTTTGGGCGTTCTGATGCACAAGGACGCGGATCAGTCTGGATGCACGAGACGCGTCCTTTACCGCACGAATCAGTATGTGTCCGACCGTACTGTCCGATCCTTGACCGCACCCATTTTTGTATTTGCTCCAAACGGTCATATTTTGAATGTGGGATCTGATTTCTCTTTACCTTTCCTATATATTTTGTATTCCCCTTTGTAATTCATTAACTCATTCTTAAATAATAAAGTTTAAGTTCATATATTGAAAATGTAGACATTAGGAGTTAATTGTGTTTAGGGTGATATCCATTTGGATTGAACCCATTTATCTCTTATAAACACTCTTAATATCTTTCCTAATCTCTTATAATCTATTCTTAATCTCTCTATAATCTGTCTGAATCTCTCTTAGCTTATTTGAGCTTTTCTTATGATTCAATCATTGTTAAGGTTGGATCTTGTGTTTGTGAACTTAAGAACCTTAAATCTAACATCATCTACATCATCAACCCAATGCTCATCTTCCATTGCTTCCTCATAAGAGCTTGGGATTATATGCTCATCTATCTTGACAATGAATGCACGATGAGAGGAAGGTAAGAGGTCGATCGAACAAACAGCTTGAGTGGGATGGGCCACGGCTTGATGATTGAAGTAGACCCTAGTTTCTTTCCATTGAGACGCATCTCTTCTAACTCTTGTGCTTCTCCTAAGAGCCGGTGCTACTGCTTCTTCTATGATCTCTGTGGTTGCCTCCTCTTGATCCAACACCGGCTCATTAGAGTGAGCTTGAACTGTTTCTTCTTCTTCGGGCACTGCTAGTTCTTTCACTTGAATATCCTCTTGACCATTGTTTTGAGACTGTGATGAGTGATCTTCTTCTATAATCGGTTCTTGAGCTTCGGCAATGGTCGTAGGAGTTGTAGTCTTACTTGTGTTATCTCTTGGCTTTTGATTCCCGAGATTTTGTAGAAGGAATCGAAGATTAGAGCCAGGGTCCGATGGGGTAGCCAAATCCTTCAATTCATCTCTATTCTTCACATCATAATACCCTTGAGTCTCCATGAACTTAACATCTCTAGACACCCAAGTCTTCCGTGTAATCGGATCATAACACTTATATCCCTTTTGTGTTGTTGAGTAGCCAAGAAAGATGCATCTCTTACTCTTCTCATCTAGTTTGTGTTGGAATTTGATGAGCTATGCTCAAATAAAAGAGAGATTCAATCTTTGGAAGTGATTGAATCAATGAAATGCTCAAATGAGCTTAAGGTGTTTAAGGAAGAGATTAGTGTAAAATGCGGAATAAATGGGTTGAATCTGAATGGATTCTACCCTAAATACACTAATCTCTAAGGTTCTACATTGAGTATAAACTCCAATGAACAAGTAAAATAAAGAGAGAATTTATGAACTTTTTTTTGATGATTTTATTAAGTGTATATCATGTTAATCTTTACAAATGAATAATGCAACATATAAATAGAGAGACCAAGGTCAATATGACCGTTGGAATCAGATCAAAGAGAGAAGGGGAAGTGTTCCCAAAGTGGTCCCAAAGATTAGTGACATTTGGAGAGATGGTGTCTTGGAAGCTTGTGGGTGAAAGTGATACTTCATGTGTGGACCACAAGCCATCATTCTCTCTTCCTAACGGTAACTTAATCTCGGAACCACACGAGACCAAAATGATCCGCGGACTCCAACGGTCGGATTACGAGACCGCACCGTCCCGCATCTCGATAATTCTTGTACCGCGGATTGGGGCGTCTTGGATCTGCGTCTCGATGCTCGTGTACCGTGGGTCGGGAACTAATCAGATACGCGTCTCGAGTGGTTCTCGATCCACGCCTTAAGAGTTTCTTCCCGCGGGTCGAGTTCGTCCCGTGTATCCATTTGCTTCCCGCATCTTGATGCTACTCGTACTGATCCGCGTCTTGTGCCGCGGATCGATAGCGCTCGACTGTCCGTCTGTCTTCCGTCCGTCCATTATTCATATGGCCTTGCCGTTCCAATCCTCGGCCTTGATGGTCCGAGTTTTGGTCTTCATGTACCAACACGCGGCCTTGTATTCCACGTATTGGGTCTTCTCGGTTCCGGTGATCTCTTAACCGGACTGTTCTTCATTACTTAAGGGATCTTTGGTTGATGATCCTTAAGCACTCATCTTGCTCAATACTCCCCCTCAAGTTCATACACAACAAAGTGAAGTGTGAACTTGGAGAATCAAGATGATAGTCTCATTAAAACCTTAGTAGGGAAAACCCTTTGGGATAAAACCACTACTAAGGGAAAAGAGTGCCAAACATAATGATGAGGGGACTTGATTCTTCTTTGTGGATCCAAGCCATTGTTCGGCTTTGGTCCTCTTCTTTAAGCTAAGCCTCGGCCGGCCCTTGCTCAAGGCCTCGGTCTTGCTCTTTCTTCCAACCTCAACTTCTCTTTCAATAGCCTCGGTCTTGATTGTTCCTTGCGGATGGCTTCCTCTCTAATACTCCCCCTCAATCTTAGACGTCGTGCACAAAGTCTAAGCTTGAAAGAACCGCCAAAGAATGCTTGGCTTAGCTACGACCAAACTTTTTTTTCTTGTTGCTTCCCGAGACTTCTCTTCATGCATCTCATCATTGTATCCTTAAGCCTTTTATTTCTTCCTCATGGCCACACTCCTTCTTGTTTCTCCTTTTAAACCTTTGATCAAGAGGTTAAAAGAAAAACTAAGTACCGGATTTTACCATAAAGATAAAGTAAGCATAGATATCAACTAAGATTGCATTTCAAGTAGTTCTAAGTATATGGGACTAGCAAATTTAAATAGAGAGTTTAGAGATAGCCCTTTTAAAGATGATCGGTTATGGTTGGATCCTTTGATCTTCTTGTTTCCACACCGTCTTGATAAACTTGGATTCATGGTCCGGCTTTGGTTGGAGTTTCGGCCCTTGTGTCCTTGCACATCAACCTTAGTGAGTTCTCCTCCATTTACACAACCTCCTCGGTTGTAACATAAGCAACCTCCTCGGTTGTAACATCGGATTCTTTGGTCCGTTTGGTGCCTCCTAGCTTGCCTCTCCTCCTTGATCATCTCCACCGTAGTACTCCTCTTTGAAGACTATACTCGGTTGCTAGTGTCAAGTGGCCTTGCTCCACTTAGGTAGTGCACAAAGTATTGATTTAAACAGCCACTTTACTCTTGATTCTTCACCCTTTGATGTCGCCATTCACAAAGCATCTCACTCTTGTTTATAGCCTTTTAAATGGTTCCACTTAGCTCTGGTCTTTCTCTCTCGGCCTCTCCTTGTTTCCTTTGGTTGTTACCGTAACCAAGAACCATTCCTCCTCTTTTTTAGCTCCTTGAACTTCAAGCTTATACCACCTTCCTTTATCCCAAGCCTAATCATCAACCGGGGCCTCTCATTCTCTTATAGCTCCTTGGAAGCGTCAAAACATTGGCTTGATCAACCCTTCTTCATCGTTCATGATTTTGGGCTCCTCGCCTCATGAATGACTTCAAGATTGACCTTCAAAGGCTAGTAGCATCCTCTTGAGTTTCTTGAGTGTGCCTCGGGTTGAAAACACCACTTCAAGTAATCTCCCCATTCTCCTTTTGGTTTGACCGCAAGTAAGAATGGCCTATATGTGTAAATTTCTCATCAACCGGTGATTAGAAGGTTTTGGTGATGAGAGTTACACACATGGTTAGCTTTTGATAAGGGGAAATTGGTCTTGGACAAAAAGAAGAAGAATTTAAACATAAGAAGGAATTTTGTCCGAAAGTGTTTGTTGAGCTTTGACGAATTTTGGGTGAGTGTTTGAGCTAGTGTTTGGTTTTGTTTCACACTTTCATGAGAATAGAGAAAATAAAGTTTTAAAGAAGTGTAAAATAGAAAGATTTGAAGTTTTAGAAAGGGGTAGTGTAAGAAGGATTCTCTACTCACATAAAAGTGTTTAGAAATCCCATTGGGATGAAAGTGTAAAAGAATGGGTTTTGAATTCACCCGAAATGAGCCTCCTTGATTTGGAAATGACCGGACCGGTTTCTTTTCTTGGAGTGCTCGGATTGATGAGAGGGAGTTCTCAAGAACTTCTTGAGGGAATATCCCTTGAATGATGATGAGGAAGGTAGCTTGAACATCACGGGAAAGTGGATCCCAATCAAAGCCGTGAGCTCTCTCCTTCTTCGAAATTTCTTCTCTTCGGATTTTCTTCTTCTCTTGAATTTTGCGGAAAGGGATTCATCCAAGAATTTTATGCAGGATTTTTAAGAATTTGTAACCAAGATTTTAAACCAAGATTTTTCAAAAACATTTTCTATAAATCCGGATTTGAAAAATCAAAACTTTTGGTAACCAAAATTTCAAACTTTTGAATTCAAACTTTTTCAAAACCTTTTAAATCAAACTTTTGAGATACTTGCAGCGGAAAGACTTTTGAAATCAAAAGGAAACGTTTTTGAAAAACAACAAAATTCGGTTTTCAAAGAGAAGCAAAATTTTCAAACTTTTGAAACCAAGAACTTTAGAAATCATTTGCAGCGGAAAATCAACATAGAATTTGTGTTGGATTAAGCGCATAAGGAAGATGGAAACATCCTTATAACGATTCAATCCAACAAATCAAAGAAATCAAAATTTCCTAACTTTTGAAAAATAAAACAGATTACTCCAAATCTCCTAACCCAAGAGCTTATGCTCTGATACCATGTTGGAATTTGATGAGCTTTGCTCAAATAAAAGAGAGATTCAATCTTTGGAAGTGATTGAATCAATGAAATGCTCAAATGAGCTAAAAGTGTTTAAGGAAGAGATTAGTGTAAAATGCGGAATAAATGGGTTGAATCCGAATGGATTCTACCCTAAATACACTAATCTCTAAGGTTCTACATTGAGTATAAACTCCAATGAACAAGTAAAATAAAGAGAGAATTTATGAACTTTTTTTTGATGATTTTATTAAGTGTATATCATGTTAATCTTTACAAATGAATAATGCAACATATAAATAGAGAAACCAAGGTCAATATGACCGTTGGAATCAGATCAAAAAGAGAGGGGGAAGTGTTCCCAAAGTGGTCCCAAAGATGAGATAGTGACATTTGGAGAGATGGTGTCTTGGAAGCTTGTGGGTGAAAGTGACACTTCATGTGTGGACCACAAGCACTACAAGAAAACAGGTGCATTTGCAAGGGAGGTTTCCGTCGCAAATCCGTTGCAAACGGAGATTTGCGACGGTTTTGCGACGCTTTATGGTTTGTCGCAACTAGCTCGTTGCAAACCAAAAAGCGTCGCAAAACCGTCGCAAATTTATGAATCGTCGCAAATTCGTCGCTAATAGTAGCGACGAATTTGCGACATTCATTTTTGCGACGGATGTGCGACGAATACTGTTCATATCTAATTTGCGATGGATTTGCATCGGTTTTACGACGCAAACATCTGCGTCAACTTCGCGGCGGTTTTGCGGCGGCATTTGCGACAGAATTGCAACTGGTTTTGCTACGATTTTGCGACATTGTTTTGCGATGGGTTTGCGTAAAAAAGATTTGCGACGTAATTGCGGCTTTTGGTTGCGACGGTTTTGCAACGAAGATGTTTTTGATTATTAAAAAAAAAAATTATTATTTATTAATAAAATTTGAAAATATTAAAAAAAAAAAAAATTCATAAAATAATGTTTAAAATAAAAAAAACATTAAAAATACAAAAAACAAAAACAAATAAAAATCTAATCGAAGTTAAAATTATCGAGCGGATCCTGGCTCGATGTGCCTCCTTCTTTGTCTTCCCTCCTTAAAATCCCGGCAATGGCGGGGTTCGACTTTGCTAACTCCCGAAACAGATTATCGTAGACGTTCACCGTCCTCTCTAACTTCTTCTCCGTTACGCCGAGCCTTTGCGGATCAGAAGTATATCTCGAAACGGGACAAAATGGCACTCCCTGATCATCTGTCCGGATAGATCATGTAAATGCCATCTTTCCTTTACGGTTTCGAGGAGCCATCTACAAAAAAAATTAAAAGTTTATAATTTTATTTTTGAAAATGTTAATAGTATAATAAATATTTAAAATTGTGAATAAAAATAAAAAGAAATTAAATTTTTACCTGTAATGCGACACGGTTGACCTCCATCGGTGTCAGCTAAGTAGGTTGACCATCGGGAGTAAGCTGGGTTGAAAGTTCGTCCACTCGCTCAATGACATCGTCGTGGAGCTTGTAGACACGTTCATCAACCCATGTCCCGTCCGGCCTGCGGTGGGTCTTCTCCCAAACCGATGTCATCGTTGCGGGAACTCCTGTTTCCGCAGTCTGAAAATGGAAACATATTAAAAGTTGAATTTTTTGTTACCATAAAAATTGAAAGTAAAAAAATTTATTAACTTACAATGTCAACCGCATGCTGAGCATAAGATATCTTTCCCGAACAGTGGTTTGAAGGCTGGTCACTACCGCCAACCTTCGTCAATCGAGCAGCCGAGCACTGGGCAGACTTCTCCGCAAAAGTCTCCAACTGCCAAAAGGCGACAAGAGCAGCCCAAATATTGGGATCGAAGAAAGATGGCATACATACCTTCGGATCCGGATTCTTTTGCCACTTCTCCTTCCACCGTCCTATTTGGTTGTTGAGACGGTTCTTCGCTTTCTCCTCAAATTCTTCACGAACTAAACCAGTAATCGCGGGGTCCCAATAATATTTTTGCTGAAAATTGAATAAATAAGTTATAAAATTACAAAATTGAATAAATAAATAAAAATTAAAAAAAATATTTACTGCGAATGTTTTGAACCACCAATTCTTGGTCTCCAGGTTAACATACTTCCAACTCGTGTGCCACATCTTGAAATCCCGTTCTATGATCTTTCTAATATCCTTTCCCACCTTGTTTTTGCAAAACCTAAAAAAAGTTATAAAAATGATATTTACTTATTAAACAAAAATTATGTTTAAATAGATATATTAATAATTATTAAACAAAAATAATGTAAAAAAAATTACTTACCACACAGCGTTGCCGGTAGAGTCAGGTTCTAAATGGGGAAGAGCCTGCCGTCCGGGAGTAACGAGAAGCTGCTCGAACGTCATGTCCTCCCATGAAGGAATTGCTCCAGGGTTTGCTCGGGAGGTGGCGTCGGCTGTGACTCCGGAACCCTGTTAGCGGTACCGGAAGGAGAGGCGCGCGATGAAGGAGAGACGCGGGCGGAATGTGTACGCTGTCCTGGTCGTGAATGACCACTACCACGACCAACACCAGGCTCTAAGTAGTCGGTATAGTCGTTCTCCGCCATCTAAATAAATTTTATAATTTTGAAATTAGTAATTGCATATTAAAAAAATTAGAAATTTAATATTAATTTGAACAACTTTAAAGATAACATTAAAAGCAAAATTTTAAATTCATAAAATAAACGAACAATTTAGAAACTTACCTTATCAGGTCGAGGGATCGGGATTCGGAAGGTCGAGGGATCGGGATTCGGAATGTCGAAGAAACGTTTTTATAGAGAGAGAAAGGTTTTTGTAGAGAGAAAAGAGAGAGGTGTAAGGAATGAGCGAGGGATTGGAATTGCTTATATAGGGAAAATAATCCCTCGCCATTCCGTCGCAAATCCCTTGCAAAGTGGGCCGACTATTTGACCCAATGCATGTTTGCCGCCACAGCGTTTCGTTTGCCGCCCACAAATCGTCGCAAATGCCTCGCAAATATGAAAACATCGTCGCAAAAGCCTCGCAAACTGTAAATCCCAATGCGAATGTTCAATCAGTTAATTGAGTTGACCGTAAGTAAAGTCGCAAAAGCGTAGCAAATTTAGCGTGGCATTTGCGACGAAATCGTCGCAAATCCGTAGCAATATTTCATTTGCGACGCAATTGCGACGAAATCGTCGCAAATCCCACGCTAAAGTGGTTTAGGGTATACTTAGGGTTTTGGATGTTTTAGACTAAAATTACAATTCATATATGTAAATAAACACTTCTTTAGGTCCTTAGTCCATGTATGAAACAAAGTTAGTCTACTAATTGAAGTTTTTCGTAAAGTCGGCAAAAATGATAGAATGATCACATTCTTAGTATAAGTGTATGTATGTGACACTTCGTTATATATGTTTTGTTGATACAATTTTGATAAGTTTTTTATTTCAATAATTATAAAGGGATTGTTATTTATTATACGACTCATATATTTATATTCGAAGACGAGCCAATTGAAACGGTATAAATAATGTATAGGTTAGAGTTTAGGGTATAGAAGTTTGCTACGAATTTGCTACGATTCCGTTGCAAATTCGTCGCAAATTCTAAGATTCCATCGCAAATGCTACGATTCCGTTGCAAAATCGTAGCAAACTTCCATACCCTAAACCTTAGTGTTTTGTTATTATTCTTATTACTTGGACATTGATGGAAAAATATATATATATGAAGTAAGGCCTCTATGATATGTTTTTATATTCCACGAAAAAGAAATTTAAACGGTATAAATAATGTATTGGTAAGAGTTTTGGGTATGGAAGTTTGCTACGATTTTGCGACGGAATCTTAGAATTTGCGATGCATTTGCGACGATTTCGTTGCAAAATCGTAGCAAACTTCCATACCCTAAACCTTAGTGTTTTGTTCTTATTCTTATTACTTGGACATTGATGGAAAAATATATATATATGAAGTAAGGCCTCTATGATATGTTTTTATATTCCACGAAAAGGAAATTTAAACGGTATAAATAATGTATTAGTAAGAGTTTTGGGTATGGAAGTTTGCTACGATTTTGCGACGAATGCGTCGCAAAACCGTCGCAAAGGTTCATATTTGCGACGGTTTTGCGACGATACCGTCGCAAAAGCGTAGCAAATGGTTATATCTCTTGGTTAAAAAAAAAATTATCAACACACTCAAAAATACATACTTATTATATACACATAATTAATAATAAATTTATTAATCTTCTTCGTCATGATCAGAAACATAACGTTCTACTCCGCCATCTTCGTCATCATCGTCGTCCTCATCTTCCTCTTCGTCTTCATCAAACTCATCTTCGTTTCCTTCTGAATCCTCGAATATCACATCAAGACCACTATGAAGTGGGTCAATTCTTGTCAAATTGGTGGTTACCTCTGCAGGGATCGAAACTTCTTCGGTTCTTGCAGGTTGCACTGGGGGTTGATGATCATCATCAGCATCAGCTGCTAACCCCCCGACAATTCGACCCCTTGGGTTAACTTTAATCACGGATAGCCAATCTTGATCCCGTCGTCCACGAGTACGAGGGTAAGGAATGAAGACTACTTGCTTTGCTTGCGATGTTAAAACAAATGGCTCAAACTTGTCAGTGTAGCTCCTATTTTCTTTTACATCAACAACTCCAAATTTGCTGGTTCTAACCCCGAGACCATTGGATGGATCAAACCAATCACAACGAAATAATACACTTTTCAAGTTCAACACACCAGCATACTCAATCTCAATGATTTCTTTCAAAATACCATAGAAGTTTGTATCGCCCGGGACATGAATACCATAATTTGCAGTGGCTTTATTTTTTCCATGTTGAAATGTGTGAAAAATAAAGCCCCGAGTACAATACATCTTACTCGTTTTTATGCTTGCAATGGGCCCCAAAACAAACTCATGTACCCATAAAGGCCAACTTTGTCGAGATTTCTTCGCCACCTATTGACAAATTGAAATAATTAGTATATATATATAAGCAATACTAATATAACTCATGCATGGTTCTTACCTTCTCCCGCATCCACCCAGCAAAATCACGTTCTAGGTAAAATTGAACTTCTCCATCATTTAGTTCAGGAAATGCTTCTCGTATTTGGCCTTCTAACATTCTGTCCACCCGTTAATTAATTAGATGTATATATATTTTCAATTAATATATAAATATATATATATACCTCTCATATGGCTGAAATTTGTTACAATTTAGCATTATATACGTATGGGCAGCTTCCATATGCTTGAAATCACACCACGTTGATTCATTCACTTTTCCACCCATCCGACCTACATCACAGAAAACATCTGGTACACCCTCCAAGTGATATGTTCGACCAACCCCACCATCGTCGTATCGTCTACGACGGGTTTTCTTAGTTTTCACGGTTTGGCTAAAGTAGTAAGTAGAGAAGTTTGATGTCTCCTCTGTCAAACTTCCAGCAATGATTGATCCCTCTACTCTAGCGAGATTTTTCGCCTTCATCTTCAAATGTTTGAAGAACCTTTCGAAGGGGTACATCCATCGAAATTGGACTGGACCACCCAAATCTAACTCATGTGGTAAGTGTACAACCAAATGTTCCATCATATCAAAAAAGAAAGGTGGAAATATCTTCTCTAAGTTGCAAATAGTGAGTGGAATGTCTGAATTCAACTTTGATATTTCGTCCTCCGTTAAGGTTCTGGCACATATGTCTCTGAAAAATGCTCCAATACCTAAAAGCCAATCCGGTCCGGACTAAGTTAATTAATACAGTTACAAAATACATGTATGTATATATTAATAACCATAGATAAACGTAATACCTGCAATTGCCTCGTGTACATCCTGCGGTAAAAGCTCTTGAAAGGCAAAAGGGAGTAGTCGCTGCATGAACACATGACAATCGTGGCTCTTCATCCCAGAAAATTTCCCCCCTTGCTCAACACACCTTGAAAAAGTTGACACGTAGCCATCTGGGAACTTGACCCACTCCTTAACCCAGTTAATCAAACCATTCTTCGCAGCAGGTGATAGTCGAAAACTGGGAATAGGTGCCCTACCATCTCCTGTTAGATGCAACTCATGCCTTATGCATAAAGCCGCGAGATCCAGACGAGATTTCCGATTGTCTTTTGTTTTCCCTGCAACATTCAACAATGTGTGTATAATATTCTCAAAGAAATATTTCTCCACATGCATGACATCCAAGTTGTGCTTCAGCAGATGCTCCTTCCAGTAAGGCAATTCCCAAAATATACTTTTCTTATGCCAGTTATGGTATACCCCATACCCAACAGGCATTTTTGCTGGATTACTTTGCCAATTACCTCCAACTTTTACAGTTTCTTCCGCACCATATCCATCGATTTGTTCTTCCAACTCCTCACCTGAGAGGTAAAACAAGGGGGAGGTTTTAACAACTCGATTTCGAAATAACGTCCTACTCTTTCTATAAGGATGATCCCTTGGAAGAAAACGACGATGATAGTCAAACCAGCAAGCTTTCCCTCCTGCTGACAATTGAAATGATTCGGTCTTATCTAAACAATAAGGACATGATAACTTTCCGTGCGTTGTCCATCCAGATAGCATACCATACGCCGGAAAGTCGCTTATCGTCCACATGAGGACAGCCTTCATGTTGAAGTTCTTACAGCTCGACGAATCAAATGTCCGTACACCAACATGCCACAACTCCTTTAGTTCCTGGATAAGAGGTTGTAGGAAGACATCAAGTGATCTTTTAGGATGCTTTGGCCCTGGAACCAAAATGCTGAGAAATAAAAATTCTCGATGCATACACATTTCCGGTGGGAGATTATATGGCGTCACAATGACTGGCCACAACGAATATTGCCTACCAGACATCCCAAAAGGACTAAACCCATCAGTGCAAAGACCCAAATACACATTTTTATGTTCTACAGAAAAGTCTGGATATACCGTGTGAAAGTGTTTCCACGCCTTTGCATCTGATGGATGGGCGACCACCCCTTCCTGACAATCGTGTTCTGCGTGCCACCTCATTGCCCCTGCTGTCTGCTCTGATTGATATAATCGCTTCAGCCTATCTGTTATTGGAAGGTACCACATACGCTTGAACGGGACTTTGGTGCAACCACTAGTCTTCTTATATCTTGGATGAGAGCAAAAACGACATTCCTGCAGCTGAGCATCATCTTTCCAAAAAATCATACAATTATCAATGCAGACATGAATCATCTCAGACGGTAATCCAAGACTTGCTACCAATCTTTGTATCTCATAGTAACTTTCTGCAGAGTTATTACCCTCTGGCAAATACTCTTTAAACAATTCACCCCATTTATCCATGCAATTTTCACTAAGGTTATCTTCGCTTTTAATTGTCATCATCCTAGATGCTAACGACAATTTTGATAGCCCTTCTCTACATCCTTCGTAGATAGGTTCGTTAGCAGCATCTAACATATCATAAAATTTTTTAGCACTCGGGTTTGGTTCTTCAAAAGTATTATCACTAAACGAAACAGTAGTTTCTTGAAATGCATCATTGACCATATCATTAAACCTATTCCCATCTGTATTTCCATATGCAGATTCATTAAAATTATCATGATTAATATCCTCATAATTACTACCACCTTCTACATTCCCACGATAACTCGTACTTGAACTACCCGGAACATTGACAACAAAATCCTCCCCATGCGAAAAGCAAACATAGTAGTTAGGCAAAAACCCCCTCGTAAATAAATGTTTCCAAACAGTTCGCGTATCATGTGGAGCAAAGTTTTTGCATTTCACACAAGGACAGAAAATTTTCACGTTACCGTCGTTGGTATATCCTGCGACAGCCCCTTGGTTGTTTATCGCCTGCGTCAAGAACTGTTTTCTTGTAGTGAAGCCATCATTCTCTCTCCCTAACGGTAACTTAATCCCGGGACCACACGAGACCAAACTGATCCGCAGACACCAACGGTTGGATTACGAGGCCGCATCGTCCCGCATCTGGATAATTCTCGTACCGCGGATCGGGTTATCTTGGATCAGCGTCTCGATCCTCGTGTTCCGCGGGTCAGGAGCAGATCCGATACGCGTCTCGAGTGGTTCTCGATCCACGCCTTAAGAGTTTCTTCCCGCGGGTCGAGTCCGTCCCGTGTATCCATTTGCTTCCCGCGTCTCGATAGAATCTTACCGCAGGTCGAGTGTGCTTTGATGCCACTCGTACTGATCCGCGTCTTGTGCCGCGGATCGATAGCGGTCGACTGTCCGTCCGTCTTCCGTCCGTCTATTCTTCATACGGCCTTGTCGTTCAATCCTCGGCCTTGATGGTCCGAGTCTTGGTCTTCATGTACCAACACGCGGCCTTGTATTCCACGTATTGGGTCTTCTCGGTTCCGGTGATCTCTTAACCAGACTGTTCTTCATTCGTACTTAGGCGATCTTTGGTTGATGATCCTTAAGCACTCATCTTGCTTAATAGTTTGTTCCTCAACTCTTTTGGCACTAGCACAAAACAAAGACAATCAAACACTCTTAGATGTTCAATAAAGGGACGAGTTTGATTTAATACCTCGAATGGGGAAGTGTCTCCGAGAATCTTTGTGGGTGTCCTATTGATTAGGTAACATGCTAGCATTACCGGATCTCCCCAAAAACGTTTTGGAACATTCATGTGAAACATCATTGCTCGGGAAACTTCCATCAAGTGACGATTCTTCCTCTCGGCCACACCATTTTGTTGTGGGGTATAAAGACAACTCGTTTGGTGCACGATCCCATGCTTTGAAAGATGTTCTTTAAACCGATTACTCATATACTCTCCTCCATTATCTGTTCTAAAGATCTTAATCTTGGCATTATATTGGTTAGCAATATAGTTTTGAAAGTTTGTAAATGCATCAATAACTCGATCTTTTGATGGCAAGAGAGTAACCCATGTATATTTCGATTTTTTATCAATAAAGGTAACAAAGTACTTGTTGTTATCCCTAGATAAGCAAGGTGATGTCCAAACATCCGAATGAACTAAATCAAAGCATTTTTCATAACAAGTAGATGATTTCGGAAAAACCGTTTTGCAATGTTTACCATGAATACAAGCTTCACAACTCAAATGATCAAAGTAAACATGCGGGAAGCATTATTTCAAAAGCACGAGAATGAGGATGTCCTAGTCTAGCATGCCAAATAGCATTATTAGCAATTCCTAAACAAGATTGAAATGAGCAAGACTTAGATGAGCTTGATAAATCTTCAATGATGTAAAGATCATCCTTGGTACCACCACTTCCAATAATCTTTCCGGATTCAATATCCTAAAAATGAACATCATTAGGACCAAAGATTGCATAGCAATTTAAATCTTTAGTAATCTTATTCACCGAAAGCAAGTTTGATTCAAATTTCGGTAGGTAAAATGTTTTTGAGCTCTTGTTAAATAGATTCAATTCTCCAATTCCCTTAATCAGTATATTTTCACCATTTGCAATCATCACATTACCCCTAGATGGTCCTAGGTTCTCAAGAAGATCCAAGTTACTAATCATATGGTGAGTAGCTCCCGAATCAACAATAAGAGAATCAATAGGAGTACGAGAGTAGAAGGTTTTACCGGATTAATTAAGAGTTGCAAATGATTTGATGAGAGCTTCAAGGTCGGACTTTCTCACATAGTCTCATTGGCTTGCCTCACCGCCTTGCTTTGCCGGTCCGGGACGATCTTGATCAGCCTTGGCGGACGAGTAGTTTGCCTTGGCGCGTTCATCTCTTGCGCGATCGGCGTAGAACCGTTCCCTTAGGTGCGGATGAATGAGCCAACACTTCTCCTTTGAATGGCCCTTCCTCTTGCAATGATCACACCAATACTTTGAGCGTTTCTCATCAAACTTGAAGACTCCTTTGTTAGCCATCGGAAGCTCCCCCTTGCTACCAAAGAGACCAAGCGCCTTGCTCCCTTTGGATTTGAGCGCAAACATCATCAAGGCTTGGGAGTGTCTCCGATCGAAGAATGTGTTTGATGAGATCGTTGAACACCAGATTGAGTGTGAGGAGAAGGCCAAAGACCTTGTCTTTCTCCTTCCTCTCGTTGATGACCACCGGATCGATTGAGCATCTCGAGCTCGGCCCAAAGAGACCGATACTTCCCAAGATGTTTGGTAAACTCCGTATCCTCTTAGTGAAGATTGTTGATCGAGCGCTTGACTTTAAACACACGGGAGAGATTCGAGATATTGCCATAAATGTTCTTCAATGTCTCCCAAAGCTTGAAAGCGGTCTCACAATAGAAGTACGCCTCAAGAATCGTTGGCTTAAGACCATTTTGAAGAACCGCCAATACCGTTTGATCCTCTTGGAACCACTTAGCTTCCCTTTCCTTCACGACCTCCTCATCCTCTTCTTCGGACGAATCAAACACGGGCCTTATCGTGATATTAATGTGACTCCACAAGCCACGACCGCAAAGGGAGGTCTTTCTAGTTCTTGACCAAAGTAATTAGTTTTCTCCCTTAAGAACAACCGGAACCACCAAAGCTTTTGAGTTATCCATGAAAGCTTCTTCCTTTAAGGGTTTTGAGACTAATTTTGAAGAAAAGCTTGAAGCTTTATAGAAGGTTTGAACCGAACTAGAGGAAAGCTTGATACTTTGAGAAGATTTCAAGTAAACAAGGTTCAAACCAAGGATTAGAACTCTCGGATGAGTAGATTAAAAATCCGAAAGAGAAAAGATTGAGACTTTGAGAAAGTTTGAATCAAACTAGAAGAAAGCTTGAAACTTTATGAAGATTTCAAGGAAAACAAAGATTCAAACCAACAAGAACAGATTTTGAAACCTCTCGGATGATTTATGCTAAGAATCCGAGAGAAAGAAGATGTTTAGAATGAAGAATGAGGCTACCACAAACTAGATTGCTCTGATACCATGTAAGTTTTATGAGATTAAGCTGAAGATTAAAGAGATTAGGTAGAGTTTAGAGATTGATGGAGATTAGAGAAGAATGAAGAGATTATGAACTTGAAAATATTTCATTCAAGATAAGATTTTACAAAGGTAAAGTTACATCATTTATATGCATCCTTAAATTAGTCGTTTATGGCTAAGAATGATGACATAAAGTAGAAAGCGCAAGCTGGCCGTCCTTCTCCTTATTCGGACGTATGAACCTTATCCTCATGTGCCAGCTTGCGTCCCAACACATTAGTCAAAGAAAGTACACTTTGGATTTGTTGAAAGAAACCGGGAAACTTGCGTGTAAACCGGCTAAGACCCCA
This sequence comes from Draba incana, assembly GCA_963576765.1. Classification (NCBI taxonomy): domain Eukaryota; kingdom Viridiplantae; phylum Streptophyta; class Magnoliopsida; order Brassicales; family Brassicaceae; genus Draba; species Draba incana. Next base: position 24,767,069 of record OY755203.1, on the reverse strand, counting down.
TTGGAGGAAGGTTACAAGGCCGATACAAAGGGGGAGAAAGAAGGTGAGTTGTATGAGGATCCCTCAAGATATAGGAGACTTGTTGGGAAATTGATCTACTTAACGCTTACACGACTGGATATATGTTTCGCGGTCAACCATGTAAGACAACGTATGAAAGAGCCAAAGATATATCATTGGCAAATGGTTGAGAGGATCCTTAGATATCTTAAGGATAGTCCGGGACAAGGAATTTGGATGGGAAGGAATGAGAACTCTGATGTGGTTGGGTATTGTGATGCGGATTGGACCAGAGATAGAAGTGATAGAAGATCAACAACCGGCTATTGCACATTCATCGGAGGTAACTTGGTGACTTGGAGAACAAAGAAACAAAAGGAGGTCTCGTGTTCTAGTGCGAAAGCCGAGTATAGGGCAATGAGGAAGTTGACAAATGAGCTCACTTGGCTAAGAGGCATTTTTGCTCATTTGGGAGTTGAAGCTACAAAACCAATGATCATGCATTGTGATAATCAAGCCGCGATTCATATAGCAACGAATTCGGTATTCCATGAGAGGACAAAGCATATTGAGATTGATTGTCACAAGGTACAGGAAAAGATCGAGCAAGGATGGACTCTACCGTGTTATACAAAAAGCGAAGACCAACTAGCGGACATCTTCACCAAGGCCGCAAGTCTCAAGGTTTGCAATCATCTATATGGCAAACTTGGGCTTGTGGATTTGACTCATCCATGAGAAGACACCTAAACTTGCAATCATCACACTCTTTTTCCTTTAGCATGGTTTTGTCTCACGTGGTTTTCCTTGTTAAGGTTTTTAATGAGGTGATGGTTGTGAGTTCCAAGTTAAGCATAGTCCTTATGTTTAACTTGAGGGGGAGTGTTGACCTTAGTACTAAATTGGTCTATGGAGTCACATCGATCTCAGCATCGTGCCAAAAGAACCTAAGGCAGACTCATCCGATGATGAAGAAGACGTTGAAGAAAAGAAAGAAAAGGAGGCCAAATGGTTCCAAGAAGATCAAACCGTGTTGGCCATTCTTCAAAATGGTATTGACACTCCAATTCTCGTTGCCTACTCATATTGCGAAATCGCAAATGAGCTTTGGGAGACTCTAAAGAAAGTCTACGGGAATATTTCAAACCTAACCCGTGTGTTCGAAGTGAAGAAAGCCTTGAACGAGCTGAGCCAAGGAGATGGGGATTTTACCGAATACCTCGGGAAGTATCAAGCACTTACAGCCGAGTTGAAGATGCTTCGACCATTCACCATGAATCCGGATGCTCTTAGTGAAAGAAGAGAGCAAGATAACGTGTTCGGTCTCTTTCTTACCATAAGTCCATCCTACAACGACCTCATCAAGCACATCTTAAGGTCCGACAAGCTCCCAAGCTTTGACAATGTGTGTGCTCAAATTCAAAAGGAACTAGGTTCCCATGGGCTGTTTAAGGGAAAGGGGGAGCTACCGACTGCTCACAAAGGAGCCTATACACCGTATGGAGATAAGAGGAACAACAACAATAATCGTTACAATAACAACTATCAAGGACCTAATTAAGAACTTTGGTGTGAACATTGCAAGAAGTTTGGTCATACCAAAGCAAGATACTATGTCCTCAATCCACACCTTAGAAGGTTCCACCCGAAGCCAAGTCACTATGAGCCTAGAGCTTACGAGCCAAGAGCAAATTATGGGGCAACCAAAGGCGATCAAACGCAAGCCGTGTCACTCAAGCAAGGAGAAGCGGTGAACCTTGGAGATTATGTCAAGAAATCCGACATGGATGCCATGATCAAAGCACTCAAAGAATCCGGTATCACCTATTTTCCCATAAATCTAATAGTGATTTGATTGTTGATTCGGGTGCTTCACACCATATGATTAGTAATGAGAACTTGCTTGGGAATATTAGAAAGGTTAATGGTAATGTAGAAATTGCAAATGGTGATAAAATACCGATTGATGGAATTGGAAATCTTAAGTTATTCGGAAAAGAATCTAAAGCCTTTTATATGCCTAAATTTGCTAGCAACTTGTTATCTATTAGTAAGGTGGCTAAGGATCTAGATTGCTATGCTATATTCAGACCTAATGATGTCCATTTTCAGGATATGAAGTCGGCAAAGATTATTGGAGAAGGTAGTACCAAGGATGGTTTATACGTTCTTGAAGAATCTCTACCAAGATCACTTGCTTTTGCTTCAAGTTTTAATTAACCAAATAATACGATTTGGCATGCTAGACTAGGATATCCTCATACTAGAGCCATTGAACTTATGTTACCAAATGTTGTCTTTAATCTGAAAATTCTAACACTATCGACCCGCGGGAAGACTTCCTCGATGCTCACTCGACCCGCGGGAAGACTTCCACGAACTTAGGCTCTCGACCCGCGGATCGGTAGAGATACGGGAAGCAGAGTCTCAGACCCGATACGCGTGGGAAGCTGCGGACTAATTATGGAACGCAACGTTTTACTTCAAGAAGGGACGCGGGAAGCATCTGACCGTTGAGACGCAAGCTGGCACGTGAGGATAAGGTTTGTACGTCCGGATAAGGAGAAGGACGGCCAGCTTGCGCTTTCTACTTTATGTCATCATTCTTAGCCATAAACGGCTAATTTAAGGATGCATTTAAATGATGTAACTTTACCTTTGTAAAATCTTATCCTGAATGAAATATTTTCAAGTTCATAATCTCTTCATTCTTCTCTAATCTCCATCAATCTCTAAACTCTACCTAATCTCTTTAATCTTCAGCTTAATCTCATAAAACTTACATGGTATCGGAGCAATCTCGTTCGTGGTGACCTCATTCTTCATTCTAAACATCTTTTATCTCTCGGATTCTTAGCATAAATCATCCGAGAGGTTTCAAAATCTGTTCTTGTTGGTTTGAATCATTGTTTTCCTTAAAATCTTCACAAAGGTTTAAGCTTTCTTCTAGTTTGATTCAAACTCTCTCAAAGTCTTAATCTTTTCTCTTTCAGATTCTTAATCTACTCATCAGAGAGTTCTAATCTTGTTTACTTGAAATCTTCTCAAAGTTTCAAGCTTTCCTCCAGTTCGGTTCAAACCCTCTATAAAGCTTCAAGCTTTTCTTCAAAATCAGTCTCAAAACCCTTAAAGGAAGAAGCTTTCATGGATAACTCAAAAGCTTTGGTGGTTCCGGTTGTTCTTAAGGGAGAAAACTACTTACATTGGTCAAGAACTACAAAGACCGCCCTTTGTGGTCGTGGCTTGTGGAGTCACATCGATATCACGACAAGGCACGTGTTTGATTTGTCTGAAGAAGAGGATGAGGAGGACGTGAAGGAAAGGGAAGCTAAGTGGTTCCAAGAGGATCAAACGGTATTGGCGGTTCTTCAAAATGGTCTTGAGCCGTCGATTCTTGACGCGTACTCCTATTGTGAGACCGTTTTCAAGCTTTGGGAGACATTGAAGAACGTTTATGGCAATATCTCGAATCTCTCCCGTGTGTTTGAAGTCAAGCGCTCGAACAACAATCTTCACCAAGCGGATACGGAGTTTACCAAATATCTTGGGAAGTATCGGTCTCTTTGGGCCGAGCTCAAGATGCTTAGGCCGAGCTCAATCGATCTGGTAGTCATCAACGAGAGGAAGGAGCAAGACAAGGTCTTTGCCCTTCTCCTCACACTCAATCCGGTGTTCAACAATCTCATCAAACACATTCTTCGATCGGAGACACTCCCAAGCCTTGATGATGTTTGCGCTCAAATCCAAAGGGAGCAAGGCGCGCTTGGTCTCTTTGGTAGCAAGGGGGAGCTTCCGATGGCTAACAAAGGAGTCTTCAAGTTTGATGAGAAACGCTTGAAGTATTGGTGTGATCATTGCAAGAGGAAGGGCCATTCAAAGGAGAAGTATTGGCTCATTCATCCGCACCTAAGGGAACAGTTCTACGCCGATCGCACAAGAGATGAACGCGCCAAGGCAAACTACTCGTCCGCCAAGACTGATCAAGATCGTCATGGACCGTCCTCTTACCTTCCTCTCATCGTTCATTCATTGTCAAGATAGATGAGCATACAATCCCAAGCTCTTATGAGGAAGCAATGGAAGATGAGCATTGGGTTGATGTTGTAGATGATGAGGTAGGAGCTATGGTAAAGAACAATACTTGGGATGAGGCGGATCTCCCGTTTGGTAAAAAGGCCGTAACATCAAAGTGGGTATTTACAATCAAATACTTGAGTAATGGAGACCTTGAGGGGTATAAAGCTAGATTGGTTGCAAGAGGGTTCACACAAACGTATGGAGATGATTATACGGATACGTTTGCTCTGGTGGCTAAGTTGAACACGGTTAGAGTTGTGTTTTCTTTGGCGGTAAATTTAGATTGGGAACTTTGGCAAATGGATGTTAAGAATGCATTTTTGAAAGGAGATCTTGAAGAAGAGGTCTATATGATGCCTCCTCCCGGTCTTGAAAAGTCTATTGCACCCGGGAAAGTGCTTAGACTAAGGAAAGCCATCTATGGCCGAAAACAATCTCCTAGAGCTTGGTACAAGAAGCTTAGTAGTACACTCAAGGAGAGAGGGTTCAAGAAGTGTGAACTAGACCACACGTTATTTACACTTCAAGGACCCCGGGGAATCAAGGTTGTATTGATCTATGTGGATGACATGATCATATCCGAAAGTGATAAGGAAGGAATCCAAGAGACCAAAGACTTCCTTAAATCAGTCTTTGAGATAAAGGATCTTGGAGAAGTAAAATATTTTCTTGGAATTGAGGTGAGTAGGTTCAAGAATGGGTTGCATATCTCTCAAAGGAAGTATACGTTGGATTTGTTGAAAGAGACCGGCAAACTTGGCTCCAAACCGGCAAAAACACCACTAGAGGAAGGTTACAAGGCCGTTCGAAAGGGGGAGCAAGGAGATGAGTTATATGAGGATCCCTCAAGATATAGAAGACTTGTGGGAAAGTTGATTTACTTGACTCTTACTAGGCCGGACATAAGCTTTGCGGTAAATCAAATTAGTCAACATATGCGGTGCATCATTGGGAAATGGTTGAAAGGATTCTTAGATACCTCAAAGATAGTCCGGGCTTAGGAGTTTGGATGGGAAGAAATGAAAGCTCCGAAGTGGTTGGTTATTGTGATGCGGATTGGGCCGGAGATAGGAACGATAGAAGATCAACTACCAGTTATTGCACGTTTATTGGAGGTAATCTTGTGACTTGGAGAACAAAGAAGCAAAAAGGTGTTTCAGACTCAAGCGCGAAAGCCGAGTATAGGGCGATGAAGAAGCTAACTAATGAGCTTACTTGGTTGAGAGGAATTTTGGCTCACATGGGAATTGAAACGGAAAGACCTATGGTAATGCATTGCGATAATCAAGTCGCAATCCACATTGCTACTAATTCCGTATTCCATGAGAGGACGAAGCACATCGAGTTGGATTGTCACAAGGTTCGAGAAAAGATCGAGCAAGGATGGACTCTACCGTGTTACAGAAGGAGCGAAGATCAACTAGTGGATATCTTCACCAAATCCGCAAGTCTCAAGGTTTGCAATCATATTCTTAGCAAACTTGGACTTGTGGATTTGACTCATCCGTAGAAGACCTCTAGCTCGCAATCATCATACTCTTTTTCCCTCAATAAAGTTTTGTCCCACGTGGTTTTCTTTATTGAGGTTTTTAATGAGGTAATGGTTGTGAGCTTCCAAACTTAACATAAATCCTTTATGTTAAGTTTGAGGGGGAGTATTAACCTTAGGGCTCTCATTAAGTGCTAAGGGAATGAACAAAATAATGGATCAGATCAGAATGGAGAGTCGGGACGCTATCGACCAGCGGGAAGAGTTCCTCGATGCTCACTCGACCCGCGGGAAGGTTTTCTCGAGGCAAGAACTTAGGCTCTCGACCTGCGGATCGGTAGAAATATGGGAAGCCGAGTCTCAGACCCGATACACGTGGGAAGCTGCGGACTAGTTATGGAACGCAGCGTTTTACTTCAAGAAGGGACGCGGGAAGCATCTGACCGTTGGGACGCAAGCTGGCACGTGAGGATAAGGTTCATACGTCCGGATAAGGAGAAGGATGGCCAGCTTGAGCTTTCTACTTTATGTCATCATTCTTAGCCATAAACGGCTAATTTAAGGATGCATATAAATGATGTAACTTTACCTTTGTAAAATCTTATCTTGAATGAAATATTTTCAAGTTCATAATCTCTCCATTCTTCTCTAATCTCCATCAATCTCTAAACTCTACCTAATCTCTTTAATCTTCAGCTTAATCTCATAAAACTTACAAGTTAGCATCGAGAGAAGTTGTCTACGGATGGATCTGACAACGAGTGAGGCAGCCGGGTCACGGCACGGGTAAATAGGTTTACGCGTGGATCTTTTCCGGGTAAACGGGTCATGTTCTGATCCCATACCGCGGGAACCTGGACGCAATTCTGGACCCGCACCTCATACGGTCGCCGATGCCACTCGGTCATGCGGATCGGGCAGTGACCGAGACACCCTTTTTCACCTTTTTGATGATATTTTCCAACGGTCACTTTGACCATCCTAGACTTTGCTATTTATGGGTTATTTCCAATCATTTTAACTTTATCTTGAATAATAAATCAAGTTCATATTCTCTAAAATCTCCATGGTTACTTAATCTTCCTTAATCTCTTCTAATCTCTCTTAATCTCTATATTTCCGCAATAATTCTTACAGGCCGCGGTAAAATTTAACATAAATGGGAAAAGTGAACGTTGGAACTGAATGAGAAGTGGAGTTGACTTGTACATGATCTAAATATGGTAAGGAATGAGGCTCCTCTCATTAGAATTGAATGCACTAGCTGTTGGAGTTTTAAAGCTAGGTGTGAACGCGGCCAATTATGGTAAGTCTTATCTCCCTTGTCTCTTGATATCTTGGACGTCAATCTTGGTTGGTTTATAAGCCTCTTCTGGATATGAAAGCTGAACATACTCCCATTCTTCAGTGGCTCGAAGGGAAAGAGCCGTCGGGCCTTAAATGGTCCTTCGTGCGCCAAATATGGTGAGTACGTGTATAATTGGATCCACCTGATCTCATGGTCATTGATGCACGTTAATACTCTCTTAGAACCCTCTCTTTGATGTAGATGCTCCCCTGGTCTCCAAACAAACGATTGTACTGAGCCAAACTTGGAAGGTTCCAAATAAGGTAAGCTGAGAATTCTCCGGTTTAGAAATTGGATAACTTTTAAACCAAGACCGGTATTTGAATGAATCCAATTCGACAAGCTCCCTGGTTGAATCAAGATTTTAGAACAAGGGGATTAATAGCTTAATTCCTTCTGGTTCAGTCGGAATCCTTCAATAAGTGCTCCTGTGTCGAAATCGGGAATGTTCAGTTTCACCCGATTTGTAAAATCCCTAACTCCTAAACCAAATCGAATTTGGTCACGAATCCAATTTTTTGTCTTCTTCTGATGAGTTGAGAATCCAAAACAAATGGACTTTTAGCTTAGTTCATCTTGGTTTGGCCGGAATGATTCGATGAGTGATCGTATGTCTCCATCGCGTCCATTGAAGATCTTCCAAATTGTATCTTTAATAACTTCTTCATATGGAATCCTTTTTGGCTGATTCTTCTTCGTGGCTGACTCTAAATGAGTTTAGTATGATCTCCAAGTATGGGATGAGCTGGGATGTTTGATCCTTCTCATGACTTCTGGTTCCATGATCCTTGGTTGATGATGACTTGATGTCCTCATCACAACACCACCAGATCAATCGAGCTTGGCCTCAACATCTCTAGCTCGGACCACAAAGATTATTGATCGCTTTCTTCACCTCAAACACTTGGGCCAAGTTTGATACATTACTATACACATTCTTCAATGTTTCCCAAAGCTCAAAGGCCGTTTCACAATAAGAATACGCCTCAAGGATAGACGAGTCAATACCATTTTGAAACACCACCAAGACCGTTTGATCCTCTTGAAACCACTTTGCTTCCCTTGCCTTGGCTGCTTCAGCGTCTTCCTTCTCCGGTGTCTCAATAAGGGTAAGGTCGATGTGATTCCACAATCCTCGACCACAAAGAGCTGTCTTTGTAGTCCTTGACCATAACAAATAGTTCTCCCCTTTTAACACCACCAGAACCACCAAAGCTTTCGAGTTTTCCATCGGATTCATCTTTCTTCGCTTAGTCTTAACACCCCCAAACGATCTAAACACAAGATTGAAACTTTTAACACAACCAACCAAGAACTACACCAAAGTTTGAAGATTTATCCCAACCGAACCAAAGATTTTGAGTAACCAACATTTAGAACGAGATTTATGAGAGATTTAAGAGTGATCGGTCACCAAGATGAACCTGTCTCTGATACCATGAAAGAATTAATGCGGAAAATATAGAGATTAAGGAAGATTAAGAAAAGATTTAGAAAGAATAAGAGATTTAGGTAATCATGAGTAAAGTAGAATATGAACTTGATTATTTCATTCAAGATAAAGTTACATATGAGAAAACAACCCATAAATAGAAAATACTAGGTTTGGTCAACATGACCGTTGGGAAAAAGTGATTCGGTCACTGCCCGATCCACATGACCGAATGATTTGATGCCGTACATTCCGCGGATCCAGAATCGCGTCCTGATTCTTGCCCATAGTACATTGCCTTGTACGCGACCCGTTTACATGGGAAGGATCCGTGCGTCGACCCGTTTACCCGTATCGTGACCTGACTTCTCCACTCGATGCTCGCTCGTCCCGCGGGTTACTTTCCTCAATGCTCGCTCGTCCCGTGAGTTGCTTGTCTCGAGTCCAGATTAATCTGCAAATCACCCGATGCTCGTCTGATCCACAAGTCGTCTTCTCCCGATGCTAGTTCGACCCGCGGATCACTTCCTCGATTCCAACTTGATCTGGAGGTCAATTTCTTCATAACTTATTATTTATTTTTCCTTACCACAATTTTAGTACTAAGGTCAATTGTAGAGAGTTTAAAAGCATAGTATTTGAAACTATAACATGTTATAAACTTTTGCCAATACTGAATAAGGTTATTAGCTTCACTCATTCTGGTTCCAAGGAAAACGTGTTGCATAGACTCATCTAGGATAAGTGTTCCTCTTGAAGCAAGATAAGGTGGTCCACCTGGTGTAAGTGCAGATGGTTCCATGTCCGTATTCGATGGAAAACACCGTTGTGCATCTGTTGGTGATTTTTCTTCAAGAACCTGTGAAAAAGAATCAATACTACTCGGTTGCACCGGTTTGAAAAGGATTAGTTCTTCACAAGCTTGATTACTTTCAAGCAGAAAGTCAGATTTTTCAGAAGATATATCACATTTATCTTTAACAGATTTAGAAGAAAAAGCACACTTAGCTCTCATAGATTTTCTGTAAGAATTGATAAGCACAAGTAGCTCTTTCCCTAGTTATTCTTTCGTTGTGGTGCTGCTTTGAACGTTGTCTTTCTTCTTTTGATGGATTGGTGAAGGCTGGTTTGGTTCTTTTGATACTAAAGTGTTTGGTGCATACTTGTTCCTCAAAAGTTCCTTAAGCTTTCTCCATGAAGTGATAGTAGGCTCCTTGTAGTACCACCGATCATCAACTTCTTTACACCACCATTTATAAGCATCTCCTTTGAGCTGGCCAATTGCACACGACACCATTTTTTCCTTGCTGATGCACGTGTAGTAAAACCATTCCTCCATGTTTCTTTCCCACTCTAGATAGTTTCTTTTTCCTGAAAACGCATAGAGTTCAAGTTTATTAGCACGTTGATGATTAGAACACAAATCAACCTTAGATTTGAAAGTGTGAGAGGTTTTATGTAGGCTGCTCTGTGTTGATCTAGGTATGTGATCAGGAGGCTTTGGATTAAGCTCTGGTTTCCTCCTTGGTTGTGCTTTCTTCGCTTGTTGTCTCTCTTGAGTTTGAAATTGTTTGGCAGTAGCACGTTGAAGACGAAAGCCCTTAAGTTTATCATCAACCAGTTTGGTTAGATTAGACATGACTGCCTCAATGATCAACTTGTTGGTTTGCATGTTGTTGGACTCTTCTCCCTTGTGTTCTCCCATTGTACCTGAAATCATAGAGATCTAACAAGTAAAAAGCTCTTGAAGAGAATAAAAACAGTTTTTAAAAACAGATCTACAAATAAAACAGTTTCTAAAATTCGGATTTAAAAGGCAGTTGAAAAGTCGAATTTTCTAAACACAATAACTCGAAGTGTTTCTATCCAAAACACAAGATCTAATACAGATTTTTATAGTTCACGATCTAATTTACACGTTTGATTCAAAAATCATGCGAAACGGATAAGCAAACAACCCTAAATCGATACGTGAAAGTTACACAAAAACAGAAGGAATTTGAAAGGATAGATACAACCTGACGAACTATCTCTGATACCACTTGACACGATCCTGGAGAGGATGTCAGCCCAAGGAGTCACTTCGAATGGTTGATCGGATAAGAACACTAGGGTTCCTTTGATTGATGCAGCGGATGAATGAATTCGGATTGAAATAGAGATGGATGCAGCGGAATGGTTGAAAACAGATTTGATGTGGATTGAGGTGTACTTCCAAGAGAGATGAAAATCTCTTAGACTACGAGGCTCGATCTTAACTTAGATATAAAGCACTAAAAAAAGAACAACTTGTATGGATATTACACACCATACTGATCAAACAAGTAGAAAATGTTTAAGAATAAAGTATTTGATAAGTTTCAGAAATGAGAATACAAGAGATTATAAAGAGAAGAGAAGAAGAGGAAGAGACAAGTCTTGGAACAAGCTCCAAAGACTACCTAGAAAATGAAAACATAATTAAAGACATAATTTTGAAAAGATAAAACTAAAACAACCTTCAAACTTCTGATTTTCGTAACTTTATTTGGGCTAGAAATGAGACACTTGATTTGGGCTTCTTTTGGATTTGAAATAGGTAGAAAGTGGGCTGGACTTGATTGCTAACACCTTAGAACATTTTCTGAAGATTATGGCCCGGTTTGGATCATCAAATGGGTGATTTGGATGTGAATCATTTGCCTCATTAAAAACCTTTCTTTGGAAAACCCAATGGGATAAAACCAAAGATAGGGAAAAAGAGTACAAATGAGACACATGCCCATTTATTGATCAAGTATCAAAACCAATGAGGTTAAGATAACTTCTTTCCCATCATTTCCCTTAGCAACAAGCAACTCCTTAGCTCCATTATCCTCAGCTACAAGCTGCTCCTCGGGTGCAAGTTCTTTTTCACGTTTCCAATCTTTTGGGCTTAGCATGATCATATCATTGTGCCAGGTTCAACATTGCCTAACAAACCAGCTTATCGTATGAATCCCCAAGAGAGTAAGGAGTTAGAAAAGCGAGTTCGAGACTTGATGGATAAAGGATACATCAGGGAGAGCCTTAGCCCTTGTGCAGTTCCGGTCCTCTTAGTGCCAAAGAAGGATAGAACGTGGCGAATGTGTGTTGATTGCAGAGCTATTAACAACATCACTATCAAATATCGACATCCAATTCCACGGCTCGATTATTGAAGAAGATGAGGGCTTAGGGATTATCAATCAAGTATCGCCTAAGTACGAATATTAAACGGTCCAGTAAAGTCAACACCGAAACCGAGAAGACCCAAGACGTGTAATACAAGGCACGGATTGGAGTATGAAGACCAAGACTTGGACCATCAAGGCCAAGACAAGTCCTTGGAACGAAGAAATCAAGCATCAGATGGATGCAACCGCATATCGGGAATCATCGAGACGCGGAAAAGAAATCGGGTCCACGATACGTGAATGATCGAGTCACGGGATGCGGATCCGACTGACATCGAGGAATTGCCCGCGGATCAGTTTGGCATCGAGTGATGCAATCCGCGGATCAGTCTGGATCGAGGAAAGCTGCCTGCGGTACAGTCTGGCATCAAGGAATCTTGCCACGGGAGTGCCTGTAATTGAGAAGAAGAAACCGGGTTGCGGTAACGGGTAAACGGATAAACACGGGGACCATATTCGGGTAAACGGGTCGTGTACCGCGGGAAGGTTTGGCATCGAGGAAATGGACCCGTGGTAGGCGTGTCGTCGAGGCGCGGGTCGAGTACTGACGAGATCAGTACGAGGAACGCGCGTTGACTTTTCTATCCCGCGTTGACCAACCCATACCGCACGAGGATCGGCGCAGACAGTGACAGATCATCATCCCGCGGATCAAGAAACAGTAACCCGCGGCTTAAAACTCACGGATCAGTCCATGACCAATCCGACCGTTTGAATTTTGAAACGGTAACATTTCAAACGGTCACTTGGACCTTTTATTTTTTTTTTCTATTTAAAGGTTGTTAAAATAATTTGTAAAGATTAACAAGTTTGAGAAATAAAATCATACAAAAGTCTCATAAATTCTCTTTTTATTTTACTTGTTCTAATTCGGTTCTCACCAATGTAGAACCTTAGGGATTAATATGTTTAGGGTAGAATCCATTCGGATTCAACCCATTTATTCCGCATTTACCATTAATCCCATTCTTAAACATTTAAAGCTCATTTGAGTATTTCTATGATTCAATCACTTCCTAAGATTGAATCTCTCTTTTATTTTGAGCATAGCTCATCAAATTCCAACATCGATGACACGTTAGATGAGTTGAGTGGTGCCACCATCTTCTCAAAAGTGGATTTTAAAAGTGGTTATCACCAAGTCAGAATGCGAGAAGGAGACGAGTGAAAAACCGCATTCAAGACAAAACAAGGCTTATACTGATGCGGATATCGACCTAACCATTCAAACGAATGAACCACACCTTGTACCAGAAGTTAGAGAAGGTCCCATGACACGTTCAAAGTCCAAATAGTTGAGGAAGAGGTTTAACTTAGCTGTACAAGACATTGTGAACTCATTAGAGCTAGGAGACGCAAACTGCCCCAAAAGAGACTTTGTAGCTGAAGAAGAGGTTGATGAAGCTTTCAACCAAACGAGCCTTGATCAAAACACCACCCAAGGTATTAAATCTTGGCCAAGAGACCCTTAGAAGTCAAGAGAAGACCTCCGAGCAGAAGGAAACGTGTGAGACAAGCTTAACCTCTGACAGTGATCAAGAGAGTCAAGACGAAGATCAATATTTCGAGGACTTCATAATGCTTCAAGAGACTGAAAATACTACTCAAGTGGGACTCCATGAAGATTTATACACCAAGAAAACAGCAAGCAACCAAGTTGAACAAGAAATGAATCAAGGAGCACCAATTCAGCTTAAAGTGAATACAAGAAAAAAAAGAGAGTAGAGAGTTTGAGATATTAAGAGATTATGAAGAGAGAAACTTTCTGTTAGATTTTAGGTGAGCTGATGCTCAAATACACAAAAGATCCAACCTTTAGAATTGTTGAATCAAAGAAAAGCTCAAGAGAGCACAAAGAGATTAAGACAGATTTAGAGAAGAATTATATGTAGATTAAGGAGAGATTAAGGTAGAGAGATGAACATAATATGGGTTCAATCCAAGTGGATATCACCCTAAATGCAATTAACTCCCTTAATCTACATCTTTAGTAATCTGATTTGGCACTGGCACTGGCACTGATTTTGAACAAAAGAAAGAGAGATACTTGAATCAGATTTTTCTCAACTCTTTTGGCACTGGCACTGATTTTGAACAAAAGAAAGAGAGATACTTGAATCAGATTTTTCTTCTTATTATTCAAGTTATCATACAAAGATGATGATACAATGCTTAAATAATACACAAAAGTAGAAAATATAGACGTTAGAAAGAAGATGACGACATAAAGATGAGCTGGTCCAAAAGTAACATGTCCTTTATTTGACCACGTGAGGACAAGTCTGTGCACCAACTTTCTCCCAACGTCATTAAAGTACAGCCTTATCCTCATGATTAATTACTTACCATAAGTGTAAGTAATTCTTTATTAACCTTAGATTAATTGTACCGATCCGCATGTTTATCATCTCGAGTCCGGGACAGTAACATTACGTACTGATCCGCGTGTTCCGCGTACTGGCCCGCATGTTTCCATCGTTCCGCGGGTCAATCATTCCACAAATCCAAACTGATCCGCATTCTTCTTGTCCCGCGTCTCGACCCACACTTATCTAAGTTACCCGAATCATTTCTTTTCTTCGGTAACTCTTTTATTTCACTTTAGTAACTTAAGAGATGATAATTGATTAATCACTCTTAAGTACTCTCCTTCATTAACACTCCCCCTCAAGTTCATACACAAAAAAGTGAAGTGTGAACTTGGGGATACAAGGAGAGACCTCATTAAAACCTTAGTAGATAAAACCCAAGGGGATAAAACTCTACTAAGGAAAAAGAGTACCAACTCAATGATCTAGGGGAATTCAATCAAGGTCTTGTTCTTCTTATTGAGCTTCGGTCCTCGGCTTCTCTTCTCATGCCTCGGCCTCGCCCTCCTTCTTCATGCTTCCTCTCTAATACTCCCTCTCAACCTTAGGCGCCGTGAACACAAAGGATAAGGTTGAACCGCCGGTCTTGATGCTTCCTATTAGTCTCACGATCATTGGCTTTCTCCATTCTTCCTCCTCCTTAATCCTTACAGAAAATAAAAAAAAGAGAAAGCTTAAAGTATACACTATCTATTAGAGAGGAGGCTATCACGGATAAGGCAAGGTCGGAAATTGAAGAATGGAGGAAGACCGAGGAGGGACGGTCAAAGGCCGGCCAAGGCAAAGCCCGAAGAAGACTGTCCAAAGCCGTTCAATGGCTTGGATCCACAAAGCCGAATCAAGTCCCTTGTTCAAGTCCTCTCATCATTATGATTGGCACTCTTTTTCCTTAAGTAGTGGTTTTGTCCCAAAGGGTTTTCCCTACTAAGGTTTTAATGAGACCATCATCTTGATTCTCCAAGTTCACACTTCACTTTGTTGTATATGAACTTGAGGGGGAGTATTGAACAAGATGAGTGCTTAAGGATCATCAATCAAGGATCGCTTAAGTACGAAATATGAACGGTCCGGTCAAGAGATCACTGGAATCGAGAAGACCCAATACGTGGAATACAAAGCCGCGTATTAGAACATCAAGATCAAGACTTGGACCATCAAGGCCGAGGCATGAGAAGAGAAGCCGTGGCTCAGAACATCGAGACCGCGGCCAAGGAACCTTAGAACGGCCACAAGGAAGCTAGGCCGTAAGAAAGGAAAGACAAACATCTACAAAGACGGAAGGATGCTAGGATGCTATCGATCCACGACACAAGACGCAGATCAATTCGAGTGGTATCGAGGCCACTCGACCCGCGGGAAGGTTTCCACCGATCCGCGAGAAAGTTTACCCGAGGCACGGATCGAGTCAAGGACTCGATACACGGGACACGAGGACCCGATTCGTGAAACGATGGAGCATCGAGACGCGGATCCAAGTAGACCTAATCCGCAGTACACGAGCATCAAGATGCAGATCCGGGACGACCCGATCCGCGATATGAGAATTATCGAGATGCGGGACGGTGCGGTCTCGTAATCCAACCGTTGGAGTCCGCGGATCAGTTTGGTCTTGTGTGGTCCCGGGATTAAGTTACCGTTAGGAAAAGAGAAGGATGGCTTGTGGTCCTTACATTGACAAGTCACTTTCACCCACAAGCTTCCAAGACATCATCCCTCCAAATGTCACTATCTCAACTTTGAGACCATTTTGGGAACACTTCCCTCTCTCTCTTGGATCTGATTTCAAACGGTCATATTGGCCTTATTTTCTCTATTTATAGCTTGGTTTATTCATTGTAAACAATAACAAGAAAATTATCAACTTATACACTCAATAAAATCAAAGAAAAGTTCATATCTCTCTCTCTTTATTTTACTTAATAAAATCAGTAAATACACAATGTAGATTATAGGAGATTAATGTGTTTAGCGTGATATTCACTTGAATTGAATCCATTTATTCTGCATTTTTCATTAATCTCTTTCTTAAACACTTTTAGCTCATTTGAGCATTTATATGATTCAATCACTTCCTAAGATTGAATCTCTCTTTTATTTGAGCATATCTCATCAAATTCTAACATGGTATCAGAGCATAAGCTCTTGGGTTAGTGATTTGGAGAATTCGGTTTCTTAAACATGTTAGATTGAATCGTTATAAGGAGGTTTCCATTCTCCTTATGCGCTTAATCTAACACACATTCTAAACACTATTTCCGCTGTGCAAGAATTCTTGAAGCTTTCATTTTATCATGAAAAAGAAGAAAGCTTGAAGCTTTCAAGAAGAAAAAAGAAGAAGCTCTCGGGACAGAAATGGAGGAAGTTCGGGAAAATTCAAAATTCTCTTTTCCCGGTCCTTTCGAAATTCAAATTCTCTCCATCCAAAGATAAATTCTTTGGTTGTTTCTCAAATTCAATGTCTTATTTCCGCTGCTACAAGGAGAAGAAAGAAGAAGATCCGACTCAATCAAGATGGTTGAAGAAAATCCGAGGTGAAGAATTCGGTGTCATCATTCAAGGGAAACTCCCTCAAGCAAGTCTTGAGAACTTCCTTCATCAATCGGTGGTACTCCGAGGAAAATTACCAACCGGTTCGGTGAAATTTTCTACGTCAAAGAGGCTTATCTCGGGTGAATTCAAAACCCAATCTCTCTTATACTTACATCCCAATGGGATTCTTAAAATCATTCTCTTGGTTACTAAATCTTCTCGGCTTCGTTCCGATGATTTTAAATCTTTTGTAAATTTCAATTATTTCGATTTCCCGGTTCATTCAAAAGCCTTTGGCTTGGATACTCTCGGTTACTCATACTCTCGGTTACGAAAATCTTTCCATTACAAAATCTTCGGCTACTAAAATCTCTTCGGTTATTCATTCTCAAAATCTCTCGGTCACTAAATCTTTGGTTTCTAAAGCTCTCGGTTACTAAACACTTTTGGTTACTAAATCTTTCATTCCGATTATTTTCGAACCGTGGAAAAATATTATATTCTCTTTTCCCGGTTCTCTTAATTCAAAGAGAAGCCATTGATGCTCTCTATCTTCGAGCCATTGTAGCTCTCTATGTCCGATTCAAGGACTCGTGTTTGTCAAGTAAGCTAAAAGAGATTGAGAATGCTTACTTATATCTCGGAGAAAATCCAAAACTATACTTGTCCATTGAAGAAAACCCGAGAACACCACTCGGGTTCGTTAACGAACTTATGCACTACCTAAGTGAAGAATCAAGCTAGGAGGCACTCGGATAAATGAATCCGTCTATCATCAAGATGGCGTGGAAATCATGTTCAAGGGACATTCCCTCAAGAAGTTCTTGAGAACTCCCTCTCACGAAAATAGAGAAGCATTCTAAACTCAACTCCTATTTAAATTCTTATAACTTCATTATCATAATGCTATTGGAATTGCTTCTCTAATCCGATTGATTAGTTTTAAAACTATTTGAACATCAAAGTCATTATTTGTGTTAAATTCTTCGAATTGATCCGATCATGAAGTCTTAAATTGTTGATCATCTAAGTCTTTGATATTCCTCATGACATATACTTAATCTCTCTTATTTATTACTTGTTTAAGGACAAAAGAGACCATGAGAGCCTCAAAGAAGGAAGATGGCATGAAAATAATTTAATACCGAGAAGAAGAAGAGGCAACACCCATAGAAGTTTTGGAAGGGAAAATCCGAACTGTGGGTTACATAATCGACGAGCCCTAAAGGGAAAATCCGAACTTGTAGCTCACTAATCGACGAGCCACTCCAATTCCTCAAAACATGCCTATTGATCATGAGAATAAAATATCATGGGTAAAATACCCATGGTAAATAAAAAGGAGGAAATTGTTATCGGAAGGATCGAACCCGCGGTACGTATTGGCATCGAGAGATGCGTACCGCGGGACAGTCGGCAATCGAGAGTATTGGACCCACGGATCAGAGTGGCATCGAGTGATACGCGGGTCATCCAAGCATCAAAGGATTCAGATCGTGGGACGTGTCGGCATCAAGGAAACCAACCCGCGGGACGATGAGACACGAGATGTTAAGTCGGGTCGCGCACCGGGTAAACGGATAAACACGCGGATCCACTTCCGGTTAAACGGGTCATGTACCGCAAGACGTGAGTGATCGAGACGCGGACGTACTGACATCGAGGAAACACGTACCGCATATCAATCTGGCATCGAGAAGATGCGGGATTGACTTTCCCGATTGTTGACCCGCGTTGACCAGACTCTATCCCGCGTTGACCATCCCGATGTCACGAGGGATCCGAGTGACAGCGACGTCTCCTCGAACCGCGGATCGAGTCCGATAGTGACAGCCCATCACTATCCGTCGGAGCCATTTTAATCACTTGACCGTTTGATTCAAACGGCCTCTTTCCTCTTTTAGATTCTCTTAAAGTGTATTTAACCATTGTAACTCACACTTTGTAAAATTATCTTGAATAATTTTATTATCAAGTTCATATTCTTCTAAATCTTCTATTCTCTCTAAATCTCCAAATTCTTCTAAATCTCTAAGTCTTATTCCGCAAATACTAACATGGTATCAGAGCAATGATCCTATGATTCTCAAATCTCAGTTCTAATATCTTCGAAAAATCTCTAAAATCAATTCTCTCGGTTACATTCTTTTCCCGGTTTCTCGGAAATTCAAAATTTAAAATCTCTTAAAGAGTCTTATCTCTTTGATTCTCATACTTGAGTAATCTTTGTTCATTTATAAAAGAATTCTCAAAAATGGAAAATGGTGGATCAAGCAAAGCAATTGTTCTTCCGATTATTCTCAAAGCAGAAAATTATCTTTTGTGGTCAAGAACCACTAAAACGGCTCTATGTGGGCATGGTCTATGGAGCAACATCGATCTCAACCTCGTGCCAAAAGAACCAGAGGTGGACTCATCCTATGAAGAAGAAGATGTTGAAGGAAAGAAAGAAAAGGAGGCCAAATGGTTTCAAGAAGATCAAACCGTGTCGGTCATTCTTCAAAATGGTATTGACACTCCAATCCTTGTTGCCTACTCATATTGCGAAACCGCAAATGAGCATTGGGAGACCCTCAAGAAAGTCTACGGGAATATTTCAAACCTAACCCGTGTGTTCGAAGTAAAGAAAGCTTTGAACGAGCTTAGCCAAGGAGATAGGGATTTTACCGAGCACCTCGGGAAGTTTCAAGCACTTAGAGCCGAGTTGGAGATGCTCCGTCCATTCACCATGAATCCGGATGCTCTTAGTGAAAGAAGAAAGCAAGATAATGTATTCGGTCTCTGTCTTCCCGTAAGCCCATCCTACAATGACCTCATCAAGCACATCCTAAGGTCCGACAAGCTCCCAAGTTTTGATGATGTGTGTGCTCAAATTCAAAAAGAACTAGGTTCTCACGGGTTGTTCAAAGGAAAGGGGGAGCTACCGACGGACCACAAAGGAGCCTATACACCGTATGGAGATAAGAGGAACAACAACAACAACAATCGGTACAACAACTACCAAAGACCAAACCAAGAACTTTGGTGTGAGCATTGCAAGAAGATTGGTCATACCAAAGCACAATACTATGTTCTCCATCCGCATCTTAGACGATTCCATCCAAAGCCAAGTCGCTACGAGCCGAGAGCAAATTTTGGGGCAACTTAGAATGACCAAACTCAAGGCGTGTTACTCAAGCAAGGAGAAGAGGTGAATCTTGGGGATTACATCAAGAAATCCGACATGGATGCCATGATCAAAGCACTCAAAGAATCCGGTATCACCTACTTCTCTCATAAGCCTAAAAATGATTTGATTATTGATTAGGGTGCCTCACACCATATGATTAGTAATGAGAACTTGCTAGGGAATATTAGAAAGGTAAATGGTAGTGTAGAGATTGCGAATGGAGATAGAATATCGATTAATGGAACTGGAAATTTAAAATTATTTGGAAAAGAATCTAGAGCATTTTATATGCCAAACTTTGCTAAAAACTTTTTATCTATTAGTAAGGTCACTAAAGACTTAGATTGCTATGCCATATTCGGACCTAACTCAATGATCATGGAAATATAAAAGATTAAGAAGATTAAGTAACCATTGAGATTTTAGGGAATTATGAACTTGATTTATTATTCAAGATAAGATTTACATATGAGAAAACAACCTATAAATAGCAAATACTAGGATCGGTCAACATGACCATTAGAAATAAGGATAGAAAGTAGATTCGGTCATGTGACCGATCCGCGGTACGGTCGATGACCGATGCCCGCGTGTGTCACGTGGCTCATTCTCAGTTATTCACATGCGGATTAGTACGATACCCGTTCACCCGGGTGGGATCCGCGTGTTTATCAGATAACTCGGTACCGCGACTCGACTTTTCCCTCGAAGCAATATCGTCCTGCAGTACGAGTTCCTCGATGCCAAACCTTCCCGTGGTACGTGCTTCTCGGGACCCAACTGATCCAACTGATCCGCGGATTGGCATCGAGACCAGACTGACCCGCGTATCGTCCTTCTCGATGTCAGTTCGATTCGCGGGTTAGTTTTCTTGATGTGATCCGTTCCGCGATTTACCCATCCATTTTATTCTACTTGGGTAAATTACCCAATAATATTTATTTCTCTAAGTACCAATGCACCACTTAGGTCAATACTCCCCTTCAAGTTAAACATAAAGTGTTAGAATTTGCGGAAATAGATTTAGAGAATTGAGAGAATTAGAGATTTAGAGAGAATAAGAGATTGAGAGAATATGAACTTGATAATTAAAATTATTCAAGATGATTTTACAAGTGTGAATTACATTGTTTAAATAGACTTTTAAATGTCTAAAAGAAGAAAGAGACCATTTGAATCAATGGTCAACTTGATTCAAACGTTTCGGACGGATAGGGTCGGCCGGTCGCTATCAGGCTCGATCCGCGGGTCGAGGAGACGTCGCTGTTGTTAGGTTCCTCGATGCTTGGGACGCGGATCAGTACGGGTCAACGCGGGACGGAAAGTCAACGCGCGTCTTCAAGTACTGATCTCGGACCTACTCGACCCGTGCATCGATGATGCACGTACTGCGGGTCGAGAGAGTCTCGATCATAACTCGAGATCAGTACATGACCCGAACCCGGTTGAGGATCCGCGCGTTTATCTGTTTACCCGGTACGCGACCCGACTTCTCCACTCAATGCCACTCGTCCCGCGGGTAGCTTTCCTCGATGCCAGCTTCGTCCTGATCCGCGGGTAGGTCTTCCCGATGCCGACTGACCCGCGGTTCCATCCTCTCGATGCCAAACTGACCCGCGGTTGGTTTCCTCGATGCCAAACCTTCCCGCGGGTCCGATACACACTTAACACCATTTTATTTCCCTTAGGTGATTTATTCACATGACCTTTATTTATTTTGGTCAATACTCCCCCTCAAGCTTAGCATAAAGGATTTAGGCTAAGCTTGGAAACCCACAACCTATTACCTCATTAAAAACCTTAGTAAGTAAAACCTCATGGGATAAAACCTTACTAAGGGAAAAAGAGTGTAATGGTCATGGGTAGAGGATCCGATCATGGCTTGGTCAAGTCCACAAGCCCTAGTTTGCTAAAGATGTGATTGCAAACTTTTAGACTTGCGGCCTTGGTGAGAATATCCGCCAATTGGTCTTCACTTCTTGTGTAGCATGGTAGAGTCATTCCTTGCTCTATCTTCTCTCTAACATTGTGACAATCAATCTCGATGTGTTTGGTCCTTTCATGAAACACCGAGTTTGTTGCTATGTGAATGGCCGCTTGATTATCACAATGCATGATGAATGGGTTGTCTTATGATACTCCCAAATGTAGCAAGATCCCTTTTAGCCAAGTGAGCTCGTTTGTAAGTTTCTTCATTGCTCTATACTCGGCCTCGACACTTGAACAAGACACGGACTTTTGCTTCTTTGTCTTCCAAGTTACTAAGTTTCCTCCAAGGAACGTACAATACCCGGTGGTAGACTTGCGGTCATTGACGTCTCCGGCCCAATCCGCATCACAATAGCCAACCACTTCCGTGTTCTCATTCTTTCCCATCCAAACTCCTTGACCGGGACTTCCTTTTAGATACCGAAGTATCCGTTCCACCATATTCCAATGATGCACCTTTGGTTCTTTCATGTGTTGGCTCACTTGATTGACCGCAAAGCAAAGGTCCGGTCTAGTAAGTGTCAAATATATCATCTTTCCCACCATTCTTCGATATTGAGCCGGATTGTCGTATGGCTCATCTTCAATCTCCCCCTTTCGAACGACCTTGTAGCCTTCATCTAGAGGTGTCTTGGCCGGTTTAGCCCCTATCTTTCACGTTTCCTTGAGAAGATCTAAAGTGTACTTTCTTTGAGAGATATGTAAGCCGTTTGAGAACCGGCAAACTTCTATTCCAAGGAAGTACTTAAGCTCTCCAAGATCCTTGATCTCAAATTCCGATTTTAGATACTCCTTGGTCTCTTGGATCCCTACCTTATCACTACCGAAAATAATTAGATCATCAACATAAACAAGGACAACGATGATACCTCTTGGTCCTTGCATCGTGAAGAGGGTGTGATCTAATTCTGATTTCTTGAATCCCTTATCCATAAGGGTGACACTAAGCTTCTTGTACCACGCTCTTGGTGATTGTTTGAGTCCATAAATAGCCTTCCTTAATCGCAACACTTTTCCCGGTTTTACTATCCCTTCAAGTCCGGGTGGTGGAGCCATGTAGACTTCTTCTTCAAGCTCTCCTTGTAAGAAGGCGTTCTTTACATCCATTTGCCAAAGTTCCCAATCTAGGTTGACCGCCAAGGAGAGAACAACACGGACCGTATTAAGTTTGGCCACCGGAGCAAACGTATCCGTATAGTCATCCCCGTAGGTTTGAGTGAATCCTTTTGCCACTAATCTTGCTTTGAATCATTCAATCTCCCCACTACTCAAGTGTTTTATGGTGAACACCCACTTGGAGGTCACGACTCTTTTCCCTTCCGGGAGATCGGCTTCATCCCAAGTATGATTCTTGATCATGGCTCCAACTTCCTCATCCACCGCACCACCCCATTCTTCTTTTTCCATAGCCTCCTCATATGTTGATGGAATCACATACTCATCAATCTTAGCTATGAACGCTTGATAGTCTGAAGGCAAAAGGGCGAGAGAACATGTGGCTTGGATCGGATGAGCAAAGACTTTGTTGTTGTAGAACACTCTCTTTTCTTTCCATGTAGATGGGTCACTTCTAATCCTTCCACTTCGCCTAAGTGGTTGGACTTCTTCGGGTACTTGTTCCTTGAGTTGACCATTGTTATCTTCTTGAGTTTCCGGTTCTTGGTTCTCTTCATGAGCATTTATTTCCTCGGGTGGTATTTCTAAACCATCAGTATTGATCGGTGCTTCTTCTTGTGTAGGATCCTCCGGTGGTTGAATTGAGGCGTAACCTCCTCTTGTGATGAGACCGGTCCTTTAAGATGTTCTAGGAGGAATCTTAAGGAAGCTCCCCGGTCCGATGGTGTGGTTAGATATTTCAAACTCTCCCAATCTTTCTTCTTATAGTATCCTTGATCCTCAACGAATTTCACATCCCGAGACACGTAGCACTTGTTCCTAATCGGATTGTAGCACGTGTAACCCTTTTGAGTATTTGAATATCCAATGAACATGCACTTGGTGCTTTTCTCATCCAACTTGGTCCTTAATTCTCCCGGAACTAAAACAAAACAAACACAACCGAAAACCCTTAGATGTTCCAAAGAAGGTCTAGTTTGATTTAGTACCTCGAATGGTGAGTGATCTTCTAGGATTTTGGTGGGCATTCTATTTATCAAATAGCATGCCGTCATGACCGCATCTCCCCAAAATCTCTTGGGAACATTAGTATGAAACATCATTGATCTTGCGGTTTCCATTAGATGTCTATTCTTTCTTTCGGCCACGCCGTTTTGTTGGGGTGTGTATGGGCATGAAGTTTGATGAACAATGCCATGACTCGCCAAGTGTTCTTTGAATTTGTTGCTTGTATATTCACATCTATTATCCGACCTAAACACTTTAATCTTGGCATTGTAATGGTTAATCACATGATTTTCAAAGTTAATGAATGCATCAAACACACGATCTTTTGATGGTAGAAGGGTTACCCAAGTATATTTTGATTTTTCATCAATGAAAGTCACGAAATACTTGTTGTTATCCCTAGACAAGCATGGAGATGTCCATACATCCGAATGAACTAAGTCAAAGCATTTTTCATAAATGGTTGTAGATTTATTAAAGACGGTTTTGCAATGTTTGCCCAAAATACAAGATTCGCAAGTTAAATGATTAAAGACAACATTTGGTAACATAAGTTCAATGGCTCTAGCATGAGGATGTCCTAGTCTAGCATGCCAAATGGCATTATTTGGTAAATTAAAATTTGAAGCAAAAGCAAGCGGTCTTGGTAGAGATTCTTCGAGAATGTATAGACCATCCTTGGTACTACCTTCTCCAATAATCTTAGCCGACTTAATATCCTGAAAATGAACGTCATTAGGCCCAAAAATAGCATAACAATCTAGATCCTTAGTCACTTTACTAATAGATAACAAATTACTAGCAAATTTTGGCATATAAAATGCTTTAGATTCTTTTCCGAATAGTTTTAAATTTCCAATTCCATCAATTGGTATTTTATCACCATTTGCAATTTCTACACTACCATTAATTTTCATAATTTTCCCAAGTAAGTTCTCATTACTAATCATATGATGTGAGGCACCCGAATCAACAATTAAATCATTTTTGGGTTGATGGGAGAAGTATGGGCATGAAGTTTGATGAACAATGCCATGACTCGCCAAGTGTTCTTTGAATTTGTTGCTTGTATATTCACATCCATTATCCGACCTAAACACTTTAATCTTGGCATTGTAATGGTTAATCACATGATTTTCAAAGTTAATGAATGCATCAAACACACGATCTTTTGATGGTAGAAGGGTTACCCAAGTATATTTTGATTTTTCATCAATGAAAGTCACGAAATACTTGTTGTTATCCCTAGACAAGCATGGAGATGTCCATACATCCGAATGAACTAAGTCAAAGCATTTTTCATAAATGGTTGTAGATTTATTAAAGACGGTTTTGCAATGTTTGCCCAAAATACAAGATTCGCAAGTTAAATGATTAAAGACAACATTTGGTAACATAAGTTCAATGGCTCTAGCATGAGGATGTCCTAGTCTAGCATGCCAAATGGCATTATTTGGTAAATTAAAATTTGAAGCAAAAGCAAGCGGTCTTGGTAGAGATTCTTCGAGAATGTATAGACCATCCTTGGTACTACCTTCTCCAATAATCTTAGCCGACTTAATATCCTGAAAATGAACGTCATTAGGCCCAAAAATAGCATAACAATCTAGATCCTTAGTCACTTTACTAATAGATAACAAATTACTAGCAAATTTTGGCATATAAAATGCTTTAGATTCTTTTCCGAATAGTTTTAAATTTCCAATTCCATCAATTGGTATTTTATCACCATTTGCAATTTCTACACTACCATTAATTTTCATAATATTCCCAAGTAAGTTCTCATTACTAATCATATGATGTGAGGCACCCGAATCAACAATTAAATCATTTTTGGGTTGATGGGAGAAGTATGGGCATGAAGTTTGATGAACAATGCCATGACTCGCCAAGTGTTCTTTGAATTTGTTGCTTGTATATTCACATCCATTATCCGACCTAAACACTTTAATCTTGGCATTGTAATGGTTAATCACATGATTTTCAAAGTTAATGAATGCATCAAACACACGATCTTTTGATGGTAGAAGGGTTACCCAAGTATATTTTGATTTTTCATCAATGAAAGTCACGAAATACTTGTTGTTATCCCTAGACAAGCATGGAGATGTCCATACATCCGAATGAACTAAGTCAAAGCATTTTTCATAAATGGTTGTAGATTTATTAAAGACGGTTTTGCAATGTTTGCCCAAAATACAAGATTCGCAAGTTAAATGATTAAAGACAACATTTGGTAACATAAGTTCAATGGCTCTAGCATGAGGATGTCCTAGTCTAGCATGCCAAATGGCATTATTTGGTAAATTAAAATTTGAAGCAAAAGCAAGCGGTCTTGGTAGAGATTCTTCGAGAATGTATAGACCATCCTTGGTACTACCTTCTCCAATAATCTTAGCCGACTTAATATCCTGAAAATGAACGTCATTAGGCCCAAAAATAGCATAACAATCTAGATCCTTAGTCACTTTACTAATAGATAACAAATTACTAGCAAATTTTGGCATATAAAATGCTTTAGATTCTTTTCCGAATAGTTTTAAATTTCCAATTCCATCAATTGGTATTTTATCACCATTTGCAATTTCTACACTACCATTAATTTTCATAATATTCCCAAGTAAGTTCTCATTACTAATCATATGATGTGAGGCACCCGAATCAACAATTAAATCATTTTTGGGTTGATGGGAGAAGTATGGGCATGAAGTTTGATGAACAATGCCATGACTCGCCAAGTGTTCTTTGAATTTGTTGCTTGTATATTCACATCCATTATCCGACCTAAACACTTTAATCTTGGCATTGTAATGGTTAATCACATGATTTTCAAAGTTAATGAATGCATCAAACACACGATCTTTTGATGGTAGAAGGGTTACCCAAGTATATTTTGATTTTTCATCAATGAAAGTCACGAAATACTTGTTGTTATCCCTAGACAAGCATGGAGATGTCCATACATCCGAATGAACTAAGTCAAAGCATTTTTCATAAATGGTTGTAGATTTATTAAAGACGGTTTTGCAATGTTTGCCCAAAATACAAGATTCGCAAGTTAAATGATTAAAGACAACATTTGGTAACATAAGTTCAATGGCTCTAGCATGAGGATGTCCTAGTCTAGCATGCCAAATGGCATTATTTGGTAAATTAAAATTTGAAGCAAAAGCAAGCGGTCTTGGTAGAGATTCTTCGAGAATGTATAGACCATCCTTGGTACTACCTTCTCCAATAATCTTAGCCGACTTAATATCCTGAAAATGAACGTCATTAGGCCCAAAAATAGCATAACAATCTAGATCCTTAGTCACTTTACTAATAGATAACAAATTACTAGCAAATTTTGGCATATAAAATGCTTTAGATTCTTTTCCGAATAGTTTTAAATTTCCAATTCCATCAATTGGTATTTTATCACCATTTGCAATTTCTACACTACCATTAATTTTCATAATATTCCCAAGTAAGTTCTCATTACTAATCATATGATGTGAGGCACCCGAATCAACAATTAAATCATTTTTGGGTTGATGGGAGAAGTAAGTGATACTGGATTCTTTGAGTGCTTTGATCATGGCATCCATGTCGGATTTCTTGACATAGTCTCTGAGGTTCACTTCTCCCCCTTGCTTGGATGGCAAGGTTTGAGTTTGATCATTCTTGGTTGCCCCATAGTTTGCTCTTGGTTCGTAAGCTCTCGGCTCAAAGTTACTTGGCTTTGAATGAAACCGCCTAAGGTGTGGATTGAGGATATAGCATTTTGCCTTAGTATGACCGATCTTCTTGCAATGTTCGCACCAAAGGTCGGGATTCGGTCCTTGGTAGTTGTTGTTGTACCGATTGTTGTTGTTGTTGTTCCTCTTATCTCCATACGGTGTATAGGCTCCTTTGTGAGCAGTTGGTAGCTCCCCCTTTCCCTTAAACAGCCCATGGGAGCCTAGTTCCTTTTGAATTTGAGCACATACGTCGTCAAAGCTTGGGAGCTTGTCGGAACGTAAGATATGCTTGATAAGATCATTGTAGGAGGAACTTATGGTAAGGAGGAGGCCGAACACGTTATCTTGCTCTCTTCTTTCATTAAGAGCTTTGGGATTCATGGTAAATGGCCGAAGCATCTCCAACTCGGCTCTAAGTGCTTGATACTTCCCGAGGTGTTCGGTGAAGTCCCCATCTCCTTGGCTAAGCTCGTTCAAAGCTTTCTTAACTTCGAACACACGGGTTAGGTTTGAAATATTTCCATAGACTTTCTTTAGAGACTCCCAAAGCTCACTAGCGGTTTCACAATATGAGTAAGCAACGAGGATTGGAGTGTCAATCCCATTTTGGAGAATGGCCAACACGGTTTGATCTTCTTGAAACCATTTGGCCTCCTTTGCTTTCTTTTCTTCGTCTTCATCGGATGAATCAAACTCGGGAGCCTTTGGTACGAGGCTAAGATCGATGTGGTTCCATAGACCACGCCCACATAGGGCTGTTTTAGTGGTTCTTGACCATAAGAGGTAATTTTCTCTTTTGAGAATAATTGGAAGAACGAGTGGTTTGCTTGATCCACCGATTTCCATTGTAAATTTCTTTTAGAGATAAACGGAAACAAGTGTAACCGAGAGAGTTGAGTTTAGAGAATGGAAGCTCAAGGCTTTTAGACAAGATTTGGGATTATCTTTTCTATATGTATGTTGAATCAAGCGCATAAAGAGAATGGAAATCTCGATATACCGATTTGATCCAACCGTTTTAAAGAAAATCCTCAAATCGGAAAGAGATTGAAATTAGAAGAATGTGAGAATGTTGCGGTCACAAGAGTCAAAACCGCTCTGATACCAAGTTAGAATTTGCGGAAATAGATTTAGAGAATTGAGAGAATTAGAGATTTAGAGAGAATAAGAGATTGAGAGAATATGAACTTGATAATTAAAATTATTCAAGATGATTTTACAAGTGTGAATTACATTGTTTAAATAGACTTTTAAATGTCTAAAAGAAGAAAGAGACCGTTTGAATCAATGGTCAACTTGATTCAAACGTTTCGGATGGATAGGGACGGCCGGTCGCTATCAGGCTCGATCCGCGGGTCGAGGAGACGTCGCTGTTGTTAGGTTCCTCGATGCTTGGGACGCGGATCAGTACGGGTCAACGCGGGACGGAAAGTCAACGCGCGTCTTCACGTACTGATCTCTGACCTACTCGACCCGTGCATCGATGATGCACGTACTGCGGGTCGAGAGAGTCTCGATCATAACTCGAGATCTGTACATGACCCGAACCCGGTTGAGGATCCGCGCGTTTATCCGTTTACCCGGTACGCGACCCGACTTCTCCACTCGATGCCACTCGTCCCGCGGGTAGCTTTCCTCGATGCCAGCTTCGTCCTGATCCGCGGGTAGGTCTTCCCGATGCCGACTGACCCGCGGTTCCATCTTCTCGATGCCAAACTGACCCGCGGTTGGTTTCCTCGATGCCAAACCTTCCCGCGGGTCCGATACACACTTAACACCATTTTATTTCCCTTAGGTGATTTATTCACATGACCTTTATTTATTTTGGTCAATATAAAGGATTTATGCTTAACTTGGAACGCTCACAACCATCACCTCGTTAAAAACCTTAGTAAAGAAAACCACGTTGGACAAAACTTTACTAAGGGAAAAAGAGTGTGATGGTTGCAAGTAAGAGGTCTTCTATGGATTGGTCAAATCCACAAGTCCAAGTTTGCCGTAAAGATGATTGCAAACCTTGAGACTTGCGACCTTGGTGAAGATATCCGCTAGTTGGTCTTCGCTTCTAGTGTAACACGGTAGAGTCCATCCTTGCTCGATCTTTTCCTGTACCTTGTGACAATCAATCTCAATGTGCTTCGTCCTCTCATGGAATACCGAGTTTGTCGCTATATGAAGGGCGGCTTGATTATCACAATGCATTATCATTGGCTTTGTAGCTTCAATTCCCAAATGTCCAAGGATTCCTCTTAGCCAAGTGAGCTCATTAGTCAATTTCCTCATTGCCCTATATTCGGCTTCCACACTAGAACACGAGACCTCCTTTTGTTTCTTTGTTCTCCAAGTCACCAGGTTACCTACGACGAATGTGCAATAACCGGTTGTTGATCTTCTATCACTTCTATCTCCGGCCCAATCCGCATCACAATATCCAACCACATCGAAGTTCTCATTCCATCCCATCCAAATTCCTTGTCCCGGACTCTCCTTGAGATATCTAAGGATCCTCTCAACCATTTGCCAATGATATATCTTCGGCTCTTTCATATGTTGGCTTACTTAGTTGACCGCGAAACATATCTCCGATCGTGTAAGCGTTAAGTTGATCAATTTCCCAACAAGTCTCCCGTATCTCGAGGGATCCTCATACAACTCATCTTCTTGCTCCCCCTTTCTATCGGCCTTGTAACCTTCCTCCAATGGGGTCTTAGCCGGTTTACACGCAAGTTTCCCAGTTTCTTTCAACAAATCCAAAGTGTACTTCCGTTGACTAATGTGTAACCCATTCTTGAACCTACAAACTTCAATACCAAGGAAATACTTCAATTCCCCAAGATCCATGATTTCAAAGACCGACTTGAGGAAGTCTTTCGTTTCTTGAATTCCTTCTTTATCATCACCGGTGATTACCATATCATCTACATAGATCAACACTACTACCATTCCCTTTGGACCTTGTAGTGTAAATAGAGTATGATCCAATTCACACTTCTTGAAGCCCTTTTCCTTGAGAGTACTACTCAACTTCTTATACCAAGCTCGTGGGGATTGTTTATGCCCATATATGGCTTTCCTGAGCCTAAGAACTTTCCCCGGAGCAAAGGATGTCTCAAGTCCAGGAGTGTTAGAATTTGCGGAATTAGACTTAGAGAGTTAGGAGAATTAGAGATTTAGAGAGAATGAGAGAGTAGGAGAATATGAACTTGATAATTAAAATTATTCAAGATCATATTACAAATTATTCGAGATCATATTACAAATCTAAAAGAGGAAAGAGACTGTTTGAATCAAACGGTTAAATTGATTCAAACGGCTTGGACGGATAGTGACGGGCGGTCACTATCAGACTCGATCCGCGGGTCGAGGAAACATCGCGGTCACTCGATTCCCTCGTGACTTGGAGACGAATCAGTACGGGTTAACGCGGGACAAAAGTCAACGCGCATCTTTACGTACTGATCTCGGACCTACTCGACCCGCGCCTCGGTGATGCATGTACTGCGGGTTGAGAGTGTCTCGATTATAACTTGAGATCAGTACGCGACCCGTACCCGATTGAGGATCCGCGCGTTTATCCATTTACCCGTTTCGCGACCCGACTTCATCACTCGATGCCACTCATCTCGCGGGTAGCTTTCCTCGATGCCTGGTACGGACAGATCCACGGGTAAGTCTTCCCGATGCTCGTCTGTCCCGCGGTTCCATCCTCTCGATGCCAGACCAACCCGCGGTTGGTTTCCTCGATGCCAAACCTTCCCGTGGGTCTGATACACACTTAGCACCATTTATTTCCCTTAGGTGATTTATTCATATGACCTTTATTTATTTTGGTCAATACTCCCCCTCAAGCTTAGCATAAAGGTTTTAAGCTAAGCTTGGAAACCCACAACACATTACCTCATTAAAAACCTTTGTAAGTAAAACCTCATGGGATAAAACCTTACTAAGGGAAAAAGAATTTAATGGTCATGGGTAGAGGATCCGATCATGGCTTGGTCAAGTCCACAAGTCCTAGTTTGCTAAAATGTGGTTGCAAACCTTTAGACTTGCGGCCTTGGTGAGAATGTCCGCCAATTGGTCTTCACTTCTTGTGTAGCACGGTAGAGTCATTCCTTGCTCTATCTTCTCTCTAACTTTGTGGCAATCAATCTCGATGTGTTTGGTTCTTTCGCGAAACATCAAGTTTGTTGCTATGTGAATGGCCGCTTGATTGTCGCAATGCATTATGAATGGGTGGTCTTGTGATACTCCCAAATGTAACAAGATTCCTTTTAGCCAAGTCAGCTCATTGGTGAACTTCTTCATTGCTCTATACTCGGCCTCGGCGCTTGAACATCATACCGACTTTTGCTTCTTTGTCTTCCAAGTTACTAAATTCCCTCCAAGGAACGTACAATACCCGGTGGTGGATTTGCCATCATTGATGTCTCCGGCCCAATCCGCATCACAATAGCCGACCACTTCCGTGTTCACATTCTTTCCCATCCAAACTCTTTGACCGGGACTTCCTTTTAAGTATCTAAGTATCCGTTCCACCATATTCCAATGATGCACCTTTGGTTCTTTCATGTGTTGACTCACTTGATTGACCGCAAAGCAAAGGTCCGGTCTAGTGAGTGTCAAATATATCATCTTCCCCACCATTCTTCGATATTGAGCCGGATTGTCATATGGCTCATCTTCAATCTCCCCCTTTCGAACGACCTTGTAGCCTTCGTCTAGAGGTGTCTTGGCCGGTTTGGCCCCTATCATTCCCGTTTCCGTGAGAAGGTCCAATATATACTTCCTTTGAGAGATGTATAAGCCGTTTGAGAACCGGCAAACTTCTATTCCAAGGAAGTACTTAAGCTCTCCAAGATCCTTGATTTCAAATTCCGATTTGAGATACTCCTTGGTCTCTTGAATAGCATGCTGTCATGACCGCATCTCCCCAAAATCTCTTGGGAACATTCGTATGGAACATCATTGATCTTGCGGTTTCGATTAGGTGTCGATTCTTCCTTTCGGCAACACCATTTTGTTGAGGCGTGTATGGACACGATGTTTGATGAACAATGCCATGATTTGTCAAGTGTTGTTTGAATTTGTTGCTTGTGTATTCACCTCCATTATCCGACCTAAACACTTTGATCTTGACATTATAATGGTTAATCACATGATTGTCAAAGTTAACGAATGCATCGAAAACACGATCTTTTGATGGTAAAAGGGTTACCCAAGTATATTTTGATTTTTCATCAATGAAAGTCACGAAATACTTGTTGTTATCCCTAGATAAGAATGGAGATGTCCATACATCCGAATGAACTAATTCAAAGCATTTCTCATAGATGGTCGTTGATTTATTAAAAATAGTTTTGCAATGTTTGGCCAAAATACAAGATTCGCAAGTTAAATGATTAAAAACACCGTTTGGTAACATATGTTCAATGGCTCTAGCATGAGGATGTCCTAGTCTAGCATGCCAAATCGCATTATTTGGTAAATTAAAACTTGAACAAAAGCAAGCGATCTTGGTAGAGATTCTTCAAGAACATATAGACCATAATTGGTACTACCTTCTCCAATAATCTTTGCCGACTTAATATCCTGAAATTGGACATCATTAGGTCCGAATATAGCATAGCAATCTAGATCCTTAGTCACCATACTAATAGGTAACAAGTTGCTAGCAAATTTAGGCATATAAAAGGCTTTAGATTCTTTTCCGAATAACTTTAGATTTCCAATTCCATCAATCGGTATTTTATCACCATTAGCAATTTCTACACTACCATTAACCTTTCTAATATTCCCAAGCAAGTTCTCAATACTAATCATATGATGTGAAGCACCCGAATCAACAATACAATCATTTTTAGATTTATGAGAAAAGTAAGTGATACCGGATTCTTTGAGTGCTTTGATCATGGCATCCATGTCGAATTTCTTGACATATTCTATAAGGTTCACCTCTCCCCCTTGTTTGAGTGACACGGCTTGCGTTTGATCGCTTTTGGTTGCCCCATAATTTGCTCTTGGCTCGTAAGCTCTCGGCTCATAGTGACTTGGCTTCGGGTGGAACCGTCTAAAATGTGGATTGAGGACATAGCATCTTGCTTTGGTATGACCGATCTTCTTGCAATGTTCACTCCAAAGTTCTTGATTCGGTCCTTGGTAGTTGTTGTTGTACCGATTGTTGTTGTTGTTGTTCCTCTTATCTCCATACGGTGTATAGGCTCCTTTCTGAGCAGTCGGTAGCACCCCCTTTCCCTTAAACAGCCCATGGGAACCTAGTTCCTTTTGAATTTCAGCACACACATCGTCAAAGCTTGGGAGCTTATCGGACCGTAAGATGTGCTTGATAAGGTCGTTGTAGGATGGACTTACGTTAAGAAGGAGACCGAACACGTTATCTTGCTCTCTTCTTTCACTAAGAGCATTCGGATTCATGGTGAATGGTCGAAGCATCTCCAACTCGGCTCTAAGTGCTTGATACTTCCCGAGGTGTTCGGTAAAATCCCCATCTCCTTGGCTAAGCTCGTTCAAGGCTTTCTTCACTTCAAACACACTGGTTAGGTTTGAAATATTCTCGTAGACTTTCTTTAGAGTCTCCCAAAGCTCATTTGCGGTTTCGCAATATGAGTAGGCAACGAGGATTGGAGTGTCAATGCCATTTTAAAGAATGGCCAACACGATTTGATCTTCTTGGAACCATTTGGCCTCCTTTTCTTTCTTTCCTTCAACGCCCTCTTCATCATCGGATGAGTCCTCCTCGGGTTCTTTTGGCACGAGGCTGAGATCGGTCTGACTTCATAGACCGCGACCACAAAGGGCCGTTTTAGTGGTTCTTGACCACAATAAGTAATTTTCTCTTTCGAGAATAATCTGAAGGACAAGTGCTTTGCTTGATCCACCATTTTCCATTTTGGAATTTTTTTAGAAATGAACATGGATGACTCAAGGATGAGAATCAAAGAAATAAGACTCCTTAAGAGATTTTGAAATTTAAATTTTCCGAGAACCAAGAAAAAGAGGTAACCGAGAGAGATTTGGTTTTAAAGATTTTCCGAAAGAATTAGAACTGAGATTTGAGAATCATAGGATCATTGCTCTGATACCATGTTAGAATTTGCGGAATTAGACTTAGAGAGTTAGGAGAATTAGAGATTTAGAGAGAATGAGAGAGTAGGAGAATATGAACTTGATAATTAAAATTATTTAAGATGATACTACAAATGTGAGTTACAATGGTTAAATAGACTTTAGGAGAATCTAAAAGAGGAAAGAGACCGTTTGAATCAAACGGTCAAATTGATTCAAACGGCTCGGACGGATAGTGACGGGCGGTCACTATCAGACTCGATATGCGGGTCGAGGAAACGTCGCGGTCACTCGATTCCTTCGTGACCTGGAGACGGATCAGTACGGGTCAACGCGGGACAAAAAGTCAATGCGCGTCTTTACTTATTGATCTCGGACCTACTCAACCCACGCCTCGGTGATGCACGTACTGCGGGTTAAGAGTGTCTCGATCATAACTCGATATCAGTACGTGACCCGTACCCGGTTGAGGATCCGAGCGTTTATCCGTTTACCCAGTCCGCGACCTGACTTCATCACTAGGTGTGTCTTGAGCTTCTTGACTTGGCATTGTCGGAATGGTCTCATCCATATTGTCTCTTGGCTCATGGGTTCCCAAGTTTTGAAGAAGGAACCGTAAGTTAGAGCCAAGGTCCGACGGAGTAGCCAAATCATCCAAGTTTTCTTTTGCATCCACACCATAATACCCTTTGTCTTCAATGAATTTCACATCCCTTGACACAACCGTCTTCCTTGTGATCGGATCATAGCATTTATATCCCTTTTGAGTGCTTGAATATCCAAGGAATTGTTGGAATTTGCGGAATGATTAGATGAAGAAGTATTTCGGATAGAGAGATAAAGTGTAGAGAGAGAAGTGTATGAACTTGATTAAATTTAATTAATCAAAGATAATATTACAAATGTGATTTAACAATGTTTAAATAGGATTTAGAATTATCTAAAAGAGGAAAGGGACCGTTTGAATCAAACGGTCAATTGATTCAAACGGCTAGGATGGATAGTGACGGGCTGTCACTATCGGACTCGGATCCCTCGTGACATCGAGACGGTCAACGCGGGACAAAGTTTGGTCAACGCGGGTCAACACTCGGGAAAGTCAAGCCCACGTCTTCTCGATGCCAGGTCGATCCACAGTACGTGTTTCCTCGATGC
This sequence comes from Draba incana, assembly GCA_963576765.1. Taxonomy (NCBI): domain Eukaryota; kingdom Viridiplantae; phylum Streptophyta; class Magnoliopsida; order Brassicales; family Brassicaceae; genus Draba; species Draba incana. The sequence goes on along the minus strand of OY755203.1, from coordinate 24,731,392 downwards.
CAGTACGTCTCGATCACTCACGTCCTGCGGTACGTGACCCGTTTACCCGGAAGTGGATCCACGCGTTTATCCGTTTACCCGGTACGCGACCCGACTCCACGCCTTGATGACTTATCATCCTGCGGGTCAGTTTCCTTGATGCCGATATGTCCCGCGGTCCGAATCCTTCGATGCTCAGATGACTCGCATATCACTCGATGCCAGTCTGATCCGCGGGTCCAATCCTCCCGATTGCCGACTATCCCGCGGTACGTATCTCTCGATGCCAGTACGTAACGCGGGTCCGATCCTTCCGATAACAATTTCCTCCTTTTATTTACCTTGGGTATTTTACCCATGATATTTTATTCTCATGATCTATACTCCCCCTCAAGCTTAGTATAAAGGATTTAGGCTAAGCTTGGAAACCCACAACTCATCACCTCATTAAAAACCTTAGTGAGAAAAACCTCATGGGATAAAAACTCACTAAGGGAAAAAGAGTGTAATGGTCATGGGATGAGGACTTGATCATGGCTTGGTCAAGTCCACAAGTCCAAGTTTGCTAAAAATGTATTTGCAAACTTTGAGACTTGCGGCCTTGGTGAGAATGTCCGCCAATTGGTCCTCACTCTTTGTGTAGCATGGAAGAGTCATCCCTTGCTCAATCTTCTCCCGAAACACTGAGTTTGTCGCAATATGTATTGCCGCTTGATTGTCACAATGCATTGTGATCGGCTGATCTTGAGTGACTCCAAGATGCAATAAGATTCCTTTTAGCCAAGTAAGCTCATTCGTGAGCTTCTTCATGGCTCTATACTCGGCTTCGGCGCTCGAGCACGAGACCGACTTTTACTTCTTTGTCTTCCATGTTACTAAGTTTCCTCCTAGGAATGTGCAATAACCGGTGGTGGATCTCCGGTCATTGTGATCTCCGGCCCAATCGGCATCACAATAGCCAACTAGCTTCGATTATTCATCTTTCCCATCCAAATGCCTTGGTCGGGGCTTCCCTTCAAGTATCTAAGGATCCTTTCTACCATATTCCAATGATGGACTTTAGGCTCCTTCATGTGTTGACTCACTTGATTGACTGCAAAGCATAGATCCGGCCTAGTACGGGTTAAGTAGATCATCTTACCTACTAAGCGCCGATATCGAGACGGGTCGGAGTATGGTTCATCTTCAATCTCCCCCTTTCGAATGACCTTGTAGCCTTCATTAAGTGGGGTCTTGGCAGGCTTAACTCCCATCTTGCAGGTTTCTTTGAGGAGGTCCAACGTGTACATCCTTTGAGAGATGTGTAAGCCATTTGAGAATCGGCACACCTCTATCCCAAGGAAGTACTTGAGTTCACCAAGGTCCTTAATCTCAAATTCCGACTTGAGATAGGCCTTGGTTTCTTGAATGTCTTCTTTATCACTTCCAGATATGATGAGATCGTCGACATATACAAGGACCACTATGATCCCATTGTGTCCTTGAATAGTGAAGAGAGTGTGATCCAACTCCGACTTCTTGAAACCCCTTTCCAAGAGTGTAGAGATTAGCTTCTTGTACCACGCTCGTGGAGATTGCTTGAGACCATAGATCGCCTTCCTCAAGCGCAAGACCTTGCCGGGCTTGACAATGTTCTCAAGGCCGGGTGGTGGTGTCATGTAGACCTCTTCCTCTAGGTCGCCTTGGCGGAAAGCATTCTTCACATCCATTTGCCCAAGTTCCCAATCTAGATTGACCGCCATGGATAGAACCACCTGAACCGTGTTTAGCTTAGCTACCGGGGCGAAGGTATCCGTGTAGTCATCGCCATAGGTTTGGGTGAAGCCTCTTGCAACTAACCTTGCCTTGAACCCCTCAATCTCGCCACTACTCAAATGCTTGATTGTGAAGACCCATTTAGAGCTCACAACTCGCTTGCCTTCCGGGAGATCGGCCTCATCCCACGTATGGTTCTTGACTATAGCGCCAACTTCATCATCAACCGCACCATTCCATTCTTCCTTTTCTATGGCTTCCTCATAGGTTGATGGAATAGTGTATTCGTCGATCTTAACAAGGAACGCTCGGTGATCTGAGGGCACAAGGGCAAGAGAACATGTCGCTTGAATGGGATGTGCCACGACTTGATTGTTTTAGTAGACCCGCTTGTCCTTCCATGTGGATGGGTCGCTCCTAAGCCGTTCGCTTCTCCTAAGCGGGGCAACTTGAGGTGCGGCGTCATTTTGAGCGTGGGCGCGAGTGTGGGTGCAAGCATCGGCGCGTACGTCTGTGTGCATGTCTTCTCAGGCATCTTCTCGGGCGTCGGGCGCTTCTGTTCCAGCTGGGACAAGGACCTCTTCTTGACTTCCGGGTTGCGCCTCGTCCTCTTCCATTCCGTCAGGGGCCGGATTGGTCTTTTCTTGTTCGGCGTCGGCGGGCGCGCCCAAGTGCTCGAGTAAGAATCACAAGGATGCACCTTGATCCGAAGGAGTCGCTAGGTTTTTGAGATAATCCCAATCCTTCTTCCCATAATATCCTTGCTCCTCAAGGAACTTCACATCTCGGGATACATGATACTTCTTATCGATTGGATCATAGCACTTGTATCCCTTTTGAGTATTGGAGTACCCAATGAACATGCACTTGGTACTCTTTGCATCTAGCTTGGTTTTTCTTTCTCCGGGTACTAAGACAAAACAAACACAACCAAAAACCTTTAGATGTTCCAAAGAGGGTTGAGTTGGGGTAAGTACCTCAAATGGTGACCGATCTTCTAGAACTCTTGTTGGTGTTCTATTGATGAGGTAGCAAGCGGTCATGACCGCTTCTCCCCAAAATCGCTTCGGAACGCTTGTGTGAAACATCATTGATCTTGCTACTTCCATCAAATGTCGGTTCTTTCTCTCGGCCACACCATTTTGTGTAGGAGTGTAAGGATAAGACGTTTGATGGATGATACCGTGATTGGCTAGATGCTCCTTGAACTAATTGCTTGTATATTCACCACCGTTATCGGACCTAAAAATCTTAATTCTTGCATTGTAATGGTTAATGACATGACTTTCAAATGTTATGAATGCATCAAATACCCTATCTTTGGATGGCAAAAGAGTAACCCAAGTATATTTTGATTTTTCATCAATGAAAGTCACAAAATACTTGTTGTTATCTCTTGATAAACATGGAGATGTCCACACATCCGAATGTACTAAGTCAAAACAGTTTTTGTAAAGAGTTGTTGATTTATTGAATACGGTTTTGCAATGTTTACCCAAAATACATGATTCGCAAGTTAAATGATTAAAGACAACATTTGGTAACATAAGCTCAAGGGCTCTAGCATGAGGATGACCTAATCTAGCATGCCAAATCGCATTATTCGGTAATTGAAAACTGGAAGCAAAAGAAAAAGATCTTGGAGTAGTATCTTCTAGAACATAAAGTTCATCTTTGGTACAACCTATGATCTTTAATCATTCCCGTCTCAATATCGTGATCTCCTCCTATGATCTTTCCCGTCTCAATATCGTGAAAATGTACCTCATTAGGACCAAATATAGCATAGCAATTTAAGTCATTAGTGGCGCTTTTAACCGATACTAAGTTGCTAGCAAAATTTGGTATATAAAATGCCTTAGATTCTTTGTTAAATAGTTTCAAATTTCCGATTCCTTGAATAGGTATTCTATCTCCATTTGCAATTTCCACATTTCCCTTAGTTAATTCAATGTTACTAAGCAAATGTCTATTGTTAATCATATGATGAGATGCACCGGAATCTACTGTCAAAGAGTTACATGGTTTATGAGAAAGATAAGTGATACCAGATTCTTTGAGGGCCTTAGTGATCGCCTCAAGATCGGTCACTCTTCTCCTTGCTTGGATGAGCCCGCTTGGTCACTCTTGGTAGTCCCAAAGTTAGCTCTTGGCTCGGTGTAGTTGCTTCATGGTGGTCTTCTAGAGTTCCGGAGGTGAGGATGAAGGGTCCAACACTTCGCCTTGGTGTGTCCCATTCTCTTGCAATGGTCACACATGATATCGCGATCGGAGAGAGCAAGACAAGGCTTTGTGAGCCGTAGGAAGCTCCCCCTTACCACCAAACAAGCCATGAGAGCCTTGCTCTCTTTGAATTTGGGAGCATACTTCATCGATGCTTTGAAGCTTTTCGGATCGAAGAAGATGCTTAATGAGATCATTGTAGACCGGGTTCAAGGTGAGGAGGAGGCCAAACACCTTGTCTTGCTCTCTCCTTTCATTGAGAGTTGCCGGATCCATGGTGAAAGGTCAGAGCATCTCCAACTCAGCCCAAAGGAACCTATACTTTCTGAAGTGCTTGGTAAACTCCATGTCTTCTTGGCTAAAGCCGTTGAGGGCTTTCTTGACTTCAAACACGCGGGTCAAGTTGGTAATGTTGCCGTAGACATTCTTGAGAGTTTTCCAAAGCTCATTTGCGGTCTCGCAATATGAGTAGGCTTCAAGGATTTGAGCTTCAATGCCATTTTGGAGAATGGCTAGAACGGTTTGATCCTCTTAGAACCATTTCGCCTCTTTGACACGCCTACTCTCCTCAACTTCTTCTTCCTCATCGGATGAATCGGGCTTGGGCTCTTTTGGCTCGAGACTTAAATCGATGTGGTTCCATAGACCACACCCACATAGGGCCGTCTTGGTGGTTATTGACCACAAGATATAGTTCTCTCCTTTGAGAGTTACCGGGATAACGAGCGCTTTGCTTGAGCCGCCGTTTTCCATAATCAACTTCTTTTGAAGAAATAAAAGTATAATTCAAGTGTTTAGATCGAGAATCCAAAGGTAAGATCCTTGGATAGAGAATTTGAAATTTGAAAAAAGGGAAACAAAGGCTAGTAAAAGTGTAGAATCAAAAGTTTTCAAGTGTAACCAAAAGTATCAAAGTGTAATCGAAAGTTTTAGAGAGATTTGAAAATGTTTGAGCTAACAATCAAAGATCATTGCTCTGATACCATGTTGGAATTTGCGGAATGATTGGATGAAGAAGTGTTTCGGATAGAGAGAGAAAGTGTAGAGAGAGAAAGTGTAGAGAGAGAAGTGTATGAACTTGATTAATTTTTATTAATCCAAGATAATATTACAAATGTGATTTTACAATGTTTAAATAGGATTTAGAATTATCTAAAAGAGGAAAGGGACCGTTTGAATCAAACGGTCAAGTGATTCAAACGGCTAGGATGGATAGTGACGGGTTTTCACTATCGGACTCGATCCACGGGTCGAGGAAACGTCCTAGTCACTCGGATCCCACGTGACATCAGGACGGTCAACGCGGGACAGAGTTTGGTCAACGTGGGTCAACACTCGGGAAAGTCAAGCCCGCGTCTTCTTGATGCCAGGTCGATCCGCGGTACGTGTTTCCTTGATGCCAGTACGTCCGTGTCTCACTCACGTCCTGCGGTACGTGACTCGTTTACCTGGAAGTAGATCCACGCGTTTATCCGTTTATCCGGTACGCGACCCGACTCCACGCCTTGATGACTGATCGTCCCGCGGGTCAGTTTCCTTGATGCCGATACGTCCCGCGGTCCGAATACTTCGATGCTCGGATGACCCGCGTAACGCTTGATGCCAGTCTGATATGCGGGTCTAATCTTCCCAATTGCCGACTGTCCCGCGGTACGCATCTCTCGATGCCAGTACGTACCGCGGGTCCGATCCTTCCGATAACAATTTCCTCCTTTTATTTACCTTGGGTATTTTACCCATGGTATTTTATTCTCATGATCAATAGGAATATGCATCTCAAACTCTTGGCATCTAGCTTGTTCCTTAGCTCACCAGGTACTAACACAAAACAAAAACAACCAAAAACCTTTAGATGTTCAATAAAAGGTTTAGTTTTGTTAAGTACCTCGAATGGTGCATAATCTCCCAAGATTTTGGTTGGTGTTCGAATGATTAAATAGCAAGCCGTCATCACGGCATCTCCCCAAAACCTCTTTGGAACATTCATATGGAATATAATCAATATGAATGTATACTCGCCTCCATTATCTGTTCTAAAAATTTTGATCTTGGCATTGTATTGGTTAGCAATATAAGCTTCAAAATTCATAAATGCCTCAATCACTCGATCTTTAGAAGGTAATAGTGTGATCCAAGTGTATTTCGATTTCTCATGTATAAATGTGACAAAGTACTTGTTATTATCTCTAGAAATGCACAGGGAAGTCCAAACATCCGAGTGAACCAAGTTAAAAAAATTATCATAAGTAGCAGTAGATTTTGGAAAAACCGATTTGCAATGTGTACCAAGAATACATGATTCACAACTCAAATGATCAAAATAAACATTAGGCAACATTATTTCAAATGCTCTAGAATGAGGATGACCTAATCTAGCATGCCAAATTGCATTATTTGAAACTCCTAAACAAGAACTAGATAAGCTTGGTGATAAATCTTCAAGAACATAGAGATCATCCTTGGTACCACCTTCTCCAATTATCTTTCCGGACTTAATATCCTGAAAATGAACATCATTAGGCCCAAAGATTGCATAACAATTCAAATCTTTTGTTGTTCTTTTAACCGATAGCAAATTTGAGGTAAAGTTAGGCATATAAAATGCCTTAGATTAATTGATTCCACATTTTTAAGCATGTTCAAGGTACTAATCATGTGATGTGAAGCTCCCGAATCAACTATAAGAGAACTACTAGGAGTTCGAGTAAAGAAAGTTTTACCGGAGTCTTTGTTTGCGTTCAAGGCTTTGATGAGAGCCTCCAAGTCGGATTTCCTCACATAATCCCCTTGAACCGTCTCACCTCTTATCTTGACGGTGTTGTAGTTTTGGTCTTCGGTTGATCGCCTTTGGCCGCGGTGAAATTCGCCTTAGAACTGCTCGGATAGTCGACCCACCATGTTGGCTTAAGGTGTGGGTGGAGAACCCAACACTTCTCCTTGGTGTGTCCCTTCTCCTTGCAATGGTCGCACCACCTCTTCTCACCATAGGACCGGTTGTTTCCGAAGCTTCCCTTGCTCTCACGATTATCAAACCGATTATACACACCCTTATTCGCCATTGGAAGCTCCCCCTTACCACCAAAGAGGCCTTGAGATCCTTGTTCTCTTTGAATTTGAGCACACACATCTTCCATAGTTGGGAGCTTCTCCGACTTTAGGATATGCTTGGTGAGATCATTGAACACCGGATTCAATGTTAGTAGCAACCCAAAGACCTTGTCTTGTTCTTTCCTTTCATTCAACACCACCAGATCAATAGAGCTTGGCTTGAACATATCGATCTAGGACCACAAAGACCTATACTTTCCCAAGTGTTTGGTAAACTCCATAACTTCTTGGTGAAGATTATTAAGTGCTTTCTTTACCTCAAACACTCGGGCCAAGTTTGAAGTATTCCCATACACATTCCTCAATGTTTCCCAAAGCTCAAAGGCCGTTTCACAATAGGAATACGCCTCAAGAATAGAAGAATCAATCCCATTTTGAAGTACCGCCAAAACCGTTTGATCCTCTTGAAACCACTTTGCTTCCCTTGCCTTGGCCGCCTCGGCATCTTCCTTCTCCGGTATCTTAACAATCGACCTAAGGGTAAGATCGATGTGATTCCACAATCTTAGACCGCAAAGGGCTGTCTTTGTAGTCCTTGACCAAAGCAAATAGTTTTCTCCTTTCAAAACCACCGAAACCACCACCGTCTTCGAGTTTTCCATCGGATTCATTCTCCTTCTTCACGTTCCTTTACCACCGAATGAACTCTATCCACAAGATTGAAACTTTACGACAACCAAACAAGATTCACACCAAAGATTGAAGATTTATCACCACCAAACAAGATCTAAGCAAAAAATCAAGACTTTTGGATGAATCAGATCCGAACCAAAGATTTTCGTAACAAAGATTTGGAAAGAAATTTGTGAAATATTTTGAGAGTAATCGGTCACCAAGATGAACTTGGATAAAGAGAGTGTATGTTAGGTTAAGCGCATAAAGAGAATGGATATCTAAATATAACGATTCAACCTAATGACTTGAGATTGTTATGGATCCGAAAGATTATTGAGATTAAGGAAGATTGAGAGATTAATGAGGTCACAAGCTTGAACCTAGCTCTGATACCATGTAAGAATTATCACGGAAATATAGAGACTAAGAGAGATTATAAGAGATTAAGAAGATTAAGTAACCATTGAGATTTCAGAGAATATAAACTTGATTTATTATTCAAGATAAGATTTACTTATGAGAAAACAACCTATAAATAGCAAATACTAGGATCGATCAACATGACCGTTAGAAATAATGATAGAAAATAGATTCGGTCATGTGAACGATCCGCGGTACGGTCGATGACCGATGGCCGTGTGTGTCGCGTGGCTCCTTCTCGGTCATTCACACACGGATCAGTACGATACCCATTTACCCGGGTGGGATCCGCGTGTTTATCCGATAACCCGGTACCGCGACCCGACTTCTCCCTCGATGCAATACCGTCCGGCAGTCCGAGTTCCTCGATGCCAAACCTTCCTGCGGTACGTGCTTCTCAGGACCCAACTGATCCGCGGATTGGCATCGAGACCAGACTGACCCGCGTATCGTCCTTCTCGATGTCAGTTTGATCCGCGGGTTAATTTTCTCGATGCCAATCCGTTCCGCGGTTTACCCATCCGTTTTATTCTACTTGGGTAAATTACCCAATATTATTTATTACCCTAAGTACCAATGCAACACTTGGGTCAATACTAACGATGTCCATTTTCAGGATATTAAGTCGGCAAAAAATATTGGAGAGGGTAGTACCAAGGATGGTCTTTACGTTCTTGAAGAAACTACACCAAGATTCTTTGCGTTTGCTTCAAGCTTTAATTTACCAAATAAAGTGATTTGGCATGCTAGATTAGGACATCCTCATGCTAGAGTCATTGAGCTTATGTTACCAAATGTTGCTTTTAATCATTTAACTTGCGAATCTTGTATTTTGGGTAAACATTGCAAAACCGTCTTTAATAAATCAACGACCATCTATGAAAAGTGTTTTGACTTAGTTGATTCGGATGTATGGACATCTCTAAGCTTGTCTAGGGATAACAACAAGTATTTTGTGACTTTTATTGACGAAAAATCAAAATATACTTGGGTCACCCTCTTACCATCCAAAGATCGCGTATTTGATGCATTTGTTAACTTTGAAAATCATGTGATTAACCATTATAATGCCAAGGTCAAAGTATTTAGGTCGGACAATGGAGGAGAATACACAAGCAATAAATTCAAAGACCACTTAGCCAACCACGGAATTGTTCACCAAACCTCGTGTCCTTACACGCCTCAACAAAACGGTGTTGCCGAAAGGAAAACTCGGCACTTAATGGAAACTGCAAGGTTAATGATGTTCCACACGAATGTTCCCAAACGGTTTTGGGGAGATGCGGTAATGATGGCATGTTACCTAATCAATAGGCTACCGACCAAAGTCCTAGAAGACCACTCTCCATTCAAGGTACTAAATCAAACTAGACATTCTTTAGAACATCTAAGGGTTTTCGGTTGTGTTTGTTTTGTTTTAGTTCCCAGAGAGCTTAGAACCAAGTTAGACGCCAAAAGCACCAAGTGTATGTTCATAGGCTACTCAAACACTCAAAAGGGGTACAAGTGCTATAATCCAATTAGCAACAAGTGCCATGTGTCCCAGGATGTGAAATTTGTCGAAGATCAAGGATATTATTGACCAAAATAAATAAAGGTCATGTGAATAAATCACCTAAGGAAAATAAATGGTGCTAAGTGTGTATCGGACCCGCAGGAAGGTTTGGGATCGAGGAAACCAACCGCGGGTCGGTCTGGCATCGAGAGGATGGAACCGCGGGACAGTCGAGCATCGGGAAGACTTACCCGCGGATCGGTATGATACCGAGAGAAGGTGATCCGCGGGACAAGTGGCATTGAGTGGTGAAGTAGGGTCGTGTACTGGGTAAACAGATAAACGCGCGGACCTTCAACCGGGTACGGGTCGCGTACTGATCTTGAGTTATGATCGAGATACTCTCTACCCGCAGTACGTGCATCATCGTGGCACGGGTCGAGTAAGTCCGAGATCAGTACGTGAAGATGCGCATTGACTTTCTGTCCCGCGTTGACCCGTACTGATCCGTCCTGATTTCACGAGGGATCCGAGTGACAGCAATGTTCCCTCGATCCGCGGATCGAGTCAGATAGCAACGGCCCGTCACTATCCATCCGAGCCGTTTGAATCATTTGACCGTTTGAATCCAAACGGTCTCTTTCCTCTTTTAGATGATCCTAACTTCTATTTAAACATTGTAAATCACATTTGTAATACTATCTTGAATAATTTTATTATCAAGTTCATATTCTCTCAAATCTCTTATTCTCTCTAAATCTCTAATTCTCCTAAACCTCTAAGTCTATTTCCGCAAAATCTAACAGATATTACGAGAAGAAAGATTGGGAGAACTTGAAGGATCTAACAATCTCATTGGACCGGGGAGCATCATTAAGGTTCCTACTTGAACATCTTAGAGGTCCGGTCTCATCACAAGTAGAGACGACACCTCAAGTACAAACAACGGAGAATCCTATAGAAGAAGAAATACCTATCACTACCGATGACATAGATTCGGAACCATAAGAGGAAACAAGTGTTCTAGAAGAAACTCAAGCACCGGGAACTCAAGAAGACACAAATGATCAAATCAGGGAACAAGGAACCGAAGAAGTTCAACCTCTTAGACGAAGTGAAAGGATTAGAAGCGACCCATCCACGTGGAAAGGTAAGAGGGTATTCTACAACAACAAGGCCGTGGCTCATCCGATTCAAGCCACATGTTCTTTTTCCCTTTTTCCTTCGGATTATCAAGCATTCATTGCCAAAATCGATAAACATACGATTCCATCAATATATGAGGAAGCCATGGAAAAAGAAGAATGGAGTGATGCGGTAGACGATGAAGTTGGAGCCATGGTCAAGAATCATACATGGGATGAAGCCGATCTTCCGGAGGGAAAGAGAGTTGTGACCTCCAAATGGGTATTTACAATCAAACACCTAAGTAATGGAGAGATCGAACGGTTCAAGGCACAGTTGGTAGCAAGAGGTTTCACCCAAACCTACGGTGATGATTACACGGATACGTTTGCACCGGTAGCAAAGCTTAATACGGTACGTGTGGTGCTCTCCTTGGCGGTTAACATAGATTGGGAACTTTGGCAAATGGATGTAAAGAATGCTTTTCTCCAAGGAGAGCTTGAAGAGGTCTACATGACTCCACCACCCGGACTTGAGGAGATACTCAAACCGGGAAAAGTTTTGAGATTAAGAAAGGCAATCTATGGTCTCAAACAATCCCCAAGGGCTTGGTACAAAAAGTTATGCGTCACCCTTATGAATAAGGGATTCAAGAAATCGGAGTTGGACCACACTCTCTTTACTATACAAGGATCGAAAGTTATCATCGTTGTCCTTGTTTATGTAGATGATCTCATTATTTCCGGTGATGATAAGGTAGGAATCCAAGAGACCAAGGAGTATCTCAAATCGGAATTTAAAATTAAGGACCTTGGAGAGCTTAAGTACTTCCTTGGAATAGAAGTTTGCCGGTTTTCAAACGGCCTACACATCTCTCAAAGAAAGTATACATTGGATCTTCTCACGGAAACAGGAAAGTTAGGATCCAAACCGGCCAAGACACCTCTAGACGAAGGCTACAAGGCCATTCAAAAGGGGCAGATTAAAAATGAGCCATACGATAATCCGGCTCAATAACGAAGAATGGTGGGAAAGATGATATATTTAACACTTACTAGACCGAACCTTTGCTTTGCGGTCAATCAAGTGAGTCAACACATGAAAGAACCAAAGGTCCATCATTGGAATATAGTGGAACAGATACTTAGATATTTAAAAGGAACCCCCGGTCAAGGAGTTTGGATGGGAAAGAATGAAAACACGTAAGTGGTAGGCTATTGTGATGCGGATTGGGCCGGGGACATTAATGATCGCAAATCTGCAACCGGTTATTGCACGTTCCTTGGAGGGAACTTAGTAACTTGGAAGACGAAGAAACAAAAGTCCGTATCATATTTAAGTGCCGAGGCCGAATATAGAGCAATGAAGAAGCTCGCCAATGAGCTCACTTGGCTAAAAGGGATATTGTCTGATTTGGGAGTCTCACAGGATCACCCATTCATCATGCATTGCAACAATCAAGTAGCGATTCACATTGCAACAAACTCGGTGTTTCACATCGAGATTGATTGCCACAAGGTTAGAGAGAAGATCGAGCAAGGAATGACTCTACCGTGCTACACAAGAAGCGAAGACCAATTGGCGGATATCCTTACCAAAGCCGCAAGTCTAAAAGTTTGGAACCACATTTTTAGCAAACTTGGACATGTGGATTTGACCAAACCGTGATCAAGTCCTCTACCCGCGGCCATTACACTGTTTTTCCCTTAGTATGGTTTTAACCCATGAGGTTTTACATACTAAGGTTTTTAATGAGATAATGCGTTGTGGGTTTCCAAGTTTAGCCTAAATCAGTGTTGCTAAGCTTGAGGGGGAGTATTGATCATGAGAATAAAATACCATGGGTAAAATACCCAAGGTAAATAAAAAGAAGGAAATTGTTATCGGAAGGATCGGACCCGCGGTACGTATTGGCATCGAGAGATGCGTACCGCGGGACAGTCGGCAATCGAGAGTATCGGACCCCGGGACGTGTCGGCATCGAGGAAACCGACCTGCGGCACGATCAGACACGAGACGTTAAGTCGGGTTGCGCACCGGGTAAACGGATAAACGCGCGTATCCACTTCCGGGTAAACGGGTCATGTACCGCAGGACGTGAGTGATCGAGATGCGGACATCGAGGAAACATGTACCACAGATCGATCTGGCATCAAGAAGACGCGGGATTGACTTTCCCGATTGTTGTCCCGCGATGACCAGACTCTATCCCGCGTTGACCATTCCGATATCACGAGGGATCCGAGTGACAGCGACGTCTCCTCGACCCGCGGATCGAGTCCGATAGTGACAGCCCGTCACTATCCATCCGAGCCGTTTGAATCACTTGACCGTTTGATTCAAAAGGTCTCTTTCCTCTTTTAGATTCTCCTAAAGTCTATTTAAACATTGTAACTCACACTTTGTAAAATTATCTTGAATAATTTTATTATCAAGTTCATATTCTTCTAAATCTCCAAATTCTTCTAAAATACTAACAATGTCGTGGTGGAAAATTCCGAATTGGTGTTACCAAAAGGAGCATTACCAACCTATGAAAAGACATAGGAGCAACCTTGGAGAGGCTGACCTAAGCTACAAGGCAAAAGCTCTAGAGAAGGCGGTTCATCGGAGAATAGGAAGTTTCATGTGGAGTGCATCCAGTTTCAACCTAATCGACGAGTCCACCCGGTTCAATACAACAATTTTTAAACTTAAGAAGATGACTCGGGAAAGTTAAAATCTGGCCACTTGGAGAAAATCCTCCAAGTGATTCCGAAGCAATTTGGTAAACAACAAAGGCTACAAAGCCAAAGTCTCGAGACTAGTCCAGAACCGCAAATCTGTCTTGAAGAGGCGTGCATGAAAAATTGAGACGTTTAGAGGCAAAATTCTCAACATGAAAAAGTTAGAGAACCCTGTCTAGTTTCAGGGGGAGAAAATCTTGCATCAATCCAAGCCGTACAGAAGACGTGAGAGACAAAATACCAGAAGGTGTCCAGACTGCATTCAGACAGTCTTTGAAAAATGATCTCGAGTGGTAAACTGGTGAAGGCAAATGGCAAGCCCTTTTTATGACATCAACTAGATCCAATATTGAAGATGTATAGTGGGTTAGTGGTGCAAAAGAAGGAACTTGAATATTTTACAAATGGCACCAAACCGGACAGTTTGGTGATAGCTCATAAACCAACCGAATGGAGCATCAAACATTCAACCAAACTCCATGAATTCAGGCGGTTTAAAAGGGGCAGTATCAAAATTGAAAGCAATCAAGAAGAACCGTGGCAACAACTAAGTCAATTCACTGCGGTTTCAAGCTTAGACTTTATGCACGTTGTCTAAGCTTGAGGGGGAGTATTAGAGAGGAGGCTATCAAGGATAAGCCAAGAGAGGAGGCTATCAGGGATAAGCCGAGGTCGGAAATCAAAGAATGGAGGATGACCGAGGACGGACGGTCAAAGGCCGGCCGAGGCAAAGCCCAAAGAAGACTGTCCAAAGCCGTTCAATGGCTTGGATCCACAAAGCCGAATCAAGTCCCTTGTTCAAGTCCTCTCATCATTATGATTGGCACTCTTTTTCCTTAAGTAGTGGTTTTGTCCCAAAGGGTTTTCCCTACTAAGGTTTTAATGAGACCATCATCTTGATTCTCCAAGTTCACACTTCACTTTGTTGTGTATGAACTTGAGGGGGAGTATTAAACAAGATGAGTGCTTAAGGATCATCAATCAAGGATCGCTTAAGTACAAAATATGAACGGTCCAGTCAAGAGATCACCAGAATCGAGAAGACCCAATACGTGGAATACAAGGCCGCGTATTGGAACATCAAGACCAAGACTTGGACCATCAAGGCCGAGGCTTAGAACGGTGAGGCCGTGGCTCAGAACATCTAGACCGCGGCCAAGGAACCTTAGAACGGCCACAAGGAAGCTAGGCCGTAAGAAAGGAAAGACAAACGTCTACAAAGACAGAAGGATGCTAGGACGCTATCGATCCACGACACAAGACGCAGATCAATACGAGTGGCATCGAGGCCACTCGACCCGCAGGAAGTTTTCCACCAATCCGCGAGAAAGTTTACCAGAGGCACGGATTGAGTCAAGGACTCGATACACGGAACACGAGGACCCGATTCATGAAACGATGGAGCATCGAGATACGGATCCAAGAAGACCTGATCCGCGGTACACGAGCATCGAGATGTAGATCCTGTTAGATTTTAGGGTTCTTATAGCTTATTCAAACAAGGATTCAACCTTTAGAGAGATTGAATCCATAAGAAAAGCTCAACTGAGCCAAAAGAGTTTAGAATGAGTTTAGAACAGATTATGAGAGATTTAGAGTAGATTAGAAGAGGTTTATGAAATATAAAACATAAATGGGTTTGATCCTAAAGGATCTCACCTTAAACACGGTTTTACTCTTAATCTCTACATTTTGAATAATATGAACTTGAATCTGATTTTCTTATTAAGAACAAGTTAATGTTTTTCAATGGAGAATACAAGTATATATAAAGCAAAGCTTGGATCAGATCTAAGGGAAAGAGGTAAGGATCAGATCATAAAGCTAAAGGGGGAAAGTGACATAAAGGAGTCTTTGTCTTCTTTCATCAAGCAACCTTATCCACAAACGTCACATTTCCTTTTCAAACCGCGGGACCACTTGGACCACGCCTTTGGACTTAACGGATCCACGTCCAAACTGATCCGCGTTATTTACCGCATCTCGCTTCGTCCCGCGTATCGAGCTTCCTCGATGCCAATCCGTTCCGCGGGTCGAGCATCTGAGAGTTGCGTTCTCAACTCTTTCTCATGCGGCCTCAACTTATCTTTAGGTGATTGCCTTAGACCGCCATCGTTCTAACCTTGGCCGAGAGTGGACCGATCCGTTCCACTTTGTTCCACGTCTTGGTCTCTCTTCACAAAGTTACCCGAATCATTATTTCACCGTGGTAACTCTTTATTCATCATTATTAACTTAAGGAAAGATTAATCCTTAAGTACTCTCCTTGATTAACACTCCCCCTCAAGTTCATACACAACAAGGTGAAGGATGAACTTGGAGATACAAGGAGAAGCCTCATTAAAACCTTAGTAGATAAAACCTATTGGGATAAAACTCTACTAAGGAAAAAGAGTACCAACTCAATGATCTTTAGGGCAATTCAATCAAGGTCTTGTTCTTCTTGAGCTTCGGTCCTCGGCTTCTCTTCTCTTGCCTCGGCCTCGCCCTCTTTCTTCATGCTTCCTCTCTAATACTCCCCCTCAACCTTAATCGTCGTGAACACAAAGACTAAGGTTTAAACCGCCGGTCTTGATGCTTCCTCTTCGTTTCACGATCATCGGCTTACTCCTCCTCGAACCTTAACGTAATTCAAAAAAGAGAAAGCTTAAAGTATACACCAATGAACTAAGCAAGCAATCAATGAACCAAACGATCATAATTGAAGATATTTAAAGAGTAAGAGTTTTAAAGAGTAACCTTTTCATTTCGGTGGTGTGGTTGATCCTTTAATCTTCACTTCATTCCACACCTCTTTAAACAACTCGGATCATCATCTTCTTGATCCAAGTGGTGGAGCTTTTCGGTTTCTTCTTCATTTCGCCATAAAACGTGTGAGTCCTCCTGCATTCACACAACTCAACCATTTCGGTTGTTCTTCAATGATCACTCCTTGAAAGCATGATCATTTTATCCCACTAGTGTTAGATTTTGATGAGCAAAAGCTCACATAAACAAAAGATTCATCCTTTAAGAAGGAATGAATCAAAGAAAAGCTCAAGTGAGCAAAGAGAGATTTATAACAGATTTGAGAAAGAGATTTGAGAGAGATTAAGAGATATTAGGAGAGATTAAACATAAATGGGTTTGATTCAAATGAATCTCACCCTAAACACCATAAACTCCTAATATCTACATTTGGAATACTATGAAATGAACAAAGGAAAAGAGAGATGAAGAACTCTGATTTTTCTTATTTAATTATGAGTTGATGATTACAAGGAGGAGATTACATATTTATAGAGAGAAAGTGAAATATGAACGTTGGAATCATTAGGACCAGATTTGCTTTATGTCATCATAAAGCATAAAGCAACTCTTGGATTCTAGCACAAAATAATCTTATCCTCTCTTTTTGAATCAGATCATGCCCCCCCCCCCCCCCCCCCCCCTTATCCTTAGCCAAACGGTCACATTAATCTGAATCCGGGACCACATGATTAAGGCGCGCCCATGTACTGATCCGCGCCATCACTCGTACCGTGCCTCGGGAGATTACGTACCGCGGGTCGAGTGTGAACCTTCCCGCGTCTCGAGCATCCGAGTCTCCCGCCTTCTCAATCGTTCTTCATGCGGCCTTACTCGTTCCTCATGCGGCCTCACTCAATCCACATCGGAACCCACTAGACCGCAACTTACTAAGTCTCGGACACTTTTTCCCAAAGTTACCCGAACATCATTTCACCTTGGGTAACTTATTTATTTCACTTTAGTAACTTAAGAAAAGATTAATCCTTAAGTACTCTCCTTGATTAACACTCCCCCTCAAGTCCAAACACAACAAAGTGAAGTGTGGACTAGGAGATACAAGGAGAGCACAATGGACCTTAAGTGCTCCTTCATGCTTCCTCTCTAACACTCCCCCTCAAGCTTAGTCGGCGTGAACATAAAGGCTAAGCTTGAAAACCGGCAATCTTACACCACCTCTTGAATCACTCGGTCTTGATGCTTCTTCAAGGACTCACGACCAACTTTAATATTCTCCCCCTTAAACCAAGATTCAAACAAGAGAAAGCTTAAAGTATACACCATTGAATCATATCATAAGCTAGCAATCAATGAACCAAATGATCTATAATTGAAAGGTTGAAAAGGGTAAGAGTTTAGAGAATAGCCTTTTTATTTGATGGTATGGTTAATCTTTTGATCTTCACTTTCTTTCCACACCTCACTAAGCATTTGGATCTTTATGATCCTTTTGGTGGAGCTTCGGGTTCCTTGAGTTATACGCCTTCAACCACGTGAGTCCTCCTCCATTCACGCCTTTTTGGATCCTCATGATCCTTTTGGTGGAGATTTCGGTTCCTTGAGCTATACGCCTTCAACCCGTGAGTCCTCCTCCATTCACACAAAGCACTAGTGTGACTTGGACCGCCTTTCACATCTTCCCATCACACCCTTTGAATCATTCCACCCTAAGTTTCAATCCTCTTCTCATAGTTTCCTCTTGCTCCTTTCGGTTACCACAACCAAGTACCATTTCTTCTCTTTCGTCGCTTCTTGGATTCCAAGCCTATGTAACCTTCCTGTTGGAATTTGATGAGCTATGCTCAAATAAAAGAGAGATTCAATCTTAGGAAGTGATTGAATCATAGAAATGCTCAAATGAGCTTTAAGTGTTTAAGAATGGGATTAATGGTAAATGCGGAATAAATGGGTTGAATCCGAATGGATTCTACCCTAAACACATTAATCCCTAAGGTTCTACATTGGTAAGAACCGAATTAGAACAAGTAAAATAAAGAGAAAATTTATAAGACTTTTGTATGATTTTACTTCTCAAACTTGTTAATCTTTACAAATGAATGAGCAACATATAAATAGGCCACACAACATAAATTTGACCGTTTGAAAATGTTCCTTGAGTTATACAGTAGCTTGCTCAACCCTTCTTCGCCTCCACAATGGAAGCATCTTTGGCTTCGTGAATGACTTCAAGATTGAGCTCCAAAGGCTCGTTGCTTCTCCATGAGTTTCTTGCGTGTGCCTCAAGATAAATGATCACAACAATAAGTAATCACCCCATTCTCCTCTTGATTGACCGTAAGAAAGAATGACCTATATGTGCTCAATTCCTATCACCGAAAGTAACCAAGAATAGTGGTGATAAGATTTTACACATATAGTAAGCTTTAAATAAGGGTGGTGGTCTTGGACCGAAAGGAAAGAAATAAAATGAAATAATTTGGAGTTTCGGTCCGGATTTAAATTGAAGCTTTTAGAAATAGGGAAAAGTGTTTAGGCTCAGTTTACAAACTGATTTTGAGAATAGAAGATTTTGAAGAATATCGGACAAGTATAGCGGACAAGTATAGCATCCCAAAGGGATAAGTATTTCGGACAAATATAAGTTTGTGAAACCGGAATTTACATCGGTTCACTTCAAGAATACTCAAGTAAGCAATCTCATTCTCTTATTAGCTTATCTTGGACAAAGACGAGTTCTTGACTTGGAAATAGAGAGCTACAATGGCTCGTAAAATGGAGAGCATCAATTGCTTTTCCTTGAATTAAGAGAACCGGGAAAATAGAATTTCAAATTTTCCAACGGTTCGAAAATAATCGGAATGAGAGATTTAGTAACCAAGTGTTTAGTGACCAAGATTTTAAGAACCAAAGATTTAGTAACCAAAGTATTTCGAATTTAGAAATAACCGGGAAAAGAGAATTTTTTCCCGAATGGTTCTTTTCTTTTAAATCTTCACCGAATGAACATGGGCCCAAGATTGATTTGCAGCAGAAAACAAGTCTCTAAATTTGAGAGAGACAAACAACCAAAGACTTTATCTTTGGAAGAAAGATTTTGAATTTTGAAAAATCGACAACAAGAAACCCAGAAAATGAGGATTTCAAATTTCCAAAAGATTTTGAAAGTGGTTCTTGTTTGCAGCGGAAATAGGATTTAAAATGTATGTTAGATTAAGCGCATAAGGAGAATGGAAACCTCCTTATAACGATTCAATCTAACTAACCCAAGAGCTTATGCTCTGATACCATGTTGGAATTTGATGAGCTATGCTCAAATAAAAGAGAGATTCAATCTTAGGAAGTGATTCAATCATACAAATGCTCAAATGAGCTTTAAGTGTTTAAGAATGGGATTAATGGGAAATGCGGAATAAATGGGTTGAATCCGAATGGATTCAACCCTAAACACATTAATCCCTAAGGTTCTACATTGGTAAGAACCGAATTAGAACAATTAAAATAAAGAGAGAATTTATAAGACTTTTGTATGATTTTATTTCTCAAACTTGTTAATCTTTACAAATGAATGAGCAACATATAAATAGGCCTCACAACATAAATTTGACCGTTTGAAAATGTTACCGTTTGGAAATCAAAACGGTCGGATTGCATTTTGAATGTATCCGTGCCGCGGGTCAATTCCTCTCGGGATGCGGGACGAGGACAGGTCGTTGTCTGTGCCAATCCTCGTGCGGATTAGTACGGATCAACGCAGGACATAAAGTCAATGCGCGTCCCTCGTACTGATCTCGTCGGTGCTCGGTCAGTGCTCGTCCCACGCTTCGACGATCCATGTACTGCGGGTCGAGAATCCTCGATGCCAAGTCTTCCCGCAGTACACTACCCGTTAACCCATTTAGGGTTCGCGCGTTTATCCGTTTTCCTGGACCGCGACCCAGTTTCTTCTTCTCGATCACAGGCTATCCCGCGGCTGGATTCCTCGATGCCAGGCCGTACCGCATGCAGCTTTCCTCGATCCAGACTGATCCGCAGATTGCATTACTCGATGCAAAACTGATCCGCGGGCAGTTACTCGATGTCAGTCGGATCCTCATCCCATAACTCGATCATTCACGTACTGCGGACATGATTACCTTCCCGTGTCTCAATGATTTCCGATATGCGGTTGCATCCATCTGATGCTTGATTTCTTCGTTCCAAGGACTCGTCTTGATGATCCAAGCCTTGTTCTTCACGATCCAAGCCTTGTTCTTCACGATCCAAGCCTTGGCCTTGATGGTCCAAGTCTTGGTCTTCATACTCCAATTTGTGCCTTGTATTACACGTCTTGGGTCTTCTCAGTTCCGGTGTTGATTTTACCAGACCGTTCAATATTCGTACTTAGGCGATACTTGATTGATAATCCCTAAGCACTCGTCTAGTTCAATACTTCCTCAATGCCAAGCCTAATCACCTCCGAAGCATCTCAATCTCTTATAGCTCCCGGAAAAAGAGTCAAAACATTAGCTTGATCAACCCTTCTTCATCATTCACGGCTCCCTTGGCGGCATTTTTGAATGACTTCAAGATTGACCTTCTAAGGCTAGTTACATCTTCTTGGGTAGCTTGAGTGTCCATCGGTTCCATAGCTCAATCAAACAAGAACCGCTATAAAACATACCAAAAACACAACACCAAGTAATCCAACTATTCCCATCAATGTTTTCCATCCAATCAATGTTACCAACACCAATCTTTTCACAATGTTTTCCACAACAAGAATGGACCTTAAGTGCTCATTCATAATCAACCCGAGAGAATAAGGATCGAGAGTAACCATGCTTTACACTTAAGATGAGTTCCGATCAAGAGAGCATTACTTGGACCGATAAGATTCTCATTCAAGAGTTCATCACATAAACCGAGAGTAACAAAGAGCTTTTAAGGGATTTGGGTGAGTGTTTGATTAGTGTTTAGGCTAGGTTCCAAACTATTTTGAGAATAGAGAACTAGAGAATATAGAGATTATAAGAGTATAAAGATTAGGGAGTTTAATAGAGTATATAAAGATTTTGAAGATTAAGAAAGGGGTAGATTAAGAAATGTTCTCTATTCTCATGAATGGTTTCTCTTTGGATAGATCATGGATTCATTTTTATCAATTTACCAAGAGAGTAAGGATAGGAAATAACCCAAATGCAGCTTCCATTGGTTTGAATGACATTTAGCCAAATGCTTCTCCTCTCCAATGGTCTCCATTTGACAATCTCCACTTGCATTCTATTCCCCTTCTCTAGGAAACCAATCAATCCTTCTTTCATCTAACCTCACCAAGAAAGGCTTCTTGAGAGTAAACCATCCTTGAGCTTTGATATGTTAGTATTTTGGTGTCTTTTACGCTTTGTTTCTTTAGTCTTTTTGGTTCTTTCTAGTTTATTTTGTGTCTTTTCAGGTTCTAGGAGGCTCTCGAGCATAGATTAGAGTCCGTGAGGGTCATTGGAGCAAAAAGGGACGAATCTGGAGGAAAGACAGTGATTTTTATAAATCGAGCACCTGCTCGGTTTGGAGCGAGCACCTGCTCGCCTGAAGACCCAAGGAAGTCGAAGTCTCTGGAATCCGGACCGACCGGTCCGGATGAGAGGACCGACTGGTCCACACTCGAAGACCCGAAGCCAGAAGTCTCTGGAATCCGGACCGACCGGTCCGGATGAGAGGACCGACCGGTCCACACTCGAAGACCCGCAGCCAGAAGTCTCTGGAATCCGGACCGACTGGTCCGGATGAGAGGACCGACCGGTCGGGCTCCCAGAACCAAGTTGCCCTAAAATTTCCTTATAAATAAGTTGTAGCCACTTTCCAAGTGGAGTGTGCTATTTTTTCTGAGATTTTTCCTGAGACATTTTTTTGAGAGCTGAGACTACTTGTTTCCATTGTTGAGATCCTTTCAAGGTGTTTTTTCATTTCCAAGGATTTTGATTGTAAGAATTGGAGGATCATCCACAACTTTCCATTGAGAAGATTTCTTAAACCCTATTCTCTTATTTTATCATGATGCTTTCTTCTCATTTGATTGCTGTGATTTTGTCCTCCATGACTGAGTAGTCTCATTGCTAGATTAGGGAAATTCAATGGTGGATTAGGATGATAGTGACAGAGCCAAATAGGAAATGTTATCATTTGTCTTCATCAATCGGGATTCATACTGCTTAGGCTAATTTAATCACCTAGTCTATGATTTTAGGATTAACTTATTCACGAAAGTGCTTTAGGTTGCTAGATAAACCATTGATGAGCAATCGGTGTGTAACCAACGATAGTTGATTGTTACCATCGATTGTTAACAAATCAAACCAAATTGTTAATGCTTATCTTCATTTCTGAATTCGAACGACAGTTTATGCATTTAGGATGCTAGATAAAGTTATTGATGCATCACGACAGGGAGGCAATATTACATTCATGTTCGAGTTCTAGATTGTGCTAAATTGAATCCTGAATAGATTGCTCAGTCCATGATCCGAAACCACCGGCGAATGACTCTAATCTAGTGCCTTTATCTTATTGAATTTACATCATTTTTAGTTGCTATTTCGTTCATTAATTCGTCACAAACAAATTCCCATTTTATCTTAGCTTTAAACGATAATCCATATTTTCATAGTGTGACCGTGGTCCCTGAGGATTCTATACCTAAAATACTACTGCTTTTGTCTGTGCACTTGCGGATACTATTTAGGTTTAAAACTTCACGTATCAAGTTTTTGGCGCCGTTGCCGGGGACCAATTGCGTTGCCTTTGAATTTCGATTTAGTTTATAGTCTAAGAATTTATTTTTGCTAATTTTGTTTTCTTTTGTTTGCATTCGGTGTGTTTCAGGTGCATGACCAGTAGAAGAACAAGAAGAAACATCACCGAATCCTTAATCAACGTTTCGAACGAAGAGTTAGCACGTATTGAACGAGAAAACCGTCGGCGAAGAAACTCACCGAATCCGGATAATATGGCTAATCAGGAGGAGATGAATGCTCAGTTGCAAGTGCTAAGGGATCAGATTACTCAATTGCAAAGAAATCAACCACATGCCCCTCCAGCACAGCCGGGTATAGGGGATACGGATAATCCCCATGCCTACTATCAGAACCGTTCCGCCATTGTGATTCCAACTATTCAGAGGCAGGATTATGAGATCAAGCCTCAGATGATATCTCTGGTGAAACAACACTTTTTCCATGGATTACCGGCTGAAATCCCGATGGATCACATTGAGAATTTCGAGGAAATCTGCACTACTACGAGGTCTAATGGAGTGCCGAGTGAATTTCTGAAGTGCAAGCTGTTTCCGTTCTCACTCTCGGATAAGGCTTCTAGATGGTTGAAGTCTTTACCGCCTGGTTCTTTGAAGACTTGGGACGAAGTTAGAGCTGTGTTTTTGGACCACTTCTACACCAAGTCCAAAACTGCGTCTTTGAGGAACAAGATTTTTCGTTTCGACAGCATTCTGGTGAAGCTTTCTGTGAAGCTTGGGAAAGACTCAAGGAATACCGTAGGGAATGTCCTCATCACGGTTTCAAAGATGAGCAGATTCTTGGAATTTTCTACGATGGAGTTGAGTGGGACTATAGGAATGCTCTTAACGCTGCAAGTAACGGGGACTTCATGACCAAGACAAGGGATGGAGCCTTTGAGCTAATTGAGAACCTCGCTGCGAGTTCCAATAACAAAGCTCCCAAGTATGATAGGACTAAGAAGGTCGATAATGTTGACACTCAGAAAATGGACGAGTTGACGGCAAAGGTTAATCTGCTTCTTCGTGAGAATCAAAGGTCGGTAAAGCTTGTGGAAGAGAATGAGGGAACCCTTATCCCTCACGAGTTTGAGGATGATGAAGATGCTGGAGTTAAAGAGGTTAACTTCGTGACTGGCCAAGGATATCAAAACCGCGGTTTTAATTCCCACTATCGAACCCATCCTAACCTCTCTTACCAAAGCACTAATGTTGAGAACCCACAAGATCAGATTTACCCGCAGCAAGCAAGTGCGAATCAGAGCAGACAAGGACAAGGATATCAGAAGTTCTATCCTAGTAACACTCAAGGGAAGCAATACGTCCCTAACCAGAACCAACAACAATTCACTCCGCAACCGCAAGCTACTACCGCGCCTACCTCTCAAGACGAGTTGAAGAGTCTCATGCAGCAGCTGATGGTCAATCAAAAAAAGGCATCTACAGAGATAAACACAAGGGTGGAGCATATGTATAATGATCTAAACGCAAAGTACGAAGCTGTCACCGCGCACGTTAAGAAACTTGATACTCAAGTAGCTCAAACGCTGAAGCTATCAAAAGACCAGCTGGGTCTCTTCCGGGACATGGTGAAGTTAATCCTAGGAAGGAGTATCAAGTTAATGCTGTTGAGTTGAGGAGTGGAAGGAAGATGGTACCGCCTACGATTACAAGCTCTCAAGTGAAGGCTAAGGAGAATTTACCCGAGCATCAAGCTCATGAGGATGGTTTATTGGAAGAAGATATGAATGAGGAGGTTGAAACAAGCTCAAGAGCACCTCGAGTTTCTGTCCAAGTCGATTCTGCAAAAAAGTTTAGTGAGCACCTGCTCACTCCTACCGAGCACCTGCTCAGTCGAGATGCTTCCAAGAAAACTTCCGAAATTCCGCCCGAGCGAATTTATGTACCAAAGGTCCCTTACCCAGTACCCCCAAGGAAGTCTAGAAGGGATTTGGAGAATGCGAAGTGTAAGGAAATGCTTAAGGATATCACGGTAAAGCTTCCTTTAACCGATGCCGTTCAAATGATCCCTTCACTCAAGAGGTACATGAAAGAGCTAGTCGCTGGAAAAGTCGTTGAGGATGAGAATGTGATGATGGTTTCCAAGGAATGTAGCGCCGTACTTCAGAGTAAGGTGTTGACAAAGAAGGGTGATCCGGGAAGATTTGTGATTTCCGTGAAGATTGGGCCTTGCACGTTTGCATGCTCATTGGTTGATTTGGGTTCCAGCGTTAATATAATGCCTTATTCAGTTGCTAAACGTTTAGGTTTAACTCAATTCAAACCAACTAAGATCTCTTTGGTTTTTGCAGACCGGTCTACAAAACTTCCTATAGGTATTATCGAGGATTTGCACGTCCGCATAGGGGACACTCTTATCCCAGCTGATTTCGTGGTTTTGGAGCTCGATGAGGAACCGAGAGACCCGCTGATTTTGGGCAGAGCCTTCCTTAACACGGCACGCGCTATCATTGATGTCGAACAAGGCATAGTGGACCTCCGTCTAGGAGATATGGTGGTTCGATTCGAGATGAACAAGCTCCTCAAGAGACCAATGATAGATGGGCAGACATTTGTTGTCCATAACGGGTCAGAGTTATTAGAGGATGACGTTGAAGAGATTTTAGCAAAGGATCCGCTTGAAGTCGCGTTAACTAAAGCCGAAGGAAAACATGTTTTTCTGAGCAGAGACGCCCAAGAATTTGCTAAGTTTCTGGATTCTAACACCAAGATGGATAAGGGAGTGGAGTTTCTAAGTTTGGAAGATGATACGAGAATCGAGGAAAACCGAGCACCTGCTCAGTCTACTGTTCACAGTTCTTGGAGCGAGCTGAAAGCTCCAAAGCTGGAATTGAAGACCCTCCCAGCAGGGCTCAGGTACGCATTTCTTGGTCCTAACTCTACTTATCCCGTTATAGTGAATGCTGAACTGAACAATGTTGAGATTACCTTACTTTTGTGTGAATTAAAGAAGTATAGGAAAGCTCTAGGATATTCACTTGATGATATTGCTGGGATATCTCCTGATTTATGCATGCACAGAATACATCTAGAAGATGAATCTATGACCTCTGTCGAGCATTAGAGACGGTTAAATCCGAATCTCAAGGATGTCGTCAAGAAAGAGATAATGAAACTTCTAGATGCTGGGGTGATTTATGCTATATCTGACAGTAAGTGGGTCAGTCCTGTGCATGTTGTGCCAAAGAAAGGAGGTATCACGGTAATTGAAAACGATAGAAACGAATTGATACCAACTAGAACAGTAACTGGACATAGGATGTGTATAGATTATCGGAAATTGAATGCTGCTACTCGCAAGGATCATTTTCCTTTACCATTTATCGATCAGATGCTTGAGCGTTTAGCTAACCATCCTTACTACTGTTTCTTAGATGGTTATTCAGGTTTCTTTCAGATTCCTATCCACCCAGAGGACCAAGAGAAGACGACGTTCACATGCCTCTACGGCACTTTCGCGTATAGACGCATGCCTTTCGGTTTGTGTAACGCTCCAGCAACGTTTCAACGTTGTGTGATGTCCATTTTTACTGATCTTATTGAGGATATTATGGAAGTTTTTATGGATGACTTCTCTGTGTATGGGAGTTCTTTTTCTGTTTGTTTGTCTAATCTGTGCAGGGTGTTGCAAAGGTGCGAGGAGAAGCATCTTGTTCTAAATTGGGAAAAGTGTCACTTCATGGTCCGTGATGGGATAGTTCTTGGGCACCGGATTTCAGAAAAAGGGATCGAGGTCGACAAGGCTAAGATAGAAGTGATGATGGCATTGCAACCGCCTACTACGGTAAAGGGTATCCGAAGCTTTCTAGGACACGCTGGGTTCTATCGTCGGTTCATCAAGGATTTCTCCAACATTGCTAGACCCCTCACTAGATTGCTTTGTCAAGAGGTGAAGTTTGACTTCAATAGTGACTGTTTGGCGGCGTTTCATACTATTAAGGATGCCTTGGTTAGTGCGCCAATAGTACAACCACCGGATTGGGAATTACCTTTTGAAGTCATGACTGATGCGAGTGATTTCGCTGTGGGAGCTGTTCTGGGTCAAAGGAAAGACAAGAAGCTCCATGTGATATATTATGCTAGTCGGACTATGGATGATGCTCAATGCCGGTATGCAACTACCGAGAAGGAGCTATTAGCAATTGTATTTGCTTTTGAGAAGTTCAGGTCATACCTCGTCGGATCTAAGGTGATTGTTCACACCGATCATGCTGCATTGAAGTATTTGCTAACCAAGAAGGATGCTAAGCCTAGATTATTGAGGTGGATTCTATTGCTTCAAGAGTTCGATCTCGAGATTCGGGACAAGAAAGGGTCCGAAAATGGAGTTGCGGATCATTTAAGTAGGCTACACGTTGAAGATGAAACGCCAATGGATGATAGTCTGCCGGATGAGCATATCTATGCGATTGAAATCTACGATAATTTCCGAGCACCTCCTCAGTCAGAATTCTGCGGTATAATTCAGAATGCCCACTCTCCGAGTTTCCCTTGGTTTGCTAAGTTCGCTAACTTCCTTGCTGCTGAAAAAGTTCCTGAGAACCTAAAAGGAAGTGAGCGAAAGAAGTTCTTCCGCGATATTAGGCGCTACTTTTGGGATGAGCCGTACTTGTACAAGCATTGTTCGGATGGGCTCTATAGAAGATGCGTATCAGAGGCTGAAATACCTGGGATTTTGCAACGTTGTCACAGTTCATCTTATGCTGGGCATTTCGCCACATTCAAGACGGTTTCGAAAGTGTTACAAGCTGGTTTTTGGTGGCCAACGATGTTCCGGGATGCGAACAGATTCGTGTCTAAGTGTGATGCCTGTCAGAGGCAAGGCAACATCAGTAAACGCAATGAGATGCCTCAAAACTTCATTCTGGAAGTAGAGGTCTTTGATGTTTGGGGAATAGACTTTATGGGACCTTTCCCATCCTCCTATGGAAATGAGTACATCTTAGTGGCTGTTGATTACGTGTCCAAATGGGTTGAAGCCATTGCTTCCCCAACAAATGATGCCGCTGTGGTTTTAAAGATGTTCAAGACCATAATTTTCCCCCGGTTTGGAGTCCCCCGAGTGGTGATAAGTGATGGAGGGACTCATTTCATCAACAAGGTTTTTGAGAACCTTCTACGGAAGCATGGCGTAAAGCATAAGGTTGCAACAGCTTATCACCCGCAAACTAGTGGTCAAGTTGAGATTAGCAACAGAGAAATCAAGAGTATCCTACAAAAGATAGTAGGAACCACTAGAAAAGACTGGGCCGCCAAGTTGGACGATGCAATATGGGCCTATAGGACTGCCTACAAAACTCCGTTGGGGACAACGCCTTTTCATTTGGTGTATGGGAAGGCATGCCACCTCCCGGTAGAACTTGAGTACAAGGCGGCATGGGCTGTTAAAATGCTCAACTTCGACATTCTTAGTGCAGCCGAGAGGAGGTCTATGCAGATCCACGAGTTAGAGGAGATTAGGCATCTAGCCTATGATAGCTCGAGGATCTATAAGGAGCTAACCAAAGCTTATCACGACAAGAGGATTATTCCCCGTAACTTTGCTCCTAACGACAAAGTCTTGTTGTTTAACTCGCGCCTCAGATTGTTTCCGGGCAAGCTTAAATCAAGATGGTCAGGACCGTTTACGATCAAAGAAGTAAGACCATATGGAGCTATAGTGTTGTTGGACACTAAAGGAGGAGAGTTTGTTGTGAATGGCCAGCGGGTCAAGCCGTATCTCGCCGACACATGCGTCGAAGAAGGTGGATCAATTCCCCTTAGCGATCCTCCTCAAGCTTAAATGCTTTACAAAGTCGAGCTAACGACTCTAAACAAGCGCTCGATGGGAGGCAACCCATCGGTAAGGTTTTTCGTACATAATTTAGTTTTAACTTCCTTTTATCACTAACATTTTACTTGTGTTTTCAGTATTTGAATTCTAAAAAATGGTGAAGGAATCTCTTTTGAGCACCTGCTCAGTTTCGGAAAAAGCCCGGATTAAGTCTCTGGAAATGAGACCGGTCGATCCCATAGAGAGACCGGTCGATCCAAAGCAGTCAAAGGAGTCAGCCAAGTCTCTGGAAATAAGACCGGTCGGTCCAATATACCGACCGGTCGATCCAGGAGACTCAACGGATCGAGAGTAGCCCCTGGAAATGAGACCGGTTGCTCCTTGACCCGGATCGGTCGATCCCCTACGCGGATCAGAACACGGCCAAACTCTCTGGAAACACGACCGACCGATCCAGTATCGGGACCGGTCGGTCCTGTGCCCGAGCAACCAATCCGAATTTCCTTCCCCCTTATAAAAAAAAAAAAAAAAAAAAAAAAAAAAAAAAAAACCCTTTAAAAACCTAAAAAAAAAAAAATTTTACTAACTTCTTCTTCTTCCCTATTTTGCAGCCGCTCACTTCCTCCCCCTCACACGATCAAGCTATCCCTCTCACCAATCTCTCCATCAAGCTTCAATCCTCATCAATCTCCATCGTCCACCACCGAGACTTCTACTCGCTCCAAAACCAAGTTCCTCACCGTCGCTTGTCTCTCTCAACGATCTTTAACAATGCCACCAAGGATGCGATTCGGGATCAAAGATAAGGGCAAGGGTATTGCCACATCCTCCACTGCTCGGAGACCCGTAACCTATCCGTGGCCTCGCACCGAAGAGACTCCAATTGACATTGATACCGCCGAACTCCCACCTTCTTCAGCAACCGCGTGGGACGAAATCGAGGCTTTCAACTACAACAAACTTTTGGCCTTAATGCTCGAGCCAACTAGGTTCTTGTGTGACCAAACATTGACTGAGCTTGGCTTAAAAGAGCAAGTCCATAGCATCCTTCTGCACGCTCGTTGCATGTGTTTCGCTTTAGAAGAAGACGTGCTTTACCCAGATTTGACAAGACAATGCCTCGCAACCGCCACTCTCACGTATGCAAATCCGGAGTCACCGTCTCTTGAAGAAGCTACATTCTCGTTCTTTGCTGGAGGAACGAGATACGAGATTCCAATGATTGAATTTTGCAACGTCTACGGTTTTCACACGACCGATACAAGGCTAGAAAGCCCCGGGAGACTTAAGGAATCAAAGACGTTCTGGAACGTCATAGCTTCGGGAACGTACTCAAGCAACTCTGCAAGTCATAACCGGCTCCGTCATCCCGCTCTCCGCATTGTTGCGCGACTTCTAAGCAACATGCTCTTCGACCGACCCGTAGGTAACAAAGTGCATAATGATGAGTTAATGCTTTTGTTTTTGGGTGTTGGTAATATTGTAGGAGATGGAGACTTAGCGCAATTTGAGCACTACCGTTATAATTTGGGCATCCGGTTTGCCGAGACATTATGCGCAATTAAGGCTCAACCTGCTTCAACCTCTGGAGTCCCTCGTGTTGAGCGCATTGGAAGCTTGCTCACGTCACTATTTCGCCACCTTAGATTGGACTTATCCAAGGCTTCCTGCGTCGACGAAGTTTCACGTCTGGATATGCAGCATTTGCTAAACTCGAAGATTATCGTTAAGCCGAGTGCTTATCAGTTCATTGCTGCAAATGGAGAACCTAACTTCATCATGCTTCCATGCCCCCTCCTCACACAGCTCAACACGTGGGAGGACCTTGCGTTTCAGCCACCTATGGAGTACCTCGTGCCAAACCCGAGCCGTTCTTCTTCAGCCGCAAGACCGAGCACCTGCTCGCGCAGAAGTACATCCAGACCGAGCACCTGCTCGATTTCTCAAACCGGAGAAGCTGACTCATCCATTCCGCGCCTAACATACCAAACCGTTCCCCAAGGTGAGTTTGATCTCCCACACATCGCTGATGATGCTGACAGTGGTGAATATAGGCGATGGATGATCCAAGCAACGAAGAAGAACAACAGCCTAATGCAAAGGATTATGGAGATGCTCTCAAAAGGATGTTGTCACGCTACAGTAGCAAGAGATGCTCAGCCGGTCCCTTCAAACTCTACCTCCGGTTCGGGTCAACCATTGGAAAGGAAGAGAAGGAGAACGCGCGGCGAAGGAGGCGATGAAGCCTCTACTCGGTGATATCTCTTTCACCCTCCACTATCATTGTTTTATCCGTTTCTTTTATTTATCTATGTTTTGTGTTCCCTAGTTTCATGTGTCACCATTCTCTTAAACTTTTACACACCGGAGACGGTGTGATTTAAGTCCGGGGGAGCGGTTAGTTATTTGAATTTTCATTGAGTCGGATTTTTAATTGTTTTTTTTAAAAAAAAAAAAAAAAAAAAAAAAAAAGAACGAATTTCTAGGATTGCATCTGCATTTTTGCATAGGGAACAATGATGAAATTTCCTTGTAAAGTCTCATTTTAGGATTTAATGATATGCCCTCGTTAGAACTTTTTCGATGCATTAACAATCATGAAGTAGAGGCTCATCCATACTTGGATCTTATTTCTTTGAAAGTCCCATCTCATTAGAAACTTGCATGATCTAGATTCGACTCTATCAATTTGAACTTAATCCTGACTAATCTCTCTCACTTTTGGACTTTGAATCATAACCATGGATAAACACTTGACATTCAAATCATGTTTGCCTTATTTTTACCACTCTTAACTTGATTTGAATGGCTATCTCGATCTAAGTTCATCTTTTAGATGAGGATAGTACCACACCTTTTAAACCCGACCATTTTGTTCAAGCCCTTGCATATGTTCTTTGAGTGAGGCCTTTTTCTTTGTGTTACATTGGCAAAATCTTGCAAGCATTAGAGACGACAAGGCAAAGTTTCCAATAGACTAGTTTCTTGTGTCTAAGACTAGTCTTAGGTGGGGAATGAAACCAAAATGGTTAGATGCTTATTTGAATATCTTTGGGTTTGTGGTTGAGTGTGAAAAGAAAGAAAATAAAGAAAAGGAGAAGAAAGAATAAGTTCTAGGGAAGGGAATTAAAAGGACCAGTATATAGCTCTAAGTGTTTGAAAAGAAAACGGCATTCTCCTAGAATAAAATCAAAAGAGAAGAAAATATGTTAGAGAATGCTAAGATAGAAAGAGCTAGTGCAATGAAAAGAGTATTTCCTAGGATTTTGATCGAAAAGGAAAGAGTAAGGTTGAGAAAGATTTGAAAGAAAAATTTAGCCAAAAGGGGCTAGTGGTTAAACTTGGGATAGTGAGAAAAGAGAGATGAGAGAATGCAACAAGGGGATAATGGGTAGAACTTTGGATTCCTAGCCTTGTATGCATCAATTGTCTCTTTTCTTTCTTGCTTTTGCTAAATGTGACACTTTCATTTGAGAGTTAACCACCAAAAAGAATATGAACCTTCTCTTTATATCATTTTCAAGCCTCCTTCTACCTAGCCAAATGGTATTGATTAAATTTCCAATTGTGAGACCGCACCAAACACAATAATGAATGTTAAAGAGTTGAATATTTGTTGATTGCAAGATTTCTTTTGAGTCTCAGGATTTGGAGTAATATTTCATAAGTGATGAGTATGGCGAAAGCTTCTTGAGTAGAGTTTGTTGTGCATTGAGTTAGTTCTTTTTAGGACGTCTTGTTGAACCCTTTAGTGCTTCTTTTGGATTTGAGTTCCCGCCTTCAAACCTCTTTTCCGGATTCGTATTTTCTTGTTTGCTTGCAGACAAGCAAAAGGCAAGTCCGGGGGAGTTGATATGTTAGTATTTTGGTGTCTTTTACGCTTTGTTTCTTTAGTCTTTTTGGTTCTTTCTAGTTTATTTTGTGTCTTTTCAGGTTCTAGGAGGCTCTCGAGCATAGATTAGAGTCTGTGAGGGTCATTGGAGCAAAAAGGGACGAATCTGGAGGAAAGACAGTGATTTTCATAAATCGAGCACCTGCTCGGTTTGGAGCGAGCACCTGCTCGCCTGAAGACCCAAGGAAGTCGAAGTCTCTGGAATCCGGACCGACCGGTCCGGATGAGAGGACCGACCGGTCCACACTCGAAGACCCGAAGCCAGAAGTCTCTGGAATCCGGACCGACCGGTCCACACTTGAAGACCCAAAGCCAGAAGTCTCTGGAATCCGGACCGACCGGTCCGGATGAGAGGACCGACCGGTCGGGCTCCCAGAACCAAGTTGCCCTAAAATTTCCTTATAAATAAGTTGTAGCCACTTTCCAAGTGGAGTGTGCTATTTTTTCTGAGATTTTTCCTGAGACATTTTTTTGAGAGCTGAGACTACTTGTTTCCATTGTTGAGATCCTTTCAAGGTGTTTTTTCATTTCCAAGGATTTTGATTGTAAGAATTGGAGGATCATCCACAACTTTCCATTGAGAAGATTTCTTAAACCCTATTCTCTTATTTTATCATGATGCTTTCTTCTCATTTGATTGTTGTGATTTTGTCCTCCATGACTGAGTAGTCTCATTGCTAGATTAGGGAAATTCAATGGTGGATTAGGATGATAGTGACTGAGCCAAATAGGAAATGTTATCATTTGTCTTCATCAATCGGGATTCATACTGCTTAGGCTAATTTGATCACCTAGTCTATGATTTTAGGATTAACTTATTCACGAAAGTGCTCTAGGTTGCTAGATAAACCATTGATGAGCAATCGGTGTGTAACCAACGACAGTTGATTGTTACCATCGATTGTGAACAAATCAAACCAAATTGTTAATGCTTATCTTCATTTCTGAATTCGAACGACAGTTTATGCATTTAGGATGCTAGATAAAGTTATTGATGCATCACGACAGTGAGGCAATATTACATTCATGTTCGAGTTCTAGATTGCGCTAAATTGAATCCTGAATAGATTGCTCAGTCCATGATCCGAAACCACCGGCGAATGACTCTAATCTAGTGCCTTTATCTTATTGAATTTACATCATTTTTAGTTGCTATTTCGTTCATTAATTCGTCACAAACAAATTCCCATTTTATCTTAGCTTTAAACGATAATCCATATTTTCATAGTGTGACCGTGGTCCCTGAGGATTCGATACCTAAAATACTACTGCTTTTGTCTGTGCACTTGCGAATACTATTTAGGTTTAAAACTTCACGTATCAAGCTTCATGGGAAAGGAAAGCTCTAATCTTTAATGGTTAATCTTCCCTTGAATCCCACTTACTTCACACTAATGACCAAGCTCCACACTTGGATTTTCTTCAAGAGTTTCTCAAGCAAGCTTCTCCTAGCTTACTTGGACCAAAATCTGGCCTTCTCTTATACCGGATCCAACAATTTCGAGCTCCAAAGGTGGAAATCCCATCATCTTCTTCTTTGAGCTTCTTCTTCAATGGAACGGGACTTGCTCATCGGATTGGGTCGACTTCCAAGCCGTGAGCTTCTTCACCGTCCTCTTCTTGTTCATGAAAGATTCGGGCTTTCATGTCTTCTTCAATGGAAAGCTTTGAGCTTTCTTCTTCTTCTTCTTCCATGGGAAAGCCTTGAGCTTTCTTCTTCTCCCATGGGAAAGCTTTGAGCTTTCTTCCTCATTTCTTCATGAAATCATCAGGCTTTCACGTCTTCAATCTTCAAGCTCAGTTCTAGCTTTCTCCGAGCAATAGAACCGAGCTTCCACACAACAAGTTTTCACCACAAGAATGTGTGTTAGATTAAGCGCATAAGGAGAATGGAAGCCTCCTTATAACAATCCAATCTAACATTTTTAAGAAACCAAATAAGAGAGCTTTTAGCTTCTCTTCATCACAAGCACAACGGAATCATTAGGTCTCAAGAGCTTCATGCTCTGATACCATGTTAGATTTTGATGAGCAAAAGCTCACATAAACAAAAGATTCATCCTTTAAGAAGGAATGAATCAAAGAAAAGCTCAAGTGAGCAAAGAGGGATTTATAACAGATTTGAGAAAGAGATTTGAGAGAGATTAAGAGATATTAGGAGAGATTAAACATAAATGGGTTTGATTCAAAAGAATCTCACCCTAAACACCATAAACTCCTACTATCTACATTTGGAATACTATGAAATGAACAAAGGAAAAGAGAGATGAAGAACTCTGATTTTTCGTATTTAATTATGAGTTGATAATTACAAGGAGGAGATTACATAATTATAGAGAGAAAGTGAAATATAAACGTTGGAATCATTAGGATCAGATTTGCTTTATGTCATCATAAAGCATAAAGCAACTCTTGGATTCTAGCACAAAATAATCTTATCCTCTCTTTTTGAATCAGATCATGGTCCCCCCTTATCCTTAGCAAAACGGTCACATTAATCTGAATCCGGGACCATATGATTAAGGTGCGCCCATGTACTGATCCGCGCCATCACTCGTACCGCGCCTCTAGAGATTACGTACCACGGGTCGAGTGTGAACCGTCCCGCGTCTCGAGCATCTGAGTCTCCTGCCTTCTCAACCGTTCCTCGTGCGGCCTTACTTGTTCCTCATGCGGCCTCACTCAATCCACACCGGAACAAACTAGACCGCAACTTACTAAGTCTCGGACACTTTTTCCCTAAGTTACCCGAACATCATTTCACCTTGGGTAACTTATTATTTCACTTTAGTAACTTAAGGAAAGATTAATCCTTAAGTACTCTCCTTGATTAACAGTGTAACTTGGAACCGCCATATAATCTTCACTTCATACCCATTTAAACCTTCCACCCGAAGACACTTCATTCTTCTAGCTTCGGGTTGATCATAGAACTCCAAATGTCTTCACTCTCTTGGCCTTCTCCATGTTCCCTCCGGTTACATACATAACCAATAACTATTCCGTTTCTTCCCTTTAGTTCCTTGATTCCCAAGTCTATGCAACCTTCCTTTACGCCATGATTCTTTAACCATCCGAAGCAACAATCTCGGATAATTTCAAAACTTTGATTCAATCAACTCTTCATCACCCAAGATTAGAAGCAATTATTAGCTTCACTGTACGTTTTATGAGATTAAGCGGAAGATTAAAGAGATTAGGTAGAGTTTAGAGATTGATGGAGAATAGAGAAGAATGGAGAGATTATGAACTTAAAAATATTTCATTCAAGATAAAGATAACAAAGGTAAAGGTGGATCCTTAAATAGATCCTTAAATGGAAATGTGACCGTTATTCTCTAAATGACAACATAAAGCAAAGTTGAACAGATCCGTACGGCAATGACCGGATCAGTACAAGAAGATAAGGACGCGGGACGAGGATAAGGACACGGATCCAGACTGTCCCGCGTGTATCCAAAATGCCACCGTTTTGGTCTTCCAGACTTGGTTCCTTCTCGCGTTCCTCTTGTCCTGCGGGTCGAGCATCTACGTACCGTGCCTCGAGCACTCCTTCCCGCGGGTCAAGTGAGCATCGAGAGATCCTTCCCGCGGGTCGATAGTTTCTCGAACCTTTATTTCAACATTTTATTCTATTTCCCTTAGTACCAATTAAGTACCAAGGTTAATACTCCCCCTCAAGTTAAACATAAAGGATTTATGCTTAACTTGGAACTCACAACCATCACCTCATTAAAAACCTCAATAAAGAAAACCACGTGGGACAAAACTTTATTGAGGGAAAAAGAGTATGATGATTGCGAGCTAGAGGTCTTCTACGGATGAGTCAAATCCACAAGTCCAAGTTTGCTAAGAATGTGATTGCAAACCTTGAGACTTGCGGATTTGGTGAAGATGTCCGCTAGTTGATCTTCGCTCCTAGTGTAACACGGTAGAGTCCATCCTTGCTTGATATTTTCTCGAACCTTGTGACAATCCAACTCGATGTGCTTCGTCCTCTCATGAAATACCAAATTAGTAGCAATGTGGATTGCGGCTTGATTATCGCAATGCATTACTATAGGTCTTTCTGATTCAATTCCCATGTGAGCCAAGATTCCTCTCAACCAAGTAAGCTCATTAGTTAGCTTCTTCATCGCCCTATACTCGGCTTCCGCGCTAGAGTCTGAAACCCCTTTTTGCTTCTTTGTTCTCAAAGTCACAAGATTACCTCCAATAAACGTGCAATAACCGGTAGTGGATCTTCTATCGTTCCTATCTCCGGCCCAATCCACATCACAATAACCAACCACTTCGGAGCTTTCATTTCTTCCCATCCAAACTCCTAAGCCTGGACTATCTTTGAGGTATCTAAGAATCCTTTCAACCATTTGCCAATGATGCACCCTAGGTTCTTGCATATGTTGGCAAATTTGATTTACCGCAAAGCATATGTCCGGCCTAGTAAGAGTCAGGTAGATCAACTTTCCCACAAGTCTTCTATATCTTGAGGGATCCTCATATAACGCATCTCCTTGCTCCCCCTTTCGAACGGCCTTGTAACCTTCCTCTAGTGGTGTTTTTACCGGTTTGGAGTCAAGTTTGCCGGTCTCTTTCAACAAATCCAACGTATACTTACTTTGAGAGATATGCAACCCATTCTTGAACCTACACACCTCAATTCCAAGAAAGTATTTTACTTCTCCAAGATCATTTATCTCAAAGACTGATTTAAGGAAGTCTTTGGTCTCATAGATTCCTTCCTTATCACCTCCAGATATGATCATGTCATCCACATAGATCAATACAACCACGATCCCCCGGGGTCCTTGAAGTGTAAATAATGCGTGGTCTAGTTCACACTTCCTGAACCCTCTCTCCTTGAGTTACTACTAAGCTTCTTGTACTAAACTGTAGGAGATTGTTTTAGGCCATAGATGGCTTTCCTTAGTCTAAGCACTTTTCAGGGCCGGGAGGAGGCATCATATACACCTCTTCTTCAAGATCTCCTTGCAAAAATGCATTCTTAACATCAATTTGCCAAAGTTCCCAATCTAAATTTACCGCCAAAGAAAACATAACTCTAACCGTGTTCAACTTAGCCACCGGAGCAAACATATCCGTATAATCATCTCCATACGTTTGTGTGAACCCTCTTGCAAACAATCTAGCTTTATACCTCTCAAGGTCTCTATTACTCAAGTATTTGATTGTAAACACCCACTTTGAGGTTACAGCCTTTTTACCAAACGTGAGATCCGCCTCGTCCCAAGTATTGTTCTTTACCATAGCTCCTACCTCATCATCTACAACATCAACCCAATGTTCATATTCCATTAATTCCTCATAAGAGCTTGGGATTGTATGCTCATCTATCTTGACAATGAATGCACGATGAGAGGAAGGTAAGAGGTCGATCGAACAAACAGCTTGAATGGGATGGGCCACGGGTTGATGATTGAAGTAGACCCTAGTCCATTTCCATTGAGACGCATCTCTTCTCACTCATGTGCTTCTCCTAAGAGCCGGTGCTACTGCTTCTTCTTTGATCTCTGTGGTTGCCTCCTCTTGATCCAACACCGGCTCATTTGAGTGAGCTTAAACCGTTTTTTCTTCTTCGGGCACCACTTGTTCTTCCACTTGAATATCCTCTTGGCCATTTTCCTGAGACTGTGATGAGTCATCTTCTTTTATAATCGGTTCTTGAGCTTCGGCAGTGGTCGAAGGAGTTGTGGTCTCACCCTTGTTATCTCTTGGCTCCTTATTCCCGAGATTTTGAAGAAGGAATCAAAGATTAGAGCCAAGGTCCGATGTATTGACCAAAATATATAAAGGTTATGTGAATAAATCACCTAAGGGAAATAAATGGTGCTAAGTGTGAATCAGACCCGCGGGAAGGTTTGGCATCGAAGAAACCAACCGGGGGTCGGTCAGGCATCAGGAGGATGGAACCGCGGGACAGTCGAGCATCGGGAAACTTACCTGTGAATCGGTATGATACTGAGAGAAGGTGATCCGTGGGACGAGTGGCATCGAGTGGTGAAGTCGGGTTGCGTACCGGGTAAATGGATAAACGCGCGGACCTTCAACCGGGTACGGGTCGCATACTGATCTCGAGCTATGATCGAGATACTCTCGACCTGCAGTACGTGCATCACTGAGCCAAGGGTCGAGTAAGTCCGAGATCAGTACGTGAAGACGCGCGTTGACTTTCCGTCCCGCGTCGACCCATACTGATCCGTCCTGATGTCACGAGGGATCCGAGTGACAGTGACGTTCCCTCGATCTGCGGATCGAGTCAGATAGCGATGGCCCGTCACTATCCATCCGAGCCGTTTGAATCATTTGACCGTTTGATTCAAACGGTCTCTTTCCTCTTTTAGATGATCCTAACTTCTATTTAGACATTGTAAATCACATTTGTAATACTATCTTGAATAATTTTATTATCAATTTCATATTCTCTCAAATCTCTTATTATCTCTAAATCTCTAATTCTCCTAAACCTCTAAGTCGATTTCCGCAAAATCTAACATGGTATAAGAGCAGTGATCCTATAATTCTCAATTCTCAATTCTAATCTTTTCAAAGATCCTCTAAAATCAATCCTCTCGGTTACATTCTTTCCCAGGTTATTCGAAAATTCAAAATTCAAAATCTCTTAAAGAGTCTTATTTCTTTGATTCTCATGAGTGAGTAATCTTTGTTCATTTCTAAAAGAATTCCAAAATGGAAAGTGGTGGATCAAGCAAAACACTTGTCCTTCCGATTATTCTCAAAAGAGAAAATTATCTATTGTGGTCAAGAACCACTAAAACGGCCCTTTGTGGTCGTGGTCTATGGAGTCTGTAAGTTTTATGAGATTAAGCGGAAGATTAAGGAGATTAGGTAGAGTTTAGAGATTGATGGAGATTAGAGAAGAATGGAGAGATTATGAACTTGAAAATATTTCATTCAAGATAAGTTTTACAATCATGGAAAACAATCCATAAATAGAAAATACTAGGTTCGGTCACATGACCGTTACAAATAATGGTGAAAAAGGTGATTCGGTCATGTGCCCGATCCACGGTACGGGAGTGACCGAGGACCGTACGTACTGCGTGAAGAAAGCTCGGACGCTCGTGTAACGAATCAGTACACGACCCATTAACCCGAGTAAGATCCGCGCATTTATCCTATAACCCGGTACGTGACCTGATTTGGATACGCGATCACTTACGTCCTGCGCCTCGAGGTTCTTCGTCCTGCGGGTCATTCTTCTCGTCCTGATGTCCGAGACATCACTAACGCGCGGATCGGTATGTCGTCCAATACTCGATACGTACTGCCATTCGTCCTGGCATCGAGAGGCACCGTACCGCTGGTCGAGTAAGTCCCGATCTGCGTATTACCCAAACTTACACCCATCTGATTATTCCTCTTGGTATTTTACCCAAGGTTATTTATTTCCCTTAGCACCAATGAATTACTAAGGTCAATACTCCCCCTCAAATTTAACATAAAGGATTTATGTTAAATTTGGAAGCTCACAACCATCACCTTATTAAAAATCTCAATAAAGAAAACCGCGTGGGACAAAACTCTATTGAGGGAAAGAGTATAATGATTGCGAGCAAGAGGTCTTCTACGGATGGGTTAAATCCACAAGTCCACGTTTGCTAAGAATGTGATTGCTAAACTTAAGACTTGCGGATTTGGTGAAGATGTCCGCTAGTTGGTCTTCGCTCCTTGTGTAACACGGTAGTGTCCATCCTTGCTCGATCTTTTCTCGAACCTTGTGACAATCCAACTCGATGTGCTTCATCCTCTCATGAAATACCGAATTAGTAGCGATGAGGATTGCGGCTTGATTATCGCAATGCATTACCATCTGTTTTCTGATTCAATTCCCATGTGAGCCAAAATTCCTCTCAACCAAGTAAGCTCATTAGTTAGCTTCTTCATCGCTCTATACTCGGCTTCCGCGCTTGAGTCCGAAACCCTTTTTTTGCTTCTTTGTTCTCCAAGTCACAAGATTTCCTCCAATGAATGTACAATAACCGGTAGTTGATCTTCTATCGTTCCTATCCCCGGCCCAATCCGCATCACAATAACCAACCACTTCGGTGCTTTCATTTCTTCTCATCCAAATACCTAAGCCCGTACTATCTTTGAGATACTTAAGGATCATCTCCACCATTTGCCAATGATGTACCTTAGGCTCTTTCATGTGTTGAGTCACTTGGTTAACCACAAAACTTATATCCGGCTTAGTGAGAGTCAAGTAGATCAATTGTTCGACAAGTCTCCTATATCTTGATGGGTCTTCATACACTTCATCTCCTTGCTCCCCCTTTCGAACGGCCTTGTACCCTTCCTCTAATGGAGTCTTAGCCGGTTTAGCACCAAGTTTTCCCGTCTCTTTCAATAAGTCCAATGTATATTTCCTTTGGGAGATATGAAAACCATTCTTAAACCTACATACCTCAATCCCAAGGAAATACTTCACCTCTCCAAGATCTTTTATCTCAAAGACCGATTAGAGAAAGTCTTTGGTTTCTTGAATCCCGATCTTATCACTCCCAGAGATGATCATATCATCCACATAGATCAACACAACAACAATTCCCCAAGATCCTTGTAGAGTGAAGAGCGTATGGTCGAGTTCACACCTCTTGAAACCCTTCTTCTTGAGTGTACTACTAAGTTTCTTATACCACGCTCTCGGAGATTGTTTTAGACCATAAATAGCTTTCCTTAGCCTTAGCACTTTCCTGGGTGCAATGGACTTCTCAAGACCGGGAGGAGGCGTCATATACACTTCTTCCTCGAGATCTCCTTGCAAGAATGCATTCTTAACATCCATTTGCCAAAGCTCCCAATCCAAATTCACCGCCAAAGAGAACACAACTCTAACCATGTTCAACTTAGCCACCGGAGCAAGAGTATCTGTATAATCGTCTCCATAAGTTTGAGTAAACCCTCGTGCAACCAATCTAGCCTTATACCTCTCAAGGTCTCCATTTCTTAAGTATTTGATTGTAAACACCCATTTTGAGGTCACGACTTTCTTGCCAAATGGGAGATCCGCTTCATCCCAAGTGTGGTTCTTCACCATAGCTCCTACCTCGTCATCTACGGCTTCAACCCAATGCTCATCTTCCATGGCTTCCTTATTAGAGCTCAGAATAGTATGCTCATCAATCTTTACAAGGAATGCCCGATGAGAGGAAGGTAAGAGGTCGATCGAACAAACGGCTTGAATTGGATGAGCCACGACTTTCCATTGAGACGGGTCCCTCCTTACTCTTGTGCTTCGTCTAAGAACTGGTTCCGCTTCCTCCACAACGGGTGTGGCTTCGGCTTCATACTCTAACACCGGTTCACTAACATCCTCTTGAACCGCTTGGTCTTCTACTTGAGCTTCCTCTTCACTAACCGGGTGCGACTCATCCTCATGAACCGACTCTTGATTCATATCTTGAATGGTCTCAACCGTGTTATCTCTTGGCTCTTGATTCCCGAGATTTTGAAGAAGGAATCGAAGATTAGAGCCAAGGTCCGATGGGGTAGCCAAATCCTTCAATTCATCTCTATTCTTCACATCATAATACCCTTGAGTCTCCATGAACTTAACATTTATAGACACCCAAGTCTTCCTTGTAATCGGATCATAACACTTATATCCCTTTTGTGTTGTTGAGTGGCCAAGAAAGATGCACCTCTTACTCTTCTCATCTAGTTTGTTCCTCAACTCTTTTGGCACTAGCACAAAACAAGATCGTTTGCGTTTGCTTCAAGTTTTAATTTACCAAATAATGCGAT
Source organism: Draba incana (assembly GCA_963576765.1). Taxonomy (NCBI): domain Eukaryota; kingdom Viridiplantae; phylum Streptophyta; class Magnoliopsida; order Brassicales; family Brassicaceae; genus Draba; species Draba incana. The sequence continues at coordinate 24,688,963 of OY755203.1, read as the reverse complement.
TTGGCATGCTAGATTAGGACATCCTCATGCTAGAGTCATTGAGCTTATGTTACCAAATGTTTCTTTTAATCATTTAACTTGCGAATCTTGTATTTTGGGCAAACATTGCAAAACCGTTTTTAATAAATCAACGACCATCTATGAAAAATGTTTTGATTTAGTTCATTCGGATGTATGGACATCTCCATGCTTGTCTAGGGATAACAACAAGTATTTTGTGACTTTCATTGATGAAAAATCAAAATATTCTTGGGTCACCCTCTTACCATCCAAAGATCGTGTATTTGATGCATTCGTTAACTTTGAAAATCATGTGATTAACCATTATAATGCCAAGATCAAAGTATTTAGGTCGGATAATGGAGGAGAATACATAAGCAATAAATTCAAAGAACACCTAGCCAACCACGGAATTGTCCACCAAACCTCGTGTCCTTACACGCCTCAACAAAATGGTGTTGCCGAAAGGAAAAATCGGCACCTAATGGAAACCGCAAGGTCAATGATGTTTCACACGAATATTCCCAAACGTTTTTGGGGAGATGCAGTAATGATGGCATGTTACCTAATCAATAAGCTACCGACCAAAGTCCTAGAAGAGCACTCTCCATTCGAGGTACTAAATCAAACTAGACCTTCTTTAGAACATCTAAGGGTTTTCGGTTGTGTTTATTTTGTTTTAGTTCCCGGAGAGCTTAGAACCAAGTTAGACGCTAAAATCACCAAGTGTATGTTCATAGGCTACTCAAACACTCAAAAGGGGTACAAGTGCTATAATCTGATTAGCAACAAGTGCCATGTGTCCTGGGATGTGAAATTTGTCGAAGATCAAGGATATTACGAGAATAAAGATTGGGAGAACTTGAAGGATCTAACAACCTCATCGACCGGGGAGCATCATTGAGGTTCCTACTTGAGCATCTTAGAGGTCCGGTCTCATCACAAGTGGAGGTTACACCTCAAGTTCAAACAACGGAAAATCCCATACAAGAAGAAGCACCTATCAATACCGACAGTCTAGGAATGGAACAACACGAGGAAACAAGCTTTCGTCAAGAAACTCAAGAACCGGAAGCTCAAGAAGATAACAATGATTAAACCGGGGAACAAGTAACCGAAGAAGCTCAACCATTTAGACGAAGTGAAAGAATTAGAAGCGATCCATCTACATGGAGAGACAAGAGAGTATTCTACAACAACAAGGCCGTGGCTCATCCGATCTAAGCCACATGTTCTCTCGCCCTCTTGCCTTTGGATTATCAAGCCTTCATAGCTAAGATTGATGAGCATATGATTCCATCAACATATGAGGAAGCTATGGAAAAAGAAGAATGGATGGTGCGGTAGATGATGAAGTTGGAGCCACGATCAAGAATCATACGTGGGATGAGGCTGATCTCCCGGAAGGAAAGAGAGCCGTGACCTCCAAATGGGTGTTCACCATCAAACATTTGAGTAGTGGAGAGATTGAACGGTTCAAAGCACGGTTAGTAGCAAGAGGGTTCACCCAAACCTATGGGGATGACTATACGGATACATTTGCACCGGTGGCCAAACTTAATACGGTCCGTGTCGTCCTATCCTTGGCGGTCAACCTAGATTGGGAACTTTGGCAAATGGAGGTAAAGAATGCCTTCCTACAAGGAGAACTTGAAGAAGAGGTCTACATGACTCCACCACCCGGACTTGAAGAGATAGTGAAACCGGGAAAAGTTTTGAGATTAAGAAAGGCATGTTATGGTCTCAAACAATCTCCAAGAGCTTGGTACAAGAAGCTAAGAGTTACCCTTATGGATAAGGGATTTAAGAAATCAGAGTTGGATCACACTCTCTTCACTATACAAGGACCAAAAGGTATCATAGTTGTCCTTGTTTATGTTGATGATCTAATTATTTCCGGTAGTGATAAGGTAGGAATTCAAGAGACCAAGTAGTATCTCAAATCGGAATTTGAAATCAAGGATCTTGGAGAGCTTAAGTACTTCCTTGGAATAGAAGTTTGCCGGTTCTCAAATGGCTTACACATCTCTCAAAGGAAGTATACATTGGACCTTCTCACGAAAATGGGAAAGATAGGAGCCAAACCGGCCAAGACAACTCTAGACGAAGGCTACAAGGTTGTTCGAAAGAGGGATATTGAAGATGAGCCATACGACAATCCGGCTCAATATCGAAGAATGGTGGGGAAGGTAATATATTTAACACTCACTAGACCGGACCTTTGCTTTGCGGTCAATCAAGTGAGTCAACACATGAAAGAACCAAAGGTGCATCATTGGAATATGGTGGAAAGGATACTTAGATACTTAAAAGGAAGTCCCGTTCAAGGAGTTTGGATGGGAAAGAATGCGAGCACGGAAGTGGTTGGCTATTGTCATGCGGATTGGGCCGGAGACATCAATGATCTCAAATCCACCACCGGGTATTGTACGTTCCTTGGAGGGAATTTAGTAACTTGAAAGACAAAGAAAAAAAAGTCCGTATCATGTTCAAGCGCCGAGGCCGAGTATTGAGCAATGAAGAAGCTCACCAATGAGCTCACTTGGCTAAAAGGAATCTTGTTAAATTTGGGAGTATCACAAGACTACCCATTCATCATGCATTGCGGCAATCAAGCGGCCATTCACATAGCAACAAACTCGGTGTTTCACGAAAGAACCAAACACATCGAGATTGATTGCCACAAAGTTAGAGAGAAGATAGAGCAAGGAATGACACTACCGTGCAACACAAGAAGTGAAGACCAATTGGCGGACATTCTCACCAAGGTCGCAAGTCTAAAGGTTTGCAACCACATTTTTAGCAAACTAGGATTTGTGGACTTGACCAAGCCATGATCGGATCCTCTACCTATGACCATTACACTCTTTTTCCCTTAGTAAGGTTTTATCCCATGAGGTTTTACTTACAAAGGTTTTTAATGAGGTAATGTGTTGTGGGTTTCCAAGCTTAGCCTAAAACCTTTATGCTAAGCTTGAGGGGGAGTTTTGACCAAAATAAATAAAGGTCATGTGAATAAATCATCTAAGGGAAATATATGGTGCTAAGAGTGTATCGGACCCGCAGGAAGGTTTGGCATCGAGGAAACCAAACGCAGGTCAGTCAGGCATCGAGAGGATAGAACTGTGGGACAGTCGAGCATCGGGAAGACTTACCCGCAGATCGGTATGATACCGAGAGAAGGTGATCCGCGGGACGAGTGGCAACGAGTGGTGAAGTCAGGTCGCGTACCGGGTAAACAGATAAATGCGCGGACCTTCAACCGGGTACGGGTCGCGTATTGATCTCGAGTTATGATCGAGATACTATCGACCCGTAGTACGTGCATCACCAAGGCACGGGTCGAGTAAGTCCGAGATCAGTACGTGAAGACGCGCGTTGACTTTCTGTCTCGCGTTGACCCGTACTGATCCGTCACGATGTCACGAGGGATCCAAGTGACAGCGACGTTCCCTCGATCCGCGGATCGAGTCATATAGCGACGGCCCGTCACTATCCATTCGAGCCGTTTCAATCATTTGACCGTTTGATTCAAACGGTCTCTTTCCTCTTTTAGATTATCCTAACTTCTATTTAAACATTGTAAATCACATTTGTAATACTATCTTGAATAATTTTATTATCAAGTTCATATTCTCTCAAATCTCTTATTCTCTCTAAATCACTAATTCTCCTAAACCTCTAAGTCGATTTCCGCAAAATCTAACACGATGGGGTAGCCAAATCCTTCAATTCATCTCTATTCTTCACATCATAATACCCTTGAGTCTCCATAAACTTAACATCTCTAGACACCCAAGTCTTCTTTGTAATCGAATCATAACACTTATATCCCCTTTGTGTTGTTGAGTAACCAAGAAAGATGCATCTCTTACTCTTCTCATATAGTTTGTTCCCCAACTCTTTTGGCACTGGCACTGATTTTGAACAAAAGAAAGAGAGATACTTGAATCAGATTTTTCTTCTTATTATTCAAGTTATCATACAAAGATGATGATACAATGCTTAAATAATACACAAAAGTAGAAAGTATAGAGGTTAGAAAGAAGATGACGACATAAAGATGAGCTGGTCCAAAAGTAACATGTCCTTTATTTGACCACGTGAGGACAAGTCTGTGCACCAACTTTCTCCCAACGTCATTATATTACAGCCTTATCCTCATGATTAATTACATACCATAAGTGTAAGTAATTCTTTATTAACCTTAGATTAATTGTACCGATCCGCATGTTTATCATCTTGAGTCCGGGACAATAACGTTATGTACTGATCCGCGTGTTCCGCGTACTGGCCCGCATGTTTCCATCGTTCCGCAGGTCAATCATTCCAAAAATCCAAACTGATCCGCATTCTTCTTGTCCCGCGTCTCGACCCACATTTATCTATGTTACCCGAATCGTTTCTTTTCTTCGGTAACTCTTTTATTTCACTTTAGTAACTTAAGAGATGATAATTGATTAATCACTTGTTAGTTTTATGAGATTAAGCGGAAGATTAAAGAGATTAGGTAGAGTTTAGAAATTGATGGAGATTAGAGAAGAATGGAGAGATTATGAACTTGAAGTAAAACGCTGCGTTCCATAACTAGTCTGCAACTTTCCACGCGTATCGGGTCCGAGACTTGGCTTCCCGCATCTCTACCGATCAGCGGGTCGAGAGCCTAAGTTTGTGCCTCGAGAAAACCTTCCCGCAGGTCGAGTGAGCATCGAGGAACTCTTCCCGCAGGTCGATAGCGTCCCGACTCTCCATTCCAATCTGATCCATTATTTTGTTTATTCCCTTGGCACTTAATAAGAGCCCTAAGGTCAATACTCCCCCTCAAACTTAACATAAAGGATTTATGTTAAGTTTGGAACCTCACAACCATCACCTCATTAAAAACCTCAATAAAGAAAACCACGTGGGACAAAACTTTGTTGAGGGAAAAAGAGTATGATGATTGCGAGCTAGAGGTCTTCTACGGATGAGTCAAATCCACAAGTCCAAGTTTGCTAAGAATGTGATTGCAAACCTTGAGACTTGCGGATTTGGTGAAGATGTCCGCTAGTTGATCTTCGCTCCTTGTGTAACACGGTAGAGTACATCCTTGCTCGATCTTTTCTTGAACCTTGTGACAATCCAACTCGATGTGCTTCGTCCTCTCATGAAATACCAAATTAATAGCAATGTGAATTGCGGCTTGATTATCGGAATGCATTACCATAGGTCTTTCCGATTCAATTCCCATGTGAGCCAAAATTCCTCTCAACCAAGTAAGCTCATTAGTTAGCTTCTTCATCGCCCTATACTCGACTTCCGCGCTTGAGTCCAAAACCCCTTTTTGCTACTTTGTTCTCCAAGTTACAAGATTACCTCCAATAAATGTGCAATAACCGGTAGTTGATCTTCTATTGTTCCTATCTCCGGCCCAATCCGCATCACAATAACAAACCACTTCGGAGCTTTCATTTCTTCCCATCCAAACTCCTAAGCCCGGACTATCTTTGAGGTATCTAAGAATCGTTTCTACCATTTGCCAATGATGCACCTTAGGTTCTTGCATATGTTGACTAATTTGATTTACCGCAAAGCTTATGTCCGGCCTAGTAAGAGTCAAGTAGATCAACTTTCCCACAAGTTTTCTATATCTTGAGGGATCCTCATATAACTCATCTCCTTGCTCCCCCTTTCGAACGTCCTTGTAACCTTCCACGATCCCCCAGGGTCCTTAAAGTGTAAATAACGTGTGGTCTAGTTCACACTTCTTGAACCCTCTCTCCTTGAGTGTACTAGTAAGCTTTTTGTACCAAGCTCTAAGAGATTGTTTTAGGCCATAGATGGCTTTCCTTAGTCTAAGAACTTTCCCGGGTGCAATAGACTTTTCAAGACCGGGATGAGGCATCATATACACCTCTTCTTCAAGATCTCCTTGCAAAAATGCATTCTTTACATCCATTTGCCAAAGTTCCCAATCCAAATTTACCGCCAAAGAAAACACAACTCTAATCGTGTTCAACTTAGCCACCGGAGCAAACGTATCCTTATAATCACCTCCATACGTTTGTGTGAACCCTCTTGCAACCAATCTAGCTTTATACCTCTCAAGGTCTCCATTACTCAAGTATTTGATTGTAAATACCCACTTTGAGGTTACGGCCTTTTTACCAAACGGGAGATCCGCCTCATCCCAAGTATTGTTCTTTACCATAGCTCCTACCTCATCATCTACAGCATCAACCCAATGCTCATCTTCCATTGCTTCCTTATAAGAGCTTGGGATTGTATGCTCATCTATCTTAACAATGAATGCACGATGAGAGGAAGGTAAGAGGTCGATCGAACAAACAGCTTGAATGGGATGGGCCACGACTTGATGATTGAAGTAGACCCTAGTCTCTTTCCATTGAGATGCATCTCTTCTCACTCTTGTGCTTCTCCTAAGAGCCGGTGCTACTGCTTCTTCTATGATCTTTGTGGTTGCATCCCCTTGATCCAACACCGGCTCATTTAAGTGAGCTTGAACCGTTTCTTCTTCTTCGGGCACCGCTTGTTCTTCCACTTAAATATCCTCTTGGCCATTATCTTGAGATTGTGATGAGTGATCTTCTTCTATAATCGGTTCTTGAGTTTTGGCAGTGGTCGTAGGAGTTATGGCCTCACCCGTGTTATCTCTTGGCTCTTGATTCCCGAGATTTTGAAGAAGGAATCGAATATTAGAGCCAAGGTCCGATGGGGTAGCCAAATCCTTCAATTCATCTCTATTCTTCACATCATAATACCCTTGAGTCTCCATGAACTTAACATCTCTAGACACCCAAGTCTTCCTTGTAATCGGATCATAACACTTATATCCCTTTTGTGTTGTTGAGTAGCCAAGAAAGATGCATTTCTTACTCTTCTCATCTAGTTTGTTCCTCAACTCTTTTGGCACTAGCATAAAACAAAGACAACTAAACATTCTTAGATGTTCAATAAAGGGACGAGTTTGATTTAATACCTCGAATGGGGAAGTGTCTCCGAGAATCTTTGTAGGTGTCCTATTGATTAGGTAACATGCTAGCATCATCGCATCTCCCCAAAAACGTTTTAGAACGTTCATGTGAAACATCATTGCACGGGAAACTTCCATCAAGTGACGATTCTTCCTCTCGACCACACCATTTTATTGTGGGGTACAAGGAAAACTCGTTTGGTGCAAGATCCCATGCTTTGAAAAATGTTCTTTAAACCGATTACTCATATACTCTCCTCCATTTGAAAGTTTGTAAATGCATCAATAACTCGATCTTTAGATGGCAAGAGAGTAACCAATGTATATTTTGATTTTTCATCAATAAAGGTAACAAAGTATTTGTTATTATCCCTAGATAAGCAAGGTGACGTCCAAACATCCAAATGAACTAAATCAAAGCATTCTTCATAACAAGTAGATGATTTCGGAAAAACCATTTTGCAATGTATACCAAGAATACAAGCTTCACAACTTAAATGATCAAAGTAAACATTGGGAAGCATTATTTGAAAAGCACAAGAATGAGGATGTCCTAGTCTAGCATGCCAAATAGCATTATTAGCAATTCCTAAACCAGATTGAAATGAGCAAGAGTTAGATGAGCTTGATAAATTTTCAAGGATGTAAAGATCATCCTAGGTACCACCACTTCCAATAATCTTTCCGGATTCAATATCCTGAAAATGACATCATTAGGACCAAAGTTTGCATAGCAATTTAAATCTTTAGTAATCTTATTAACCGAAAGCAAGTTTGATTCAAATTTCGGTAGGTAAAATGTTTTTGAGCTCTTGTTAAATAGATTCAATTCTCCAATTCCCTTAATCAGTATATTTTCACCATTTGCAATCATCACATTACCCCTAGATGGTCCTAGATTCTCAAGAAGATCCAAGTTATTAATCATATGGTGAGTAGCTCCCGAATCAACAATAAGAGAATCAATAGGAGTACGAGAGTAGAAGGTTTTACCGGATAGATTAAGAGTTGCAAATGATTTGATGAGAGCTTCAAGGTCGGACTTTCTCGCATAGTCTCCTTGGCTCGCCTCACCACCTTGCTTTGCCGGTCCGGGATGATCTTGATCAGTCTTGGCAACCGAGTAATTTGCCTTGGCGCGTTCATCTCTTGCACGATCGGCGTAGAAGCGTTCCCTTTGGTGCGGATGAATGAGCCAACACTTCTCCTTTGAATGGCCCTTCCTCTTGCAATGATCACACCAATACTTCGAGTAATTCTCATCAAACTTGAAGACTCCTTTGTTAGCCATCGGAAGCTCCCCCTTGCTACCAAAGATACCAAGCGCGCCTTGCTCCCTTTGGATTTGAGCGCAAACATCATCAAGGCTTGGGAGTGTCTCCGATCGAAGAATGTGTTTGATGAGATCGTTGAACACCTGATTGAGTGTGAGGAGAAGGCCAAAGACCTTGTCTTGCTCCTTCCTCTCGTTGATGACCACCGGATCGATTGAGCTTGGCCTAAGCATCTCGAGCTCGGCCCAAAGAGACCGATACTTCCCAAGATGTTTGGTAAACTCCGTATCCACTTGGTCAAGATTGTTGATCGAGCGCTTGACTTGAAACACACGGGAGAGATTCGAGATATTGCCATAAACGTTCTTCAATGTCTCCCAAAGCTCGAAAGCGGTCTCACAATAGGAGTACGCCTCAAGAATCGACGGCTCAAGACCATTTTGAAGAACCGCCAATACCGTTTGATCCTCTTGGAACCACTTAGCTTCCCTTTCCTTGTCGTGATATCAATGTGACTCCACAAGCCACGACCGTAAAGGGCGGTCTTTGTAGTTCTTGACCAAAGTAAGTAGTTTTCTCCCTTGAGAACAATCGGAACCTTCAAAGCTTTTGAGTTATCCATGAAAGCTTCTTCCTTTAAGGATTTTGAGACTGATTTTGAAGAAAAGCTTGAAGCTTTATAGAAAGTTTGAACCGAACTAGAGGAAAGCTTGAAACTTTGAGAAGATTTCAAGTAACAAGGTTCAAACCAAGGATTAGAGCTCTCGGATGAGTAGATTCAGAATCCGAATGAGAAAAGATTGAGACTTTGAGAGAGTTTGAATCAAACTAGAAGAAAGCATGAAACTTTATAAAGATTTCAAGGACAACAAAGATTCAAACCAACAAGAACAGATTTTGAAACCTCTCGGATGATTTATGCTAAGAATCTGAAAGAAAGAAGATGTTTAGAATGAAGAATGAGGTCACCACGAACGTGATTGCTGTGATACCATGTTAGTTTTATGAGATTAAGCGGAAGATTAAAGAGATTAAGTAGAGTTTAGATATTGATGGAGATTAAAGAAGAATGGAGAGATTATGAACTTGAAAATATTTCATTCAAGATAAGATTTTACAAAGGTAAAGTTACATCATTTATATGCATCCTTAAATTAGCCATTTATGGCTAAGGATGATGACATAAAGTAGAAAGCGCAAGCTGGCCGCCCTTCTCCTTATCCGGACGTACGAACCTTATCCTCATGTGCCAACTTGCGTCCCAACGGTCACATGCTTCCCGCGTCCCTTCTTGAAGTAAAACGCTGAGTTCCATAACTAGTCTGCAGCTTCCCACGCGTATCGGGTCCAAGACTCGGCTTCCCGCATCTCTACCGATCCGCGGGTCGAGAGCCTAAGTTCGTGCCTCAAGAAATCCTTCCTGCGGGTCGAGTAAGCATCGAGGAACTCTTCCCGCGGGTCGATAGCGTCCCGACTCTCCATTCCAATTTGATCCATTATTTTGTTTATTCACTTAGCACTTAATGAGAGCCCTAAGGTCAATATCACTCTTAAGTACTCTCCTTGATTAACACTTTCTCCTTACCTTATTTCAGATATATTACATATATATAAGCTTTACACAGATTTGAATTTGAACTACAGACATAACGTTAAAATCAAAGCAAGTGGGCAAGTAGCATCTGATCCCAACAGCTATATTTGTAGATGTTTACTTCCCGAGATAGATAGCTCCTTCGTAGATAGACATCTATGTCCGTAGATAGATAACTACATCCGTAGGTAGACAACTATCAGAACCAAATTATCCTTGTTTCAACACTCCCCCTCAAGCTTAACTATAGAGATCTATGTTAAGATTGGACCATGCAGATTCACCTCATTAAAACCTTAGTGTAGAAAAACCACGTGGGATAAAAACTAGACCGTAGGAAAAAGAGTATAAACTCCATGGCTAATTGATCTCTATAAGTCCAAGCTTTGAGTGGATGAACTCACACACCTTCAAGCTTGCTGCCTTGGTGAATATGTCTGCGAGTTGATCTGCACTTCTTGTATAGCATGGCAAGATCACTCCTTGTTCTACACCCTGACGCACCTTATGGCAATCCACTTCAATGTGCTTGGTGCGTTCATGAAACATAGAGTTGGAGGCAATGTGAATTGCTTCTTGATTGTCATAATGCATCGTTATTGGATCTTTCGACTCAATGCCTAAATCCTTGAGAAGAGCCTTAAGCCAAGTAAGCTCATTGGTGAGCTTTCTCATGGCTCTATACTCAGCTTTTGCTCTTGAACATGAAACCACCTTTTGCTTCTTGGACTTACAAGTAACTAGGTTTCCTCCAATGAAAGTGCAATAACTGGTTGTAGATCTCCTATCCCTTCTATCTCCAGCCCAATCAGCATCACAATATCCTACAATCTCTGAGCTTCCATTGCATCCCATCCAGATGCTTTGACTTGAAGTTCCCTTAAGGTATCTCAAGATACGGTCCACCATGTTCCAATGGTATATCTTGGTGGGTTGCATGTGTTGGCTCACCTGATTCACAGCAAAACACAAGTCTGGTCTGGTAATGGTTAGGTATATAAGCTTACCAACCATCTTCCTATATTGAGTGACGTCTTCGAACGGTTCATCTTCTATCCCCCCCCCCTGTTAGTTTTATGAGATTAAGCGTAAGATTAAAGAGATTAGGTAGAGTTTAGAGATTGATGGAGATTAGAGAAGAATGGAGAGATTATGAACTTGAAAATATTTCATTCAAGATAAGATTTTACAAAGGTAAAGTTACATCATTTATATGCATCCTTAAATTAGCCATTTATGGCTAAGGATGATGACATAAAGTAAAAAGCGCAAGCTGGCCATCCTTCTCCTGAGTCAAATCAACAAGTCCAAGTTTGCTAAGAATGTGATTGCAAACCTTGAGACTTGCGGATTTGGTGAAGATGTCCACTAGTTGATCTTCGCTCCTTGTGTAACACGGTAGTGTCCATCCTTGCTCGATCTTTTCTCGAACCTTGTGACAATCCAACTCGATGTGCTTTGTCCTCTCATGAAATACCAAATTAGTAGCAATGTGGATTGTGGCTTGATTATCGCAATGCATTACCATAGGTCTTTCCGATTCAATTCCCATGTGAGCCAAGATTCCTCTCAACCAAGTAAGCTCATTAGTTAGCTTCTTCATCGTCCTATACTCGGCTTCCGCGCTTGAGTCTGGAACCCCTTTTTGCTTCTTTGTTCTCTAACTCACAAGATTACCTTTAATAAACATGCAATAACCGGTAGTTGATCTTCTATCGTTCCTATCTCCGGCCCAATCTGCATCACAATAACCAACCACTTCGGAGCTTTCTTTTCTTCCCATCCAAACTCCTAAGCATGGACTATCTTTGAGGTATCTAAGAATCCTTTCAACCATTTGCCAATGATGTACCTTAGGTTCTTGCATGTGTTGGCTAATTTGATTTACCGCAAAGCTTATGTCCGGCCTAGTAAGAGTCAAGTAGATCAACTTTCCCACAAGTCTTCTATATCTTGAGGAATCCTCACATAACTCATCTCCTTGCATTCCCTTTCGAACAGCCTTGTAACCTTCCTCTAGTGGTGTTTTCGCCGGTTTGGAGCCAAGTTTGGCGGTCTCTTTCAACAAATCCAACGTATACTTCCTTTGAGAGATATGCAACCCATTCTTGAACCTACACACCTCAATTCCAAGAAATTATTTTACTTCTCCAAGATCCTTTATCTAAAAGACTGATTTAAGGAAGTCTTTGGTCTCTTGGATTCCTTCCTTATCACTTTCGGATATGATCATGTCATCCACATAGATCAATACGACCACGATCCCCCAGGGTCCTTGAAGTGTAAATAACGTGTGGTCTAGTTCACACTTATTGAACCCTCTCTGCTTGAGTGTACTACTAAGCTTTTTGTACCAAGCTCTAGGAGATTGTTTTATACCTCTCAAGGTCTCCATTACTCAAGTATTTGATTGTAAATACCCACTTTGAGGTTACGGCCTTTTTACCAAACGGGAGATCCGCCTCATCCCAAGTATTGTTCTTTACCATAGCTCCTACCTCATCATCTATAACATCAACCCAATGCTCATCTTCCATTGCTTCCTCATAAGAGCTTGGGATTGTATGCTCATCTATTTTGACAATGAATGCACGATGAGAGGAAGGTAAGAGGTCGATCGAACAAACAGCTTGAATGGGATGGGCCACGGCTTGATGATTGAAGTAGACCCTAGTCTCTTTCCATTGAGACGCATCTCTTCTCACTCTTGTGCTTCTCCTAAGAGCCGATGCTACTGCTTCTTCTATGATCTCTATGGTTGCCTCCCCTTGATCCAACACCGGCTCATTTGAGTGAGCTTGAACCGTTTCTTCTTCTTCGGGCACCGCTTGTTCTTCCACTTAAATATCCTCTTGGCCATTGTCTTAAGACTGTGATGAGTGATCTTCTTCTATAATCGGTTCTTGAGCTTTGGCAGTGGTCGTAGGAGTTGTGGCCTCACCCGTGCTATCTCTTGGCTCTTGATTCCCAAGTTTTTGAAGAAGGAATCGAAGATTAGAGCCAAGGTCCGATGGGGTAGCCAAATCCTTCAATTCATCTCTATTCTTCACATCATAATACCCTTGAGTCTCCATGAACTTAACATCTCTAGACACCCAAGTCTTCCTTGTAATCGGATCATAACACTTATATCCCTTTTGTGTTTATTGACCTTAGGACTCACATTGAGACTAAGGGAAATAAGTTATCAAAATAAAATAACGTTCGGATGAAGGAATGGTGTGTCTCGGATCAGTTCGGTACCGGAAGCAACCCGCGGGTGAGTCTGGCATCGAGGAGGAACCCGCGGGCAGGTCTGGCATCGAGGAGGTACTCACGGGATGGTCGGCTATCGATAGACGGGTCGAGGATTACCAAGGCGCGGGTCGAGAGAAAGACGAGAGACGGACGAATGCGGAACGGGTGTTGCGATCCGGGTCGGATTCTATTCGGATAAACACGTGGATCCACTCGCGTGTTATCTAGAAATGGTAATGTTTCTCAGTTCCGTACTGATCCGATCCTTTGAAGATGCGGGACAGCCTAGACGCATGTGTGACCCGCGTCCTTTACAGTTCAATGGTCAGTGCCGTACGGTCACCCGATCGATAAGGATCCAATCCTTTCTTTCACTTTATGTCATCATCCTTCATCCCAAAAACGGCTAGTTTAAGGTTTCTATTTATTGATGTAACTTTACCTTGTTTTGAATAATCTTGAATAAAGGAATCAAGTTCATACTACTTTATACTCCATGGGTTTCCAAGAACCCTAATCTTCCTTTACTCTTGATAATTCTTCTAATCTACTCTTAATCTTCCGCAAATCTTACATGGTATCAGAGCGTGTTTCAATCTTGTGACCTCATTAATCTCTAAATCTTCCTTAAACTCAAGAATCTTTCAGATCCATAACATTCTCAAGTCGTTAGGGTGAATCGTTATATTTTGATATCCATTCTTTTTATACGCTTAACCTAACATACATTTTCTTTATCCAAGTTCATCTTGGTGATCGATTGCTCTCAAAATCTCTCACAAATTTCTTTCCAAGTCTTTGTTACGAAAATCTTTGGCTTGGATCTTGGTTGGTTGTGATCGATCTTCAATCTTTCTTGGAAAAGCTTCAATCTTGGTTGTGAACTTGTGTTGGTTGCTTGAAGTTTCAATCTTGTGTAGGTCTCTTCCGTTTGTGTTGAAAAATTGAAGAGAAGAATGAATCCAATGGAGAATCCTAAGGCGTTAGTTGTTTCGGTGATTCTCGAAGGAGAAAACTACTTGTTGTGGTCGAGAACGACCAAAACGGCTCTTTGTGGCCGAGGTTTGTGGGAACATGTTGATGTCTCACTAAGACCCATATTTGATTCGGTGGACAAAGAAGATGAAGCCGCCAAGAAAGCTAGAGAGGCAAAGTGGTTTCAAGAAGACCAAACGGTCTTGGCGGTGCTTCAAAATGGTATTGATCCATCTATCCTTGAGGTGTGCGAAACGGCCTTTAAGCTTTGGGAGACATTGAAGTGAAGAAGGCTATCAACAATCTCCATCAAGAAGATATGGAGTTTACAAAGCATTTGGGAAAGTATCGGTCTTTATGGTCGGAGCTTGATATGTTGAGACTTAGCTCCATTGATCCGATTGTGTTGAATGATAGGAAACAATAAGACAAGGTTTTCGGGTTGCTCCTCACCTTAAATCCGGCATACATCTTATCAAACATATCCTAAGGTCGCAGAAGCTACCAAGTATGGAGGATGTGTGTTCTCAAATTCAAAGGGAGCAAGGGACTCATGGATTATTTGGTGGTAAGGGGGAGCTTCCGATGGCCAATGCCAGAGCTTACAACCGCAATGTTAACCGGAACTACAAAGGCAAACACTTTAATCCGGATCTCAAGTGTGAGCATTGCAAGAAGGATGGTCACTCAAAGGAGAGGTGTTGGTTACTTAATCCTCACCTTCAGCCACTACCAAGACCTGGTTACTCAAAGGGCTACTCAAGAGCCAACTACACTTCGGCAAAGCAAGACCAAGGTGGAACCGGATCTTCCAAGCAAGGAGACGAGTCCAACCATGGCGAGTACGTGAGGAAATCCGACTTGGAATCTCTTATCAAGTCAATTGTATCACTCAAGGAGTCCGGTAAAACTTTCTATACTCGTAGACCTAGTAACTCTCTCGTGGTTGATTCGGGTGCTTCTCACCATATGATTAGTAACTTAAACTTGCTTGAGAAATTGGAACCTTCTAGAGGAAATGTGATGATTGCAAATGGTGAAAATATACCTATTAAAGGAATTGGAAACTTGAACTTGTTTAATAAAAACTCTAGAGCGTTTTACATGCCAAACTTTGAATCTAATTTGCTCTCGGTTAAAAGAAAGACTAGTGACTTGAATTGTTATGCAATCTTTGGTCCAAATGACTTCCATTTTCAGGATATTGAATCTGGGAAAGTGATAGGAGGTGGTGGTACCAAGGATGATCTCTATGTCTTAGAAGATTTATCACCAAGCTCATCTAGTGTTTTTTGATTTAAAACTTGTTTAGGAGTAGCGAATAATGTAATATGGCATGCTAGAGTAGGGCATCCCCATTCCCGGGCTCTTGAAATAATGCTTCCCAATGTCTCCTTTGATGATTTGTCTTGTGAATCTTGTATTCTCGGAAAACATTGCAAATCAGTTTTTACTAAATCATCTACTGTTTACGAAAATTGCTTTGACCTTGTGCATTCGGATGTTTGGACCTCACCTTGCTCATCTAGAGATAACAATAAATACTTTGTCACATTCATTGATGAAAAATCAAAATATACATGGCTTACTCTTTTACCCTCTAAAGATAGAGTCCTTGATGCATTAGAGAACTTTCAAGCTTATATTGCTAACAGCTACAATGCTAAGATTAAGATTTTTAGAACAGATAATGGTGGTGAATATATGAGCAACAAATTTCAAGACCACCTAGCTAAACTCGGCATTGTTCATCAAACGACTTGTCCATACACTCCTCAACAAAACGGTGTGGCCGAAAGGAAGAATCGGTACCTAATGGATGTTTCAAGAGCCAAGATGTTCCATATGAATGTCCCAAGAAGATTTTGGAGAGATGCGGTCATGACCGCTTGCTACTTGATAAATCGGACACCTAAAAAGATTATTGATGACATCTCACCATTTAAGGTACTTAATAAGACTAAACCCTTTCTTGATCATTTGAGAGTTTTTGGGTGTGTTTGTTTTGTTTTGGTGCCTAGGGAACTAAGGGACAAGCTAGAACCAAAGAGTACAAGATGCATCTTCCTTGGATATTCTAAAACGCAAAAAGGATACAAATGTTATGACCCGAGCTCAAGGAAGACTTTTGTGTCTCGAGATGTGAAGTTCATTGAGAATAAAGGGTTCTATGATGTCAAAGATCGTGGTGACTTGAGTGATTTAGCTACCCCGTCGGACCTTGGCTCAAACATGCGATTCATTCTTCAAAACCTTGGGAATCATGAGCCAAGAGACAATATGGGTAATCAAAACAATACTCTACCGGTTCAAGAGGAGGTAGCTCAAGATTCGGTTCAAGAGAATGGGATTTAAGACTCAAACCAAGAGGAAGCCAACCATGATGAAGCCTCGGTAGAACAAGGATAAGGTCAAAAGGTAGCTCCGGATGTTGAGATTCAAGAAGAGGTTTTAGAGCCGGTTTTGCGTAGAAGCACAAGACTAAAGAAAGTCCCCTCTCAATGGAAAGAGAGTCGTGTTTATTTCAACAATGAAGCCGTTGCTTATCCAATCCAAGCGGTGTGTTCGCTCGCCCTCTTACCTTCTTCTCATAGGGCGTTTGTGACAAAGATAGATGAGTATACTATTCCTAAGACATATGAGGAAGCTATGGAAGATGAGCATTGGGTAGAGGCCGTAGATGATGAGGTTGGAGCTATGGTCAAAAACCATACTTGGGATGAAGCGGATCTTCCCGAAGGCAAAAGAACTGTGAGTTCCAAATGGAAAGTACTTGAGTAATGGTGATCTTGAGAGGTATAAGGCTAGGTTGGTGGCTAGAGGATTTACCCAAACGTATGGGGATGATTACACGGATACATTTGCTCCGGTTGCAAAGCTTAACACGGTGAGAGTTGTGTTCTCTTTGGCGGCAAACTTAGATTGAGATTTATCGCAAATGGACGTGAAGAACGCTTTCTTACAAGGAGATCTTGAGGAGGAAGTGTATATGACACCACCACCCGGCCTTGAGACCTCTATAGCTCCCGGAAAGGTTCTCAAACTAAATAAGGCCATCTATGGGGTGAAACAATCACCAAGAGAGTGGTACAAGAAGCTTAGCTCAACACTAAAGGAAAGAGGATTCACGAAATGTGAGTTAGACCACACCCTCTTCACACTTCAAGGACCGAATGGGATAGTTGTTGTTTTGATCTATGTGGATGATATGATCATCTCCGGGAGTGATAAGCAAGGGATTCAAGACACAAAGGACTTTCTCAACTCGGTATTTGAAATGAAAGATCTCTGAGAAGTAAAGTATTTTCTTTGGATTGAGGTGTGTCGGTTCAAGAATGGATTGCATTGGATATGTTGAAAGAAACCGGGAAGCTTGGAGCTAAGTCGGCTAAAACCCCATTAGAAGAAGGTTATAAGGGCGATCGAAAGGGGGAGAAAGAGAATGAGCCATACGAAGATCCATCAATATAGATGGCTTGTGGGAAAATTGATCTATTTGTGTCTCACAAGGCCGGATATAAGCTTTGCGGTAAATCAAATTAGTCACCATATGCAAAAACCGACGGTGTATCATTGGCAAATGGTCGAGAGGATTCTTAGATACTTGAAAGATTGTCCGGGTCTAGGAGTTTGGATGGGAAAGAATGAGAGCTCCGATGTGGTTGGTTATTGTGATGCACATTGGGCCGGTGATAGAAACGATAGAAGATCTACAACCGGATATTGCACTTTTATTGGCGGGAACTTGGTCACTTGGAGGACTAAGAAGCAAAAAAGGGGTCTCATGCTCAAGTGCGGAGGCCGAGTATAGGGCCATGAAAAATTGACAAATGAGCTTACTTGGTTGAGAGGGATCTAAGCTCACTTGGGAATTGAGACGGATAAGCCACTGGTAATGCATTGTAACAATCAAGCCGCAATCCACATTGCGACCAACTCGGTTTTCCATGAAAGGATGAAGCATATTGAGATCGATTTCCACAAGGTTCGAGAGAAGGTTGAGCAAGGATGGACAATACCGTGCTTTACGAGGAGTGAAGATCAATTGGCGGATGTGTTCACCAAGGCAACAAGTCTTAAAGTTTGCAATCACATTTTGAGCAAACTAGGACTTGTGGATCGTACACATCCATGAGAAGACCCCTTGCTTGCAATTATCACACTCTTTTTCCCTTAGTAAATGTTTGTCCCACGTGGTTTTCTTTACTATGGTTTTTAATGAGGTGATGATTGTGAGCGGTCCAAGTTAAGCACAAATTCTTTATGTTTAAATTGAGGGGGAGTATTGACCCTAGGACTCACATTGATACTAAGGGAAATAAGTTATCAAAATAAAATAACGTTCAGATGAAGGAATGGTGTGTCTCGAATCAGTTCGGTACCGGGAGCAACCCGCGGGTGAGTCTGGCATCAAGGAGGAACCCGCGGGCAGGTCTGGCATCGAGGAGGTACTCACGGGATGGTCGGCTATCAAGAGACGGGTCGAGGATTACCGAGGCACAGGTCAAGAGAAGGACGAGAGACGGACAAGTGCGGAACGGGTGTTGCGAACCGGGTCGGATCCTATTCGGATAAACACGCGGATCCACTCGCGTGTTATCCAGAAACGGTGTCATTTCTCAGTTCCGTACTGATCCGATCCTTTGGAGACGCGGGACAGCCTGGACGCACGTGTGACCCGCATCCTTTACCGTTCAACGGTCAATGCCGTACGGTCACGTGTGATCCGATCCTTTCTTTCACTTTATGTCATCTTCCTTCATCCCAAAAACGGCTAGTTTAAGGTTTCTATTAATTGATGTAACTTTACCTTGTTTTGAATAATCTTGAATAAAGGAATCAAGTTCATACTACTTTATTCTCCATGGGTTTGCAAGAACCCTAATCTTCCTTTACTCTTGATAATTCTTCTAATGTACTCTTAATTTTCTGCAAATCTTACAGTGTTGTTGAGTAGCCAATAAAGATGCATTTCTTACTCTTCTCATCTAGTTTGTTCCTCAACTCTTTTGGCACTAGCACAAAACAAAGACAACCAAACACTCTTAGATGTTCAATAAAGGGACGAGTTTGATTTAATACCTCGAATGGGGAAGTGTCTCAGAGAATCTTTGTAGGTGTCCTATTGATTAGGTAACATGCTAGCATCACCGCATCTCCCCAAAAATGTTTTGGAACGTTCATGTGAAACATCATTGCACGGGAAACTTCTATCAAGTGACGATTCTTCCTCTCGGCCACACCATTTTGTTGTGGTGTATAAGGACAACTCGTTTGGTGCAAGATCCCATGCTTTGAAAGGTGTTCTTTAAACCGATTACTCATATACTCTCCTCCATTATCTATTTTAAAGATCTTAATCTTGGCATTATATTGGTTAGCAATATAGTTTTGAAAGTTTGTAAATGTTAGAATTTGCGGAATTAGACTTAGAGAATTAGGAGAATTAGAGATTTAGAGAGAATGAGAGATTAGGAGAATATGAACTTGATAATAAAATAATTCAAAATAATATTACAAATGTGACTTACAATGTTTAAATAGACTTTAGGAGGATTTAAAAGGAGAAAGAGACCGTTTGAATCAAAAGGTCAAATTGAATCAAATGGCTCGGACGGATAGTGACGGGCTGTCACTATAAGACTCGATCCGCGGGACGAGGAGACGTCGATGTCACTCGGATCCCTCGTGACATCAGGACGGTCAATGAGGGAAAGTCAAACCCGCGTCTTCCTCGATACCAGGTCGATCCGCGGTACGTGTTTCCTCAATGCCAGTATGTCTGCGTCTCGATCACTCACGTCCTGTAGTATGTGACCCGTTTACCCAGAAGTGGATCCTCGCGTTTATCCGTTTACCCGGTACGCGACCCGACTCCACGCCTCTATGCCTGATCGTCCCGCGGGTAAGTTTCCTCGATGCCGACACGTCCCACATTCTGAATCCTTCGATGCTCAGATGACCCGCGTATCACTCGATGCCAGTCTGATCCGCGGGCCCGATACTCCCGATTGCTGACTGTCCCGCGGTATGCATATTTCGATACCAATACGTACCGCGTCTCAGATCCTTCCAATAACAATTTCCTCATTTTCATTCTTATGATCAATACTCCCCCTCAAGCTTAGCATAAAGGATTTAGGCTAAGCTTGGAAACCCACAACACATTACCTCATTAAAAAAATCTTAGTAAGTAAAACCTCATGGGATAAAACCTTACTAAGGGAAAAAGAGTGTAATGGTCGCGGGTAGAGGACTTGATCACGGTTTGGTCAAATCCACAAGTCCAAGTTTGCTAAAGATGTGGTTGCAAACTTTTAGACTTGCGGCTTTTGTAAGGATATCCGCCAATTGGTCTTCACTTCTTGTGTAGCACGGTAGAGTCATTCCTTGCTCGATCTTTTCTCTAACCTTGTGGCAATCAATCTCGATGTGTTTGGTTCTTTCATGAAATACTGAGTTTGTTGTAATGTGAATGGTCGCTTGATTGTCGCAATGGATGATGAATGGGTGATCTTGTGAGACTCCTAACTGAGACAATATCCGTTTTAGCCAAGTGAGCTCATTGGTGAGCTTCTTCATTGCTCTATACTCGGCCTCGGCACTTGAACATGATACGGACTATTGTTTCTTCGTCTTCCAAGTTACCAAGTTCCCTTCGAGGAACGTGCAATAACCGGTTGTAGATTTGCGATCATTAATGTCCCCGACCCAATCCACATCACAATAGCCTACCACTTCCGTGTTCTCATTCTTTCCCATCCAAACTCCTGGACCGGGGCTTCCTTTTAAATATCTAAGTATCCGTTTCACCATATTCCAATGGTGCACCTTTAGTTCTTTCATGTGTTGGCTCACTTGATTGACCGCAAAGCAAAGGTCCGGTCTAGTAAGTGTTAAATATATCATCTTTCCCACCATTCTTCGATATTGAGCCAGATTGTCGTATGGCTCATCTTCAATCTCCCCCTTTCAAATGACCTTGTAGCCTTCGTCTAGAGGTGTCTTGGCCGGTTTGGATCCTAACTTTACCGCTTCCGTGAGGAGATCCAATGTATACTTTCTTTGAGATATGTGTAGGCCGTTTGAAAACCGGCAAACTTCTATTCCAAGGAAGTACTTAAGCTCTTCAAGGTCCTTAAATTCAAATTCCGATTTGAGATACTCCTTGGTCTCTTGGATTCCTACCTTGTCACTACCGGAAATAATTAGATCATCAACATAAACAAGGACAACGATGATACCTTTCGATCCTTGTATAGTAAAGAGAGTGTGATCCAACTCCGATTTCTTGAATCCCTTATTCATAAGTGTGACACTCAACTTCTTATACCATGCTCTTGACGATTGCTTGAGACCATAAATCGCCTTTCTTAATCTCAAAACTTTTCCCGGTTTTACCATCTCTTCAAGCTCGGGTGGTGGAGCCATGTAAACCTCTTCTTCAAGTTCTCCTTGTAGGAAGGCATTCTTGACATCCATTTGCCAAAGTTCCCAATCTAGGTTGGCCGCCAAGGATAGGACAACACAGACCGTATTAAGTTTAGCCACCGGTGCAAATGTATCTGTGTAGTCATCCCCATAGGTTTGGGTGAACCCTCTTGCTACTAACCGTGCTTTGAACCATTCAATCTCTCCACTACTCAAATGTTTGATGGTGAACACCCATTTGGAGGTCACGGCTCTCTTTCCTTCCGGGAGGTCGGTCTCATCCCAAGTATGATTCTTGACCATGGCTCCAACTTCCTCATCTACCGCACCACTCCATTCTTCTTTTAACATTGCCTCCTCATATGTTGATGGAATCACATCCTCATCAATCTTAGCTATGAACGCTTGATAATCTGAAGGCAAGAGAGCAAGAGAACATGTGGCTTGGATCGGATGAGCCACGGCTTTGTTGTTGTAGAATTCTCTCTTGTCTCTCCATGTAGATGGATCGCTTCTAATTCTTTCACTTCGTCTAAGTGGTTGAGCTTCTTTGGTTACTTGTTCCCCGGTTTGATCATTGTTATCTTCTTGAGCTTCCGGTTCTTGAGTTTCTTGACGAACGTTTGTTTCCTCGTGTGGTTCCATTCCTAGACCGTCGGTCTTGATCGGTGCTTCTTCTTGTATGGGATTTTCCGTTGTTTGAACTTGGGGTGTAGCCTCCACTTGTGGTTAGATCGGTCCTCTAAGATGTTCTAGGAGAAATCTTAAGGAGGCTCCCCAGTCCGATGGTGTTGTTAAATCCTTCAAACTTTCCCAATCTTTCTTCTCATAGTATCCTTGATCTTTGATGAATTTCACATCCCGGGACACATGACACTTGTTGCTAATTGGATTATAGCACTTGTAACCCTTTTGTGTATTTGAGTATCCTATGAGCATACACTTGGTGCTTTTCTCATCCAACTTGGTTCTTAATTCTCCGGGAACTAAAACAAAATAAACAAAACCGAAAACCCTTAGATGTTCCAAAGAGGGTCTAGTTTGATTTAGTACCTCAAATGGTGAGTGATCCTCTAGGACTTTGGTGGGCATTCTATTTATCAAATAGCATGCGGTCATGACCGCATGTCCCCAAAATCTCTTGGGAACATTCGTATGGAACATCATTGATCTTGCGGTTTCCATTAGGTGCCGATTCTTCCTTTCGGCAACACCATTTTGTTGAGGCGTGTATGGACATGATGTTTGATGAACAATGCCGTGATTTGCCAAGTATTCTTTGAATTTGTTGCTTGTGTATTCACCTCCATTATCCGACCTAAACACTTTGATCTTGGCATTATAATGGTTAATCACATGATTTTCAAAGTTAATGAGTGCATCTAACACACGATCTTTTGATGGTAAAATGGTTACCCAAGTATATTTTGATTTTTCATCAATGAAAGTCACGAAATACTTGTTGTTATCCCTAGATAAGCATGGAGATGTCCATACATCCGAATGAACTAAGTCAAAGCATTTCTCATAGATGGTTGTAGATTTATTAAAAATAGTTTTGCAATGTTTGCCCAAAATACAAGATTCGCAAGTTAAATGATTAAAGACAACATTTGGTAACATAAGTTCAATGGCTCTAGAATGAGGATGTCCTAGTCTAGCATGCCAAATCGCATTATTTGGTAAATTAAAACTTGAAGCAAAAACAAGTGATCTTGGTAGAGATTCTTCAAGAACCTTCTCCAATAATCTTTGCCGACTTAATATCCTGAAAGTGGACATCATTAGGTCCGAATATAGCATAGCAATCTAGATCCTTAGTCACCTTACTAATAGATAACAAGTTGCTAGCAAATTTAGGCATACAAAAGGCTTTAGATTCTTTTCCGAATAACTTTAGATTTCAAATTCCATCAATCGGTATTTTATCACCATTTGCAATTTCTACATTACCATTAACCTTTCTAATATTCCCAAGCAAGTTCTCATTAGTAATCATATGGTGTGAAGCACCCGAATCAACAATCAAATCACTATTAGATTTATGGGAAAAATAGGTGGTACCGGATTCTTTGAGTGCTTTGATCATGGCATCCATGTCGGATTTCTTGACATAATCTCCAAGGTTCACCGCTTCTCCTTGCTTGATATAAAGGGTATTATGGTGTGGATACAAAGGAAAACTTGGATGATTTAGCTATTCCGTTGTACCTTGGCTCTAACTTGAGGTTCCTTCTTCAAAACTTGGGAACTTATGAGCCAAGAGACAATACGGGTGAACCGTTCTACCAATCACGTCAAGCCAAGAGACTCAAGACACACCTAACATCTCGGCCGATGCTCAAGAGACTCAAGAAGTGGTCCAAGAAGATTGTCAAGATCAAACCGATACTCAAGTAGAACATGAGTTGAATCAAGAAGAAAGTGACATCCAATACCTGGTTGAACCGGTGCTTAGATGAAGTACTAGAACCAAGAAAGATCCATCCCAATCAAAAGAGAGTCGAGTATACTACAACTATCAAGCCATTGCTCATCCTATTCAAGTGGTTTGTTCTCTTCACATTACAAAGTCAAAAGGGAATGGTAGTAGTGTTGATATATGTGGATGATATGGTGATTACCGGTGATGACAAAGAAGGAAGTCAAGAAACTAAGGACTTTCTCAAGTCGGTTTTTGAAATTATAGATCTTGTAGAATTGAAGTACTTTCTTGGGATTGAATTTTGTAGGTTCAAGAATGACTTACACATAAGTCAAAGGAAGTATACATTAGACTTGTTAAAGGAAATCGGTAAACTTGCATGTAAACCGGCTAAGACCCCTTTGGAGGAAGGTTACAAGGCCGATAGAAAAGGGGAGCAAGAAGATGAGTTGTATGAGGATCCCTCAAGGAATAGGAGACTTTTTGGGAAATTGATTTATTTGACGCTTACAAGACCAGATATTTGTTTCGCGGTCAACCAGGTAAGTCAACATATGAAAGAGCCAAAGATATATCATTGGCAAATGGTTGAGAGGATCCTTAGATATCTCAAAGATAGTCCGCGACAAGGTATTTGGATGGGAAGAAATGAGAACTCCGATGTGGTTGGGTATTGAAATGCGAATTAGGCCGGTGATAGAAGTGATAGAAGATCAACAACCGGCTATTGCACATTCATCGGAGGTAACTTGGTGACTTGGAGAACAAAGAAACAAAAGGAGGTCTCATGTTCTAGTGCGGAAGCTGAGTATAGGGCAATGAGGAAGTTGACTAATGAGCTCACTTGGCTAAGAGGTATTCTTGCACATTTGGGAATTGAAGCTACGAAGCCAATGATTATGCATTGTGATAATCAAGCTGAAATTCACATAGCGACAAATTCGGTGTTCCATTAAAGGACGTAGCACATTGTGATTGATTGTCAAAAGGTAAGGGAAAAGATTGAGCATGGATGGACTCTACCGTGCTACACTAGAAGTGAAGATCAACTAGCAGACATTTTCACCAAGGCCGCAAGTCTCAAGGTTTGCAATCATCTCTATAGCAAACTTGGGCTTGTGGATCTCTCCTATCCGTAGAAGACCCCTTGCTTACAATCATCACACTCTTTTTTCCTTAGCAAAGTTTTGTCCCACGTGGTTTTCTTAGTTAAGGTTTTTAACAAGGTGATGGCTGTGAGCGTTCCAAGTTAAGCATAAATCCTTTATGTTTAACTTGAGGGGGAGTATTGACCTTAGTACTTGATTGGTCCTAAGGGAAATAAATAAACTTGGATAATTTACCCAAGGATAATAATCGGGTTTGGGAATACTCGGGTAAACCATGGGTCGAGCCTTTGTCGATCTGCGGTACACGAGTCATCGAGGACAGAATGATCCGCGGTACAGGCGAGCATCGGACACCAGGAGAATATGCGAGTCAATCAAAGCATCGGACATCAGTACGTGTATATCGACCCACGGGACGAAGGAACTTGAGGCACGGTACGTGAGAGTCCGCGTGTCGCGTACTGATCCGTCCCGCGAGTGATCGAGGACACGCCACGCCGCTCGTCCGGACCTCGGTCATCCTACGTTCCGCGGATCGGGCAGTGACCGGATCTATCTTTTGTCCTTTATTTAACTTTTCTCAAACGGTCTTGTTGACCAACCTAGGATTTTCTATTTAAGGAGTGATTCCAATCATTTTAATCTTATCTTGAATGAAATAATCAAGTTCATACTTTTATTCTCCATGGTTACATAATTTTTACTAATCTCTCTTAATCTCCCTTAATCTCTACTAAATTCTCTATTTCCGCATTAATTCTTACAAGCTTGAAGATGTCACGGAACAGCTTGACAAGCTCGCCATTACGCCCATGATATAACTCAAGACTCACGTATGGTTCAAGGCAAGCAGATCAATATCCCACAACAAGAATAATACATATGGGACGCTCCAAATATAAATTGAGATCAAGAGTGGCCGCTTATACAAGCAAACCAAGAAGTTTCCTTATTTGTCATCAAATATATTTAAACCAAATCAAAGGATATTAGACCAAAAGAAGAGCTGCACCAAAGTCACGTTTAAGGCAAGAAGATTCATTTCCTTTTCCTCTTCTTATTCACACGTTAAAAGGTAAGAAATGTAAGTTCAATTATTTATATTATTTTGCTAATCCCTTATGTTTCTCTTTGTGATTTTGGTCAGAACAATACATTGAATTTAATCTTTTATTTATGCACTTTTTATTCCTTAGATTAAGTTATTTGATTTCTTTGTAATAAATTTGGCCAAGAAACCACGCCTCCTGAACCAGTTTATAAGGTTCCTTCTTAGCTTTGTATCATTTATCAATTATCAACAAAGAAAACCCCTTTTTTGTTGTTCTTGAAAGAATTACAAAGCAAACAGAGTTCATAGAGATTGTGTGTGATTCCTGTCTCGGGAGTTCAAAGACTTATCAAAGCTTCTTTCACAAGGCTTTGTGGCGTCTCTCATACCATTTCTACTCATCTAATCATCCAACAATCCATCTGAAAGAGTTCCACAACCAACAAATTGGATTCCATCTCAATCCCATTCGAAATCATTATTTGATCAAGTAGAGAGAGTTCCAAAACCAGCTACTTGGTTCGATCGATTCACCATCTCGTAAGATCATCCCTTTGATCATACGTCATCTGGTATCAAAGCCTAGGCTCAAAACATCAGGTGAATCTATCCTTTTCTCTTTGTTTTATTATTTTCATTTTTGTGTTCTTCAATACCTAGAAAAAAAAAAAAAAGATTAGTTCATCTTAAGTTTGTTTCTGCTTAATTGATATAGTTCTTCCATCCAAAAAAAAAAAGTGAATCGATCATCTTAAGATTGTGTTAGTCTCGTTGCTATTGTTTTTTTTCATTTAAAATCAAAAAAAAAAAAGAAAGCACGGGTACAACATGGGTGGAGATGGAGAGCAACCCAACTTAACTATAATCCTTGCTAACATTCAGACCGCACTCAACAATTTAGGAGACCGCGTACCCAGAATCGAGCAACCTACTCCTGAACATTATCAAGCTCCAAGCAGAGGACCTATCCGAAGAAGGAGATGATGATATGCAAGACTTCGATGATGATCCTCCTGATGGAAACCACAACCAAAGAGGACAACACCAAAGAGGCAGAAGTAGGGGAAACGACTATCTTAGAGAAGAAGGCAAAGACATCAAACTCACTGACCCTACGTTTGCTAGAAAGATCAATCTTGATGCTTATCTTGACTGGGAGAGATGCATGGAATACATTTTTGAGTATTACCATTACTCTGAAACAAGAAAAGTATCACTAGATGCTGGTCAACTCACTGAGAATGCATTATCTTGGTGGGTAAAGAGGTTACGGAAAGAAGAAGACATAGGCATGCTCAAATCAACAATTGGGAAGACATGAGATACAACCTAAGAAAGAGATATGTGACATCACATGACCACAAGGACTTGCAAAGATGATTTTTCAAATTATCTCAAGGAAAAAAGTCTGTAGAAGAGTATTTTGAGGAATTTGAAACCCTCAAGAACCGGTTGGAGATTCAAGACAGCCCAGAAACATTGATGTCTCAATTTCTTGATGGACTTCAAGATAGAATTGTTAGAAAGGTAGATAGACAAGGTTACCATGAGTTGGATGAGCTCTTACACTTAGCAATCCAAGCTGAACAACAATTAAGAGAAAAGCAGCCTCAACTAGAAACAAGACTACTTGGACTCCACAAGCTCAGCACAACTTAGACCACAACAAGTCTAATGAAGTGGATTCAAGGTTCAAGAGAGTGTAAGTTTCAAACCCAAAAAAACACTAGAGCTCCAAAGGACTTAAACCAGAAAGAGGTAAGTTTCAAACCCAAAAAAACACTAGAGCTCGTGACATTACTTGTTTTAAATGTCAAGGTAAAGGACATTATGCAAGAGAGTGTCCCAACGAGAGAGTCATGATTATCAAAACCAATGGAGAGTATGAGTCTCAAGATGAAGGAGAAGAAGAGCAAGAGGATTCAGAAGAGGATGTAATCAAATACCCTGAAGTTGGAGAGCTACTTGTTGTAAGACGAGCCCTTATTGCACTCTTTGATCTTGAAATTGTCCAAAGAGAGAATACCTTTCACTCAAGATGCACAACAAACTCGAAGATATGTAGTTTGATCATTGATGGAGGTTCATGTACTAATGTAGCCAGCAAGTATTTGGTTGAGAAATTAGGTTTGAAAACGACCAAGCATCCTCATCCATACAAGCTGAGATAGCTCAATGATGAAATAGAGCTAAAGATAGGTTAACAAGTCACTGCGCCATTCAACATAGGCAAATACACATACCAAGTTGTGTGTGATGTGGTTTCAATGCAATCAGGGCAACTTCTCCTAGGAAGACCTTGGCAGTTTGATAAAGAGACACTGCGTAATAGACGAACCAATTACTACAGCTTCACTCACAACAACCGCAAGCACAACCTAGCACGTCTTACTCCACAAGAAGTGCATGAAATGCAACAAGCTATGGCTAAAGGATATGAGGTAAGTAAGACTAACCTTTATGTTACACCTACAACTGTTCTTAAGTCTCTTAACTTGAATGAAAAGGTGCTACTAATGGTCTTTAAAGAGGTGTTGATTTCAGACCAAGATGAGAAAGAATCATCACCAAAAATACTTGAGGTACTTGAACATTTTGTAGATGTCTTTCCAGAGGAGATACCATCCGGCTTACCACCCATAAGGGGTATTAAGCATCAAATAGACTTGGTACCAGGTGAACCTCTACCCAATCGATCAGAATTGGAAAAGCAAGTTCAAGAACTCATGTCAAAAAGATACATTTGAGAGAGCTTGAGTTCTTGTGCATTTCATGTTCTTCTAGTGCCAAAGAAAGATGGAACATGGAGAGTGTGTGTAGATTGTGGAGCCATCAACAATATCACCATCAAATATAGGCATCCCATTCCCAGACTTGATGACATGCTAGATGAGCTCAATGGAGCAATCATATTCTCAAACATCGATCTAAGAAGTGGCTACAACCAAGTAAGAAAGAAAGAATGTGATGAATGGAAGACTGCCTTCAAGACCAAGAGAGGTTTGTACGAATGGCTTGTTATGCCATTTGGACTTACAAACGCCCCAAGCACGTTCATGAGACTCATGAATAACATCTTACGGGCATTTATTTGTAAGTTTGTAGTTGTCTACTTTGATGACATATTAATTTATAGTACATGCCCTGATGATCACTTAAAACATCTTGAACAAGGCCTTGAAGTACTTCAGCTAGAGCATCTCTATGCTAATCTTAAGAAATGCACCTTCTGCACTGATCAAGTGGTATTTTTAGGGTTTGTTGTGAGTTCTCAGGGACTAAAGGTTGATGAAGAGAAGATTAAGGCCAAAAAAGACTGGCCAACACCATCAACAATTGGACATGTGAGGAGTTTCCATGGGCTAGTAAGTTTCTATAAAAGATTTGTGCGAGATTTTAGTACCATTGCAGCTCCCTTAACTTCAGTAATCAAGAAAGATGTTGCTTGCAAATGGGGACCAGCACAAAAAGAAGCATTTAATAAGCTTAAAGATAGCCTTACTCATTTACCTGTCTTGGTACTTCCTCACTTTGACCAAACTTTTGAGATTGAATGTGGTGCCTCAGGATCAGGTATAGGAGCTGTACTTACCAAGGAGGAAGGCCAGTAGCTTACATTAGTGAGACACTAAGTGGAGCATCAATGAATTACCCCACCTATGACAAGGAACTTTATGCTTTGGTAAGATCATTGGAGACTTGGCAACATTATTTGCTTTCCAAAGAGTGTTATTCATACAGATCATGAGACTCTTAAGCATCTAAGAGGGCTAACTAAACTTAAGAAGAGGCACGCAAAGTGGTTAGAGTTTGTAGAGACTTTCTCTTACATTATCAAATATAATAAAGGAAAAGAAAAAATAGTGGTTGATGCTCTATCTCGGAGATACACTCTGATCACTACCGTGGAAGCAAAGGTAATGGGTTTTGAATACATTAAATTGCAATATAAAACAAACTTAGATTTTGCAGATATCTACAAAGGATGTTACAAAGAAGCTTCTAGACCATTCTATCAACAAGGAGGCTTTCTGTTTAGAGACAAAAGACTATGCATTCCCCAAGGATCAATGCGAGATCTGATCATAAGAGAATTGATGAGATTCCACTTAGATCGACACTTTGATAGGTTGAGGACATATCCGGATTCAAGATTCAGCAAGGGAATCAATGGATCAATGATAGAACAAAAGGTCATACAAGAGCTGCGGAAGGACTCTTGATTTACCGATGGATCGTTGGGTCACACAAAGGTTAAGAGAGAGCCTTTTTGATTTACCGATTTGATCTAGTTCTTAGAAAGAGTTTGAGAATAAAAAGCTAGATAAATTCAGAAATGAGAATACAAAGAACTTAAATAGAAAAGACAAGTCTACATGCAGACTGTCTAGAAAATAACAACAATATGACCCTTACTCTTCCATTTTCGTCACTTCTCTTGGCCAGCAAATTAGACACTTGTTTTGGGCTCTTCTTTGACCTGTAATTGGCATAAAATGCACTGGATTTTATGGCTATTCATTTGGGTCGAAATTTGTGGTCTTGATCAACAAATGGATGATGTGAAAGTGATTCACAAGCCTCATTAAAAACTTTCCTTGGAAAGCCCATTGGGACAAAACCAAGGCAAGGGAAAAAAGTGCAAATGAATCACTTGTCCATTTGTTGATACTTAGATCAAAAACCAGGGAGGTTTAGGATCATGCTTCTTCCATTTTGGCTCAAGTTAAACTCCAGCATGAGCTGCTTCCTCAGCTACAAGTTCCTCCTCAGCTACAAGCTTGTTTCCATCAGGTTCAAACTCTTCTCCACATTTCAAGCTCCTTATGCTATCCATGATCATATCAAGAATCACATGGAGGATGGTTGATGGGTCAATTTGGCATAGACAAGACCATGAGTATACTAGTTGAGCATTTCTTCTGGCCTCATCTTAAGAGATATGTAGAGAGGTTCTGTTCCAAGTGTATCACATGCCTTAAGGCCAAATCCAGATCACATCCTCATGGTCTTTATGTTCTCTTACCTATTCCAAACCTGCCTTGGGTAGATATTTCTATGGATTTTGTACTAGGTTTACCGAAAATCAGGCATAAGGACTCTATCTTTGTAGTTGTTGACCGATTTTCGAAGATGGCTCACTACATTACTTGTGCCAAGACCAATGATGCAACACAAACCACAGACTTGTTCTTCAAGGAAGTAGTACGTCTGCATGGTTTACCTAGAACCATTATGTCAGATCGAGACCCAAAGTTCTTTAGCCATTTTTGGAACACATTTTGGAAAAAGCTAGGAACAAAGCTACTCTTCTCCACCACATGTCATTCCCAAACCGATGGACAAACAGAGGTTGTAAACCACACCCTATCAACCCTATTAAGGGCCACCATTGGTAAAAACTTGAGAAATTGGCTTGATTGTTTACTATTCATTGAGTTTGCTTATAACCGTGTACCCCACTCTGCTACTAAAATTTCATTCTTTGAGATTGTGCATGGTTTTAAGCCTCTCACTCCCCTGGATATCTCACCACTTCCACAACATATGCAAACAAGCCAAGATGGAGAGAGCAAGGCTGAATTTGTCAGAAAGTTACATCTTAAAGTCAAGGAGAACATTGAGAAGAAGACACTCCAATATAAGAAACAAGCAGATAAGGGGAAAAAGAAGTTATCTTTGAACCAGTCGATTGGGTGTGGCTCTACATGCGATCAGAAAGATTCCCGGAACAAAGAAAGTCCAAACTTTCAC
Organism: Draba incana; assembly: GCA_963576765.1. Lineage (NCBI taxonomy): Eukaryota > Viridiplantae > Streptophyta > Magnoliopsida > Brassicales > Brassicaceae > Draba > Draba incana. The sequence goes on along the minus strand of OY755203.1, from coordinate 24,657,140 downwards.
CTCGTGGAGATGGACCATTCAAAGTCCTAGAACGCATCAACAACAATACCTACAAGCTCGAGCTTCCTGGTGAGTTTAATATTTCATCTACTTTTAATGTCACAGATTTAGCTCCCTTTGAAGCAGATGAAGCAATTTTGAGGTCACAAACTTCTCAAGAAGGAGAGAATGATGAGGCATCGAACCACCTAAAGATCTTAAGACCCAAGTTCCTACTATGAGTCTTCCACCAAGAACAAGGTCAGGAACACGAAAGCTACATGAGGAATTCAATAGAGCTGTAGAGAACTTGATCAATCAAAGAGAGCTTGAAGACGTCACAGACCAGCTTGACAAGCAAATACGCCATATGATATAACTCAAGACTCACGTGTGGTTCAAGGCAAGCAAATCAATATCCCATAACAAGAAAGATACATTTGGGACGGCCCAAATATAAATTCAGATAAATAGTGGCCACTTATACAAGCAAACCAAGAAGTTTCCTTATTTGTCATCAAATCTATTTAAACCAAACCAAAGGATATCAGACCAAAAGAAGAGCTGCACCAAAGTCACGTTTAAGGCAAGAAGATTCATTTCCTTTTCCTCTTCTTATTCACACGTTAAAAGGTAAGAAGAGTAAGTTCAATTATTTATATTATTTTGCTAATCCCTTATGTTTCTCTTTGTGATTTTAGTCAGAACAATACATTGAATTTATTCTTTTATTTATGCACTTTTTATTCCTTAGATTAAGTTATTTGATTTCTTTGTAATAAATTTGGCCAAGAAGCCACAGCTGCTGAACCAGTTTATAAGGTTCATTCTCAGCTTTGTATCATTTACCAATTATCAACAAAGAAAACCCCCTTTTGTTGTTCTTGAAAGAATTACAAAGCAAACAGAGTTCATAAAGATTGTGTGTGATTCCTGTCTTGTGACTTCAAAGACTTATCAAAGCTTCTTTCACAAGGCTTTGTGGCATCTCTCATACCATTTCTACTCATCTAATCATCCAACAATCCATCTGAAAGAGTTCCACAACCAACAAATTGGATTCCATCTCAATCCCATTCGAAATCATTATTTGATCAAGTAGAGAGAGTTCCAAAACCAGCTACTTGGTTCGATCGATTCACCATTATTCTGCTTGCTTTTATTTACTTGACTTTCATTCGCATTATTCTGCTTAGCATAGTTTGAACATATAAATCTATTGTGTTTCTGATTCCCAGTGGATTCGATAATCCTAAGTACTATTATTGATCTCTTAATTTGAGAGAGTAGTTCAAAGGCAAATTTGAGCATATCAAATTTTGGGGCCGTTGCCGGGGAATCTAAACCATTAGATTTATATTATTAGAATTTTTTCTAGGTTTTTTTATTCTTTTTTTTTTTAATTTACTTAACTAGCTTTTATCTTTTTTTTTTTTAACTGCTAGCTCCACCAGAAGCAACAAAGACAAAGAGTTAGTCAACTACAATCTTCAGGAATTAGCACGTTTTGAACGTGAGAACAGAAGAGTAGTGATATGCTCAAATTAGACCTAGAGCTACTCTCTCAAATTAAGAGATCAGAAGTAGTACTTTAGGGTCGAATCCATAGGGAATCAATGAAACACAATAGATAAATAGATTCAGATTAAGCTAAGCAAAATAGTTATAATGAAAAGACAAGTAAATTAAATCAAGCAGTCAACGGTTGTGAAAATCAATAAAACAAAAGTCATGCACAGGGAAATCTCAGGTGAATCAGATATGCAGATGATCAATTAAAGATAGGTTTTATGAAGCTCAGTTCCTAAACATGAACACGAATGTAAAACCAATCAGTTGTCGCTGCAAAGAGTATCTATGTCTAAATCCTAGAAAGGCAACTGTCGTTGCAAATTCTAACAACCTAAACAAGTATTAATGATCAAGCCCAATTGTTCACAAAACCCTAAACCAAATCCCTTTGCGAATAGGAATTTTGCTCATCAAAAACTAGTTCAAGGAATCAATAAAACTGTCGTTTCTATTAATTACCCTAAGATCAGATTTCAGTTCGCGAGGCTAAAATCAGCAATAAGAACAAGTTAAGATAAAGAACTTCTAATGATATTAATCCTAAGCAATTCAGATCAGATCTAGCAAATCATCAACAACCCTTGAAAATTCCTAAACCTAACATGGAAACTACTCAGGCATATTGAATGAAGAAAACATGATTTTATTCAAAGATATCTCAAGGAATTCAATAAAATAAAGCATCAGCCTAAATAATGGCTGTAAAAACGTATTTATAAGAGTACAAAGTCGGCTAGAAACTTAAAAGTAAACATCTAGAAACTTTGGGCTTCGAACGGACTTTTCTGATAAGAATCTGGGCTTGACAGAACAGGGTGTCGATCGACACCCATAGATGGTGTCGATCGACACCAACTTCAATATTGGGTTCTTTTGCTTCCCATGTCGTCATGTCGAGTGACACACTTCTTCACGTCGCTCGACACAGACTCCTAAACTTCACTCCGAACTTGCATCTTTGCCACTTCATTCTGAAATGCTCTGAAACCTCCAATAAACATCTTTTAAGCTCTAATCGCCCTAGTACCTGTAAAGACTCTAAAACAATACTAAAAACACCAAAAGACTCTAAAACATGGACTTATATCATGGCCTAAACAGGATAAAAACCATGATATATCAACTCCCCCAGAGTTAGCTTTATTGCTTGTCCCTAAGCAAAACAGTGTTATCACTCCTTTAGGAACCACATACCTTTGCAAAGCTAATCCGGTGATACTTCGATGTTTCCCTAGAAGTATAGCAGTCCTCCATATTGAATCCAAACCCCTTAGGGAAACTCAGACTGTCAGTCGCAAACCCCTTTAGTTTATTAAGTGCGGTCTCATCGAGGGAATATCGATCGCTGGACCTTCTAGATTCTTTCACTTCCTTGAACACTTTCCTGCGTTTCACCCTCTCTCTTCCCTCTGAAACTGTATCCAATTAAGGATGTCATAGAGATGCAATGCCCATTTTTGAACTTTTTCTTCAGGATTTTTCTGATTTTGGACTTGCACTTTTCTGTAGAATTTTTATTAGATCCTTAGCATCTCTATGACTCACTAGATCAGCGCTCACTACTAGTGTTCTTGTGGAGACAGTTCTTGTGGAGACACGGTCATGAGGCTTTTTCTTTTTGATCTAAGACAGTTGTACTCATCATTTGGGAAGAAGTTTCAACAGCGGTCCGTCCTCGATTTCAAGTGTTTGGAAGCTGAATCAAGTCTTACGATTTCCAACGCCCAAGACAAGAGATTAGAGATTCATTAGGGGCGGGGTCTGCAACGTCTTTCTGGCGTTCTCCAGAAATCTGAAATCGCTCCGATAAACCGATCAACTTTCAGTTACCCACCTTGTAAAACCAACCAACTTGCATTAGAAATTGTCCTTGAGTGCTGTTCAAAGTAAGTGGAAAGGGGAGTTTCGACCAGAAAAATTTGAAAAACTGACTCAAAAATTCAAAATAAAACACAAAAGTTAGCAACTACCTCCCCCAGACTTAAACGACATTGTCCCCAATGTTATTAAGCATGAACAAGGTGAATTAAATAGATTGAAAACAAAAGGAATTGAAATTTTGAAGAGAAAAACGTAACCTGGTCAGGGTGTCGATCGACATTGTAAATGGTGTCGATTGACACCATGAAATTTTTGCTAGTGTCGAGCGACAGATCACTCGTGTCGCTCGACAGGGGCATCTGAAGTTCATCCTCACGTTTTTGTATCCTAAAAATCAAAACCAAAAACAACACCAAACATAAAATTGTAAAAGAAAATAAAATAAAACATAATTATTAAACTCACAAATGGGTTGCCTCCCATTAAGCGCTTGTTTTTAGTCCATTAGCTTGACTGTATTGAGGAATTTAGATATCTGGAGGATCAACACTCTTCCATGTAATGATTCCAGGAAAGAGTTTATGCGTCTTCTGCACCATCGTCTGAACGATGGTGCTTTGTCTTCCAGCTCGTGAGGAACAATGATTCGCATTGTCGCGAAAGGCCTTGAAGTTCGTTTACTCTCCTTAGGAATTCCTGCAAAATCATCTAAAGAAAAACCAAGCTTTCGAGAAACTCGTTGCTTCCATGAGCGCGTAACAGCCTTTTGAAGGTTTAAATCAGGAAAGTGAGAAATAAGTTCAGGAAGCGTGCACCTTTCTTCTTTGGGAGGATCATGGGCGGCGATAAGTGGTGTGATCTGTTCAGCAACAGATGAAGGAGACTCCTTGACTAAGTCTTCATCTTCTAAAATCTCCACAGAAAAAGTCTAACCGTTGATGGTGGATTTCCTGCTTGTCGTCTCCATGTCAAAGTCCATGACAATATCACCAAGATCAAGCTTTATCTTCCCTTTCCTCACGTCGATTTGAGCACCAGCAGTAGCTAAGAGATCTTTGATTTCCCGATCAACACTAGCTTTGATTTCCCGATCTGGCTTGATTCTTCACAGACTTTCAATCGACACACTATATCAGTGTCGAAGATTTCGTCGCGTCGAGCGACACAAAAGATTTGTCGCGTCGAGAGACACGACTTCCTCGCCGCTCGACAGATGCTCTGCAGTTTCGAAAATCGCCTCAAATTCGCTGAAATAATCCTCCAGTTCAACTAGAACGGCATTGCAACTGTTCCTGGGATTTGCATCAGTCTTTGCAGGAAGGAACCCCTCTTGTCGCTTGATAGAACTAGCATTTTGTGCAACTTGAATGTCTAACTTCTTGACATGAGCACTCAAAGATTCAAATTTCCCATTCAAGTCTTGATACACAACATTTATTTTCCCATTAAAGCTCACGGTCATCTTCTGCTGTCCCTCTAGAAGTTCCTCAAGCATTGCGTCCATCTTGTTGTTCTGCTCTGGAGGCTTCTGATACGACGAAGATCCATAGTTTCTCCCAAGGCGTGATCTAGACTAGCTACCTAGTGACCGATATTAGATTGGTGCCGATTCCAAAAGCTTTTGCACCGTTCAGATCTAATATTTGATAGGCTAGGCGTCTTAACAATCGAAAGTTTAGTTAAGGAGTTTAGTGAGCAATCGAATCTAATTCTTACAGCGTAATTCCACCTTGCAATAACCATCGAAAGTTGAGTATATTGGGGTAGGAGTTATAGGTTTCGGAGCCTCGAAAGGGGAATGATTCTACTATAGTGATTTGAGCTCTAGAACACTAGTTGCATCTCTTTAAAAATCGTGTAGTTCATGTTGCATTAGTTCCTTTTAATTTCTTCTTATCTTGCGTGTTTTGATTTATCTATCCCTTTATTTTACTGCATATTTATTTTATCATAAACCCCAAAACCCCAAAATATGTTTTCTCTTAGCTTATTTTGCATCCTATAGATTTATAGCGTAACAACATAGTCTCCTGTGGATCGACCCCTAAGTACTACAATTGTCATCTGTGCACTTGCAGATTAGGATTTATAAATTTAAAACTCTTTTGCATCCGCTCATTTCGGGTCGCATCAAGTTTTTTGGCGCCGTTTCCGGGGACTAGTTCGTTTACCTATAGATTTTAGATAAAGAATAAGTCTAAGTTTCTATTTTTCTTGTTTTTCCTTTTTTCGTTTTTGCTAATTTTCCTTTTTATTTAAAGTGTATTTCAGGGATTTATCAATGGAACATCACATCAAAAATCCTAGTAGAATGACGCCAAGAAGGAGATCTAATGGGGATTACATCCCTATTCCTCATGAATTCCATCAACCGCCGTTTCCTTACAACTATTGGTACAATTCACGATTGGATCAACAACAACCGCCTTGGGAGACTCAAGGACGTGACCATCATCATCATGTGCCGTCGAATCATCCTCCACAGCCCCACGATCGTTCCAATTCAACCTCACAAGGAGACCTAATTGAAGCCTCAATGCGTAGATTCATGGAAGATACTCAAAATATCATCCAAGGTATCGAAACAAAGATTGAGACCATCAATTCATCCCTTGGAGAGAAGCTTACTGCCCTTACCACCAAATTTCAAGACTTGGAGACACGCTTGATCCACCTTGAAGAAGTTCAAAAACAACATGCCTTAGACCTTCAAAGCAACGCTCGAAAAATTCATAGTTTTGAGCGTAGTTTTGATGGTCTTTGGGAGAAGTTTGAAGGGGAGATGAAGAGCACTAATGACCACGTTGAAGAGATCACTACTGGCCTAGGCATCATATCAATCAAATCTCACAAGGCCACGAAAGCTTTGGACGAAGCCAAAGATGATCACCGAGACTTGTATTCTACAAGCCTTGTTTTATCGGAAGGACACAAGCAACACACTCAAGCCATTAAGGACGTTCAAGCCTCTCCAGATAAGAAGTTTAACTACCTCATGTGGAACTCTTCTACCTTAAAGAAGAAAGAAATTGAGGCGTCTAAGACACTTGAGGAGATCGACGACCGTTTGAGATGTATGGAGGAAACTAACCATTCGGAAGCGAATGAAGAAGAGCCAACACCTTTGGTCCATTGCTGCACTTTAACACCCCTTGAAGAAGACTTTTCCATCTCTGATCAAGATGAGGAAGTCGTTCCAAGACCGTTCCTAATGGTCAAACCGAAGAATCGAAGACTTACGGCAAGAATGTCAACAAGACAGTGCGGAGAGATTCGCATAGCTAATCAATCCATCAAGAGACAACGTTGGATAAGTGATTAGATGCTAGAGGTATTCAATTCTCTAGTTAGAGAACTCCCTCCCACCCTCACCTTTGAAGATGCTTTGAGAATAAAGCCATCATTACGACAATGCTTTAAACAAAGCACGGAGGAAGACTTTATGATTGAGGAGCTATTCAACCAAGCTAGGAATCCTTATAGATACCTAAGGATACTTCCTAAGACTCTTGACCCAGGTTCTTTGAACATCCCTTGCTCAATTCGTGATTATATCTTTGAGACCGCTCTTATCGATTCGGGAGCCAGAGTAAACGTCTTGTCGGAATCTCTTGTGAGAAAGATGAGGATAACCAATCTTCGTCCTTCAACCACGAGAATTTCACTTGCTAATGGTGCATCAACACTCTCATTGGGTGAAATATTCAATTGCCCCGTGAGAATTGGTGATTGCATTATTCTGACGGACTTTGAAGCGGCTAATATGCAAGATTGCTCAACACTTTTCATCCTTGGAAGACAATTCTTGGCTACTGCTGGAGCTATCATTGATTACAACTTACAAAGGTTGTCATTTCCTAAGATAGATAGAAACATCTTCTATTACGCAGCACCACCGGGATTTCGATCTAAAGTTACAAGATACATTCCTTTGGAGAAGAAAGAAGATGAAATAGAGCACCCTTTCCATTTACATGATGAAGACCACGACCATGGAAGCATTTGTTCACACTCTAAGGGCAACCTCAAGCCTTTAGATGACAATTCCAAAGTCTAAAAACCCCAAGGAGTCGAGCTAATTGAATTTAAACAAGCGCTTTATGGGAGGCAACCCATATATCGAGTCTTTCTTTTCTTTTGATTTTTATAAACTTTGTTATTCATTAATCTACTTATTTATGAATTTTTTAGATTTTATAAAATTTATTTTGGAGAAGCAAACCGAAGTTCTAAAAACTTCTTAAAAAAGAAAAAAAAATGTGTTTTCGGGTCCCAGACACCGGACCGGGACACCGGACCGGGACACCGGTCACTGGCATCCGTCCGGTGTCTGAGCATCTGCCGGTCCGGACGTGCCACGAATCGACCCGCGGATTGGGCATCCCAAACACGAGAATCCGTCCGGTGCAAGGACTGTCCAGACCTGCGTCCCCATCCGCCCCGCGCATCCCGCGCCCCGTGCTCCCTCGTCCCACGGATTAACCCGCCTCGGAGCAGTCCTCGACCTGACGCATACGCATCCTCGTCCTGTGACCGGTCCCAACCTCATCCCGCGGATCCACGCCCCGGACAATGGCACCGACCCACGTACGTGTCTGGTGCCATGCGTCCCCATCCCATCCCGCATCCCATCTTCCCGCACCACCATCCGACCCGCGTCCCCACAGACCCGCGTCTCCACCCTACCGCGTACCCACCATCCATCCCGCACCACCACCAAGCGGGACCTGACCTGACCCAAGCCACGGACCACGAAACGAACCGGTCCGAACCACGAGGTAAGTGTTCCTTAATTTTTCTTTTTAAAATTATTCAAAAATGGTTTTAATCTACATGAACAATTTTTAACCCAAAAGGGATTTTAAAAAGTGATTTTTCTTCAATAAAATTTATTTTTGAATTTCCACATTGCACTTTTAAAATTTGGTTTAATAAAGTTTGATTTTTCAATAATTTTCACATCTTACACTTATCTTTTCACTACTTGTTTTCTACTTTAGAATGAGCTTGGATAATTTTGTTTGTTGCTTCGGTATTCTGGAACCTATGTCCATGTTTGTTTAATAAGTAATTTCAAGTGCTTTTGCAAGGATATTTGGCTCTTACGCAGGTTTGACTTTAGAAATCCAATTTCTTAAAGAATGATCCACCTTATCCATAGAAGATGTGCACAAAGAAAAGAGGAAAACAAGAAGCCTTCTCAACCAACTTATGAATCCTCTACTTCAACTTTTAAAGCAAGAGTTTTGTTACTTCTTCCAGTAGCTGTTCAACTACCAATATCTAAGAATTTCCAAAGTAATTCGGGGAAGAGTTCCACGATGCAAACTACGGTTTGTGGTGATCTATTATGATCATTGTTGGAAGGTACTAACTCGGTTATGGCGGAATGCATTGGTGAAGAAAATTGAGAAGCACTATTTCTTGGCCTAGAGAAATTTTTGGGGAGACTCAAGACCCTTCTTTAAACACCATCTACCGATTCAACTTTGGGAGAAATTGAGTTTCTCTATCCGGTAACTTCGTTCTATTCTCCATATCTATCTATTTATTTTTATTTTTATTTTATTTTCCAACACTTCACCCTTAATTTGATTTGAATTACACCGGGACGGTGTAAGTTAAGTCTGGGGGATTGTTGCTACTAACGCGTTTGTTCGTGTTGGATATTTATGTTTTCAAAAACCGTTTTCAAAATCATTTTCAAAAATCGCTTTCAAAAACCGTTTTATTGAGTCAAAATCAGTTGGGAATGATGACACCTTTTTTGATCAACAACTTTTTGATTTCAAAACCAAGTGACCATTATTGCAGGGTTTGTTCCGGACAATTGATTCAGACACCTAGTGACCGAATGGAGTCCAAGGAGATTGCTACTTGCACTATTTTGATGGATATGATTTCGATTCTCACTTTGGTTTACTAACATGATTTTTCACTATCTCTTGTTAAGCAAATTCGATCAAGGAACGAATCACATTCATGACATCTTATCCTCTTTTTTACCCCTCTCTGTTGTCATGGATGGCCAGCTCACCTTTAGTTGGTACCCTTACCTAAGCCCTTAAACCTTTCTTTCAGACCTCATGCACTTCTTTTGCTACGTCCTCTATGCAGATATGTGTAAAAATATCGGAGAGAGTAGGGTCGACGCAAATTTCCAATCACTTGAAGATGCGACGACCAACATAGAAGGAAGGAGTACAAACAACAAAATTTCAGAAAACAAAAGAAGCTTGGCCGATCCTTGGATGCTTAATCGTGGTAACAATTTTGCGCCTTACTTGACTCATATCTTTATACGACCATTTTCCCCCTTTTCAAAAAAAAAATAATAATAAAAACAAATAAGCAAATAAATAAATTAAAAAATCAAAGTGAAAGGAAAATGGTTTCCAAAAGAGTCAAAGGCCAAAGAAATAACCAAGGAATGCAACGGGACAAAGGAGAGAAGAGTTTACAAGTTATTTCCGGAGAAAAGTCTAAGTCTGGGGGAAAAAGGCGAACAACAAAATGGTTGGGAAATTGTGGACTTCAATAGATCCATTCTCTTTTGCGATTTTGCATAATGTCTCACACCTGGAGTTTATGGTAACCCTAAACACTTTTAACCTCACCACTAAAATCAGCCTTCCCTAAACACCTAGCCGACTTCCTTGTAAATATCCTTGATCGGAGATCTTTGAGAATCTAAGAGGGTAAATGAATCGATTGACTTGAAGTTGAGGTTTTGCAGGGACAACAGTTTAGGACATACTTTCGTAATCACGATGGGAGATGATGAAAATCGTCCATGAACTCACTTTGTCTTTATGTGGATTACAGGTTTAGAGAAAGAAACAAGATCTAAGAACATGTGAGTTCCCGTGTTTTCAAATCTTCTTTCCTGATTTACCTTTTGGTTTGCTTGAGGACAAGCAAAGGGTAAGTCTGGGGGAGTTGATATACCCAGTATTTTACCACTTTTACTATCCGTTTTCCCTATTTTATATACTATTTAAATAAGTTTTTCTATCAAAAGAGGTAGTTTTCTCGTATATTTGGTTTTAAAGAGTCATATAGGTCAAATCACCAAAAAGGGAGTAAAAAGGAACAAAATGAGTATTCTTCATCCTACAACAACTTACAAAGGTCAAAGGATCCTATCTAAGTCCCCGAAGTTGAAAATTTCACAATTTCCCAAGTAGGATAGAAGTTAACCAGCAGAGGCCTAGCTACGGCCGGATGACCAAACCAACTTGGACGGCGATGAAATTTCACATGGAGATAGCCCTTTGAGTCAGGTTTCCAATGGAGTTGTGGTTTGGAAGTTATTCATGTTTTACTGAAGGTATGTCATTCTGCCTAGAAGAAGAATCAAGTCCAAGATGGGCCTAAGCACCAAACCAACCCATGAGCCGGCTCATTTACTTGAAACCACGACCAAGGAGATGATTTTGGGCCAGGCCCCGGACCAAATCACGTGACCGGTGTGACCGATCGGTGCCGTGGCCATTTCTGCGCATTTATCGACAAAAAGACGTTTTTGCCCGAACGGAAACCCTAGGAGTTCCACCAACTAAAGACCTCTTCCTACACCTATATATACATGCTTTTAGCCTCTTAAGAGAAGGAGAACAGCCTAGGCACCACAAATCAATAATAAACATGTATTTTCGTTATTCTCTTTAGATCTTCATCTTTATCCCTTATAAAAGAGCGATGAATGCCATGGTGTTCTTCTCAAGCCTTGTGCTGAGAGATCTACCTATGCCGAGCACTTATCTATCACGAATCAACTATTTTATCAACTTCCCTAGTTGCTCCATATTTCATAACATGTAGAGTAGTTGTATGTTTGATATAAAGTTATTTTAAAGTTCTTTTGCTTGCATCTTCTACATATTTATTGAGTTTGTTTCTAGCATTATTCTCTATCTTTATTTGTGCTCAAGGCGTTATCTAGACACGCTACCTAGTGACCGATATTAGATTGGTGCAGATTCCAAAAGCTTTTGCACCGTTCGGATCTAATATTTGATAGGCTAGGCGTTTTAACAATCAAAAGTTTAGTTAAGGAGTCTAGTGAACAATCGAATATAACTCTTACAGCGTGATTCCACCATGCAATAACCATCGAAAGTTGAGTCTATTGGGGTAGGATTTATAGGTTTCGGAGCCTCGAAAGGGGAATGATTCTACCATAGTGATTTGAGCTCTAAAACACTAGTTGGATCTCTTTAAAAACCGTGTAGTTCATGTTGCATTAGTTCCTTTTAATTTCTTCTTATCTTGCGTGTTTTGATTTATCTATCCCTTTATTTTATTGCATATTTATTTTATCATAAACCCCAAAACCCAAAAATATGTTTTCTCTTAGCTTATTTTGCATCATATAGATTTATAGCGTAACAACATAGTCTCCTGTGGATCGACCCCTAAGTACTACAATTGTCATCTGTGAACTTGCAGATTAGGGTTTATAAATTTAAAACTCTTTTGCATCCGCCCATTTCGGGCCGCATCAGAGGACACCAAGAATACTTTCTTGAACAATTTCTTTGATGATGCGAGGTCTAAGGACGAAGATTGCTACATTTTGTAACTTCAACACCAACTCTCCGGAGAATGCAATTATGGTTATCGAGAACTTGGCCTCTAGCAATAGTACCAAGAATGCAGATTTCGAGAGGAAGCAGATGAGCAAGAACAAGGATGGTGGTAAGCACATGGCTGAGGTGAATGCTAAGCTCAACTCTATGCATAATCTTCAAGTGGGAAAGAAATCAGTCCAGTCAGTTCAAGAGGTTGAGAATAAAGATGGGGATGTAAACAAAATCAACGGGACTGGATTTCAGAGGTACGACAATCAGCAAAGATTTGGTTCTTCATACCAGAAGCCGTTCCAGAGCAACAACTTCAATAGAAGTTATGGTTCTTCGTCCTACCAGAAGCCACCAAAATAAGACAATGGGGTAAAGACTAGGCTAGAGCAAATCCTAGAGGGACAGCATAAGATGACTGTGAGCTTCAATGGGAAGATGGATGTGATGTATTATGATTTGGATGGAAAGATTTGAGTATTAAGCACTCACGTCAAGAGGCTAGATGTTCTGCTCGCTCAAACTGCTAATTCTATTAAGAGAAAAGACGGGTTTCTTCCTACGAAGACTTATACCAACCCCAAGCGAGCTTGTTATGTCGTTCTAGAAGATAATGAGGATTATTTTGTGTAGTTTAATGCTATTTTTGAGACTGCAAAACTAGTGTTGATCAACACTTAAGGAGAGCATCGATCAACACTTACCTGCTAGTCAATCGACTCCATGAATCAGCAGCGATCGACACCTCACGAAGAACTCGACACAAAAAGATAATGTTGATCGACACCTACCTGGTAGTGTCGATCGACATCCAACCAAGACAGACCAAAAATTTGTGTCGATTATGGTTAGTGCAGAGGAAGAAGTCTACAAGCCTAAAGTTCCTTTTCTATGATCCAGAAGGTCCAAACAGGAGGTTGAAGAAGCTATTTTGCAAAAGGATGATAGAGAAGATCATGGTTAAGATGCCTCTGATCGATGCGGTTAAGCTTTCACCTACGCTAAGACGATACGTCAAGAGGATGGTTGTAAATGGTGTGAGTCATGAGGAAGGAGTGTTGCTTACTAGAGAACACAACTCCAGTTCCTAAGAAGAAGAAGAAGGAAGTGATGGTCTCTTAGGAAGTTAGCGCGATGATTCAGAGTGGGATCCAAATAAAGCTACCGGATCCAGGAAACTTTCTACTTAATTGCTCAATATCAACATGGTAGTTTCCTCATTCTCTTTGTGATTTAGGATCGGGTATTAATTTAATGCCACTCTCTGTCGTAGTTAGACTTGGGATAATTGATTTCATGCCAACTAGGATCTCTCTTATCCTAATCGATCAAAGAAAATCATAGAATGTGTTCTCGAGGATGTGCCAATAAAATTCAAGACTGCATAATCCCTACAGACTTTCTAGTTTTGGAGTATGATGATGAACCTCAAGACCCTTTGATTTTGGGAAGATCCTTTTTAGCTACTCCTGGTGCTACCATCGATGTCAGGAAAAGGAAGATCTAGCTTGATCTAGGTGATGTGATCATGGATTTTGACATGGAGAACACAAGGAGGAAATCCACCATTGATGGTCAAACTTTTTATGTGAAAAATTTAGAGGAAGAAGACTCAATCAAGGAGCTCGAATCTAGTCAATCATCTGTTGCTGAATAGATAATCCCACATTTCCCAACCCACGATCCTCCCAAAGAGCAAAGGTACGTGCTTCCTACAACTACATCTCCTGATTTTGTCAATAAGAATTTAAAATATGAAAAATTTATTACGCACTTATGCAAGCAACAAGTTTCTCATAGAATGCTTGGTTTTTCTTTTGATGATTATGCAGGAAAGCAAAGGGTCTTGCCAAACGAGAGTAAAGAACAGGTGAATCGTAGCAAGGAAAAGCTTAAAAGAACTTCAAAATATTTTGCGAAGATGCGAATTGTCATTCCTCAAGAGTTGAAGGATAAGGGAGAAGTAGTTATTCGAGAAATGGTTCCGAAAACGATGAAACTTTTTCCTGGACTTATTCCATAGAAAAGTGTAGATCCACCTAATGTCTAATTTCCCCGACACAGTCAAGCTAAAGGACCGAAAAAGCGCTTAGTCGGAGGCAACCCACTTGTGAGTCTAATAATTATGATTTATTTTGATTTCTTTAACAATTTTATTTTTTGTGCTGTTTTTATTTTGATTTTTAGGAGACTAAAACGTGAGGTTGAACGCCTGAAAGGATGTTGCAGACTCCGCCCTTAATGAACTCTAATTTCTTGTCTTGGGCATTGGTAATCGTAGGACTTGATTCAGCTTTCAATACTAGAAAGCGAGGACGGACCGCTCTTGAAACTTCTTCCTGATGATGATACAACTGTCCTAGATCGAATAAAAAAAGAAGCCTCATGACCCTGTCTTCCACAAGAAACAACAGTAATGAGCGTTGATCTAGAGAAGTCATTGAGATGCCAAGGAAATAAAAAAGTCTACAAAAAAGTTTAGTTCAAACAGAAAATTGCAAGTCCAAAAAAAAAAAAATCCTGAAGAAAAAGTTCAAAATGGCATGCATCTCTATGATATCCTTAATTGGGTAAACAGTTACGGAGGGAAGAGAGAGGGTGAAATGCAGGAGTGTGTTAAAGGATGTGAAGCAATCTAGAAGGTCCAGCAATCATATTCCCTCGATGAGACCGCAATAAAATAAATGAAAGGGGTTTGCAACTGAAAGTCTGAGTCTGGAGTATTGATTCGGTTCTAGGGACACAACGAAGTACTACCATTGACTTTGCAGGTATGTGGATTCTAAAGGAGTGATCACATCTGTTTTGCTTAGGGACAAGCAAAAATCTAAGTCAGGGGAAGTTGATATATTATGGTATTTACCCGTTTTCGACATGATATAAGTCTGTTCTATAGAGTCTTTGTGGTGTTTTGTGTTTGTTTTAGAGTATTTGCAAGTTTCTAGATGTTTGGAGCATAAAAGATGTTTACGAAATATTTTGGAGCATTGTGGAAGGAAGAATCAAAGATGCAAAATTGGGAATTGAAAATCAAAGCAGGTGTCGATCGACACCAATATTAGTGTCGATCGACACCCTGTTCGCAGTATCCCAATTACCAACTTTGAAGATTTCCGTTTTTGACGAGAAGTTCCAGATGTTTACTTTTATGTTTTGTGACGGTTTAGGAACTTTAAAAATACAGTTTTACAGCCATCGTTTAGCCTTACGCTTTATTTTACTAAGTTTAAGAGAAATCTTTATTTTAATAAGATGGTTGCTTCTTTAATTATATATGAGTAGTTCTCTTGTTAGGTTTAGGATTATTCAAGGGTGTTTGATAAATTGCTAGATTTAATTGAATTGTTAAGATAAAATCATTAGAAGTTCTTTATCTTGACTTGTGTTTATTGCTTATTCTAGATTCGCGACCTAGATTCTAATCATAGGTTAATTTATAGACATGACTGTGTTATTAATTGCTTGAACTAGTCTTTAATGAGCAAAATTCCTTTTCGCAACGAAATTTGGTTTAGGGTTTTGTGAATAATTGAACCTAAAAGTAATGCTTGTTTAGATTTATAGGATTCACAACGACAATTGGCTTTCTAGGATTTAGACATAGATAATCTCTGTAGTGACAGCTGATTGATTTTATATTCGTGTTTCAAGTTCGTGAACTGTGCTTCATAATTCATATCTTTTATTTATATCTGCAATTCCGATTCACCTGAGATTTTCCTGCACCTAACTTTTATTTTAGTTGTTTTAAAACCGATCATTCTGCTTGCTTTTATTTACTTGACTTTCATTCGCATTATTCTGCTTAGCATAGTTCGAACATATAAATCTATTGTGTTTCTTATTCCCTGTGGATTCGATAACCCTAAGTACTACGATTGATCTCTTAATTTGAGAGAGTAGTTCAAAGACAAATTTGAGGATATCAACACACACAAAAGCAAGGAAAAGAGTACATAGAAATGCAAGCATCATTATTAGTGGATAAGACAATGGTGGTTAGGGGTATTTAGTTTAGTGGCAGCAGGAAAAGGAGGAGACAAGTGGAGGAAGTGGCCAAAAATATGAGTTAAAGAGCACTTACCTTTGGTTTTGGTGGTGGACCGACCGTGCTGACCGACCTCTGCACCAAAAATGGTCGGTCGGAGCATGGCAAAAGCTTTGCTCAGCTTTGTGGACTCTTGGCCGACCTTTCTAACTGACCACTGCACCAAAAGTGGTCAGTCAAAACTTAACATAAGGGTTTTTTGCTTGTTTTCACTTTTCAAACTTAGCCATTTCTCGTCCATACTTCTTCCACCTTGTTCCTAAGCTTAAAACCAAACAAAACAAGAATAAAAAGGACTAAATTAAAGCAAATATATACAACGGATACCATGGGAATGCCTCCCAAGTGCACTAGTTTTACGTCACTAAGCTTGATGATTTAGAAAAGTTAAGCAGTTTCAGGGTCCGATAGGATGATTTTTACGTTTTCCTTATAAAAATTAATGTGGAAATATAGAGATTAAGAGAGATTAAGAGAGATTAAGGTAGATTAAGTAACCATGGAGAGTTTAGAGAATATGAACTTAATTTATTATTCAAGATAATCATTACAAAGGTAAAGGTGGATCCTTAAATAGATCCATAAAAGGAAATCTGACCGTTATACTAAAATGACAACATAAAGTAAATTTGGGTCGTTGTCGTACGGATCAGTACGTGCGGATAAGGTTGCGGGTCGAGGATAAGGATGAGGCCAGCCTGTCCAGCGTGTTTACTAAAATGCGGTTGTTTCTGTCTCGAGGCCAGTCTTGCCCACGGATCGCTTCTCTTCGATGCCAGTCGATCCGCGCCTCGATCATAAGTGTCCTGCAGTACGTGACCCGTTTACCCAAAAGTGGGTCCGCGCGTTTATCCGTTTACTCAGTACCGCAACCCGCTTTCACGACTCGATGCTAGACCATCCTGCGGATAAGTCCTCTCGATACTAAACTGATCCACGGTTCCTTTTTCTCAATGTCGTACTAATCCACACCTTTTTCTCGAGCATTCCGTTCCAATCCCCGAATCAGTCATGTTTCCTTTACCACCATTATTTTACCTTGATCATTTATTTCCCTTAGCACCAATTAAGTACTAAGGTCAATACTCCCCCTCAAGTTAAACATAAAGGATTTATGCTTAACTTGAAAGCTCACAACCAGCAACTCATTAAAAACCTTAACAAGAAAAACCACATGGGATAAAACTTTGCTAAGAGAAAAAGAGTATGATGATTGCAAGCAAGGGTTCTTCTCATGGATAGGTCAAGTCCACAAGTCCAAGTTTGCTATAAAGATGATTGCAAACCTTGAGACTTGCAGCCTTGGTGAAGATGTCCGCGAGTTGATCTTTGCTTTTTGTGTAACACGGTTGAGTTCATCCTTGCACAATCTTTTCCCACACCTTGTGACAATCAATCTCAATGTGTTTTGTCCTCTCAAGGAACACCGAGTTCGTCGCTATGTGAATTGCCGCTTGATTATCACAATGCATGATCATTGGCATCGTAGCTTCAACTCCCAAATGTGCAACAATGCCTGGTAGCCAAGTGAGCTCATTATTCAACTTCCTCGTTGCCCTATACTCGGCTCCCGCAGTAGAACACGAGACCTCCTTTTGTTTTTTCGTTCTCCAAGTCACCAAGTTACCTCCGATGAATGTGCAATAGCCACTTGTTGATCTTCTATCACTTCTATCACCGGCCTAATCCGCATCACAATACCTAACCACATCGGAGTTCTAATTTCTTCCCATCCTTAAGATATCTAAGGATGCTCTCAACCATTTGCCAATGATATATATTTGGTACTTTCATATGTTGACTTACTTGGTTAACCGCGAAACATATATCCGGTCGTGTAAGCGTCAAATAGATCAATTTTCCAACAAGTCTTCTATACCTTGGGGGATCCTCATACAACTCACCTTCTTTCTCTCTCTTTTGATCGGCCTTGTAACTTTCCTCCAAAGAGGTCTTAGCCGGTTTACGCGCAAGTTTACCGGTTTCCTGCAACAAATCCAACGTATACTTTCTTTGACTAATGTCCAACCCATTATTGAACCTACGAACTTCAATACCAAGAAAATACTTCAATTCCCCAAGATCCTTGATCTCAAAGACCGACTTAAGGAAGTCTTTCGTGTCTTGAATTCTTTCTTTATCATCGCCGGTAATCACCATATCATCTAGACATGTCAATTAAGACCAAAGCCAGAAATCCGGTCCGGCCCAGCCCTAAAAATTAGCGGGTTCGGGCTTAAATATATAAGCCCAAAAAAACGGGCCTTTCAGGCTTAACCCATATAATTCTTATGGGTTGTTTGACGAAACGTAGCTCAGTTTTATCTATAAATAACAATTATTTTTTATTTTTCTGTTTCAAAATAAAAGCTTGAAAAAGCCCATAAAACTCTGAAGCCCGAGTCGGGCCGGGCCGGGCTTTAAAAAGTAAGGCCATATATTTTTCGGGCCAGCCCGGGCTAGACTTATATATATACAGGTTTTACGGTTTTGGGCAGGGCCGGGCCGGGTTGACCCGTTTGAAATGCCTAATATCATCCACATAGATCAACACAACAACCATTCCCTTTGGACCTTGTAATGTAAAGAGAGTATGATCCAATTCACACTTCTTGAAGCCCCGTTCCTTTAGGATACTACTCAACTTCTTATACCAAGTTCGGGGAGATTGTTTAAGACCATATATGGCTTTCCTTAGCCTAAGTACTTTCCCCGGGGCAACAGAGGTCTCAAGACCGAGAGGAGGCGTCATATACACTTCTTCTTCAAGATCTCCTTATAGAAAAGCGTTCTTAACGTCCATTTGCCAAAGCTCCCAATCTAGGTTAACCGCCAAAGAGAATACAACTCTAACCATATGGAGCTTAGCAACCGGTGCAAATGTATCCGTATAGTCATCTCCATAGGTTTGTGTAAACCCTCTTGCAACTAACAGAGCTTTATACCTCTCAAGATCACCATTACTTAGATACTTGTTGGTGAAAACCCATTTAGAACTCACGGCTTTCTTTCTAAATGGGAGAACCGCCTCATCCTAAGTGTGATTTTTGACCATTGCTCCCACTTCATCATCTACAGCTTCAACCCAATTCTCATCTTCCATTGCTTCCTCATAGGTCTTTGGAATTATATGTTCATCTATCTTGGTGAAAAAAGCTCGATGAGAGGAAGGAAGAAGGGCGAGAGAACAAACCGCTTGAATATGATGAGCAACGATTTGATAGTTGTAGTATACTCAACTCTCTTTCCATTGGGAGGGATTTTTCTTGGTTCTAATACTTCGTCTAAGCACCGGTTCGACCGGGTCTTGTATGTCACTTTCTTCTTGATTCAACTCATGTTCCACTTGAGCATTGTCTTGATCTTGACTATCTTCTTGGACCACTTCTTGATTCTCGGCCGAGATGTTAGGCATATCTTGAGTCTCTTGGCTTGACATGGTTGGTAAAATGGTTTCACCCGTTTTGCCTCTTGGATCATAAGTTCCCATGTTTTGAAGAAGGAACCTCAAGTTAGAGCCAAGGTCTGACGGAATGGCCAATTCATCCAAGTTTTCCTTGGTATCCACACCATAATACCCTTTGTCTTCAATGAATTTCACATCCCTTGACACAACCGTCTTTTTGGTAATCGGATCATAGCACTTGTAGCTCTTTTGAGTGGTTGAGTATCCAAGGAATATGCATCTTGAGCTCTTTGCATCTAGCTTGTTCTTTAGCTCTCCGGGTACTAACACAAAACAAAGACACCCAAAAACCTTTAGATGTTCAATAAGAGGTTTAGTTTTGTTAAGTACCTCTAATGGTGAGTAATCTCCCAATATCTTGGTTGGAGTCCGATTAATTAGGTAGCAAGCCGTCATCACGCCATCTCCCCAAAATCTCTCTGGAACATCATGGATCTAGACATCTCCATTAAGTGACGGTTCTTCCTCTCGGCCACAACATTTTGTTGGCGAGTGTAGGGACAACTCGTTTGGTAGAATATTCCTTGCTTTGAGAGGTGGTCTTTGAACCACGTACTAGTATACTCTCCTCCATTATAGGTTCTAAATCTTTTTATCTTGGCATTGTATTGGGTAGCAATATAAGTTTCAAAGTTCATAAATGCCCCAATTACTCGATCTTTAGATGGTAACAATGTGATCCAAGTATATTTCGATTTCTCATTTATGAATGTGACAAAGTATTTGTTATTATCTCTAGAAATGCAAGGTGAAGTCCACACATCTGAATGAACCAAGTCAAAACATTTATCACAAGTAGTAGTAGATTTTGGAAAAACTGATTTACAATTTTTACCAAGAATACAAGATTCACAACTCAAGTGATCAAAATAAACATTAGGTATCATTATTCCAAAAGCACGAGAATGAGGATGTCCTAATCTAGCATGCCAAATTGCATTGTTAGCAACTCCTAAATGAGATTTAAAAGAACAAGAACTAGATGAGCTTGGTGATATATCTTCAAGAACATAGAGATCATCTTTGGTACCACCTTCTCCAATTATCTTTTCGGACTCAATATCTTGAAATGAACATCATTAGGACCAAAGATTGCATAACAATTCAAATCTTTGGTTGCTCTTTTAACCGAAAGCAAATTCGAGGTGAAATTAGGCATATAAAACGCTTTATAATCATTATCAAACAATTTCAAGGTTCCAATTCCTTTTATGGGAATATTACCACCATTCGTAATTTCAACATTACCCTTAATTGATTCAACATTTTCAAGCATTTTTAAGTTGCTAATCATGTGATGAGATGCTCCCGAATCAACTATAAGGGAACTACTAGGTGTTCGAGTAAAGAAAGTTTTACCAGAGTCCTTGTTTGCGTTCAAGGCTTTGATTAGAGCCTCCAAGTTGGATTTCCTCACATAGATGGCTTCTTCTCCTATCTTGAACGGCATGGTAGTTGACTCTTCGGTTGATCATCTTTGGCCGTGGTGAAGTTAGCCTTAGATCCGCTCGGATAATCGACCCACCATGTTGGCTTAGGGTGTGGGTGAAGAATCCAACACTTCTCCTTGCAATGATCGTACCACCTCTTCTCACCATAAGACCGGTTGTTCCCGAAGCTTCCCTTGTTCCCATGATTCTCAAACCGATTGTACACACCTTTATTCGCCGTTGGAACCTCCCCCTTACCACCAAAGAGACCTTGAGATCCTTGTTCCCTTTGGATTTGAGCACACACATCTTCCATACTTGGGAGCTTCTCTGACCTTAGGATGTGCTTGATGAGGTCGTTAAACACTGGATTCAACATGAGTAGCAAACCGAAGACCTTGTCTTGCTCTTTCCTCTCATTTAACACAACCGGATCAATAGAGCTTGGCCTCAATATTTCAAGCTCGGACCACAAAGAACGATTCTTTCCCAAGTGTTTAGTGAACTCCATACTTCTTGGTAAAGGTTATTGATTGCCTTCTTCACTTCAAACACTCGTGCCCAATTCGAAACATTTTCATACACATTCTTCAATGTTTCCCAAAGTTCAAAGGTCATTTCACAATAGAAATATGCCTCAAGGATAGAAGGATCAATACCATTTTGAAGGACGGCCAACACGGTTTGATCTTCTTGAAACCACTTTGCTTCCCGTGCCTTAGCTGCTTTAACATCTTCTTTCTCCGGAGCTTCAACAACCATCTTAAGTAAAAGATCAACATGATTCCACAAAACTCTTCCACAAAGAGCCGTCTTAGTAGTTCTAGACCACAACAAGTAGTTTTCTCCCTTAAGAATCACCGGAACAACCAACGCCTTTGAGTTCTCCATCGGATTCATCTTTCCCTTTTGAAATTCAACACAACCAAATGAGGTCTACATACAAGACTGAAGATTTACCACAACCAAACATGATTCACACCAAAGATTGAAACTTTATCACAACCAAACAAGATCGAAACCAAAAATCACAACTTTTGTATAAATCGGAACCGAACCAAGATTTTCAAGTAACAAAGATTTAGACGGATATTTGTTAGAGTTTTTGAGAGTAATCGGTCACCAAGATGAACCTGGCTCTGATACCATGTAAGAACTAATGCAGAAATATAGAGATTAAGAGAGATTAAGGTAGATTAAGTAACCATGGAGAGTTTAGAGAATATGAACTTGATTTATTATTCAAGATAATCATTACAAAGGTAAAGGTGGATCGTTAAACATATCCATAAAAGGAAATCTGACCGTAAATCTAAAATGATGACATAAAGTAAATTTGGGTCGTTGTCATACGGATCAGTACGTGCGGATAAGGTTGCGGGTCAGGGATAAGGACAAGACCAGCATGTCCCGCGTGTTTACTGAAATGCAGTTGTTTCAGTCTCGAGGCCAGTTTTGCCCGCGGATCGCTTCTCTTCGATTCCAGTCGATCCGTTCCTCGATTATAAGTGTCCCGTAGTATGTGACCCATTTACCTGAAAGTGGGTCCGCGCGTTTATCTGTTTACTCGGTACCCCGACCCGCTTTCATGACTCGATGCCAGACCGTCCCGCGGATCAGTCCTCTCGATGCTAGACTGATCCGTAGTTCCTTCTCCTTGATGTCGTACTGATCCACACCTCTTTTTCGAAGCACTCCGTTCCGATCCCTGAATCAGTCCCATTTCCTTTACCACCATTATTTTACCTTGATCATTTATTTCCCTTAGCACCAATTATGTACTAAGGTCAATATTCCTCAATCGGGAAGTTCACAAGGTAAGCCTTACAACGTTGATCGTTAACCGTGAACTCTTTCCATGGTTCATTACTGAACACAATTTCACCATAAGATCTCACTTCTTTGATCGTGAAAGGACCCGACCATCTCAACTTAAGCTTATCGGGAATGAATTTCAATCTCGAGTTGAAAAGCAATACTTGATCTCCTGATTTGAATTCTCATTTCAAATTTTCTTATCATGAAAAGCCTTTGTCTTGACCTTATATATCTGCGAACTCTCGTAAGTGTTTTGCCTTATCTCCTCTAACTCTTCAAGTTAATATCAAAATTCATCGCCTTATGTGCCCATAAAGTTTTATATTCAAGCTCTACAGGAAGATGGCACGATTTCCCATAGAGTAAACTGAAAGGTGTGGTTGCAATGGGAGTTTTAAAAGCGGTTCGATAAGCCGATAGCGCATCATCTAGCTTATTAGACCAATATTTTCGTGTTTTACCAACCGTCTTTTACAGGATGGCCTTGATTTGTCTATTAGAAACTTCTACTTGACCAAAGCTTTGAGAATGATACAGTAATACTACCTTGTGCTTTACTCCACTCTTCTTTAGCAAACTCTCAAAAATCTTGTTGATGAAGTGACTTCCACAACTTTCTATTGAGAAGATTTCTTAATCCCTTATCTCTTTGCTTTTTCATGATGAATCATTCTCATTTGATTGGTGTGTTTTCTTTGATCTCCATGGTTGAGTAGTCTCATAGCTAGATTAGGGGATTTCAATGGTAAATTAGGATGTTAGTGACTGAGCCAAATAGGAATGATATCATTTGTCTTCATCAACCGGGATTCGTAATGCTTAGGCTAATTTGATCACCTAGTCTATGATTTCAAGTTTAGCTTATTCACGACAGTGCTCTAGGTTGCTAGATAAATCATTGATGAGCAATCGGTGTGTAACCAACGACAGTTGATTGTTGCCATCGATTGTGAACAAATCGAACCATTTTGTTAATGCTTATCAACATCTCTGAATTCAAACGACAGTTTAGGCATTTAGGGTGTTAGATAAAGATATTGATACATCACGACAGTGGGGCAATATTACATTTATGTTTGAGTTCTAGACCGCGCTAAATTTGAATCCTGAATAGATGCTCAGTCCTTAATCTGAAGTCACCGGCGAATGATCCTAATCTAGTGCCTTTATCTTATTGAATTTACATCGTTTTAATTATCGTTTTGTTCATTGTTTCACTACAAACCAACTCTCATTTTGTCGTAGCTTTAAATTTAAATCCATAATTTCATAGAGTAACCTTGGTCTCTGTGGATTCGATACCTAAAATACTATTGCTTTTGTCTGTGCACTTGCGGATTTATTTTGGGATTAAAACCTCTGACATCAAGTTTTTGGCGCCGTTGCCAGGGACCAATTGCGTTGCCTTTGAAATTCGATTTCAATTCATAGTCTAAGATTTTTCTTTTCTAATTTTGTTTTTTGTTTTTATTTGTTTTTGGTATGTTTCAGGTGCATGACCAGTAGAAAAACAAGAAGAAACATCATCGAATCGTTAGTCTGTGTTTCAAACGAAGAGTTAGCTCGCATTGAACGTCGAAACCGTCAGCGAAGAAACTCACCTAATCCGGATACTATGGCTAATCAGGAAGAGATGAACGCTCAGTTACAGGCATTAAGAGATCAGATTGCAGCACTGCAAGAAAATCAACCACAAGCTCCTCTGTTACAACCGGGAATTGGGGATTCGGATAATCCCCATGCATTTTACACGAACCGTTCGGCTATCGTTTCACCGACAATTCAGAGACAAGACTACGAGATCAAGCCTCAAATGATCTCATTGGTGAAACAACACTTGTTCCATGGATTACCAGCTGAGATACCGATGGACCACATCGAGAACTTCGAAGAAATATGCAGCACTACGGGGTCTAATGGGGTTCCAAAACTGCATCTTTGAGGAACAAGATCTCGTCGTTCCAACAACACTCTGGAGAAGCTTTCTGTGAAGCTTGGGAGAGACTTAAGGAATATCGTGGGAGTGCCCTCATCACGGTTTCAAGGATGAGCAAATTCTGGGAATTTTCTATGATGGAGTTGAATGGGACTATCGGAATGCTCTGAATGCTGCGAGCAATGGAGACTTCATGACCAAGACAAGAGACGGTGCATTCCAGCTAATTGAGAACCTTGCTTCAAGTTCCAACAACAAGGCTCCTGAGTATGATAGGTCCAGGAAGGTTAACAGTGCGGATACTCAGAAGATTGATGAGTGGACAGCGAAGGTTAATCTACTTCTACGCAAAAATCAAAGGTCGGTAAAGCTTGTGGAGGAAAATGAGGAAACGCCCATCCCTCAAGAGTTTGAGGATGATGAGACCACCGGAGCTCAAGAGGTTAACTTCGTGAGTGGCCAAGGATATCAGAACCGTGGGTTCAACCCCAACTACCAGAGCCACACCAACCTCTCTTACCGAAGCACCAATGTGGAAAACCCACAACACCAAGTCTACCCGCAACGAGGGATTACGAATCAGAATCCACAAGGTTCAGGATTTCAGAAATACTACCCAAACAACTCTCAAGGGAGACAGTTCATCCCAAATCAGAATCGGTTCCAAGGAGGAAACCAGCAACAAGCTACTCAATTCACCGCACCACAACAAGTTCCCTCCGCGTCTAGCTCTCAAGACGAGTTGAAGAGTCTCATGCAGCAGTTGATGGTCAACCAACATAAGGCATTAACTGAGATTAATGCCAAGGTAGATCACATGTATGAGGACCTGAATGCTAAGTATGAGGCCGTCACCGTACATGTGAAGAAGTTGGATACGCAAGTGGCTCAAACCGCCAAGGCTATCAAAAGACCAGCTGGGTCTCTTCCAGGACGTGGTGAGTCTAATCCTAGGAAGGAGTATGATGTGCATGTTGTTGAATTGAGGAGTGGAAGGAAGATGGTACCACCTACGGTTACAAGCTCTCGCGTGAAAGCTAAGGAGAAGATACCCGAGCACCAGGCTCATGAGGACGGTTTATCAGAGGAAGATAGAGTTAAAGAGGTTGGATCAAGCTCAGGGACACCTCCGGTTTCTGACCAAGTCGATTCTGCGGAAAATTTTTCCGAGCGCCTGCTCCCTACTGCCGAGCACCCGCTCACTCAGGACGTTCCCAAGAAAAGTTTCGAGGCTCCGCCTGAACGAGTTTATATACCCAAGGTGCCTTACCCAGAACCTCCCAAGAAATCTAGGAAAGATTTGGAGAATGCAAAGTGTAAGGAAATGCTTAAAGATTTGATGGTAAAGCTTCCTTTAACTGATGTCGTTCAGATGATTCCGTCACTCAAGAGGTACATGAAAGAGTTAGTCGCTGGAAAGGTTGTTGAAGACGAGAGTGTAATAATGGTTTCTAAGGAGTGTAGCGCCATACTTCAGAGTAAGGTGTTAACGAAGAAAGGTGATCCGGGAAGATTTGTGATTTCCGTGAAGATTGGGTCTTGCACGTTTGCATGTTCATTGTGCGACTTAGGATCCAGCGTGAATTTGATGCCATATTCCGTGGCTAAGCATTTGAGCTTCACCGAGTTCAAACCCACCAAGATCTCATTGGTTTTTGCGAATCGGTCTACAAAGCTTCCGGTGGGTATCATAGAGGATTTGCATGTCCGAATTGGGGATACTCTAATCCCAGCTGATTTCGTGGTTCTAGAGCATGATGAGGAACCTAAGGATCCGTTGATTTTGGCCAGAGCTTTCTTACGCACAGCACGTGCCATTATTGATGTCGAAGAAGGCATAGTGGATCTCCGTCTAGGAGACATGATAGTCCGGTTAAAGATGAGCAAGCTTCTCAAGAAACCGATGATAGATGGGCACACGTTTGTTATCCATGACGAATCAGAGCTGTTAGAAGATGAGATTGAAGAGATTCTAGCAAAAGATCCGCTTGAAGTCGCGTTGACTAAAGCCGAGGGAGAATATGGTTTTCTGAGTGAAGACACCGAAGGATTCTCTAAGTTTCTGGATTCTAACTCCCGAGTAGAGAAAAGAGATGAATATCTGAGTTTGGGAGAGGATATGCAAGTCGAAGACGATCGAGAACCTGCTCAGTCTACTATTCACAGTTCTTGGAGCGAGCTGAAAGCTCCAAAGCTGGAACTGAAGACCCTTCCAGTAGGGCTCAGGTATGCATTTCTCAGTCCTAACTCCACTTATCAAGTTATAGTGAATGCTGAATTGAACAATGTTGAGATTACCTTGCTTTAATGCGAATTGAGAAAGTATAGGAAGACTCTAGGATATTCACTTGATGATATTACTGGTATATCCCTGACTTATGCATGCACAGAATACATCTAGAGGATGAATCGATGACTTCGGTCGAGCATCAGAGACGGTTAAATCTGAATCTCAAGGATGTCGTCAAGAAGGAGATAATGAAACATCTAGATGCGGGGGTGATTTATGCTATATCTGACAGTAAGTGGGTTAGCCCTGTGTATGTTGTGCCTAAGAAAGGGGGTATCACGGTTATTAAAAACGATAGAAACGAGTTGATACCGACTAGGACAGTAATAGGACATAGTGTGTGTATAGATTATCAGAAATTGAACGCTGCTACTCGCAAGGATCATTTTCCTTTACCATTTATCGATCAGATGCTTGAGCGTCTAGCTAATCATCCTTATTACTGTTTCTTAGATGGTTATTTAGGTTTCTTTCAGATCCCTATCCATCCAGAGGACCAAGAGAAGACGACGTTCACATGCCCTTACGGCACCTTCGCGTACCGACGCATGCCTTTCGGTTTGTGTAACACCCCAGCAACGTTTCAACGTTGTATGATGTTCATTTTTACTGATCTTATTGAGGATATCATGGAAGTGTTTATGGATGACTTTTTCGTGTATGGAGTTCTTTCCATGCGTGTTTGTCTAATTTGTGCAGGGTATACAAAGGTGCGAGGAGAAGCATCTTGTTCTCAATTGGGAGAAGTGTCACTTCATGGTCCGAGATGGGATAGTGCTTGGACACCGAATATCAGAAAAGGGGATAGAAGTCGACAAGGCTAAAATAGAAGTGATGGTGAGTTTGCAATCGCCTACCACGGTTAAGGGAATTCGAAGCTTTCTGGGACACGCCGGTTTCTACCGTCGGTTCATTAAGGATTTCTCCAACATTGCTAGACCCCTCACCAGATTATTGTGTCAAGAATCATTTGAGTAGGCTACATATTGAAGATGAGACGCCTATGGATGATAGTCTACCGGATGAGCATATCTACTCGGTCGAAATTTGTAACACTTTCTAACCACCAGATCGAGCGCCTGCTCAGATGTTCTTTTGCGGAATGATTCATAATGTTCAACCTCTGAGTTTCCCTTGGTTTGGTAAGTTCGCTAACTTCCTGGCTGCTGAAAAGGTTCCTGAGAACCTAACGGGAAGCGAGAGAAAGAAGTTCTTCCGCGATGTTAGGCGCTACTTTTGGGATGAGCGTATTTGTACAAGCATTGTTCGGATGGGCTCTATAGGAGATGCGTATCAGAGGCAGAGATCCCTGGGATCTTACAACATTGTCACGGTTCGTCTTATGCTGGTCATTTTGCCACATTCAAGACGGTTTCTAAAGTATTACAAGCCGGTTTCTGGTGGCCAACGATGATCCGGGATGCAAACAGGTTTGTGTCTAAGTGTGATGCCTATCAAAGGCAAGGGAACATCGGCAAGCGTAATGAAATGCCCCAAAAATTTCATTCTGGAAGTGGAGGTTTTTGATGTATGGGGGATAGACTTTATGGGACCGTTTCCATCCTCATATGGAAACGAGTACATCTTAGTGGCTGTTGATTATGTGTCCAAATGGGTTGAGGTCATTACTTCCCCATCAAACGATGCCGCTGTGGTTATAAAGATGTTCAAAACCATAATATTTCCCCGGTTTGGAGTCCCGCGAGTGGTGATTAGTGATGGAGGGACTCATCTCATCAACAAGATTTTTGAGAACCTTCTAAGGAAGCACGGTGTACAGCATAAGGTTGCAACAGCTTATCACCCGCAAACTAGTGGTCAAGTAGAGGTTAGTAACCCGAGAAATCATGAGTATTCTTCAAAAGACCGTAGGTACCACTAGGAAAGACTGGGCCGCTAAGTTGGACGATGCGTTATGGGCTTATAGGACTGCCTATAAAACTCCATTGGGGACAACTCCTTTTCATTTGGTATATGGGAAGGCATGCCATCTCCCGGTGGAGCTTGAGTACAAGGCGGCATCGGCTATTAAGATGCTTAACTTTGACATCCTTAGTGCGTCCAAGAGAAGAGCTATGCAGTTGCACGAATTGGAGGAGATTAGACATCTCGCCTATGACAACTCGAGAATCTATAAGGAGCGGACGAAGGCTTATCACGACAAGAGGATTATTTCCCGTAACTTTGCTCCGAACGATCAAGTCTTGTTGTTTAATTCACGCCTCAGGTTTTTTCCGGGCAAGCTCAAGTCAAGATGGTCGGGGCCGTTCACGATCAAAGAAATACGACCACACGGAGCTATAGTATTGCTGGATACTAAAGGAGGAGAGTTTATAGTAAATGGTCAGCGGGTCAAGCCTTATCTCGCAGACACACGCATTGGAGAAGGTGGATCTATTCCCCTTAGTGACACTCCCCAAGCTTAAAACGCTTTACAAAGTCGAGCTAACGAATTAAAACAAACGCTTGATGGGAGGCAACCCATCGATAAGGTTTCTTGTACATAATTTGGTTTTCATTTTCTTTTATTACTAACATTTTATTTGTGCTTTCAGTTTTTGAATTCTAAAAAAAAAAAAAAAAAAATATGGTTGAAGGCCACTGGGGATCAGACCGGTCGATCCTGTCATAGACCGGTCGGTCTGGCATAACCCAATTCTGGTCCACGGTTCCTGGGATTAGGACAGGTCGATCCTCACCCAGGACTGGTCGGTCCGTATCGAAGTGCAACACCCGATTTTCCTCTGGAAATCGGACTGACCGATCCAGTATCAGGACCAGTCGGTCCAGTGCCCGCAGGCCACTCCAATTTTTCCTTTTTCCTTTATTAAAAATTAAAAAAAAAAAAAAAAAAAAAAAAATTCTTATAAAAACCCTAAGGCTTCCTTTCTTTTACTAACATCCTTCTTTTCTTTTTCTTATAGAAGTCGCTGCCTCCTCTCTCCACAAAGCTCTCTCACGCTTCCTTCTCTCTCTCTCCACTTCCCTCTATTTGAAATCACCGAGTCTCGCTCT
Source organism: Draba incana (assembly GCA_963576765.1). Taxonomy (NCBI): domain Eukaryota; kingdom Viridiplantae; phylum Streptophyta; class Magnoliopsida; order Brassicales; family Brassicaceae; genus Draba; species Draba incana. The sequence goes on along the minus strand of OY755203.1, from coordinate 24,627,183 downwards.
ATCTCCATCTCTCTCTCTCAATTCCAATCATGCCACCGAAGATGCGATTCGGAAAACAACACAGGAGCAAGGATATCGCCTCCTCCTCCTCTTCTCGGAGACCCAACATGTTCCCATGCCTCGCCCCAAAGATACTCCGTTCGATATTGACACCGCTGGGCTCCCGCCTAACTCAACTACCGTTTGGGACGAGATAAGTGCTTTCAACTACAACAAGCTATTGGCTTTGAAGCATGAACCAACTAGGTTCTTGTTTGAGCAAACCTTGACCGAACTAGGCCTTAAAGACCAAGTGCGTAGCATCCTTCTCAACGCTAGTTGCATGTGTTTTGCTCTTGAAGAGGATGTTCTTTACCCGGATTTAACTCGACAATGCCTTGCTACCGCCACTCTTACTTATGCAAATCCGGAGAGACCATCCTTCCAAGAAGCTACATTCTCGTTCTTTGCTGGAGGAACGAGATATAAGATTTTGATAATCGATTTTTGCAACGTCTACGGTTTTCACGCGACAGACAAGAACCTGGAAGCACCTAAGAGATTCAACGAATCCAACACCTTATTCTGGGACATACTCAAGCAACTCCGCGAGCCAAAACCGCCTCCGTCATCCTGCTCTCTGTATTGTCGCGTGCCTTCTCAGCAACATGTTGTTTGACCGAGCTGCGGGTAACAAGGTACATATTGATGAGTTAATGCTGCTGTTTTTGGGTGTTGGTCCGATTATAGGAAATGGAGACTCGGCGAAATATGAGCATTATCGCTATAACTTGGGCATCGATTCGCCGAGACGATATGCACAATAAAGGGTCAACCACCCTTGACCAACAGTGGACCTCGTGTTGAGCGCATTGGAAGCTTGCTCACCTCACTATTTCGCCATCTTAAAGTGGATCTATCCAAGGCTTTCTGCGTCGAAGAACTATCGCGTGTGGATATGCAGCATCTGCTCAACTCGAAGATCATCGTTAAGCCAAGTGCTTATCAGTTCATAGCTGCAAACGGGGATTCGAAATTCATTATGCTTCCATGTCCACACCTAACACAGCTCAACACGATGGATGACCTTGCGTTTCAGCCACCTCCGGAGTTTCTAGTGCCAAATCCGAGCCGCCATTCTTCAGCCCCCAAACCGACCACCTCCACGCGTAATAACACATCAAAACCGAACAACTGCTCCCAACACAACTTTGCGACTGCTGCCCCTTCCATTCCTCGCCTCACTTACCACACTTCCCCTCCCCCAGGTGAGTTTGATCTCCCACCCATCTCTGATGATGCTGATGGTGTTGAGTATAGGCAATGGATGATCCAATCCACGATGAAGAACAACACCCTCATGCAGAGGATTTTGGAGACGCTTTCCAAAGTTCAACCAGTTCCATCGTCCTCCACCTCAAGTTCGGAGCAGCCATTGGCCCGCAAGAAGAGAAAGACGCGCGATGAAGGAGGCGATGAAGCTTCCACTCGGTGATATCTCTTTCACCCTTCTATTATCATTGTATTATCCATTTTATTTATCTTTATGTTGTGTCACCAATATCCTAAACTTTTTCACACCAGAGACGGTGTGATTTAAGTCCGGGGGAGCGGGCTTGTTGTTGTGTCAGTCCTAAGTGTCTTATTTTCAGAACTTCTTTTTGATTTTTTTTTTTTTTTTGAGTCTGTTTTTGGAATAATGAACTTGATCTTTGGAATTATTTTCGGACTAAGGATTACTTGCATGACTCACAGCATGGCCAAGTTCTGTTTCGGAAAGGTTATGGGTGGTTGAAACATTCCCACACTTATCGGAATTAGGTTGATCCAATGTCATCTCAAATTTATTTGATACCTAATCTTGATCTTTAATTTCTCTCTCAGGGGTTTGATGTTCATTGGGCAAGACTTTTTCGAACCATGAAAGTCACCGCAACTCTCCATCTAGTATACTCTTTAACTCTCCTCTCTTTATTCAAAGCAACATGCCCAAGTGACCCTGAGGACTATGCGTAAACTCGTATATCTTTAGTGACCCTAGGAGAGCATGTTGTAAGGGAAACTAAAAGGATTGAAGTGACCCAAGGGACTATGCGTAAACCCGTGTATCCTTTGTGATCTCATGGATATTCGTCCCATTAAAAAAAATAATAATAAAAAAAAAAAACAAAAAAAAAAACAAAAAACTTCAAAGCAATAAACCCGTATCTCCTTTGTGACCTCATAAGATTCGTCCCATAAAAAAAAAAAACAAAAAAAAAACAAAACAAAAAAAAAGATAAAGTATATAACTATTAAAACCAATGATAATAACTAATTTTGAGAGAGGATTTGAGTTTAAAATAAGTATACAGGAGAGGGTCTTGGTTAGAAGAAGTCGGCACCCCTTGAAACGATTCCCCTTGGGTAAGATCACTGTACTTTCATTTTCATTAATCTATTTAAGAGATGATATTGAGGATGCCAACGTTTGATGAGTTGAGGATGACTAAGCTTAGGCTATGAACCCCATGGTTGATTACGGTACATGTTCTAAGGTCCGATGACGAAAGTATGAAGTCTGAAATCTTTGTGACTAGCGAGTGAATTCCATCCGGTTTTTCGAACACTTTTATGTTCTAGATTTTTGTTTTGTTTGAGGACAAACAAAGGTCTAAGTCCGGGGGAGTTGATATATTAGTATTTTGGTCTCTTTTACATATTGTTCTCTATTTATTTTCGGTTCTTTCTAGTTCATTTCGTGTCTTTTCAGGTTCTAGGAGGCTCTCAAGCATGGATTGGAGTTATTTGGGGTTATTGGAGCGAAAGAAAAGAATTCGGAGCAACAAGGCGATTTTCCCTAACTGAGCACCTGCTCGCCCGAAGAGCCGAAGCCCCCGGAATCCGGACCGACCGGTCCGTATAGGTGGACCGACCGGTCCACACGCGATGCCGGAAGAGCCAAAAGTCCACTGGAATTTGGACCAGTCGATCGGCACAAAGGATCGACCGGACCCCGCACCTGAAGACCCGAGACTCGATGAGGAGACCGACCGGTCTGGAATCAGACCGACTGGTCGGTCACCCAGAACCAGTTGCTCTAATTTTTTATTATAAATAAGAGCCAGCCACTTCCCAAAACATAAGTTCACTTTTTCTGATTTTTTTCATTCCCGCATTCTAAAGGCTGAGACTCATTTGTTTTAAGACCTTGAGATCCATCAAGTGTTTTCATTTCCTTGGATTTTGGTTGTAAGATTTGGAGGATCATCCACAACTTTCTATTGAGAAGATTTCTTAATCCCTTATCTCTTTACTTTTTCATGATGAATCATTCTTATTTGATTGCTGTGTTTTCTTTGATCTCCATGGTTGAGTAGTCTCATAGCTAGATTAGGGGATTTCAATGGTGAATTAGGATGTTAGTGACTGAGCCAAATAGGAATGATATCATTTGTCTTCATCAATCGAGATTCGTAATGCTTAGGCTAATTTGATCACCTAGTCTATGATTTCAAGTTTAACTTATTCACGACAGTGCTCTAGGTTGCTAGATAAATCATTGATGAGCAATCGGTGTGTAACCAACGACAGTTGATTGTTGCCATCGATTGTGAACAAATCGAACCATTTTGTTAATGCTTATCAACATCTCTGAATTCAAACGACAGTTTAGGCATTTAGGGTGTTAGATAAAGATATTGATACATCACGACAGTGGGGCAATATTACATTTATGTTTAAGTTCTAGACCGCGCTAAATTTGAATCCTGAATAGATGCTCAGTCCTTAATCTGAAGTCACCGGCGAATGATCCTAATCTAGTGCCTTTATCTTATTGAATTTACATCGTTTTAATTATTTTTTTGTTCATTGTTTCACTGCAAACCAACTCTCATTTTGTCTTAGCTTTAAATTTAAATCCATAATTTCATAGAGTAACCTTGGTCTCTGTGGATTCGATACCTAAAATACTACTGCTTTTGTCTGTGCACTTGCAGATTTATTTTGGGATTAAAAGCTCCTACTTATGCTTCCTTTCCTTTGGCAAGAATCACAACTAGATATGAACTCATGAGTATCTTTGAACATACTAGGCCACCAAAAACCCACTTGTAGAGTCTTGAAACCATCTTGAACGTAGCAAAGTGACCACCGTAGTTCAAACCATGATAATGAAACAAGATTCCTAAAATATCTTCTTCCGAAGCACATCTTTTATACGACTTATCATTGCATTGTCAATAAAGGTAAGGTTCATCCCATAAATAAGACTTAATGTCTTTCAAGCACTTCTTCCTTTGACGTGGCTCAAGATTAGGCGACATTAGATCCTTTGGCAAGGTAATTCACGAAATCCACGTACCATGGTTTCTCTTCCTTATATGAACGCCACATCAATCATGGTGTCTAAGCCACTACTCTATGGTTAATGCTCTGATAGCATTCACGTTATCCTCGGGAAGTGAATTGTGGGAGTTGGATTCTCACAATTGAGATTATAAGGTTCAGAGAAGTAGAAAGCTTCTAGGGTTAGAAAACACAAAGACAAAAGAGATGAATTATATTTTTATTAGTTGCAAAGTTGTAAACACAGTTTTTGCAAGATATTTCGTGATCCCCGTATTATGAGTATTTATAGTACTCTAGGTCTTTTGGGCTAAGCCCTAAATAAAATAAGAAGATTCCTAAGCTTTCTAGATTTTCCATTTAAGCAGCATCTACTAGGTCGGTTGGGCCTTAAATGGGTTTTAGTCTTCTGGGCTTTATCGTTGGGCCTTTAATTGAGGTGCTAACTTCAAGCCCGTAGATTACTGCTTTAACATTGTTTGCTGAGCTGCTACTTAACCCTTCAGTTAGCTAGTTCAATGTTTGGTTAATTGGTCAATAAGAATATTGGTTTAACCACCCTTAGTCGTTTTAGTCTATCGATTCTTTGGGGTGAGATTTGACCGCTACAGTTAGCCCCCCACTTCAACAGTGTTAGTAAAAAGTATGTTCAAATAAGGGTGTCCAGTTAAGAAATCGATTGTTGTTTAGACTATGTATGCATTAAAGCCAATTCAGTAATTTTGCAATGACGAGCCCAACCAAAAATGCAAGTGTGCCGATCCCAACGTATCTTGGTGGTGATGCCGAACTGAATATGCAAGTTTTCCGATCCCCATGTATGTATATGAAGATGACAAACTAAACAGAAACAAACGTGCCGAGCTGTCGAGGGGATAAGCATGTCGAGCCGAGCCACAAACACGAGTATACGTTCCATCATGCCAAATTCCAAATCTTTGACCTGGAAGTAATGCCGAGGTGACAGATCGAGGTAGATGCCGAGGTGACAAATTGGGGTAGATACTGAGGTGACAATAAGCCCTGATATGGTGCATATAATGTGGTTTGCCAAACTAGACCAAAAATGATGGTCGCGTTGAATGACGAGCCGACCTAATAACCAATGTTTGCTGGTCGATATGATGTAATGATTTCGCTGATCCAAGTGATGATAAAATGACGTGGATCCGCCGATGACCGATCATGCCGATTTGTGCAAAGATGTAGAATGACGCCGATCCAAGCGATGTTGAAATGACGCCGACCTGAAGACTTCACGCTGGGCAACTATGCAATCACGAGAATAAAAACGACTAATGTTGTTGACCCGAGATAGTAATGATAATGAGTATCGAAGACGGCGAGCCACATTGGTGATGTTGAATGACGAAGTGGAGGTAATGACTTGGCTCGGATCGTGAATTATCAACACTTAGTAATTTTTTGCCCTTCTGGTTCTGGATCCTTTTGGCAGGCCAAATAACACCAAACAAAGCCCACAAGGTGTCTATATAAATAGATTTCTCCCTTTGGTCTTCTCACAATCCTTACTTTTCCAAAAACATGTAGCCCTTCTCTCCTTTTTTCTCTCTATTTTCACTTAAGTTATTTTTATGGTTAGTCCATTTTATCACTTTGTCACCGCCCCGTTCTTCCTTCCCCGCCTTTAATCTTTGAGTTTTCTGGTCAAATTCTTTGAACATTTCGTTCAATCTTCAAGTGTTCTTGAGACGTTCATCCATCCGTTTTTGAGGAAAAATCAAAATTTCAGAAAAGATATTCGATTTGATTATTTTTGTGAATGGGATAGCAGCTTGATCTAAAAGAAAGTTAAAATAATGTCATATGCGAGTTCAAGCAAGTCAATGGTCGCAACCGATCCGCCTGGAAAGAAGACAACCAGATCGATCTGGGGAAACACGAGTGACGACGATCCGCATACAGCCACAAGTAATAGTGCCGATCCGATCCCATACTCTTTTGAGCAAACGTGTCGAACCGATGGGGAAGAAGCGGGTCCTTCTTGTGATACGATCCTGGAGAGAATGTCAGTCCAAGGAGTCACTTCGTTGGTTGATTGGATCTGATCACAAGGATCATTTGATTGATGCAGCGGATAAATGATGAAGGATTGATTATGGGTTTATGAATGCTTTGAATCAAAACAGAAATGATGCAGCGGATTGATAGATAAGAGATTGTATGAATGATGATCAGATTTGATGGATTGAGAGATACTTCCAAGAGTGATGGAGAAGCTCCTGAGCTATCCAACATGCTCCAACTTGGGATAAACGCACCAAAGTAGGAACAAGATATTTGATTTTACACCAACAAGATCAAATAGATTGTAAGGGGTTTTTGATAAAAAGTTTGATGATTTTATTGAATAACAAACTCATAATACATATAGAGAGAAGAGAGGAGTTGAAAAACGTTCATAATAAAAGCCCCTAGAAAAACAGAATTCACCTCATTAACTCATTATTTTGACTTAAAAACGAAAATTAAAAGAAAATACCCAAAAATGGGCCTTATTAAGCTTGTTATCAATGGGGCCAGATTAAAGCTTTTGTGAACAAGCCTCATTAAAAACCTTGTCTAGAAAACCAGAACAAGGGAAAAGAGCACAAGTCACACACCTCCCATTAATAACCCTTAGTTAGCTTGAATCATAACCATAGTAGTTGGATTAGCTAAGATACCAAGGTTCAGCCTGACTTAGCAATGTGTTAATGGCTTGCTTTAACTTCTTAGCTTTAGACCTTGTGATGGGTCCAATAGGTAACTCCAAAGCTCCTTGCACATCCTCGGGTTCAAGCTGCTCTTTAGCTCCTAGTTCAGGTTCAAGCTGCTGGTCCATTATCATATCATCCCCTCCTTCTTTAAAAAGATTTGTCCTCAAATCTGCTTCATCTGAAACAAAAGGCAGAAGATCAGCAACATTAAAACTATTACTCACATTGTACGTACCTTGCAAATCCAAATAATACGCATTGTTGTTGATCTTTTTAATGATCTTAAATAGTCCATCAACTCTCTGCATCAGTTTGGATTTCCTTTCTTCTGGAAATCTGTCTTTCCTTAAGTGAATCCACACGAAGTCTCCTTCTTCATAGGTAACTTCTTTTCTGCTGTTGTTAGCTTGTTTAGCATACTGCTTTGTTTTCTCCTCAATATTCAACCGGGCCTTGTCATGAATTTGTTTCACCAAGTCTGCCTTCTTCTTTCCATCCATACTAACTTTTTCACTCAAAGGTAAAGGCATTAAATCCAAAGGAGATATGGGATTGAACCCACAAACAATTTGAAAAGGAGAGAACTTAGAGGCAGAATGCACAACATGATTATATGCAAATTCAACATGTGGTAAGCAATCTTCCCAAATTCTAAGGTTCTTTTTAATCAAGGTTCGAAGAAGTTTAGACAAAGTTCTATTAACTACTTTAGTTTGATAATTAGTTTGCGGGTGACAAGTAGTAGAAAACAGAAGCTTAGTACCTAGTTTAGACCACAATGTCTTCAAAAAATAACTAAGAAACTTAGTATCACGGTTAGAGATAATAGTTCTAGGCATTCCATGTATTCTCACAATTTCCCTACAGAATAAGCTAGCAACATTCATTGCATCATCAGTTTTATTACAAGGGATAAAATGTGCCATTTAGAGAATCTATCTGTTAGAATTTATGGGTTCTTAGCTCATGAACAAATAAAATAAAGATCCAACCATTAACTAGGGTTGAATCAACAAGAAATGCTCAAGAGAGCTTAGAGATTACGAACAGATTAAGAATAGATTTAGGAGAGATTAAGAGTGTTTAAAAGAGGTTTAATCTGTGAGGATTAAATCCAGAACTGATAAACCCTCAAGAAATACATTTCTAAGACTGATTTAGAGTATTTGAAAAAAGGACAAAATCAGAATGAAGCAACCTTTTGTTATGTATTTTATTAAGTTCTGCTTAAGGATTACAAAGGATAATACAACATATTTATAAAGGGAGAGAAAAATATAAATGTTGGGAATCAGATCATATTGTGTTCCCAAAGATAGATGACAACATAAAGCAACTCTTGGATTCTAGCTTAAAGGAAATCTGTCCTTTGACCAGATTGGGACCACTTGACCACTTTACCTCCATTTCTTTTCCAACGGCTCTTTTGCACCAGAATCACCCAAGGCAGTGTAGATCTTTGCCTTATCTTTCTTCACGTGCCAAGACCGCTCGGTTCTCTTTGTTTACCACCATTTTGAACGGTTCAGACTACCGTGCTGAATTTTATTTCACCTCGGTAACTTTTCTTTTACCTCGGATCAAACTCACACTTATCAAACTCACACTTATCATAAGTCTTGTACTAAACCGCACTAGACTGATCCGCTCCTTTTTGATCCGCGTCTCGATCCATCCGTTTACCCAAAGTTACCCAAACATCATTTCACCTTTGGTAACTCATTTATTCACTTTAGTAACTTAAGGAAAGATTAATCCTTAAGTACTCTCCTTGATTAACACTATCAACAACCACAAATATGGAATCTCTACCATGACTAGTCTTAGGCAGTCCAACAACAAAGTCCATAGAAATGTCATGCCATGGATGTAAAGGAATAGGTAAAGGGGTATACAAACCGTGGGGCTGTGATTTTGCCTTAGCCATTTTACATGTTGGGCATCTCTCATAACATTTCTTAACGTCCCCTTTCATGTGTGGTCAATGGAAATGATCTTGCATAACCTGTAGAGTTTTAGCTACTCCAAAATTTCTCATTAAACCACCTGCATGTGCTTCCTTAACAAGAAGATCTCTCAAGGAAGAATTAGGAACACAGAGCCTATTATCATAGAATAGAAATCCTTCATCCCTATAATACTTTCCATAAGCAAATTTCTCACAAGCAGCAAATATCTTTCCAAAAAGCAGAATCCTCAGCGTATTGTGATTTAATTTGATTCAAACCTAATAGTTTAACTTCCAGAGATGTAACTAGAGCATACCTTCTAGATAATGCGTTGGCTACAACATTATCTTTACATTTTTGTACTTGATCACATAGGAGAAGGTTTTTATGAACTCCACCCACCTCGCATGTCCTTTACTGGACTTTTGCTGTCCTTTGAGATGCTTTAGTGATTCATGATCAGTGTGAATGACAAACTCCTTTAGCCAAAGATAGTGTTGCCACGTTTGTAAAGCTCTCACCAAAGCATACAACTCCTTATCATAAGTTGGATAATTCAAAGTAGCACCTCCAAGCTTTTCACTAAAGAAAGCTATTGGTTTATGATCCCGCATTAAAACAACTCCAATACCTAACCCTGAGGCATCACACTCTATTTCAAAAGGTTTTAAGAAGTTAGGAAGTATTAAAACTGGAGAGTTAGTAAGCTTCTCTTTAAGAGTTTGGAAATCATTCTCTTGTCCTTCTTCCCACTTGAATCCAACATCCTTCTTTATCACTTCTGTGAGTGGTGCAGCAAGTGTGCTTAAGTCCTTCACAAACCTTCTATAAAATCCAGCTAGTCCATGAAAACATCTTACTTCACTCACATTCTTAGGACTTGGCCATTCTCGAATTGCTTTTACTTTCTCCTCATTAACTTTAATACCATCTGCACTTACAACAAAGCCTAAAAAAACAAGATTATATGTGCAAAAGGTGCACTTTTTAAGATTGGCATAAAGCTTTTCCTCTCAAAGCAATTCCAGAATCAGTTTAAGATGCATGACATGTTCTTCTTGATTTTTACTATCAACCAGAATGTCATCAAAATATACAACCACAAAGACTCCTACATGCTTTCTAAGAACCTGATTCATCAGCCTCATAAAAGTACTAGGTGCGTTGGTTAAACTAAATGGCATAACGAGCCATTCATACAGTCCTTGTTTCGTTTTAAAAGCAGTTTTCCATTCATCTCCTTTCTTTCATCCTAATCTGATGATAACCACTTTTAAGATCAATTTTAGAGAAAATGCATGTACCATGAAGTTCATCAAGCATATCATCAAGTCTAGGGATAGGATGGCGATACTTAATTGTTATGTTGTTTATTGTTGTACAATCCACACGCATACACCAACTTCCATCTTTGTTTGCCACAAGTAGCACCGGAACAACACATGGACTCATACTCTCACAAATGTGTCCTTTGTCCATGAGCTCTTTCACTTGTCTCTCCAGCTCCTTAGTCTCAACAGGATTAGTTCTATAGGCTGGCCTATTAGGAAGACAAGCTCCTGGAACAAAGTCTATTTGATGCTCAATTCCTCGGATTGGTGATAAACCTATAGAGTTATCTTATGGAAAAACATCATTATAATCCTGCAAAAGAGACTTGACCATACTCGGATACTCCAGTTCTTGGTTAGAAACAGTCACAAGAGTCTCTTTAAACACAAATAACAGCTTAGAGTTTTAAGAAGAGGTTTTAGGCTTACTATCCTTGGTTGGTTTGGATGATGTTTCCCTTTCTTTTATACTGACCTGATCTTGATAAACCTCTTGTGGAGTCATTGGAAGGAGAGTTGTTTTCTTACCCTTGTACTCAAATGAATGCCTATTGGTGAATCCATCATGAACAACCTTTCGATCAGATTGCCATGGCCTTCCAAGCATGATGTTACTACCATTCATGGGCAGCACATCACATAGGATCTCATCTTCATACTTTCCAATTGAGAAAGGGACCTTAATTTGCTGAGTCACCATCATTTCACGGGTATCATTGAGCCATTGAAGCGAGTAAGGTCTAGGATGTGTGTGAGTCTTTAAACTGAGTTTAGTAACCATAGTCTTGCTGGCTACGTTGGTACAACTTTCTCCATCAATAATCAGACTACACACCTTCTCTTTGACCAAACACCTTGAGTGAAATAGGTTTTCTCTTTGCTCTTGTTCTTCTGCCTTAGTTAGAACACTTAATGATCTTCTAGTAACCAGAAGTTCTCCTTTCATTGTTGTCTCCATTTGTTCTTCAGTTGATGAGCCTTGGTCAGACTTTTCCTCCTCAGATTCTAACTCACCATCAGCTCTAAGAATCATGATCCTCTTATTAGAACAGTAATTCGCATAATGTCCATGACCTTGACATTTATAGCATTTGAGATCTCTGGCCCTTGAAACCACCTTAGATTTTCCTTTTGGGTCTTGATCTTCTGGTTTAGGCTTGATAAATGGCTTTGAACCTTTTTGAAAACCAGATTTCTCAACCTTTTGATAGCTAGGCTTTCCTGAACCAAAACCAGACTTGTTTGCACCGGAGCTAGGCCTAGAACTCTTTTTCTTAATTTATTATTCAAACATAATGGCCTTGTAAAACATTTTCTCTAATTCCAGATAATGTTGAGTCTCAAGTATGTCATGAATATCTCTATTAAGTTCTCCCATGAACCTTGACCTGATAGCTTCACCATCTTCTTGAATGTTAGCTCTTAACAGCAACACTTCCTTCTCCTTGTAATACTCTTCTACGATTTTACTTCCTTAAACCAAGTTTCTCAATCTCTGATGTAGCTCTCGCTGATAATGACTTGGGATAAATCTCTTTCTCATGACACTCTTTAACTGATTCCAAGTCTCTAAGGGATAATCTTCGGCTCTTCTCCTAGTAGTAACAAGTTGATCCCACCAGCTCAAAGCATAATCATAAAACTCAGTGGCTGCCACGTTAACCTTATCCTCCTCAAGGTAATCAGGGCAAACAAACACCAGTTCTATCTTCTTCTCCCACTCTAAGTATGCATCTGGATTTTTGGTTCCATGGAATGGTGGAATGTTGATTTTTAAGCCTCCAAATTTATCCCTAGGTGGTGCTCTCTCTTCACGCCTATGTCTCCTTTATGAGAAGAGGAATGACTGTAGTAACTTTGAGCAGTATCCTAATCAAAAATGTTTCTTCCATTTTCTCTAGGATTCTCATGGTTAGGCTCTGTAGCTGTTTTGAGACCATGAGCTTCAAAACGTTCATCCATCAACTTAGTCAACTTAGCCGTAAGAGTAGCTGTAATTGCTTCTACCAACAGTTTATTAGGTTCACTGCTTGTGGCATCTCCATCTTCAGTCCCCATTGTTCTGAAATCACAAGGATTTAACAAGTAAAAGGTTCTTTGAAATTCGGATCTAACAGGTAGTTGAAGAGTCAAAATTTCTAAACATAATAACTCGAAGAGTTTTTATCCAAAACACGAGGTGTAATACAGATTCTTATAATTCACGTTCTGATCTACAAGTTTGAGTTAATTTTCACGCAAAATGGATAAGCGAACAACCCTAAATCGATATGTGAAAGTTACGCAACATCAGAAGGAATTTGAAAGGATAGATACAACCTGACAAAGTTTTCTCTGATACCACTTGACACGATCCTGGAGAGGATGTCAGCCCAAGAAGTCACTTCATTGGTTGATTGGATCAGATCACAAGGGATCCTTTGATTGATGCAGCGAATAAATGGTGAAGGATTGATTCTGGGTTTATGAATGCTTTAAATAGAAACAAAAATGATGCAACGGATTGATAGATAAGTGATTGTATGAATGATGATCATATTCGATGGATTGAAAGATACTTTCGAGAGTGATGGAAAAACTCCTGAACTATCAAGTCTCCTTCAGCTTTGGATAAACGCACCAAATTAAGAACAAGATATTAGATTTTACTCCAACAAGATCAAACAGATTGTAAGGGTTTTTGATAAAAAAAGTTTGATAATTTTATTGAATGACAAACTCAGAATACATATAGAGATAAGAGAGGAGTTGAAAAACATTCATAATAAATACTCTACATGCAGAGCACCTAGAAAAACAGAATTCAACTGATTAACTCATTATGTTGACTTAAAAACGAAAATTAAAAGAAAACACCCAAAAATGGGCCTTATTAAACTTTTTATCAATGGGGCCAGATTAAAGAGTGTGTGAACAAGGGAAAAAGAGCACAAGTTACACACCTCCCATTGATAACCCTTAGTTAGCTTGAATCACAACCAGAGTAGTTGGATTAGCTAAGATACCAAGGTTGCTTTCAGCCTGACTTAGCAATGCGCTAATGGCTTGCTTTAACTTTTTAGCTTTAGACCTTGTGATGGGTCCAATAGGTAACTCCAAAGCTCCTTGCACATCCTCAGGTTCAAGCTGTTCCTTAGCTCCTAGTTCATGTTCAAGTTGCTGGTCCATTATCATATCATCTTGCCACGACAAACCATTTGACGAGTTATTCTCGTATGGAAACCTGGCAGGATCTTGGAGAGGATGTCCGCCCAAGGAGTCACTTCGAATGGTTGATCGGATCAGAACACAAGGGTTCCTTTGATTGATGCAGCGGATGAATGAATTCGGATTGAAATAGAGATTGATGCAGCGGATGATTGATAACAGATTTGATGTGGATTGAAGTGTACTTCCAAGAGAGATGAAAATCTCTTAGACTACGAGGCTCGATCTTAACTTAGATATGACGCACTAAGAAAATAACAAGTTGTATGGATATTACACACCATACTGATCAAACAAGTAGAAAAGGTTTAAGAATAAAATGTTTGATAAGTTTCAAAAATGAGAATACAAGAGATTATAAAGAGAAGAGAAGAAGAGGAAGAGACAAGTCTTGAAACAAGCTCCAAAGACTGCCTAGAAAATGAAAACATAATTAAAGACATAATTTTGAAAAGATAAAACTAAAATAACCTTCAAACTTCTGATTTTCGTCACTTTATTTGGGCTAGAAATTAGGCACTTGATTTGAGCTTCTTTTGGACTTGAAAAAGGTAGAAAGTGGGCTGGACTTGATGGCTAACACCTTAGAACATTTTCTAAAGATTCTGACCCGGTTTGGATCATCAAATGGGTGATTTGGATGTGAATCATTTGCCTCATTAAAAACCTTTTTTTGGAAAACCCATTGGGATAAAACCAAAGATAAGGGAAAAGAGTACAAATGAGACACATGCCCATTTATTGATCAAGTATCAAAACCAATGAGGTTAAGATAACTTCTTTTCCATCATTTCCCTTAGCAACAAGCAACTCCTTAGCTCCATTATCCTCAGCTACAAGCTGCTCCTCGGGTGCAAGTTCTTTTTCACGTTTCCAATCATTTGTGCTTAGCATGATCATATCAGAACCCAATGCTGATCTCTTTTAGATGCCTAAGAAGCCGAACTATAGAGAGAAGTTTGTCAATCTAAGCAGATTTAGAGGATGAGGTTATATGAGCAATGGACCTTGGTTGTTTGGAAATCGAGTAGTGATTTTGCCGACCCATGAATATGCATACAATGTCGACAAGGAAAGATTCATTGTCGAAGTTCCCTCTTTGCGCGATGAGTCATCTGACGAAGCAGCCAATCCTCCTGTGAAAGTTAAAGAACGTAAATGGGATTTTAATCCACTTATATAAAAGGAAAGACTATAAGCATGGGTTAGCTCAGGTGTTTCCAAAACGAAGAAGAAAAAGACGATTCGAACATGGTGTCCACCTCCTGGTGAAACATGGTCAAGCACAGAATCTTTAAACAAATTCAGGAGTCAATGTGCAATTCCTGGCGATGTCGAGCTGATCCTTCCATTTCCAAATCAGCGACCAACAATCTACCAGTTGGAACATTCACTTTATATGAATGTTACTTCAGGGATTTCCTCTTGTAGTTTCGGATCCACATGAAGATCCTTAGCTTTATTTTCATCCATCGGCTAGCCCTCGTGATATGATCATGGGAAATATCAATAAATTATGAAGAAATCCTCAAACCTGCAGCTGAACCCGAGGTCAATCAAACCGGATGCACAATTCCATTCGAATGGACATGAGACTAGTTTGGACAATGTGCTCAACTCAATTACAAAACGCCTCAAAGAAAAATGAGATCAAACGGAGTTCAAACGAAGAAGTTATTCAATTTACAAGTCAGGTGATTTCCAGTTTACCCGATTCAGACCTATGCGCATTCAATGACGAATTCTGACCAGGCCAGATTGAGTTAAGCTACAAACCGAATTGCTCTACAATATAGATCCATTAGAGAAGCCCATGAAGCTTGGATTCAGCCCAAAAACATCAAGATAAGAGAGAATTTTGTTCACAATCCAAGGAGCATTTTTTTGAGGAGTCTTATCTATCTTACATGCAAATTTGAGTTGTATTTTGTTTTTCTAGATGCTTTGCATCCTGAGAAATTATTGTGAACATTTTTGATGTAATTTCTTCTATATAATGAGGATAATAAAATTATCCATCTTTTTTTATCAAAAACCCTTTTAAGATTGGATTAAAGGTAAATCAAGAGTCTTCCGCAACTCTTGGACGACCATTCGATTCCCAGGTAAATCAAGAGCCTTTCCGCCACTCTTGTGTGACCATTCGATCCCTATTAAATCAAGAGTCTTCCGCAACTCTTGTGCGACCATTCGCTCCACATCCCTTGTCATCGAAGCTTCACCGTTTCGTTACAGCAAGGTTTATCCCATTACCAACTCTAGAGTGCAACGTCCTTGGGAGGATCTCGTCACCTCGTGATGTACGACTCGGTGGTGAGTCTTACAACCTAATTCGAAGGCTGGAACCACAAGCTGGCGTTCGCTCTTTCTTGTGGTGGTTGAATGGTCGAAGATGGAATCAAACACGATGGTGTTCACTGTTTCGTGTGAGATCAGATTGTGGGGAGTGTTGATGGATCGATAGCACGACACAAAGGGATAATGATTATCTGATATGGTACTGATGTTTGCTCGTATGTGAATCACACACACAAGCTCAAACAAGGCTGAGAATTCACTCAAGAATGGTCAAAGAAAATTTAGTTCTTTATTGATAGGTAAAAAGTTGTGGTGGCTACAATGCTGCAATGAGACTTTATAAACAGTCCATCAGCTTGAACCTTCTAGGGTTTTGACTCAAAACAACAAGAAAAGACTTAAAACAACATGACTTATAAAATAAAACAGCAAGAAGTTCAAAAACTAATCTAAACAAAGTGCAGAGTTTCATTAAAGCCAAAAAAAGGAAACTATGGCCAGAACTTGAAATAAAAGAGGTGATTTCGTTTTTTCGTGGTTCCTAGTGTTGTGGAAGGCTTGAATCATCTGCAAAGATAGTATATAAATTGAAAAACTCACCATGATGTGTTTCTTGGTCAGATGTGCTAAGAGCTTAAAAATTGGAGTAGAAGTCTTCATGTAGTTCTTCAAGCTCTTCATCTTCTTCTGATGATGTTTCTTGATCAGTCTTGAAAATATCTTCTTCTTTCTTGTTTGGTGCAGAGATGGTGAGCTCTAATGTCCCTTGGTGTTTTCTTATGGGATCAAGGTTGAAAGGAGTAGTTTTGGAGCTAAAGATGCAATGAAGACTTGCACAGCAAGGTTGAACCTCCTAGTTAATTGCTTGAACTTTGATCTTGTCATTGGACAGGGTCGAACTATTGGCATTGGTATTGGAGTTGGTTCATGGTCCGAACCAATGTCCTTATCATTCCCTCCCTCTTCAAGAGGTTTGACCCCAAAACAGTTTCTCCTGCATCAAAGGAAGATAAATCCGCAACATTGAATGTATGTGATATGTTAAACTCATCTGGGAGCTCATGTTGGTAAGCATTGTCATTGATGCGCTTTAGGACTTTGAAAGGGCCATCTCCTCTTGGTGCTAACTTGGACTTCCTCTTTTGTGGAAACCTCTCTGATCTCATATGTAACCAAACCCACTCTCCTGGTTCAAAGATGAGCTCCTTCCGGCCCTTATCAGCTCTCCTCTTATACTCTTCAGTCTTCTTCTCAAGGTTTTCCTTGGCCTTAAGATGAATCTGCTTGATAATCTCTCCTCGTTTCAATCCGTCTAGGTTAACTTGATCAGCTTGTGGAATGGGTGTAAGATCCAATGGTGATAGGGGATTCAATCCGTAGACAACTTCAAAAGGTGACAACTTAGAAGCAGAGTGAGTAGCACGGTTATATGCGAATTCAATAAAAGGTATGCATTCTAACCATGTTGTCATATTTTTACCAAGTGTAGCGCGAAGGACTGTAGAAGGTGTGCGATTTACTACCTCGGTTTGACCATCTGTTTGAGGATGGCAAGTGGTAGAGAACAATAGTTTTGTACCTAGCTTCTTCAAAAGTGTTCTCCATAAGTGACCAAGGAACTTAGTGTCTATATCCGACACAATTGTTCTCGGAATTCCATGCAAGCGAACCACCTCCTCGAAGAATAGATTAGCAATATGTGTGGCATCATTGATCTTGTTACATGGTATAAAGTGAGCCATCTTCGAGAATCTGTCTACTACCACGAAGATAGAGTCCTTGTACTCGATCTTTGGTAATCCTAGCACAAAATCGATAGAAATATCTACCCAAGGGGCGTTAGGTATTGGTAAAGGTAAATACAGACCATGAGGATGTGACCTAGATTTTTCTTTGTGGCATTGCACACATCTTGAACAGAATCTCTCAACATCTTTCTTCAAGTGTGGCTAATAGAAATTATCCATTACTATGGCTAATGTTTTGTCGACACCAAAATGCCCCATTAGGCCCCCTCCATGTGCTTCACTTAGCACTAATTCTCTCATAGATCCCTGCGGTGTACACAAACGTTTATCTTTAAACAGAAAGCCATTTTGTAAGTAGAACGAACTGTGAGGCCCTTTGCTGCATTGTTGGTAGCTCTCGCTGAATTCAGGATCGTCTTTGTATTGTTCCTTGATGTGTTCAAATCCCATAATCTTTGCCTCCATAGTGGCAATAAGTGCATGTCGTCGTGATAACGCATCTGCCACAACATTCTCCTTCCCCTTCTTGTATTTGATAACATATGGGAAGGTCTCTATAAACTCTTAGCATGTCTTCTCTTGAGTGATGTCTACCCACGTAGGTGCTTGAGTGTCTCATGATCTGTATGTATTATGAACTCCTTGGACAACAAGTAGTGTTGCCATGTCTCTAAAGCAAGAACAAGAGCATATAGTTCCTTATCATAAGTTAGATAGTTAAGAGTGGCTCCGCTTAACTTCTCATTGAAATAGGCTATGGGTTTCTTCCTTTGGTGTAATACTGCTCCAATCCCCATTCCCAAAGCATCACATTCTACCTCATACATATCATTGAAATCAGGCAATGGTAAGACCGGTGCTTGAGTGAGTCATTCTTTCAAAGTGTTGAAAGCGGTGTCTTGGGAAGTTCCCCAATGGAAGGGCACATTCTTCTTGATCACAGCTGTTAGTGGGGTGGCTATGGTACTAAAATCTCTCACAAACCGCCTATAGAAACTGGCTAACCCATGAAAACTTCTTACGTGGCCAATCGTAGAAGGTGTAGGCCAGTCTCTTATCGCTTTGATCTTCTCCTCATCTACTTGTAGTCCCTGTTCACTTAATACAAATCCTAGAAAACAAGTTGGTTAGTAAAAAAGGAACACTTCTTGAGGTTAGCATAAAGGCCTTCCTTGCGAAGTGATTTAAGCACTTGTTCGAGGAGTTGAAGATGATCAGCAAGGTTCTTACTATATATAAGTATATCATCAAAGTAAAAAACCACAAATTTACTTATGAATTCACGTAGAACCTGGTTCATCAAGCGCATGAAGGTACTTGGTGCATTAGTTAAGCCGAAGGGCATAACTAGCCATTCGTATAAGCCTTGCTTTGCATTGAATACAGTTTTCCACTCGTCCCCTTCTCGCATTCTGACTTGGTGATAACCACTTTTCAAATCCACTTTTGAGAAGATTGTGGCACCACTCAACTCGTCTAGCATGTCATTGAGCCGTGGAATTAGATGTCAATATTTGATAGTGATGTTGTCAATAGCTCTGCAATCGACACACATTCGCCATGTTCCATCCTTCTTTGGCACTAACAGGACCGGAACTGCACAAGGGCTAAGGCTCTCCTTGATGTATCCCTTATCCATCAAGTCTCGTACTTGTTTTTCAAACTCCTTACTCTCTTCGGGATTGATACGATAAGCTGGTTTGTTAGGCAGCACTAAACCTAGAACAAGGTCTATTTGGTGCCCAATGCCTCTTAGAGGTGGTAATCCAGGTGGTATATCTTTGGGAAAAATGTCCTTAAACTTATCTAACAAGGTCTGGACTTCGGGTGGTAAATTTAGCTCCTTAAAACCTGTGCTCAAACAATCTTTGAAAACCATTAGTAACATAGTGCCTTTAGCACTCTTAACCAGAAGTAATATACGAACTTGATTAACTAGACTTAGACTCATTGTTCATCCTGCTTTGAAGCTCATGAACTTCGGATGGACTTAAAGGAGCCAAGTTGTACTTACGGTCATTGAAGGTGAAACTGTAGTAGTTTGTACGTCCGTTATGTGTATTGGCTCGATTGAATTGCCACGGTCTGCCAAGTAGTAGATGTCCCGCTTGCATTGGTACCACATCACAAAGCACTTCATCTTGGTACCTACCAACACTAAAGGGCACCGTAGCTTGCTCTGTCACCTTGAGTTCAGTTGTATCGTTGAGCCATTGAAGCTTATAGGGCCTAGGATGTTTATTTGTCTCCAATCCTAGCTTATTCACCATAAACTTACTAGCAACGTTATTACAAGATCCTCCATCGATTATAAGATAACATACCTTATTGTTGATCGTACAACGAGTGTGAAACAAGTTCTCCCATTGTACTTTCTCCTCAGGTTGCACTAGAACACTTAGGACTCGTATAGTGACCAAGAGATCTCCATGGTCTGGATACTCTACATCTTCAAGATCATCTTGCTCTCCCTCTTCAAACTCATCGTGTGACTTATATCCGCCACTAGGAGTGATGATCATGACTCGCTGGTTTGGGCAGTCTCTAGCATAGTGTCCTCGTCCCTGATATTTAAAACAACTAATATCACGAGTACGGGATTGACTTGGGTTAGTAAACTTACCTGGTTCTTACCGCGGGCAAGAGGGTTGTTAACTAGTTTTGCCTTTGAATCGAGTATCATTCTCATTAGCTTTGCCCTTCTCCATAGGTTTGTTGTTGCTTACTTGCCAAGGCTGTTGGCTTCGGTTTCGATTAGACATAAAGGTCTTCTTCTTGTTTTGTTATTCTACTTGTACAGATAAGTGCAACAACTCATGTAGACCGCTATATCTTGCCCTCTCCACCTTTCGAGCTATGCGATCATGAAGGCCATCTACAAACTAAGCCATTAAGGCCTCATCTGATTCTTCTAACTCTAATGAGTTCATAGGCTTCTCAAATTCTTCAAAATACTCTTCTACAGTCCAGTTTCCTTGTGCAAGCTTCTTGAATCGCTTTTGAAGGTCTCGGTGGTAGTGCTCAGGAACATATGTCAACCGTAACAGGTATTTCATGTAATGACATGTTTGTATGGGACCAAAGAGTTGTCTTCTCCTCTCTGCAACAGTTCTATCCCACCAAGCTAGTGCATTGTCAGTGAGTTGTGCAGAAGCTAAAGCCACTTTCTTGTGCTCTCCATAGCCATAACATTCAAATATATACTCCATGCGCCTTTCCCAATCTAGATACACCTCTAGATTCGATTTTCCAGCATATGTGGGAGGTGTTAACTTGATGTCATGGTTAACTTCTCGCTGCTCACGCTTTCTATGTCGATTCCCTCTTATAGGATCACGTCTCCTCTGGTTCTGGCGTCTCAAGGGATCACGGTGAAGATCTTCTTCTACCTCAGACATACTTTCATCACCAGACTCATCTTCGTCTCTTTGATTGTTGACTTGAACATTTCTCCTAGCTGGAGAAGCTCCTTGTGCATTGTTTGGACCTCTCGGTTGAGGTTGTTCAAGGCGATCAATACGTTCCCCAAAACCTCGCAACTCAGTCCTCATTTCTTTGAGCATTTGTAGCAAGGCAGCTTGCGGATCGATGTTGTTTTCATTGTTGTTTGTCTCTCCAACCATGATGAGCATCTCTCTTTTCCTTGGAAACTTAACAGAAACAACAATTGGTTAAAAGCACCGAGTGTAATGCAATTGAAATTCAAACTAGAATCAAACAGTTCTCACAATCGATAGTCAATGATAACTGCAACTTAATCTATATGAAACTCAACAATCGAAAAAGAACTCAGAATAACAAAGTGAAACAGCAATACGTAAACATAAATGCAATAGGTAAACTTCTTTATGGGTTTTGGTTCTTAAACAAGCTGGAAACAGAGATTAAAACAAAAAATGAAGCAAAAACATTTTTCTATGGGTTATAGGGGTTTTAACAAATCTGATACAGATATTGAAACAAACTATGAAAACAAAACTATTTTTCTGGGTTTTTTTGGGTTTTAAAGCAATATGAAACAGAAATCAAAACAACTATGAAGCAAAAAAAAACTATTTTTATTGGTTTTTCTAGGTTTAAAGCAATCTGAAACAGAATTCAAAATAACTATGAAGCAAACAAAGCAGAAACAAATTCAAATCAGAATTCAAGCAAATAAGAAAGGGATAGAGAAACCAAAGGTTGGGACCTTTGGCTCTGATACCAGATGATGTACGACTTGGTGGTGAGTCTTACAACCTGATTTGATGGCTGAGCTCTAATGTCCCTTGGTGTGTTCCTGTGGGATCAAGGTTGAAAGGAAGTAGTTTTGGAGCTAAAGATGCAACGAAGACTTGCACAGCAAGGTTGATCCTCCTAGGTAATTGCTTGGACTTTGATCTTGTCATTGGACCGGGTCAAACTATTGGCATTGGTATTGGAGTTGGTTCGTGGTCCGAGCTCGATACATGGTAGGGCTTTTGACTAGGGCTGCCGAATGTGGGGTTCAATTAGGAGTTCTTCACTTGGTGAGCTTCCTAGAATTCTGAAAGAATAAAGGGAAAATCGACGATCAGATCTACAATCTGTCGAATCGAACGCTCTACAAGATTATTGATGAGTTTCTAAGCAAATATCACAACTAGAAGAAAATTTTCTTCTATGTGCCGATCTCTGCTGCATCAGTTGGCATAGGAAACAAGAACGTGGTGAACGCAAAGTAGAGAGATATTGGTAGCTGATCCGCAGCTCATCTCAAGCTGCTACTTGATCTAATTTTTGTACTTAGTATTTTTCATAATTTTAATCTTCTATGCTTATTTTGCAGCTCGCCAAACCATTTTAACCCCAGTACCTGGTGATATATCATGATTTTTACTTGTTTTTAGCCATGATATAAGTCTATTTTTAAATTCATTTCGGTGTTTTTCGTATTGTTTTAGAGTCTTTGCAAGTTTTTAGGTATTTGTAGCATAACTTGTGATTTTGGAGCATTTCGGAGCATCGAGGAATAAGCAGTCAAAGATTAGAAGTCGGATTAGATTTTTCAACTTGGTGTTGATCGACACCATCTCTGGGTGTCGATCGACACAAGCAAATTTAATAAGTTTGAAGATTTCCGTTTTTGCGCAGCCGTGTTTAAACCTTATATATATATATATGTTTTATAAGCCATTGTTTAGGCGTGTGCTTTATTCTATTAAGACCTAGCAAGAGATTTGATCCAGAGATTTTAGGGAGACAAGTTTAGACTTTTTCCAGAGAATTCTTCAAACCCTTTTGTATCTCTTATCCTTATCTTTTTAATGCAGTATTATTCAGTTTTTATGCATGTTTCAATCATCATGTTTGAGTAATCTACTAGTTAGATTTAAGATTTTTGAAAGGCTGATGATAAATTGTTAAGAATTGGATTATTGTTGGGATCAATAAATTTGTGTTCTTTACCTTGATAGTTTTAACTCTTGTTTAGGATTGATAACCCAAAATTTAGAAATCTTAGGTTGATTGATAGATGCGAAAGCATTATTAGTTAGCTGGAATAATATCATAGGTGAGCAAAGAGACTATTCGCAAAGAAATTTGGCTTAGTATCTTTGTGAACAATTCAGAACTATTTTTAATGCTTGACTAATTTTGTAGAACTCACAAAGAAATTTGGTCTTCTAGGATTTAGTCATAGATATTAATGTAAGACTCGATTAGGAGCCGTACAAGGGGCTGAACCAGATGGCTTGATGGAATCACAATGCTGGCTTTCACGCTCTCTCATTATGATCAAGGGATGGAAGTGACAAGACATGCCTTGGTTAAAGGCTTAAATGGATGCGAGAACAACAAGCTGGCTTTAACGCTCTCTCTTGCACGCTCTCTCTTGTTGAACTGATGGATGGAGATGGATCGATGGCACCATAGAGATGATGTGAGGATCTCTGATACTGCAATCACTCGTTCTTGGTGAATCACACACGCAAGGAACAAGCAACTTTAGAACTAGTAGGGTGGGCAAAAAATCCGAAACTGAAAAACCAAACCGAAACCGACCTAAAATTACCCGAACCGAACCGAACCCGATTTTTTAAAATAACCGAATGGGTTCTAAATATCTAAAACTGAAAAACCAAACCCGAATCCAAACCAAACCAAACCGAAAACTAAACGGGTACCCGAAATACCCGAAACATAAAATTAACCTACATATTTTTAGATATAAGATAGAATATGTTCATATCCTTTAGCCAAATTTTATAGTTTTATAGTTATTTTTGGTCAACTCGAAAATTATAGGTATATTTGGCTAAAAATAACCAATTTAGTTAGGCATATTATTTGAAATTTTTAAAATTGTTTTTTTTATTTTCGGATAACTCGAGTTAAAAATAATTAAATCGAATCAAAATCGGGAAAATTTTACGTAATTGTGAGTATCTCGGTTAACCGAAACCAAACCCAAAACCGACACTAACCGAACCGAAACCAAACCGGAATTTTAAATTACCCGAATGGATATTATATTCTTAAAACCAAAAACCTGATAACAGTATTAACCGAACATAAACCCGAATGGTTAGCCGAACGCCCATGCCTAAGAACTAGATTACGGCTAGGTCTAAAGAAGAAGAACTACTCATTTTTGTTGATAATCAAAAGGTAAGAGCTACAAAACCGAAAAGGAGCTTTATAAACAGCTCGACGGCATGACCTTCTAGGGTCTGATCAAATAATAAAAAAGAAACTAACAATAAGTCCTAAACAAAACGAAAATGGAAATAAACTTACACCTTTGTAGTAAAATGGAAATACATGACATAAAAGGAAACTAGTTTATGGAGGATTTTTGGCCTTTGATCAAGTGATTTCCATTTCTGCGCTCAATCAGATTAGGTAGGAGATTCGGTTGGACCTGCAAGAATAAATGAAATTGAAAGGTTTGGTTTTGAAAAGGTCCAAAGTCGGTCCAGTTGAATCTTTGCTTGGCTTGGTGCAATTATGTATGTCTCCGGTTGATGTAGTTCTAAGTCTTTGACGTGATCTTCCCCTTGAAGTCTCTTGAAGTTAGCATGTTGAAGATCTTCATGCGCCTTTATTTGTTTGGCCTCCAGCTTATCTTTATGCTCTAAATACTCCGTAGAAGCTTCTTGTAGTATTTCTTGAAACTCAGATGGGATTTTCTTGCCATGATGAATTCCTGGACCTGTCAAAGAGATTAACTTACCTTGATGTTTGGCTGGAAAGGCTTCTTTGATGCTAAGACATGCAAAATCCTCTATTAGTTCCAAATCAGGTGCATTCGGGCTCTTTTGTAGGAGATCAGATTCTTGAGTGTTCCTTAGCATGTCTTTGAGTTCCATGGTATTTAGAAGAGTCTCTACAGCTTCATTGAACCCTTTTCTAAGCCTTCTTGCCCTTGAACGAGTCATTGGTGCATCTCTAACTTCAAGTACACTTGGTTTGTTATGGGGTGGTTCTATGTATGGTTCGATGACCTCATCATTCCCTCCCTCTTCAAGAGGTTTTGCCTCAAAACTGGATCTTCCATATCAAAAGGAGATAGATCAGTAACATTAAAGCTATGGGACATGTTAAACTCACTTGGCAGCTCCAAGTGGTAAGCGTTGTCATTGATCTTCTCGAGCACTTTGAAAGGGCCATCTCCCCGTGGTGATAGCTTTGAAACTCTTTGGTTTGGGAACCTCTCTTGTCTCATGTGTAACCAAACCTATTCTCCTGGTTCAAAGACCATTCTCTTGCGTCCTTTATCAGCCCCCCTCTTCTATTCTTTGGTCTTCTTCATTATGTTGTCTCTAGCCTTTTCATGTAATTTCTTGATGAATTCTCCTTTTTTTAAGCCATCTAGATTAATCTGTTCGGCTTGTGGTATAGGTGAGAGATCCAGAGGCGTCAAAGGATTAACTCCGTATATAACTTCGAAAAGAGACATCTTAGTAGCCAAGTGAGTAGCATGGTTATAAGCAAACTCAATGAAATGTAAACAATCTAACCATTTTTTCATATTTTTACCAAGAGTGACTCTAAGCAAAGCAGATAAAGTACGATTTACCACTTCGGTTTGTCCATCCGTTTGAGGATGACATATTGTGGAAAACAATAGCTTGGTTCCAAGCCTTTTCCACAAGGTTCTCCAAAAGTGTCCTAGAAACTTAGGAACTCAATCACAAACAATAGTTCTAGGAATACCATGTAAACCTACCACCTCCTTGAAGAATAAATAAGCAATTTATGTAGCATCGTTGGTCTTCTCCAATGGTATGAAATGAGCCATCTTCGAGAATCGGTCCACAACAACAAAGACTGAATCTTTGTGTCGTATTTTGGGTAGGCCTAAGACAAAATCCATCGAAATATCTGTAAGGGTCGGATTTCACCCCTAAGAGATCGATGTAACGATGAGAACGATTCTGCAAAAAGGCTTGAAGAAATCATAAACAGGCTTGTAGAGGCCCAATTAAAGTTAGGTCCATAATATTATTAAACCCATAATTAAAATGGGCTTAATAATAATATGGGTCAAAAGTCATTTAAATGGTTAATGGGCCTGGCCCAATTATATTATTAGCCCTACTCTAAAAAGCTATAAATAGCTCATTGTATTCACCCAGAAAGGGGATGAGAACTTTTGACAGCAAAAGTAACAAAACTCTCTTAACAGCAAACGCAAGTGTCTACATTTTCTCCATTGTGATATACTCAAGAGTCTCGCATTTCCTCTACAACCCTACAAATTCAATTGTACGAGTTTTGACTCTTATAATTTGGCGCCGACTAAGGGGAAAACCAAGACATTCTTACACAAGAAGATCATAGTGCAAACTACGCAAGTAAAGATGCCCGGAGATGACAATCAGCAACTCACAGTCGTGCATCAATGCATCGCTGAGGAAAAACGCGTCGCCGAGCATGAATGTATCATTGAATAAAGACAAATCGCCGATCAGCAACGCTGCAATAACACCAGAGACAAATCGAGAGACGATAACACTGGAACTGGGGAAACGACAAACAGCACACTGATTGTTCCTGACACTCCGGCAACAGCAGTCACAGCAGTGACGTCCGAGTTCTTCACTGGTATGAAGACGAAGCTAGAGACCCTACTCAAGAAGACAAAGGGGCAAGAAAAGACCAATCAAGAACTACGCATTCTCGCAATAGTGAATCGGGTCGGCAACAGAAGAGCAGGTATGTTCAGACAACCCGCAGCACGCATAAATTCGACGTCTCTGGATTTTGCAACTCCAATCAGGCCACCAAGAGGGCAACGTCAACCTCTTCCTCCGCCAACCTCGCGAGGTGAGCAAGGCCCGACTACACAAACTGAAACTGAGTGGCCGAATGTCACAACAACTGCGACAAATAATTTGGAGAATCAGAGGATTGAACGCAACACAAGGAACATCGCTACTAGAAGAGCAACAATAAACACTGAACAAAGCAACACCAATGCAGAGCAAGAGCAAGGCTTCGACGAAGAAGAAGATGACATAGCCTGGTTAGAGCAGTCCGAGTTCGAAGAGGAGCGACATGCAGTTTTCCAGGCTAAGAAGGCTGAGCTGGATGAGATGCGACGTAGCATAGAGCGAGCGGCTGCTGAAATGAGGGACGTTTGGTCCGAGCTGCACAAGGCAGTCATCAAAGCACCTGAATTTGATCGAGTACTGGTGGAGGTCCAGAACACCCCTTTTACAAATCGCATCAGGCAAATCAAATTCTCCAATCCAGGATGACTCAAAGTGTTTTTCTACGAAGGTAAAACGGATCCATCGGAATACTTGACGACATTCACAATTGAGCTAGGACGAGCTAACTTCAGGGAAGACGAAGAAGATGTTGGTCGCTGTCTTCTTTTTGTGGAGTACCTTAAGGGAAAAGCACTTCAAAGGTTTTCAAAGTTGGAAAGGAACTCCATTGATAACTTCAAGCAGTTGTCTGCAGCATTCCTGAAGCACTACACAATTTTCATTGAGCCTGAAACATCGGATGCAGATCTCTGGAATCTGCAGCAAGGTCAAAATAAAACTTTAAGAAGCTTCATAGAACGCTTCAAGACAGTGCTCTCTAAAGTTGAAGGTATAAGTAACAAAAATGCCCTTGAGGCGCTCAAGAAGTCATTATGACACAACCCTGAGTTTTGGAGAGAGATGATTTTGAATAAACCTGTGACAATTCAGGACGCTTTGCATCGAGCAACTGACTTCGCTACAATCGAAGACGAAAATAGTATTTTCGCCCAAGCTCATGGGAAAGCAAAGTCTACGCCTCACCTTCCACCTACTCAGGTTCAGCCGCAAGCCAAGAAGAGTAACCAGGGATTGGGATTCTTGCATCATGAATCCAAGGGCGCTCACAATTACCAAGTGGAATCCCAAAGTTACAATGGGGGACGAGGCCGAGGTCGCGGCCGTGGTTGAGGCCGCGGTAGCTGGTGAAACACGTGGACGAGAGAAGAGAGCAGCTTTGACGAAGAGGCATACTGCGAACATCACAAATCCTTTAGGCATTCAACGGCTATGTGTCGCGTTCTTGGTTTAAAACTCGCTGCTGCACTAGACGCTGGAAAGCTTAAAGGCAACATCGAAATCAAGGACTTCGAGATGGAAACCAACGAGCAGCAACCTGCGCAAGGTGAGCAACCTACACCAAGAAAGAGAAACAATGATCATGGTAAGATCTTGTTACTGCTCGGATACTGTAGCTTCTATCAAAGCCTACCAGCGAAGAGCTGAAGTCAGCAAGAATCTGTCTGAGCCGTCTAAGTTACCGAACGATGTAATCTTTTTCGAAGAAGTAGAGACAGCAGGTATTGATCACCCCCATAACGACCCTCTGGTACTCAAGCTCTTCATCCATAATTGCAACATGTCCCGCATCTTCATCGATACGGGAAGCTCTTTGGATGTCATTTTCCGTGAGACGCTCCTAAGGATGGGTGTTAACCTCTCCACTCTAGAAGGGAGACCAAAGCCGGTTACCGGTTTCTCTGAGCCAACCTTGACAATGGGGGCCATAAAACTCCCCGTCGAAGCTGGTGGAATAACAAAAATTATAGAATTTTCAGTAGCCGATCACCCAGCCATCTACAACGTAATCTTGGGCACTGCCTGGATCAACTCAATGCGTTGTGCCGTCTACCTATCACCTCTGTTTTAAATTCCTAAACCCAAGCGGGGTGGAGACTATTTGGGGATGTCAAAGAGATTCCCGGAACTATTTCATCGTCGAGCACAAGATCCGTAATTCGGTAACAGAACCCAGTGCCAGGACACAGTGTAAGAAGATGAAGACGGATCGAGAGCCAGTTAAAGAACTTTCTAAACTCTTGTAGCAACTACAGCTCAACGAGGATCGCCTAGAAGAAACCCAAACCACCTGCGATCCCGTTATCTCAGTCTGCATAGACGACGATTACCCGGAAAGATGCGTAGAAATTAGCGCTAAACTTGACGAAAAGATCAAGGATGACCTTATCTCATTTCTGAAAAAGAACATCTACATTTTTACATGGGCGGCAGAAGATATGCCAAGAATCGATATCAACATGACTTGCCATGTATTGAATGTTGACCCGATTTTCAAACCTGTTAAGCATCATAAGAGATGCAAACTCGGGATAGAGAGAGCAAAGGCAGTAAACGACAAGGTAGAGAGGTTCCTGCGAGTCGGATCAATCACCGAGGTGAAGTATCTTGACTGGCTAGCTAATCCCGTAGTTGTAAAGAAGAAGAATGGGAAGTAGAGAGTATGCGTAGACTTTACAGACCTCAACAAAGCATGTCCGAAAGATAGCTTTCCACTCCCCCACATAGACCGATTGGTGGAAGCTACAGCAGGAAACAAGCTGCTGACATTTATGGACGCTTTCTCCGGGTATAATCAGATCATGATGAACCCAGAGGACCGAGAGAAGATAGCGTTCATCACAGATCGTGAAATCTACTGCTACAAGGTAATGCCTTTTGGCCTTAAAAATATTGGAGCAACGTACCAAAGGCTTATAAACAAGATGTTCGCTGAACAACTTGGGAACACCATGGAAGTCTACATAGACGACATGCTCGTCAAATCGCTGGACGAAAAAGATCATGTAGCACCCTTAAAAGAGTGTTTCAAGCAGCTAAATTTGCACAACATGAACCTGAATCCGACAAAGTGCAAATTCGCAGTCACTTCCGGTGATTTCCTAGGCTACTTAGTAATCCACCGAGGCATCGAAGTAAACCCACAGATCGACGCTCTTATCCAAATGGCCTCACCAAAAACGCAGAGAGAAGTACAATAGCTCACTGGACGAGTAGCTGCCTTAAATCGGTTTATTTCGTGTTCCATAGATAGGTGCCTGCCTTTCTACAATACTCTTCGCGGAAATAGGAAGTTTGAATGGACAAAGGAGTGCAAAGAGACATTTCAGCAGCTGAAAGGTTACTTAGCAAGCCCGCCTATGCTCGTAAAGCCAATACTAGGAGAACCTTTGTTTCTCTACACCGTAGTTTCCAATATTGTAGTAAGCGGAGTACTAATTCGTGAAGAGAGAGGCGAGCAGAAGCCAATCTTTTACGTTAACAAAACTCTGACCGACCCCGAGACAAGATATCCACAAATGGAGAAGCTAGCCTTTTTAGTCATCATGTCTGCAAGAAAACTGAGGTCATACTTTCAGTCACATTCAATCGTGGTCCTCAGCACCTTCCCGCTCCGCTCTGTCTTGCACAGCCCTAGTTAGTCTAGACGATTGGCTAAGTGGGAGATCGAATTAAGTGAGTATGATATTGAATACCGCGGGCGAACATGCACAAAATCACAAGTCCTAGCTGACTTTCTAATCGAGCCTCCGAAAGAGGCAATCACTAAAGAAAGTTTGAACCTAGTCTGGAAACTTCATGTCGATGGGTCATCATCTTAAACTAGTTTGGGAGTCGGGATTCGCTTAACATCACCCGTTGGTGAAATACTGGAGCAGTCATTCCGCCTAGGCTTCTGAGCATCTAACAACAAAGCAGAGTATGAAGCCCTTATAGCCGGTATGAGACTTACGCACACACTTAATCTCGACCACGTTGACACATTTTGCGACTCCCAGCTGGTTGCAAACCAGTTCAGCAGAGAATTCGCTACAAAAGACGAACGCATGGAAGCATACCTTAAAGTTGTCCAGGATTTGGCCGCGCTGTTCAAAGAGTTCACACTTACTCGAATTCCAAGAGGCGATAACACCCTTGCTAATGCCCTCGCTTCGACCTCCGACCCTGAACTAATGCTAATCATCCCAGTGGAGTTTATTTAGCATCCAAGTATCCCTATTCCAAAAGTGGTAGTGAGTGGTGCTGCTACCGTGCTAAAGTCTCTCACAAAATGTCTATAAAAGCTGGCTAAACCATAGAAACTTCTTACATGGCCGATTGTAGTAGGAGTAGGCCATTCCCGAATAGCCTTGATCTTCTCCTTGTCAACATGCAATCCCAGTTCACTTACTACAAAACCTAAGAAAACAATCTTATTAGTACAGAAAGTACACTTTTTGAGGTTAGCATAAAGGCCTTCCTTGTGAAGTTATTTGAGCACTAGTTCGAGATGAATGAGATGGTATGACATGTTGTTATAGATGAGTATATCATTGAAATAAACTACTACGAATTTACTTATATAAGCACGAAGAACCTAGTTCATAAGTCGCATGAATGTGCTTGGTGCGTTAGTTAAACCGAAAGGCATAACCAGCCATTCATACAATCCTTGTTTGATCTTGAAAGCGGTTTTCCATTCGTCTCCTTCACGCATTCGGACTTGATCATAACCACTCCTTAAATCTACCTTTGAGAAAATGGAAGAAACCACTTAGCTCATCCAGCATATCATCTAGGCGTGGAATTGGATGCCTATACTTGATGGTGATGTTGTTGATAGCTCGGCAATCCACACACATCCTCCATGAACCATCTTTCTTTGGAACTAGTAACACTGGCACGGCACAAGGACTTAGACTCTCTCGTATATATCCTTTATCCATTAAGTCTCGAGCTTGTTTCTCTAGCTCTTTAGTCTCTTCCGGGTTCATCCTATACGCTGACTTATTGGGTAAAGCTGAACCGGGAGCAAGATTAATTTGATGCTCTATGCGTCGAATTGGTGTAATCCAGGAGGTATATCTTCGAGAAATACATCTTTGAACTGTTCTAAAACAGGTTGTACGTCGGTTGAGAGTCCTAGCTCTCCGAAACCTGTACTTAGACAATCTTTAAACACCATTAGTAATACAGTGCTTTTAGCACTCATGGTTCTATTAATAACACCAGCTGATATATTAAGATTGTTATTACTAACCTCAGTCTCCTTATTCATGTGTACTTGTAATTCATGTACTTCGAAGGGACTAAGAGGGGCAATATTATACTTACGGTCATTAAGCGTGAATGAGTAATGATTGGTGCGACCATTGTGAGTTGTGGCTTGATCAAACTGCCAAGGTCTACCAAGTAGAAGATGTCCAGCTTGCATTTGTACTACATCACACACAACTTGGTCTTGGTATCTCCCCACACTAAAAGGTACGGTGACTTGTTTGGAGATCTTAAGTTCTATTTCATCATTCAACCAACGCAGGTTGTATGGTCTAGGGTGCTTAGTCTTTTCGAGACCTAACCTGTCTACCATATACTTGCTAGCTACATTAGTACAAGAGCCTCCATCTATAACTAGATTACATACCTTTCCTTTCATGGTGCAACGGGTGTGAAAAAGGTTCTCTCGTTGAGCTTTTTCTTCAGGATTGATAAGAACAATTAATATTCTCCTAGTAACAAGAAGCTCTCCACGGTCAGGATACTCAAAATTTTCCTCTTGCTCATTTGATTCATCGTCTTGCTCATCATGGGACTCGTAGTCTCCACTAGAGGTAATAATCATTGTCCTTTGATTCAGACAGTCTCTGGATATATGTCCTCTACCTTGACACTTAAAACATGTTATATCACGAGTCCTTTGATTATTATTAGGAAACTTACCTTGTTCTGGTTGTGTGAAATTAAACACTTCGTGGTTCTTTCCTTTGAATCTATAATCGATCTCCACGGCCTTGCCTTTATCTATAGAGGTAGAACTGCTTGCGTTCCAAGGTTGAGCTGGCTTGTTACGGTTGTAAGGAGTCGTTATGCGCTTGTTTTGTTGTTCTATCTTGACAGCCAAATATAACTACTCATGCAAACCACTATACTGAGCTCTCTCAACCTTTCTTGCAATCCTATCTTGCAAACCATCTATGAATTGAGCCATCAAAGCTTCTTCAGACTCCTCTAACTCCAAGGAGTTCATTAGCTTCCCAAATTCTTTGAAATAATCATCTACACTTCTGTTTCCTTGAGACAGCTTACAAAAACATTTTTGTAAGTCTCTATGATAATGATCATGCACATACCTAAGTCGCAAGAGAAACTTCATGTCTCTCCATGCCACTAAGGGTCCAAAACGTTGCCTCCTTCATTCAGCGATGTTTCTGTCCCACCATGCAAGTGCATTGTCCGTGAGTTGGGCAGTTGCTACAGCCACCTTCTTATGCTCATCATAACCATAACACTCAAAAATATGCTCTAGGCTCCCAATCCAAGTAGACTTCAGGATTTGATTTTCCAGCAAAGGTAGGTGGTGTTAACTTCAGTTCATGAAAAGTCTCACGGTGCTCCACTCGTCTAGCTTGGTTCATCCTTAAAGGATCTTCTCTACGTTGGTGTTGTCGCCATAATAGATCAGAGGGTATGTCATCTTCGTCCTCATCGTGGTCCTCTTCTTCTATTCGCACATTTCTCCTTGCTTGGACATTCTCCTCTTCAACTCTGACTTGTAGTTGCTCCAACTGTCCCACTCTATCTCCAATTCCTCTCTTCTCTGCTCTGAGCTCAGTTAGTATCCTCATGAGGGCAGCTTGTGGATCCGCATTTTGGTCTCCCATGATACTATCCAACTAGTTCAATTACCTTGCAAAACCTCAACAAATAGGTCAAAAATACCGCAGAAAAAAGAACACAACGAATCCTCACACAGAATCAAACAAACTTTCTCAAACAATCAAATGAAAGCAAGTATTGCTTGAACAAACCAAATTAACTAAGCAAAACAATTTTTTTTTTTATGGGTTTTAGGATTTAAAAGAAACAACTAAGCAAACATAAAGGAAACATATTCTTTTTGGTTTTTCTTATATGAACGTAGAAAACTAAGCGAACTACTAATGCAAATAGATATGACTTTTTTTAAAAAAAATAAAGCTTTGGCTATATGATGCAGATGAAAACAAAAATATTCAAAGTTAAATAAAGACACTAGCACACGGAAGCAATCAAACAACTTATTCAAAGCAGAACTAAAACAACTAAAATCAACGCATCACAAGAATAAAGCAAGCAAATAACTTTTTATTGGATTTTTGTTTATAAATAGCAAACTAAAACAAAACAATCTATGAATCAAAGACTTTAAACGAAACAGAATCATGACAAAACATAAACTAAAAGAGATAAGGATAGGAAATCAAAGGCAAGAACCTTTGGCTCTGATACCAATGATGTAAGACTCAATTAGGAGCCGTACAAGGGGCTGAACCGGATGGCTTGATGGAATCACAACGCTAGATTTCACGCTCTCTTGTTCTGATCAATGGCTGGAAGTGATAAGATGGGCCTTGGTTAAAGGCTTGAATGGATGCGGGAACAACAAGCTGGCTTTAACGCTCTCTCTTACTGAACTGATGGATGGAGATAGATCGATGGCACCATAGAGATGATGTGAGGATCTCTGATACTGCAATCACTCGTTCTTGGTGAATCACACACAGAAGGAACAAGCAACTTTAGAACTAGATTACGGCTAGGTCTAAATAAGAAGAACTGCTCAGTTTTATTGATAATCAAAAGGTGAAGAACTACAAAACCGAAAAAGAGCTTTATAAACAGCTCGACGGCGTGACCTTCTAGGGTCTGATCAAATAATAAAAAGGGAACTAACAATAAGTCCTAATGATGAGGACATCAATACCACCTTATCTGGATCCGAAGAGGAAGTAGTCAACATAGCAACTATGGATCAAGCACCAAGAACCAGATCAGGAACAAGGCACTTAAGAGAGAAGTTCAACAAATCAGTAGAGAGTCTCATTATACTTATTGAGCATGAAGACCTTCAAGAACATGGGATTATCAATGAGATACAAGAAGATGTTCAAGAACCAGTCAAGACTACAACTCTGCTCACACATGTTCTTCAAGGGATTAAGGAGATCGCTCTCTTCACCATTTCAAAATCATAATAAAAGTCTTCTAAAACTAGTCTTAAACACTCCACGGTATGTATTTGAATAATTAACGTGTTTTGTTGCTGTTTTGCACAAATAAGACCGTTATAAGTAATTTGAGTCTTTTATTTTTAAGTCATGTTTTGAGTGTGTTGTTTTGCAAGTTTAGTCCTTTTATTATGTAATAGTTTCGACCCTAGAAGGTCACCTGCTGTTGGACTATATATAAAGTCCCTTCTCACGATGTAAGAAACAAGTTTTTGCTAATGAAATAAAACGAGTGTTTTCTTAGGTTTTCTTCTGAGATAGAAGCAGCCTCCTGTCTTTCTTTTTGTGTGAAAATCAACTAAGATTGAGTGCTTAGACTTATCATAGATCCTTTCACAGATCTGTGTGGCGTCTCTCGGTTCATCCCTCTTTCTATCGTTTTGATTCTTCAAAGAGTGACCCCAGTCCAGTTGAAGAGTCTCCATCAGATCTTACTTCGTTCCATCTATTTTTCATTTGAATCTATAGAGAGTGATCTCAGTCCAGCTATAGATTCTCATCAAACCATTTTGTTGGATCTAAGTTGTTGGTTCCTACATCATCTGGTATCAGAGTTTAAACGCTCCAAATCAGTTGATCTATCCCTTTGTTTCAGTTTATTTTGTTTTTGTTGTTGCTATTACATAGATCTAAAGAAAAACCCATAAAAAATTTATTTGCTTTTGTTGAATCTTGTTGGTGTAGTAGATGTGTTAGTGGGTTGTTGTCTTTTCAATACCCCTGCAGTAGATCTATCTTTCTACTAAATTTTGCTAGTTTTGTCCGTTCAACTTCCCTGCACCAGATCTGTGATTTTTGCTTTGTTTTTGTTTTATGCCTTTTCATCTTCCTTTACACTTGATCTGTTGTTGTTGTGAGTGACAGAAAAACGTGAGGTATGGGAGATCAAGGAGAGCCAATTGTTGCACAATTGCTTAGTGCTATTCAAACTCAAGTCCAAACCCTCGAAACTCGTATGACACAGTTTGAACAACCTCCACCAGCACGCAGAGCTCCTATTCAGGATACAAATGCTCGAAGAGTAAACCAAGAGGAAGATGATCTGTCTGAGTCTGGTGGAGATCCACCAGATTGAGATACCAGCCCAAGACCTAGGAGACAATATAACCGTGATAGAGGAAGAGGAAAAGATTCTCGACAAGGAAATAGAGACGTGAAACTCACGGCATCTACGTTTGCTGGAAACGTTAATCTAGATGCCTACCTTGATTGGGAAAGGCGTATGGAATATATCTTTAAGTACTATAACTATTCGGATCAGAGAAAAATCTCTTTAGTTGCTGCTCAAGTCACTGAAAGTGCCTTAGCTTAGTGGGACAGAGATGTTTCCGAAAGAAGATGGCATCGACATGGACAAGTCAGTACATGGGAAGATATGAGGTTCCAACTAAGGAAAAGATATGTCCCTGCATATTACTACAGAGACTTGCAAAAGAAATTCAGAAAGCTTTCTCAAGGAACTAAGTTTGTGGAAGAGTACTATGATAAGTTTGAGACACTTAGGAATAGATTGGAAACTGAAGATTCAGAAGAAACTTTGATGGCACAATTCATTGATGGACTTAAAGATCGCATTGCTAGAAAAGTGGAGAGACAAACTTATCATGACTTGGGGGAGTGTCTACACCTAGCTGTTCAAGCTAAACAACACATTAAGAGGAAGACTCTTTCAACAAGTCGCAATAAGTCTACTTGGAATCAGTCACCTCAAAAGTTTCTTGATAAAGGAAAATCTATTGAAACATAATCTAGATTCAAGAAATCTCTACCTGTAACTTCCAAAACACCAAACCAGATCAAAGTAAGTCTCAAATTCAAAGAACTCGTGATATAACTTGTTTTAAATATCAGGGAAAAGGCCACTATGCTAGAGAGTGTCTAAACCAGAGAGTTATGATTCTGAGATCAAATGGAGAATATGAATCTCAAGATGAAGAGGAATATGAGCCAGAGGATTTTAAAGAGGATGTTGTGGATTATCCTGATACCGGAGAACTCTTAGTTACAAGAAGAGCCATCAGCGCTCTCTTTGAACCGGAAACTGTCCAAAGAGAAAACATATTTCATTCATGGTGCACCATAAATTCTAAGGTATGTAGCTTGATCATTGATGGTGGTTCTTGTACTAACGTAGCCAGCAAGTATTTGGTTGATAAGCTAGGACGAAGCATCCTTGACCCTATATATTTAAGTGGCTAAATGATGAGACGTAGCTCAAGATCAAAGAACAAGTCACTATACCATTCAGCATAGGTAAATATGTAGATCAAATCGTGTGTGACGTGGTCCCTATGCAAATAGGACATATACTTCTCGGTCGTCCTTGACAATTTGACAAAGAAACGTTGCACAATGGCCGCACCAATCTCTACACTTTTATGCACAACAGCAAGAAACATAGCTTTGCACCTTTGACTCCACATGAAGTGCATGAAATGCAAACAGCTATGGTTAAAAGAAACAAGCTAAGTAAAACTAATCTATATATAACACCTTCTACTGTTTTAAAATCTCTTGAATCATAACAACAGGTGCTACTAATGATCTTCAAGGAAACTTTGTTTTTAGAAAAAGAAGCAAAAGACTTACCAGCTGCTGTTTCAGAGTTACTTGAGAAGTTCACTGATGTTTTTCCAGAGGAGATCCCACCCAGATTACCAACTATAAGAGGAATCGAACATCAGGTTGATCTTGTCCCTGGAGCACCATTACCAAACCGAGCTGCTTATAGAATAAATCCAAAAGAAGCAAAGGAATTGGAAAAACAAGTGCAAGACTTGATGTCTAAAGGTTACATCCGAGAAAGTCTAATCCCATGCGCAGTTCCTGTTCTCCTAGTCCCCAAGAAAGATGGAACTTGGAGGATGTGTGTTGATTATCGAGCAAGCAACAACATTACTGTCAAATATAGACATCCTATTCCTAGGCTTGATGACATGTTAGATGAGCTCAATTGAGAAACTATCTTCTCAAAATTTGATTTAAGGAGTGGATATCATCAAGTGAGAATGAAAGAAGGAGATGAATGGAAGACAACTTTTAAAACCAAGCAAGGATTGTATGAATGGCTGGTCATGCCATTTGGACTTACAAACGCTCCAAGCACATTCATGAGACTCATGAATCATATCCTAAGGGCATACATCTGTAAGTTTGTGGTAGTATACTTCGATGATATTTTGATTTATAGCTCAAACCTTGCCAAGTGCATCACTTGCTTAAAGGCAAAATCCAGGTCACATCCATATGGTTTATATATGCCTTTGTCTATTCCTAACCTACCTTGGGTAGATATCTCTATGGATTTAGTTTTAGGTCTAACAAAGATCG
Source organism: Draba incana (assembly GCA_963576765.1). NCBI lineage: Eukaryota > Viridiplantae > Streptophyta > Magnoliopsida > Brassicales > Brassicaceae > Draba > Draba incana. The sequence continues at coordinate 24,588,969 of OY755203.1, read as the reverse complement.
ACCCTAAGGACTCCATCTTTGTAGTTGTTGACAGGTTCTCAGAGGCTCATTTCATACCATGTAACAAGACTAATAATGCTACTTGATATAATAATGGACCGGCAACGTGAACCTGAATGAGGAGCTAAGGAGCAGCTTAAACCCGAGGATATGGAAGGAGCTTTGGAGTTACCTATTGGACCCATCACAAGGTCAAAAGCTAAGATTGCTAATCCAAATACTCTGGTTGTGATTCAAGCTAACTAAAGGTTATCAATGGGAGGTATGTGACTTGTGCTCTTTTTCCTTTTTTCTGGTTTTTTCCATTGGGTTTTCTAGACAAGATTTTTAATGAGGCTTGTTCACACAAGCTTTAATCTGGCCCCATTGATAACAAGCTTAATAAGGCCCATTTTTGGGTGTTTTCTTTTAATTTTTGTTTTTAAGTCAAAATAATGAGTTAATGAGTTGAATTCTGTTTTTCTAGGTGCTCTGCATGTAGGGCTTTTATTATGAACGTTTTTCAACTCCTCTCTTCTCTCTATATGTATTTTGAGTTTGTCATTCAATAAAATCATCAAACTTTTTATCAAAAACCCCTTACAATCTGTTTGATCTTGTTGGTGTAAAATCAAATATCTTGTTCTTACTTTGGTGTGTTTATCCAAAGCTGGAGTAGGCTGGATAGTTCAGGAGTTTCTCCATCACTCTTGGAAGTATCTTTCAATCCATCGAATCTGATAATCATTCATACAATCGGTTATCTATCAATCCTTCATCATTTATCCGCTGCATCAATCAAAGGATCCCTTGTGATCTGATCCAATCAACCAACGAAGTGACTCCTTGGGCTGACATTCTCTCCAGGATCATGTCAAGTGGTATCAGAGCTACATCGTCAGGTTGTATCTATCCTTTCAAATTCCTTCTATTTTTACGTAACTTTCACGTATCGATTTAGAGCTGTTCACTTATCCGTTTTGCGTGAAAATTAACTCGAACTTGTAGATAAGAACATGAACTGTAAGAATCTGTATTAGATCTTGTGTTTTGGATAGAAACTCTTCGAGTTATTGTGTTTAGAAATTTTGACTCTTCAACTGCCTGTTAGATCTGAATTTAAAAAATTGTTTTCTTTGTAGGTTTGTGTTTAATAACTGTTTATCTTCTCTTCAAAGAACTTTTTACTTGTTAAATCCTTGTGATTTCAGAACAATGGGGACTGAAGATGGAGATGCCACAAGCAGTGAACCTAATAAACTGTTGGTAGAAACAATTACAGCTACTCTTACGGCTAAGATAGCTAAGTTGTTGGATGAACGTTTTGAAGCTCATGGTCTCAAAACAGCTAGGATGGTTGATGCTAGAACGTAATAAGGGATCGAGAGTCGCCACACAGAGAATGATAAGCTCTATGATAAGTCTAACACTCAGCTTTTAGTAAATCACACACAAGAAGATGAATGGTTTGCAGTCTTCCTTCAATCGTTTCACACGCAGAGAAGAAGAAGGCGGCTGGGTTTTCTTTGCTAAGAAAAATAGGGTTTCTTTATTACTGTGGCTTCTTGGCCAAAATAATTACATGGTTCTAAAAAGGGAAATACGCATTTGAGCAACAATGGAAACAAATAGCAAAAAGGAAACTAACTAATAAGAAAATCTGCATCAAAAAAAATCAAATTGGTAGCCATAATCTTTAATTGAAACACTTACCTTGTTTGGCTCTTTAAGGAGAAGTTTCCATAGGCTCCAAGCTGAATAAAATCGTGTTTTTAATGCCTTGTAGGACCGGCAGGAATGGTGCAGTTGTTGAGCCTGGGTTTCCTTTCATGGACGCAAGATCGTGATGATTAATGTTGAGTTCTTGATCAACTTCAGAGGCTGGAACTTGTGGAGTCTCTTGAGATATTTCCATTGTAAGCAGTTGTTTCTTGAGTTCTTCATGCTCTATAAGAGTTATTAAACCTTCCACGGAGTTGTTGAACTCTTCTCTTACGGTAAGCATACCTTGGTGACCTTCTCAAGACAGGTATAGTGATCGTCTCCTCTTCTTTGTTTAACCTTGGTGATCTCCTCAAAACGGGGACATTAGGTTGACTCTTATCTTTGGTTAAGTTTGGGTCGTTGTCTTGGTCATCAAAGTCTATGTCCTCATCATGCTTCTTCTTCTGCTATTGTTGCTCCTTCAGGTAGCTCGATTAAGAAGTCGGCTAGCACTTGGGCCTATCTGCTCGTTCTTCTGCAATATTTGATGTCAAACTTACTTAACTCTACCGCCCACTTGGCTAGTCTCCCTGATTGAGTTGGCATATGCAAGAAGGATCGCAATGTGAAAGTATTTACTACTATATTGGAGTGCGATTGGAAATAAGGTCTCAACTTTCATGCTGACATGATGACGGCAAGTGCCAACTTCTCAGTTAGCAGATATTTTGTTTCTACATCGGTTAGAGAGAGACTTGATGGTGTAGAAAATAGGCTTTTGATCACTTCCGTCCGATCGGACCAATACCCCGGTTACGGCCATCAAAGAGACCGCCACATATAGGTAGAGAGGATCGCCCGTAATTAGTTTTGCCAGAACTGGTGGTGTGGCCAAATATTGGTTGACCGCGATATGAATCAGTTGAGCGCCGCTACTCTTCTAGTCAATCTTTGAAGTTCTCTTTTCGCCTTCGGAGAAGCCATCTGGATGAGCGCGTCGATGTGTTTTGGGTTAGCCTTGATCCCACAACGAGTTACACGGTATCCGAGAAATTTGCCAGACATGCCTCCAAATCTACACTTGGTTGGATTTAACTTCATATTGTGTAGATTCAATCTTTCGAAGCATTCTTCTAAGTATGCAACATGATCCTTCTCTGCCAATGACTTCACTAGTATGTCGTCTATGTAGACTTCCATCGTCTCTCTCTGCCAAGTGCGATCCCTTCGTGATGAATCAACAAAAGATCTCGTTGAGCCGACTACTCCTGTCAAAATCAAAGAATGTAACTAGGTGTACAATCCTCTCATCGAGCAAGAAAGATTAGAAACTTGGATCGGTTCCGGGGTAATAAAAGTGAAGAAAACAAGGACAAAGCGTAAGACACGTCCTCCTCCAGGTTCGACGTGGTGCGACGAAGAATCGCTGAGCGAACTCATGGAGCAGTGTGCCATTCCCAATGATGTAGAGCTGATCCTCTCTTCTCCAGAGCAGCAAGCCGATAATCCTCTTGCGGGTATATTCACTTTGTAGGAATGTTACCTCAGACACTGCTACCTTCTCCTACCAATTCCTACAAAGATTCTTCGCTATATCTTTATCCATAAGTTAGCAATTGTTCAAGTCAACACCAGAGGAATTCGTCATATGGTCGGACTACTAACAAGAGTTGCCGAATGCAGAGTGCAGATTGGGGTTCGCCATTTAGTGAGTTTCCTTGAATTTTGTAAAAACAAAGGTCGAGATGAAGACGCGCCAACTTATAACCTAGCAAACCAAACCGAATACAAGATCCTAGACGACTTCCCTAACAAAGATCATGACTGGAGAAAGTTTTTTTTTTTTGTGCCGATTTCCGTGGCCTCGGTTGGCAAAGGAAATGAGAATGCGGTGAATGCGAAGTGGGGGAAGATTGGTAGCCTACTTGCAGTTTCTCTTAAAGTCGTGACTTATATTGTACTTAGTCTTTATCTAATTTTTTTTTTTGTTCATTTTGCAGATCGCCGATATATAGGTACCCTCGTCCCTGGGATTAGCGAGCTGCACTAAGAATTAGCTGCAAGAAAGTGTTATTGGGTTCGTCACTTCTACCGTCAAAGAGTAGTCACAACTGAAGAAAAAACCAAAAGTTTAGTCATTGAAGCCGACTATCTCCCCAGCGACTCTGAAGATTTTTTCCAAAAATCCCAGCAATAACTAGCAGATCGACCATCTGTGACAGAATCAAGAAGACAAAAACGACAGAAAAAGTGGCTGCTCAGACCGCTCTAACGGTAGAGAAAACCGTTGAAGAGAACAACCCGGCTGCCGCTATCGAGACGTCTGAGCGAAGTGTGACGAAACAAAACAATTTGAACGATGTGCCACCTCGCAATGAAGGGCAAACTGATGCTGTTGATACTATGCGTCCGGCAGACTCCTCACTTCGACGACACAAATCCAGAGATGACCGCAAAAAGGAAAAAGATGCGAGTAGCAAAAGGTCATACTCTGCTGTTGAGAAAGGTAAAAGTTTAGCTTCCGATTCTCAATCGAAGAAAACTCATCGAAACACTCCAGCTCTGTCTCCCCGTGAACCGATTCCTCGTGGAACGCGACCCGATTCATCGCCCGATGCTCTCGAGCTGTACGACGATCCTTTAGCTACTGCTACGTTGATGTCCAAAATCACCTATCCCGGTGATAGCTTCCCTATCCAGGAAAGTCTACTGAAGAGCGAGCTATACAAGGAATTTTTGACTTGCCATGTCAAGGTAAATTCCCTTCTTTTCCCCTTGATTTGTTAACATTCATCTTCCATACTTAGCTTATTTTGTTGTTTGTGTTTCTAGATGGTAGCGCATTGCAACCGAATGATTCTAGCTTACGACGCGGATTCTCGATCAAAGCAGAATATCATTGATGAAGCGAGGAAGAAAGAAGAAGTTGAAACGCAACGTGTCGCAAAGCGTATGAAGGAAATTGGTAACGAGCTGGAATTGTTTAAGAAAAGTTCCAACGATTTGCACAAGCACCTCCATAACATGAGTGTTGAAAAGAAAAAGGATGATTTGAAGATTACGGAGCTTGAAAGGGAGAAGACTCTTTTAGTCGAGGCGCAGCAACAAAAGATCGAGGAGGCCACTGCTAAAGCTAGAAGAGAGAAAGCCACCGAATTCCAAGCAAAATATGATCGTGCGAGCGAACTGCTTAAGCAATTGACTGGGTCACCTAAGCATAATATGGTCTTGGTATTTCCTTGTATGAAGAAGTGGCATGGGTCCTGATTTTCGAGTTCTTGTTAGGATGAGTAGAAAACAAAGTGAGCAATATTTCCTAATATACAAAGTAATTCTCTCTATTTTTTCTCAAACCTTCGTGAAATCCTTGTTAATGTCATATAGTTTCAGTTAGTCTGTGTATTTTTTTCTAAAACAGCTATAAGGGCCTCCTCAAAACTTCTTATTTTCGTTTTCTAAAAATCATCTCCTCCTCCTTTTACGATATGCAGCCTCCGAAACCATCACAAATGTACTACAAGAGAGCTTTGGGCGAAATCAAGGCCAAAAATAGCGGTGTTTCCTGTCATGACCTAAGTCCAAGGTCAAAGGTCTGGTTCACTTGCTTTCTTATAAAGTTTATTCGTATCTCTTTGGGAAAGGAGATCACCACTGTATCAGTGTATCCGTAACTCATATATAACAAGAGTCTAAATCTCTCTTCTGATATGTTAATTTAAGATAATGGTGGAGGAAACGCACTTAACGTTCAAACAACCGTAAAGGATTTGATCGCAGCTGGTGCTGCTGGTTGTTTTTTTGAGGTAAATTGCATCAGATAAGAGCAAAGTCTTGTGTATTGCATTTGACTTGTTTGTTGGTTATTTCTTTGCAGGACCAAGCATGGCCAAGGAAATGCGGTAAGTGTGACATCTCTTTTCCTTGCTTACATTTTCTCATAGTCACTCGATGAACACTATATCATCGCAATGTCTTTTTGTGTAGGTCATATGTGCGGTAAACAAGTGATACAAGCATAAGAACATGCTGCAAAAATAGCATCAGCTCGAGACGCGATTGGAGATGCTGAATTCTTTCTTGTCGCAAGAACATACGTACATGCTACTTCTGCAAAATCAGGGCTTGAAGACGCCATTGCTCGGGTTAATCTCTACATGGAGGTATAAAAATCGTTACAAAATAACGAAAAAAATATAGAAATGTTATCAAATATAATGAAGGGATTTGTTGTTTATTTTTCATGCAGGAGGTGATGCATCCTTTGTAGTCAACTCGAGCTCTAGTTGATGTTCTCAAGACTCTTAAAGAAAACAGAACTACTAGAGATCATTTGCAAAAGATGGCTACTTTTGGGGATTTTAATAGTTTGGTGGATTTAGATTCATGGTTTGAACTCGAAGCTCGTTACTCAAACCTTAGGAACACTCTTAATATCAAATTTGTTCCTCTGCTTTTACATTGGTACTGACCACATTTTGCTTCTCCTCATTGCTCATCTCCACTGTCTTCTTCTCCTCCTCGGCTTCGGTTTTCTCCTCCTCATAACAGATCAATTTCTTGCTAGGAATTCAAGAGAATTCAGTCAGTATAGCAGTCGTAAGGAGAATTCAAGACCACATTTGGTCCACTCATGCTAAAACAAATACCGAAGATACATAAAAAAAAAAACAGACCATAATGATGTTAAGATCTTCTTGAACAATATTCTCCAATGAAACTTTTTTAATAGCCACAAAGTCTTCATTCTTCAATTCTAATATTTTATAAACTCGACCATACGCTCCATTACCAATTTTTATCTCAATGAGACCATAAACAAACCTTGAGGTTCCACATAGAAATACACAAAGAGACAAGAAGAATAGCATGAACTCTCACTACAAGAAAACAGGCGGTTTTCTGACGGCCAAATCCGTCTGAAATCCGTCGGGATACCCTCTATTCCGACGGATTACAGACGGAATTTGTCCGTCAATTCTATCGCGTCAGAAAATACAAATCCGTCAGGATCCCGTCTGAGTATCCTGACGGTTGTCTGACGGAATGTGGATCCGTCTGAGAACGTGACAATTCCGTCTGAGTTTGTATTACCGTCGGGAGTCCGTCAGGTATCCGGTGATCGAAAGTCCGTCAGACAACCGTCAGGATACTCAGACGGGATCCTGACGGACTGTGGATAACTGGATTCCGGCCACAAATCCGGAGATCGACAGTCCGTCAGGATCCCGTCTGAGTATCCTGACGGTTGTCTGACGGACTGTTGATCACCGGATTTGTGGCCGGATTCCGGTGATCCACATTCCGTCAGGAAACCGTCTGGACACTCTGACGGGATCCTGACGGAATTGAAATAATTTAAAAAAAATATATATATATAAATAAAATTTATTTATTTTATTTATATATAAATTTATAAATGAAATATATTTAAATTAATAACAAAAAATAAAATTTAAAATCATAATAAAATGAAAAATGTTTTGATACCAAATATAAAGTTTTACATAAAAATTTAAATTGTCCATAAACATTTACAACCCTTGACGACGGAAGAACTCGTTCATCTTTTCCTCCATCAGACGATATTTTTCATCCGCCTCCGCCTTCTCTCTCCGGCGGATTTCCTCCGCCTCCGCCTTCTCTCTCTCGCGGAGGGCCTCCGCCTCCGCCTTCTCTCTCTCGCGGAGGGCCTCCGCCTCCGCCTTCTCTCTCTCGTACCTAGCCTCCAAATCTGTGATCCGGTTGGTTAGGTCGGCGTTTTGTGCTAGCAAACTACTACCACCGTGAAAGGGAACCGACGAAACGGATGAGGAACTGTCTTCGGGGAGGCCGTAGACACAACCTCTGGTCTTAGGGGTAACCTACGAAAAAAAAAAATAAATCAATTTCAAAACTTAATCGTATTAAAAGGTATTTTAAATGTGTTTAAAATTGACTCATTTACTAACCGTGTAAGTGAACTCGTTGATCTTCTCGACTGGAACTTCGGTTGAGGGCAGAGTTCCCTCGACGATCGGTTGCGATTGGAGGTACTCCTGCCCGAGCTTCTCCACGGTCTCCACGATTTCCCGAGCAAGCGGATCTTGGATTTCACCAGTCTTTCTGTTGGTGTGGACATCTCTGACGACATCAATATGCGAAGGACGCACACCGGTCATCGCATACTGTTATGAAAGTCAAGTATGGAAAATGTTAATTATAAATTAAAAATTGTTGAAAAATTAAGAATGTTACCATTTGCTGTACACGTGTCGCCTTGCTCGTTGCACCGAGGTTATGGGTCGCCGGTCCCTTCCCCTTCCGGTCGCTCCTCCGGTTAGTCGAGTGTGTTTCGGAGGTGGCTTTAGTATCCGGAAGATCCCAATGTGCCACTAGTCCAGCCCATAATACTTCGTTGTTTTTAACTGCTGTAGGCACCTTACGGTACTTCATCCACCCCTCCTTCCACTCGTTCATCTTGTGCCTGTACTGGCTCTTTGCCTTCTTGTCGAATTCACGTCGGACCCGAGAAGTCAGGTGTGGGTTCCACGTAAAATCTTGCTGAAAAAAAACAATAGTCGAATTACTATTGACAATTCGAATGTATTATAAAAGATGAATTTTCAATTTAGAATATCAAATCATACCGCAAATTGCCGAAACCATGTGTCCCGGTCTTCCACCGGCATGTCCTTATAAGTGGGATACGGTTTAGTTATCATGGAATTGATCATTCCGTTGATAGATGTCGAGATACCGTTCTGGGAATATTGGAACCTACACAATATTTTCTTTGATATTTTGTTCACAATTTTATTAACTTAATATAATCCTATAAATTTTGAAAAGTAGTCATTACCAGGTCGTGTTAGGTGGTAATTCGGGATCAAGGCGAGGCAAGACATCCCGACCGGGTTGCGACACAAAGTCCTCCATGCTCGTTTGCGTAAGAGCTGGGCCACCTGAACCCATAGGAGCAGTCTCGGGGATGTGCGACTGACCCGCAGTCCCACCTCCCCCGGAGGAAGATGTACCGCCTCCTCTACCCTCACTAAATCGCCCATAATCCCTACGATTTACAAATTTTTTACATAAGTTTTTGATTTTTCCTGACATATTTAAAATTTCTATGTCAATTATAAATTTAAACTTTACAACCTTTATTACGGGGTTAGGGCTTTTGGAAAATTGTGATTTTGAGATTTTGAAAGTTATAGATTTTAGTATATATGGTAAATTGGGAATTTCCGATATTGGAATTTCGTAAAAAAAACAGTTACCTAATTCGCCGACATCACGAAGACCAAACACGTACTCTTTTTAAATGTTTTAAAGGTTTTTGTGCATATAGTTAATTTTTTATTGTTTCTTTTTAGATATATATTTAGGAATTTAAGAATTGTGACATATATTATATCATATTATAATTTTGTACATATGTATATTTTTAGATAATTCAAGAATTGGATCATACTATAAATATGTATATTATAAATACGTATAAATCCTTATAAATTACAAACACTTATTAAAATTGAAATTCAATTCTTTGCCAAAAATAATAAAATTTTAAAAATTTCATAATTTAAAAATCCCTTCCTAATTTCCTCATAACCCCAAAATTCTCATATTTTTATATTTTATCAATAATTTTAACATCCCTAGTTTCATAAAATTACTAATTTGCTTATTATATCCCTAAATTCATAAGGATTCTAATTTCATTTTCTAATTTCTAAATTCATAATTTTAAATTCATAATTTCAAATTTCTAATTTCATAAATTAGATTTCTAATTTCATAAATTAGATTTCTAATTTCTAAATTTCTAAATTCTAATTTCTAATTTCATAAAATCATAAATTCATAAAATTTCTAATCACTAACATTTCTAATTTCTAAATTCATAAAATCATCACAAAATTTTAAATCCCTAAATTCATAACATTCCTAATTTCATATTTTCCCCAATTCAACAATTCAACAATTCATCACAAAATCATCCTAAAATTCACATTGTTCAATTCCAATTTAACAAATTCCTAATTTGCTTTCATTTCCAAATCAACAATTTCCTTTCAAACCCCTAAATTCATAAACACCCAATTTACATATCCAAAATCCATATGAAATACACAAAACTCAAAAAAAACTTACATTCTTTGGTGCATATGATGCAAGGACGCCGGAAAATGAGTGGCGAACGGCGGCTTAGCGGACGGATGATTGAATAACGTCGGAGTCGGCGATTTAGGGTGGTTTTGTTTTCTCCGTTCTGTGTCTGCGAAGAAGACGAAGTGTCTGTTCTTATAGAACTATATGACGGACTCCGGACGGTATTGTGACGGATATTAAAAATCCGTCAGATTTCCGTCAGCAACTCCTGCCGTTTCGATGAGATCGATGCGTTTAGGCGGGAGGAATTAGGGTTTCCATCAGAATCCCGTCATAACGTAAAGACGGGATTCTGACGGTTAATGTTTTTTTATTAATTTTTGTTTCTCCGTTCCTAAATTAATAAAAAATATATATAAACCGTCAGAATCCCGTCGTTACGTTATGACGGGTTTCTGACGGGTGTTTAATTTTTTTATTAAATCTTGTTTCTCCGATCCTAAATTAATAAAAAAACAAAGAACCGTCAGAATCCCGTCATAATATACAGACGGGATTCTGACGGTTTAAATAATTTTTTTTTTAATTTTTGTTGATCCGATCGAATCGGATCGGAAAAACAAAAATTAATAAAAAAAACATTAACATTCAGACGGGATTCTGACGGTTCTTAGTTTTTTTTTTTTTTTGTCTATGTCCGAGTGGAACAAATATAAAACATCTAATCCGTCAAAAATCTGTGATGGTTGAAGTTCATTTAGTTTGTATTCGGAGAGAAAAAATTGAAATATGATGAAGAAAACGTCGGATCGAGTTCCTTCAAAATGTATGGCGGATTTGTTACGGATTCGTAATTTTATTCTAATTTATTCGTATCTTAGAATCGAAAAGAATGAATTAAAGGTTCTGTAATATTTTCCGTTAATAATTCTTTCTAAGCGGAAATAATACTTTAACAGAAAATCAGTCGGAAATCCGTAATATGACATATAAATTCATCGATGGTACATACTAAAGTCGTGGAAGGTAAAATAAAACATATAACAACATTATGCGGATAAACTCGTACAAAGGATAGTAGGAAAATATTAAAATCATGGACGGGTCGGATGTTTATTCATCATCTGAGTCTGGAACTGTTTCATATTCGTACCCAGTAGTTCCTTCATCTTCCTCATCGATGGTAGATACTTCCGTTGGTTGGTATTCAGCAATCATCGAATTAGCACCGATTATCTGTTTCGAAAATGAATTTAGTTAAGCCTTCCTATAAATATTTATAAACGTATTATACATCTACCTTAACAATGTTCCGCTCTGTGATGTTCAGGTACTTTGAGTTCCTGTTAAAACGGCAAACGGTAACATTTTTTAGGATGACCACCGCACCTACGCTAGTGGTGAGTCTGTACCAACTCCTGGAAACAAATATTTAACAAGTTAGTACATATATAGTAATATTATGGTATTAAGAAACCAATGGGAGTAAGAAATATACCTCCAATTGCTTGGTGGATAGGATCTGGAAGAAGATATGCAAATACAAATGGAAGAAGACGCTGCATGACGACATGACAATCATGACTCTTCATTCCTGTAAACTTCCCTTCCGTCTCGTCCACGCAATTACGTAGATTAGATGCGTAGCCGTCTGGAAATTTTACAAATTTTTTGAACCATTCAAAAAATACTTCTTTCTGCCTAGCGTTTAACCGGTACGCAGGCATCGGCAATCTACCATTAGGCAGAACATGAAGAGATGGCCTCGAACAAATCAATGGCAAGTCCAATCTAGACTTCCAGTTGTCTTTGGTCTTTCCTGGGACGTTTAATAAGGTGTTCATGATGTTGTCAAAGAAATTCTTTTCAACATGCATGACATCTAGATTATGCCGCAGTAGATGGTCTTTCCAGTAAGGCAAATCCCAGAAAATACTCTTCTTGTGCCAATTGTGATATTCCCCACAACCGTCGACCGGGTGGTGGCCATTACCCCCACAATTAGGAGTCCGCTCTGCACCAAAATCTCGCAACTGTTCCAATATGGTTCGACCATCTATCTCAGGAGGTGGACCATGTAACACTGGTAAATTCTTCCTGAAATGTCTTTTAGACCGACGGTATGGATGATTTGCCGGTAAAAAACACCTATGACAATCAAACCACGATGTCTTCCTTCCGTGCTGCAGTTGGAAAGCAGAAGAATTGTCTTGGCAATAAGGACATGCCAATCTTCCATGCGTTGTCCATCCAGATAACATACCGTATGCCGGAAAATCGCTTATGGTCCACATAAGAACCGCACGCATGTAGAAATTCTGCTGGACCGAAACGTCATATGCCTCAACACCATGCTCCCACAACATCTGCAACTCACAGATCAATGGTTGGAGGAATATATCGAGCGACCGTCTTGGATGATCTGGCCCGGGAACTAGAATTGACAGAAACAAGAACTCTCGCCGCATGTACATAGATGGAGGCAAATTGTAAGGTGTTACGATGACCGGCCACAGTGAATATTTTCTTCCATGCTTGCCAAACGGGTTGAAACCATCAGTGGATAAGCCTATGTATACATTCCGTCGTTCAGATGCAAAATCTGGATATACGGATTGGAAGTGTTTCCAAGCTTCCGCATCAGAAGGATGCGTGATATCTCCATCTTGATTATGCTCTGCATGCCATCTCATAGCCTTAGCTGTGCGGTTTGAATCGTACAGCCTCTTCAACCTCTCCGTTAAGGGTAAATACCACATCCGTTTGAATGGAATCTTCACCCTGCCGCTTGTGTCCTGGAACCGGGGTTTGTGGCAAAATTTACATTTGTTTCGGTTCTCGTCTTCTCTCCAGTATATCATACAGTTGTCGATGCACACATCTATAACCTGGTAGGGCAAACCAAGTCCGGCGACAAGTTTTTGGACCTCGTAGTATGATCCTGGGGCCAGATTATCTTCTGGCAAAACATCTTTCACGAACTCGGCGAATGCATCAACACATTCTTCGGACAAATTATAATCAGTCTTCAGGTTCATCATCCTAGTGGCAGAAGACAGCGGTGAATGACCATCCCTACAACCGTTGTATAGAGGTTGCTTTGCTGCGTCTAACATATTGAAAAACCTCCAAGATTCTAAATTAGGCTCTTCAACCCTATCACCCTCATGATGATACACACCCGACTGCAAATTCTCCCTAAACGCATCGTTTACCATCGCAACCGTACTTACCCCAACATCTACTTCCGCCGTAGATTCCCCTACGCTAGACGGAAAATAAGGTTCATTGCTACTGGTACTACCATATTCATAATTCCTTTCTCCATGTAAATACCAAACCTTATATCCCGCCCTAAATCCGTATCTATATAAGTGGTTCCAAACAATAGGAATCGCAACACTAATTCTATTACAGCAATTAGAACAAGGACATTTGATATCCTGACCTTTGTTGGCTGCCTCTTGATTTTTAGGTAACTGCATAAACTCGCAAATACCTTGAGCGTATTCGGTCGTTAATAAGTTCGACCCCTCTTCCATCATTGGCTCGTCCATCCATGACCGAAAATATGAAGAACTCATCTCTAAATTTTTGTTTTTTTTGGTTTTGAAATGTTGTTATGAACGTCGGAAGAAATGCGAGACCTTATATAGAATGAATAACCGTCAGATTTTTGTCAGCCAACCGTCAAAACGTCCGACATAGCAACACTTCAGTCCCATCGGCCAACCCACACGATATGTTAACCACCCAAAGTTTGCCGACATCGGAAGCCGTCAGAATCCGTCGGAAATCCGTCCGCCAGACAGAAATATCCGATTTCCGTCAGGTTTCCGTCAGAATGTCGACGAAAAGACAAGACGGATTATTTCCGTCAGGAAACCGTCTGTTAATTATGACGGTTTACGGACGGCATACGGACGGCAATCCTGACGGAATGATTATTGTCAGAATTCCGTCAGGAGAAACAGACGGTTTCCTGACGGAATGATTTATTGTCGGAAAACCGTCTGAATTCCGACGGAAAACAGGCTGTTTCCTTGTAGTGTCTACACTCTTTGTTTTTATCACCAATATCTGAAAATACTCACAAAAAAAAAAAAAAAATCAAATCAAATACAACAACACCTAGGAGAAATTAAAGAATCTTTCATTTACTTATCATTATGGAGAGTGGAGAAGCATACATGATGATGGAGAAAATAGTAGCTGCATGACCACAAAAGAACTTCCTCGAATTTAAAATGTAAAATGTAAAATAACCAACAAACATGTATAAAGCTGCATATGAGCTAACTAGTCATCAAATCAAAAAAGTAGATTTACCCCATAAATATTTGTCTTCAACATGACCAACTCTTACAGAGGGTAGGAAAATAACCAACAAACATGTGAGAACAAAAAAATTGAATAAATATATTGTAAATATGACAAAATTTGCATTTTAAAAAACTATCACATTTGTAGACATCAAATGCAGTCTACTCTGAGTAGACTTCAAATGCAGTCTACGCAATATAAGCTAACTAGTCACCAAATCAAGAAAATAAGTTTGCTCCAAAACTATTTGTCTTAAACATGACCAACTCTTACAGAGGGTGGAAATACAACTAACAAACATGTGAGAACAAAAAAATCAAATAAATACATTGTAAATATGTCAAAATATGCATTTTAAAAAACTATCACATTTGTAGACTTCAAATGCAGTCTACGCAATATGAGCTAACTAGTTACCAAATCAAGAAAATAAGTTTTCCCCACAATAATTTGTCTTAAACATGACCAACTCTTACATGGGGCAAAAATACAACTAACAAACATGTGAGAACAAAAAAATCAAATAAATACATTGTAAATATGTCAAAATATGCATTTTAAAAAACTATCACATTTGTAGACTTCAAATGCAGTCTACTACAAGTAGACTTCAAATGCAATCTACTCAGAGTAGACTTCAAATACAGTATACAAAATGGGTTACTTTTGCAATTAAGGTAAATCGGCATGTAGACTGCAAATGAAGTCTACAAGTGTTGTAGACTTCATTTGTAGTCTACAAAGGTTATTTTTGTATTTGACCAAAACATTGACTTTTTGTGTAGACTTCATTTGCAGTCTACATAATTGTGCAGGTTACTTTTCCATTTGATCAAATATTTCCACTGTTCAAAAGTAGACTTCATTTGCAGTCTACAAAAAAATTACCAAAATTCTGTAGACTTCATTTGACTTTTGGATTTGACTATTTTTGACTTTTCAAAGTAGACTGCAAATGAAATCTACATAAATGTAGGTTATATTTGGGGTTGACCAAAAAATATGTACTTTTTTGTAGACTTAAAAAGTAGACTGCAAATGAAGTCTACAAAAAATATGTACTTTCGGGTCAATTTTTTGAAAAATTGGTCAAACACAAAATTAACCTCACTTTTTAGAGTAGACTGCAAATGAAGTATACAAAAAAAGTCAACAAATGGTCAAACCCAAAAGTGACCTGTTTGTAGACTTTTGAAGTCTACTTTATGTAGACTTGAAATGCAGTCTACTTTGTACGGTCAATGGTCTGCCCAAATGTAAAAGTGACATGATTTTTCCGCTGTCTGCACACGAAGTCTACAATATTTTTAATTGTTGTCAAAGAAGAGTGTGTAGACTTAAAATGCAGTCTACTTTACTTTTTTTTTACAAATAATAGTCAAATGTAGACTGCATTTCACTTTTTTTTTACAAATAATAGTCAAATGTAGACTTCAAATGCAGCCTACATTTACGAACCATATCTGAAATTTTCGAAAGTAAAATATCGTTACCTTTTTCACTCGTTCGACTTCGTCTTCACGTTCTTAAACCACCGAAACTATCAATTTCACCGAAAAAATAACCCCAACCGTTTTATTTGGTAGAATTACGAGAAAATATGAAGTTATGAGATAAAATTTTAAAGAATGAAAATTAGAGAGTTTTGGATGAAATTGGAGAGAAAATTGAAGATGTCTAAGTTATGAGCTCACTTATTATGCATTTACGTAACAAAAAATCAGTTGGTGTAACATTTAGAGCTTCAATGGTCAAAAGTATAGAGAGAAAAAAGTGGGTTAGTGTTGCATTTGACCAAAAGAAGTGGGCTAGTTGTGAAATGATCTCTTTTTCGAATTTAAAAAAATTATTTTCATGTTTATTATTATTTTTAAATAAATATTATTTTCTGAATTTTTTAAAAAATAGAAAGATAACATCCGTTATCTTTCCGTTAAGTCAAGGTAGGTAAATGGGCACCGTTTGAAAGTTGATAAATTCAAATGGAAAAAAATAATTAGTTAGTGTATTAAATTGGGTAACCAAAAAGTTGGGGTATTAAAAAGCTTAACAGAATTTAGTTCGTGTATTTTTATGGAATTTTCCCTACTTAAAACATTAGAGCATAGTTTCCAAAGCACAAGTTGAAAGAGTTTTTGGCTAATCTTGGTTGGCCAGAGAAGTGACTGCTCCAGTGGGTGGTGAAGAGGAAGGAGGGTTGGTCGGAGAAGTCACTAAGGCTGCTTGTTGTCTCATATAAGCTTCGGCCTGTGGATCATTGCTCTTCATCATGAATGTGAAGAATTTCTCCATCTTAGAGATGCGAGTCTCACGGGTAATGTTTTCCTTAACCTCGACCTTTAATTTTTTATTAGCAGCTGCTAGTTCTTTGATATACTCCATATTTTATCTATTTTACTATTTATTTCAATGCATTTTATAAATACTTTAATAAGGTTTTACACCAAAGAGGTAGTTTTTCCTCATATTTGTAGTTTAGAGTCTTAACAGGGAAAATTATCAAAAAGAGCAAAAAGAGCTTAAAGAAGTGTATTCTCAGCTACAGTAAGTTTCAAAAGCCAAAGACTTAGTTCAAGTCAAAGATTTATCAAGATATCGCATTTTACCAACTTGGATAGAAGTAAAGAGTCTAAAGTTTTGCTAAAGATGGAAGATCAAATCAACTTGGAATGAGACTTGGCTACATTTCAAGGTTTTTGAGTTATCTTTCTAATGAAGTTAGAATTATCTTATTTGGAGATGTGAGCAAGAAGATACTCTTGATTTACTGAAGACATGTCAAACTGCCTCGAAAATAAAGAAGGTGTAGAATGAAGTCAAACATTGATGGACCTTAAGGGTGATGTTAATGACCATTCTCAGCCCAATTCGGAGCCTTTTTAAAGCCCAGCACAAGCCTTGAAGAGAAGATCGGTTGGAGTTATAAAGATTTGGCAGTTTCGACCGAATAGATGTTTTTGCCTAAAGTTAAACCCTAGAAGACCCTAGCACTATAAATACTTGTTTTTAGCTTCTTGTTTAGGGTGTGCCGAAAATAAAAACAATTTTATTGATAAAGAACATCCTCCACGTTTCCCCTTGAGGGATTGATCATAGATCTTGTTTTATGAGCTTTTGGTGGAGGATCTCGCTTTGTATTTCGCTATAGAGAAGAATCTTCTTATCCCTACTCTTTTAATTAAGTTTCTTTATCATGATTTCAATGTTTCTTTGATATTTTTCGTGCACCATGCTTGAGTGATTTACTTATTAGGTTTTAGGTTTTCAATTAGTTTCATAATTAGATAATTAATTGATGATTATTTAGGGATAATAATAGAATCTTCGTCTTTACTTGTACTCAATGCATAATTGCTTTACAGTACTTCTAATAATTTGATCCTAGGTTAATATAGATTCCAAAAGCTTTTATATTTCCTGAACTAGTATTTGATGAGCCAAGCGTCTTAACAATCGAAAGTTTAGTTAAGGAGTTCGGTGAACAATATCATAACTTGAGCTTTTCTTGCATATTTTCACTTTGTAATAACCATGCGAATGTTGAGTCTATTAGGGTGATTAAATATAGTGGTTGGAGCCACGAAAGTGGAAAGACTATACATTCGTGTTATGAGTTCTAGATGGTGCGGTATATCCTAAGGTTCCTAGATTAAATTGATCATTATTGTTGCATGATTGTCTGCGATTTCTAAGTCCTGACGCTTTTCCATAATTGATTTACCTTTAATTTTAGTTTCTTTGTTTTCTAATCCAAAAACCAAATCATATTTTGTCTTAGCTTAATTTGCATCTCATAAATTTGTAGCCTATATATCATCTTTGCAGTCTCAGTAGTTTGACCCCTAAGTTCTAATGTGTTTGCATGTGCACTTGCAGCTTATCTAGGGTTATGAATTTAAAGCTTGCATAAATAAACCCTATCATTCCTCCAGAAGCTCTGCAAGAGATGTCGAAGAACTTTCTTCACAGACCTTCCTCTTCCCTTTCCTGTCGATTTGATCTGTTAGTTGTCCAAGCCCAAAGATGTTCCCATTTGGATTAGCCTCGGTACACTACAAGAACAAAATCATATCAAGCCACCAAATACACACAACATTTACTAAGATTCACACAACAATTACTAAGGAATCCAACAGATTGAAACAACAGTATCATAGAGCGAAATGAAGACAATGAAAACCAGAATGATTGACTAAAATATATCCCACAAATCAAAATAAATACGGTTTCATTTTCAAGCAGATTGAGAAAGATGTCATTATTTGCTTTCAAGGTAAGTGTTCGCTGAGTAGACTATTCTAATGAATTAGGTGAATGTTCAGGGCCATCTGGATCATCCATGGACATTGCTTTCTAAATCTGCTTATCATAAATGAACTATCCATCTGCCCTTGTGTGTATGCATGAACACCTCTCCAAATGAAACAGGACGCCCGTATTCTTCCTCATGTGAAAATACAAAAATAAGTTAGTGAACAAATGCAGTTTGTAATTGGTGAAAGAGGAAGTACAAATGATTACCATTTCCAGTTGGATTTGTATGTATGATTTCTTGCCAGAGACGTACTTCATAATTCCTAGACCGTTGCCGTCAGAATTGCAAGCCTGTGAAGCAATATTGCTCCTCTCATGTGCTTCTGGAGTGTCCCAAAACCTTGTCAATTGAATTCACAGCCCACGGGAAATCCAATATGGCCTTACACCACTTCTCTTAGCCTGACTTACGATTCCTTTAATCCTGTTTTTGGCTATCCTCAAGATGGGATCTCACAACAGCTGTGATCCCAATTTCCTAGTTGTACTTGCGCTACAAATATAGATTTTGGTTAGCAGTGTTTAGTATTAGGAAAAGAAACTATGAAAGAAGAAGTTTTACTAAAAACATACCGCAAATGTCCTGAAGTAACGAACCTGGATCGGAATTGGTGTAACGCTCCAACTATAATAAGGTCCATCAAATTTACGATGAAAAATTCCAACAATCTCCCAAGTCAATTTACCCTTGTCGCAATTAAACCTAATACATAAAACATAAATAAATAAGTAGAGATTTATAAAACAAACATTAGTCAAATAAAAGCTTCACTTAGATTCAATGAACCAACGAAACACACACAAGTTAAGTCTATTCACAAGTCTTCTAACATTACAGGATGCAAACTCAAATTTAATTCAGAATTCTTATATATGGCACTCCAAAAAGATCTATGATTTGCAATATTTCACAACATATTTACTCAATTAACTCAAAGACTACACATTACCTACACTTAACTATCTACTAAACATTAGGCAACAATATCAACACAACAAACAATATCAACACAGCAACCAACGACTGTTAAATACAGATTAAATAAACACTATCAAATCTTTATATCAAAACTAACACTCTCAAAACGAAAAGAAACTATTCTACAGAGAAAAGAACTTACCATGTTGTCTCCCGGTCTGGGATTGGATGCTCTGATAAGAGAGGCAACTATTCTTGGCCAAGTGTGTGGAGGAGCTCATCCAACAGTAGCTCAAAGTCCACAACATCATCTGGCTTGGGAGCATCGACCTCGTCTTCTTCTTCGTTAATGTCCTCAGGGTCCTCATCAACATTTTCCGGCTGCAGCTTAGGAATAACGATTACAGGAGGCTTCGGCTGAGGCATCTGGAGTTGAGGATGTTGAGGAATGAGAAAGTTGAGGTGTTGAGCAGATTGTGGTGGATACTGAGTCGGCATTGATGATCTGCTGACAGACCCCATCGCCTAAGAGGAAGGGTTAGAGGAGTAGGATGAAGATCTATTCCCGTTGGATCTCACACCTCTGGATAATGGTGTTAGATTCTCATTGTTACATCGGAGTTCTAACCCTTTCGATCTCACAGCTGAAGCAGATGGGGAAAGAGTTAAGTTTTTTCCTCTACTGTCTGGATCTACGTCTTTTAGACCAGTACCGGACAACCCATCATGAGCTATGCCTTTTCCTCTACTGTCTCGATCTGCGTTGTTGATACCAAATCCAAACGACACATCGTGATGTAAGCCTTTTCCTCAACTGTTTGGAGCTACGCCGTTGAGAGCGAATCCAGACGCTACATCTGAGAGCAGATTTATGGCATTGGTACGAGTTACTCCAACTGACGTTTGACCATCACCAACATCTTCTCTTCCGCCGAACTTTGTTTTTCGACCTCTCCCTCGAGTGGATTTACTTTGATAAGTCATTGAAACATATGTAGAGAAAGGAGAGACAAATTATGGTATGAGAATTAGAGAGAAATGGGTTTGAAAGAGATTAGGGTTTTCAGATCGAGAGATGCGAGTGAGAGAGAATAGAGATGTTTTAGTGGCTAGTGTTTTTTTTGTCTCAGTCGTGTGTGTGTTTAAGAGAGTAATAATAGATTTGGAGCCCAAATTATTTGGTTTTGGAGCCAAAAAAATTTAAACAAAAATCAATTTATGTGGCTAATTAGTCACAAATTAAGACTATTTGGTGATACTATTTTCAGTCACAAATCTATACCCTAAACCCTAAACTACTTTTAAAAAATAGATCTAAGAGATTGATATAACTTTGTAATGTAAGTAGTAAGTGTTTATGTTGATTATAGCAATCAAAACAATACAAAATAAGTTTCATTTTGTTAAACATTAGATTTCGACTTACATTCCATTAGAATCATATATACTTATGAAAGTACTTGTTATTTTTCTTAGTCATGAAGTTGAAATCTTATTTTCTCAAAGGTAAACATGGTTTATGTATGATAAGATTAAGTGTAATTTGTACTTAACATGTATGTTAGTATGTAAAATAAATATTTTACTTATAATCAAATGTTTAATTAGCCAAAATTATACTGAGTGTCACTAAACAGTGGCTAGGTAGTCACAAATATATGACTAAAATCAGTGTCAGTGACAAATTAGTCACAAATTAGTCACAAATTAAGACTACTTTGTGACACTATTTTTCTGTCACAAATTTAAACCCTAAATCCCAAAATATTATATACAAAATCTAGGTACAAGAGAATAAAATAAGTTTGTAATGTATGTACCAAGCGTGTAGTTTGATTATAACCATGAAAACAATACAAAATAAAATTTATTTTGTAAAACATTAAAGTTGAACATAAATTAGATTAGAATCATAAGTAGTTATGAAACTACTTACCATATTCATTGTCATTATGTTGAAAATTTACTTCCTCACATTTCAAAGTTAGACATGTTTTATATATGATAAGATTAAGTGTACATTGTACTTGACATGTATGTTAGTATGTTAAATAAATATTTTACATATAATCAAATGTTGAATTAGCTAAAATCATATTGAGTGTCACTAAACAGTGGCTAGGTAGTCACAAATATTTGACTAATATCAAATATGGTGGCGAATGAGTCACAAATTTGTCTCACAGATTTTCACTAAAATTTTGAGTTGCAAAATGGTCTCTAATGTGTCACTAATGTATAATCAGTCTCAAACTAGTCGCTCATTACACACTTTTTTTCGACGATAGTGTTTGGTCACAAATGTGTGACTAATTTCATAATGATTTTTGAATAGTCGCAAAAGTGTCTATGATCAGTCATAAATGAGTCACAAATATTTGTGACTGAAAAACATTCACAAGAAGTAGTCACTAAATAATTGTTTTCTTGTAGTGTTAGTGGCAATGGTGGAAGCCCCACATGTCAGAATAGTCGCAAAAACAGCCAGAATTGCGTGATTTGCTTGTCCTCCGGAAATCTTTCCCCGAATTCAAACTCATCTACCGGCGATCGAGAGAATAACACGAGAGCGGATTTCCTGGCAAAGACTGCACGTGCAAGATACTTGTTTCTCATTCATCAACACTTCAGTACCTTATTGGTTTCTTGATACACATAATGTATAATATCCGCGAACCTGAAATGTGGATTCTGGTGGTCGTGTCGAGCAACACAAGGAGTGTGTCGATCGACACGAAAGTTTTGAGGGTGTCGATCGACACTGGGTCTGGTGTCGCTCGACACTTAAGTTTGCTGAACCGAGTAATTAACTTTTTAATTACAATTTTTGACTTGGTTAAGCGTATAAATAGGCCTGGGGCTGCAGTCTTAAGTGTAGCAGCAGTCGTGAGCAGAGAAAGAGAAGAGATTTTGAGTGAGAATTAGGAGTTTGTGGCTTTTGTGATTGATTGTTGCAAAGAAATCAATCTGAAACCCTCTCATTAGCGTGTTAGTGGCGTTAGGTTCCTTTTTCTCGTGTGTTTCGTTTTGATCAGTGAGTTCATGGTCTAAGAGGGTCTGTTTCGTGTGCCTTTTCGTGCATAATTCGTATTTCATTCATTCCTAAAACCCGAGGTGAGTTGTGACCGCGGTTTCTAGGCGATGAGGGTGAATTCGATGAGTTTTTATGATTGATTGGTTGTGGTTTCGTGTGATGATGTTTGCGGTTGTTATTATGGCTTGTATATTTGTTATTGTGGTGGTTTCCTTGCAGGTTAGTGACTCATGTTCGCCGGAAATCGTATTGTGAGAGGATGAATACGATTCTGGTGTAACACAGAGGCGTGTCGATCGACACCAGGAGGGTGTTGACCGACACAAGTACTTTGGTCTGTTGATCCTGCGTGTGATATTTTAGTCTGGTTTATGTGATTATTGGTTTACTTGAGCTTGCTTGTTACGCCGGTAGGCGGAATGACCAGCTCACTAAGTATTTATGAAATACTTACGCAACACTTTTTTCCATGTGCTGCAGATAAAGCGAAAATGTGATCACGGAATCGAGGCATAGGAAGAGGATGATAGGAAATTGTGTTATTGTTGTTTAGTGTAGCGAACCGGTTGTGTTAGGTTGCTAGCATTTATTCATTCCTGAATCTAGTGTTGATTTTTGTTATGGATTATTTGGTTATTTATTTTATTTGGATTTAAATGATTTATGAGTTCCGCAGTAGAATGTTTAGTTTAAAAAAAAAGCTTTGTTGTTTCATAATGTATTTGTTTAATCAATTGTAAAGTGTGTTTCTGACCCAAAAAAAAAGTCTTGAGAGAACTTTAGAGTTAAGCGTGCTTAAGCTAGAGCAATTTAAGGATAGGTAACCTACTGGGAAGTCATTTCCTGTATGAGTGAAGTCAAAACACGGAGAAAGATCGCGTGGTGATTTGCAGGATCAGTAAACATGATTTTCAAATCTCCCGGACTAACGCATCGATCGTTAAACAGTGTGAACCCACAGCCGAGAGTGAACGGGGAGACCCATGGTAGAGCCAGTCAGAGTGTTACGCTATCTAATTCTATCGCAAAAATCTCGTGACATAAACTATATTATATCGGTATCACGACGTAAATCCGAATCAAAGATTGATTCAAATCTAAAAACCAGGTGGTTGTAACCTGTTGGTAATGGGCTTACGGCTATGAGTTCCGCCACTTGGGTTTGACGCCTGGCCACCTCAGAGAAACGGGCGGTGAAACGTGGGCCCGTGAGATTGGTTTTTCGGCTTTCTTGAATCCTCAGGATAATAAAAAAATATATATCAATTTATGATATAAAAAAGTGTCATATATTTATATATGAATATGTTTACAGACTAAATCGTGTACGGTATGGATGAAATAGTTTAATAGTTTAAAAGATTGTGCACATGCATGCATGCATGACACTACCGATTTGAGTTAATCTCTTTCGTCCACGTTGAATCGACGTACCACCTATTTTGTATACACCACTTTTGCATATTCATACTTTTTTAGTATATCTTAATGTTGTTCATGCTTTTTCCCATGCTTGAGAAATTTTAAGATATGCCATTTTTTTAAAATGCTACTATTACTTTTTCCAAAATTTAAATTATTTATATTTGTGTTAACTAAGTTATATTAGAGTTTAGTTTTTTTGGTTTAAGATTTATCAAGGATCAAAATATTTTTTTAAATTGAGAATTTTGAGATATAAAGTTTTTAAACAGATTTATAAGTGACATATTGGTAAAAAATAATTCAAGAGTGGCATGTCTGAAAAGTGGCATGTTAAAAGTGACATTTTCGTAAGTGTCTCTAATATTTCCAATTTATTAAAATTTTATGAAAATCCTCGGAAGATATTATAAACTAGGTGATTGATCCGCACCATGTGCGGGTGAATTTTTTTTTATGAAAATAAGTTAATTTATTTAATAACCCGAATTTATCTTTTGTAAAAAAAAAGACATTATTATTTGCTTTAAATTTTTGATGCATATAGAAGACTAATATGTTTAGGATATTATCTTAAATATTTTTGAGTGATTACCTTAAAAATTAGTATGATTTATTGTTCTCTTTTGTTTTTGTTTTTCTTCTTCACCGTTTTCATTTACTCAGTTTTTCTTTTATCAATCTACGTCTACTCTAGCTTTTTATTCCTTTCCCAACTTTTATCATTTTTTCATTCAATTTTTATATCTCGGTTTTTTTTTCTCCCATTTTCTTTGTTTCCTTGATCATCTATATTTTATCTAATTATTTATTTTCTTATTATTTTTTAAGTATTTCTTTGTCTTTGTCTTCATACTCTTCTTATTCTTCTTTAGCTTTTTCATCTTCTTGTCTTTTTTCATCTCTAAAAGTTTTTACTTCAAACAATACATATAAAATAAATCAAACATGGTATTGTCGTAGTATGGATTTACTATTCATAAGATTTTTCAAAGTAGCATATCTCCCACCAAAAAATAGGATAAGCTATATGTAACTTCAAAAGTAAACCAACCCATAACCAAAAAAAAAAAAAAAATGACGACGTACAAAAATCACGAAAAGGCCACACACACACACGCAAAATGAAACTACTACGACATTTTATGCTTATTAAATATGTTAACTCAGAGTAGTTTTGTATAAACGATTAGATAATAACAAAACCTTATAAGATTCAGAAAGATATGTGCTGGATATTACAGAGACAATACATACTGAGTATACTCTTAGTTTGTTGAAAAAAAGGAATATCCACTTGGTTTACAAAAACCTGAAAATATAAAATATATATAGAAACTATTTACTCACCCATAAGTTATAAAATTACTAACATTAATCATAATATTGAAAAAAGGATTAGAAAATGTTTTATTTTAATAATATTTTTATCTTCGAGTTCATTCATTTCATGAAGAAAAAAAAATGCATTCTCATCATGATAGTCAAATAAATGGCTTAAATAAAACATGTTATTGTTACCATTTGATCAATCTTGTAACGCCCCGACCGCCCCTACCGGTAAGTCACCATCCCTCTATCGGGCTTGTGGGCCCCATCCCTGTCCGACGGTCGGTGCGTTATTTTTCGTAGGCCCGACCGAGTAATTTGCTGACCCTGCAATCACCACGTGACATTTTCCCGTATTTTTGTCCTCACTCGCACGCTACTGCGAATCACTTCCCAGTAGGTCACCCATCCTTAGACTACTCCAGCTCAAGCACGCTTAACTCTGAAGTTCTTTCGGGCAAGTAATCGGAAAAGGTAAGTGCACTTTGTTGACATAGATAGCCAAATTAATTCATTTAAGCCTTTCTCAAAATGGGTCGGGCCAGGATGTTACAAATCTCTTCAAAATGGCTTCAGTACGTCATTATGTCTCTTCTGTTGTGAATCAAGAGAACGAATGGGGAAGATTGTGTTTATTCATTAATCATAAGATCCTTTATATAGGATTATTACAAGAGAGAAAAGGAAAATTCCTTTTCCTAATGGGAAAAGGAAAGTACATAAAAGGAAAATCCTAATTCAACTAGGATTCATTAAACCGGCCTAAAGACTAAGTGTTAATGGGCCGTAAACGGACCAGAACTAGTTATGACAATCCACTATGATTTATAACACTCCCCCTTGGATGTCATAACTCTAATGGGCTTGTAATACGCTTTGGATGTTGCCTCATTAAAACCTTACCAAGTAAAACCCATTTTGGGACAAAACCGTGGTGAAGGAAAAAGAGTACAACACGTATTACTCCCCCTGTTCTGAACCTCACTGCAAGTCTTTCAAACGACGCATTCCAATCTGATAAGTAAGTTTCTTGAACGTTGAGGTTGGAAGTGACTTGGTGAATAGGTCTGCTGAATTCTCACTTGATCGTACTTGCTGCACTTGAATTTCTCCATCTTTCTGTAGATCGGATGTGAAGAAGAATTTTGGCAGAATGTGCTTCGTCCTATCACCTTTGATGTATCCATCCTTAAGTTGAGCTATACACGCTGCATTGTCCTCGAACAAGACCGTCGATTCCTGCTTACCTTCGGCCATTCCACAATCCACTCTTATGTGCTGGGTCATCAGCCTTAACCAAACACACTCACGACTAGCCTCATGAATTGCTAATATCTCTGAATGATTAGAAGATGTAGCTGCAATGGCCTGCTTCATTGACCGCCAAGATATTGCAGTTCCTCCATGAGTAAACACATAACCTGTCTGGGACCGTGCATTATGAGGATCTGAAAGATAACCTGCATCAGCAAAACCAACTAAACCGTCCTTAGATTGGTTAGTATAAAATAGACCCAAGTCTTTCGTTCCTTGTAGGTAACGAAGAATATGTTTTATCCCGTCCCAGTGCCTTTGGGTCGGACATGAGCTAAATCTTGATAATAAATTCACGGCAAAACATATATCTGGCCTAGTGTGGCTTGCCAGATACATTAAAGCTCCTATGGCACTGAGATATGGCACTTTGGGACCAAGGACTTCTTCAGAGTCTCTCTTAGGACCAAACGGATCCTTTTCTAGATCAAGAGATCTCACCACCATTGGGCTGGACAATGGGTGACATTGATCCATATTAAAACGCTTGAGTACCTTTTCAGTATATGCCATTTGATGCACAAGGATTCCATCATTTATGTACTCAAGTTGCAATCCCAAACAGAACTTAGTTTTGCCTAGGTCTTTCATCTCAAATTCTTTCTTGAGGCATTCAACTGTTTGGACGATTTCACCAGGGGTTCCAAGGATGTTCAAATCATCCACGTAAACTGCTATGATAACAAACCCTTTGTTTGCAAACTTTTTTATAAAAATACATGGACTGATGGGATCATTCTTATAGCCTTCTTTGACTAAGTACTCACTCAATCTATTGTACCACATACGCCCACTTTGCTTCAGTCCATAAAGGGATTTGTTCAGCCTTATGCAGTGTTGTTCTCGAGAACCTTTCTTATCTTTGAGCTCAATACCCTCTGGTAATCTCATATAAATCTCATTATCCAGTGGACCATATAAGTATGCAGTTACAACGTCCATTAACCGCATATCCAACTTTTCTCTTATAGCCAGACTTATCAAAAATCTAAAAGTTGTAGCATCCACCACAGGGGAGTATGTCTCCTCATAATCTATTCCTGGTCTCTGTGAGAATCCTTGTGCAACAAGCCGTGCTTTATACCTCACGATTTCACCATGTTCATTTCTTTTCCTCACAAAGACCCATTTATGTCCAACTGGTTTAATCTCATAGGGTGTCCGAATTATTGGACCAAAGACATCCCTTTTCCTTAAAGAATTCAACTCCACGTTTATAGCTTCTTTCCATTTAGTCCAATTTTCACTCTGAGTGCACTCATATATCGACGTGGGTTCTAGATCCTCCATAAGTTCAAGTGCTACCTTAAAAGCAAATATATCATCGATTTCCACACACTTTCTATTCCATTGTATTCCAGACATAACATAATTCATTGAGATCTCATTATTTTCAGGAACGTCAGAACCATGAAACTCGGCGTCCCGAGTCTCATTGCTTGGAACTATCGGTTCAGTTATGTATGGGGTTCCATCAGATTCCTCAACCACGATTTCAGCACCTTTCTTTCTTTTCCGAGGATTCTTATCTTTGGAACCTATTGGCCGGCCACGTTTTGAGTGTGGTTTAGATTCTGTAGCAACTTGATTGTGTCCCTCTTGAACATCAATTCTAATCGGTGCATTAACAGCTGGTATGTAAGACTTAGTTACTCTTTTCGGGTCAGCAAAGGAATCTGGCAATTGATTAGCTAGCTTTTGTAAATGTATAATCTTTTGGACTTCTAATTCACATTCTTGAGTCCGAGGATCTTGCCATTTTAAGGACGTTTGATTCCATATAATTTCCTTTACCAGTCTGTTATCTCCTCCTAATGTTGGATAGACAGATTCGTCAAAATGACAATCTGCGTACCTGCCTTAAACAAATCACCCGTGGTTGGCTCAAGGTACTTAATGATAGTAGGAGAATCATATCCAACATATATCCCCATCCTCCTTTGAGGTCCCATCTTTGTTCGCTGTGGTGGTGCAATAGGCACATAAACGAAACATCCGAATGTTTTAAGATGGGATATGTCTGGCTCTTGACCCGTTATTAACTGTGATGGGGAATATTTATGTTCACTAGATGGCCTGATACGAATTAGCTCTGCTGCATGTAAAACTGCATGTCCCCAAGCTGAGACCGGGAGTTTTGATCTCATTAGCAACGGTCTAGCAATCAACTGTATGCGTTTAATAAACGATTCAGCCAAACCGTTTTGTGTATGTACATGTGCCACAGAATATTCAACACTTACCCCCATGGACATACAATAATCGTTAAACGCTTGGGACGTAAATTCACCAGCATTGTCAAGACGTATAGTCTTTAAAGGAAAATCTGGAAAGTGTGCTCTTAAACGTATGAGCTGGGCAAGCAATCTTGCAAATGCCACATTTCTAGTTGATAATAGGCAGACATGTGACCATCTCGTGGATGCATCAATAAGGACCATAAAATATCTAAACGTCCCACAAGGTGGGTGTATTGGTCCGCATATGTCTCCTTGAATTCTTTCCAGAAAATTTATCGTTTCCTTAGTTACTTTGATTGGTGATGGCCTAGTAATGAATTTCCCTAGTGAACATGCTTCACACGTGAGATTCTTTGGGATAACTCTTCTTTTTTTCAAGGTGTGCCCATTAGTACTTGCTAATATCTTTCGCATCATGTTAGCACCGGGATGGCCAAGCCGGTTATGCCAAAAAGTGAAATTCTCAGTAAACTCTTTGTTTACCATAGCATTTACTTCTATCATTCCGATCTTAGCACAATAAAGGCCCACAGAAATGGCAGGTATAGTCTCTAGGACTTTCTTATAGCCATGGACGGTTTCAAAGATTTGAAGGAATTCTTTGTTATTCTCGTCCTTAGTTTCAACATGAAGACCATTCATTCGAATGTCTTTAAAGCTCAATAGACTTCTCTTTGAACTAGGTGAATATAACGCATTAGAAATTTCTAGATGCGTGCCCTTAGGTAATAAAATATGGGCTTGACCGTGGCCTTTAATTAAATTTGCTATACCCGCAATTGTGGTTACATTTGCCTTTTTAAGTGTAAGATCAATGAAGTATCTCTTATCTCTTAATATCAAGTGGCTTGATCCACTATCCACAATGAACACATCCATATCGTTCATACTTCAAAAGAGATAACAATAGATACTTTTAAATAACACTCTTTCATTCCATAAAGTTTAATAGAAAGCAATAACACAAAACCAAAGTATAAAGTGTAAAACGTAAAACAAGCAAAACACAAAACACCAAAACAGAAAATCAAAATCAATCACTTAAGTATATCTGAGGTTTCAAAATTCATCAAGTCATCTTGCTCATGATCGAAATCTCCTTCATTATCATGCTGGATCATATGAGTTTCTGGATTCTTCCCTTTAAGGCTCTCTTGATAGAGTTCAACCAGATGCTTGGGAGTCCTACATGTCTTAGCCCAATGATTACTCATTCCACATCGATGGCAAACTGATTTTGGGTTTGATTCTCGTGGTTGAGAAGTAATACCACGGTTATTACGATCATAGTCAGTTCGGTATCCGCGTCCTCGTCCGTATGGATTAAAATGGCCACGGCCACGTCCTTGCCATCTACCCCCACGTCCACGACCACGATGTCTATAATCACTTTGGACGTGGTTAATTTCTTTCTTTTCATCTGTGGCCACATTCGCTTCAGGAAGTGGGGCTGATCCAGGAGGTCTCATCTCACTGTTTCTCATTAGCAGTGTATTATTCTCCTCGGCTAGTAATAGACATGCTATAAGCTTTGAGTATGTCTCAAAACCTCTTTCACGGTATTGCTGTTGAAGCAACACGTTATTAGTGTGAAAGGTGGAGAAGGTCTTTTCCAACATGTCTTTCTCAGTTACCTTCTCACCACATAGTCTCAATTGAGAAACTATTCTGAACATAGCCGAGTTATATTCTTCCACGGACTTGAAGTCCTGGAACCTGAGATTCCTCCAATCATAATTGGCCTTTGGTAACAACACCGTTCTATGGTGGTCATATCTTATCTTTAATTCTTTCCAAAGGTCCAAAGGGTTCTCAATGGTTAGGTATTGATCCTTGAGACCCTCAACAAGATGATGACGAATGATCGATATCGTTCTGTATCGATTCCTTTCATTCTCATTATTATCCTCAATGATACATTCGCCAAGTCCTTTAGACTTTAGATTTATCTTAGTATCCAACGCCCACTGTAAGTAATTGTCTCCAGAGAGATTGAGGGCAGCATAATCCAAATTGTTGATTTTCGACATCTGAAAACATTCATCCTATTCTCTAAGAACTATAAGATTTTAAAGTTTATGCATATGATGCAAAATAGGTCATGGGTGCTTATATAAACGGGTACGGATGCATGATGCTTATGAAACCAGATTTTTATGTTTAACAACCTAACATAATGTTTTTATATGCTCATGATGCAAGCCTAGTATTCAAATTCTAAACCGTATGATGATATGACCGGATTTTAATCAAGCATGTTATGTCTATATGATGCAATCAGTTTCAGTTTCATGTTTATCAATCAACGAATCAATCCAAACAAGCAAACAAACAAACGAGTTCAAATAAATATGCAACCAAATTTGGACAGAGTGTTTACTGTCGATCGACGGGTGATTTGTGTCGATCGACACAGTTTAATTCAAACAACAAATTCAGGCAGAAGTTTACGTGTCGATCGACATAAAACTAGTGTCGATCGACACGGGTACAGATCATGCAATCGGTTTGGATTTTAATTGAATTAGGTTAGGGTTTCAAGTTAGGGTTTCAAGTGATTACGAATCATGAATCAATAAACACAATCAAGCAAGCAATAACAATAACAAGCATGATTTAGATTAGGGTTTCTAAGATTATCATGAATCTAGGTTCTTTAGATTAGGGTTTCTTATTGTTTACCTTAACCTCCGTGAGTCTTCTAGTTCGCCGTAACCGTTGATAGGCTGTATGAACTTTCTTCTAGTTCGCCGTAACCTTAAAGGCTGTATGAACTATGATTTAAACAGTAACGCCGGATGAACAGTAATCGTCGATGAACAGTAATCGTCGATGAACAGTGCGCGATGAATAGTGCGCGATGAACAGTACGCGATGAACAGTACGATGAATAGTAACGATGAACAGTAATCGCGTTTTTTGTGTTTTTAGGGTTTAGGGAGCAACTCGTGCTGATAACGTGTTGTGAATCAAGAGAACGAATGGGGAAGATTGTGTTTATTCATTAATCATAAGATCCTTTATATAGGATTATTACAAGAGAGAAAAGGAAAATTCCTTTTCCTAATGGGAAAAGAAAAGTACATAAAAGGAAAATCCTAATTCAACTAGGATTCATTAAACCGGCCTAAAGACTAAGTGTTAATGGGCCGTAAACGGACCAGAACTAGTTATGACAATCCACTATGATTTATAACATCTTCCACGTATAATTATTATTACATCTAATGGGTCGTTTGATTTATTGGCTTTCTAACCGCAAACCATTTAAGATTATACAGCCTAAATTATGTCATATTTTCAAATATCAAATTTAATACTGTCAAAAACTGAATTGGTCAAACTTTTTTAAATAAAATCAACAAAAATAAAGCTCATAAACAAACTTATCCTGAAATTAAAAAATGACTAAAGAGTCTATGAACTTGAACAGGTTGAATCTTCTTGTCAGATGATTTGAGATGTGTTTGAGATTCGACAATTATGTTTTTTATATTGGCTAGTGTGATTAATCAACATATCTCTAGGGTTTTCAAAATAAAATCTTTAAGAATCTTTTTTTTTATATCTAAAAGTAAAGTTCAAACAAAGTTATTCTCTTTGTTTAGGAGGAAGATTCGCATAATGTATATTTGTGCTACTATTTAGTTGAAATTAACCTATTTTCAAATGCAAATTATAAAGGAAACAAAAATCCGGTAAAACTAATAAAAAAAAATGAGAAGCTTGCTCCAAAATTTACCTTAACAAATCTTAACAAAATCTTTGAATTATTAGAATATTTTCACAATTTCGATACGATGGAGAAATTTAATAGGTATTCTACATTTTTTTCAAAAATAATTTTTTAAAAATTTGATATGATTTTATGCCATATAATCTTTTATTCAAAACATGTCACACATCAATTTTTTTAGAGAAAGCGATCCCCTTCCTATTAAATGCAAAATAGTTTAAGTTATAGATGATTAGGTGTTTTAATTTTATTGGTCCATTCTAAAATAAATGATGACTTGGAATGGTGACATGAAAGGGTGAAAAAGATGACATGGCTTAAAAATGTTTTTAAAATATTTTAATCATTTGTTTAACTTAAAAATGCAAAATGTTTTTTACACTCCTTAAATATGGGATATTAGTGGAGGCAAATTAGTTTTATCATGGAGATTAATATATATAATTAAATATATCATACTGGCAACATCGTATGGATCAAATCTTAAGTGAGACTACTTTGTTTATTAGAAAACTTACTCTAAGATAAATATTACGGTTTATAGATCTCCCTTAGATACTTTTATTTATCAAATATATTCTTCACAAACTTACATCGTATGGATTAAATATATTTATCAAATATATTCTTCATAAGTAAGACTACTTTGTTAGAATTGCTCTTTTAAAACACAAACCAATTGCATAATTATAATTTTATTCATTTTCAACAATAAAAATGGGATATGCCAAATATGACTAATGACACTAATTTCTAATAAAAAAAATTAAAGAATTTTTGTAGAAAACAAAAACAACAATCTTTTTAAAAAGAACATTTTTAACATATTCATTTACCATATTTTGGAAAATAGTTTAAAAATTAAATCATTTACATATCTTAGCTCCACTATGTTTTCGCTTAAGCTTATTTGGAGATTGTTTGCTCACTCGGGATCATTGTGGGTAGCATGGGTCAAAAAACATCTCATTCGAGAGTCTTCTTTTTGGGAGATTTCGGATACTTCGACTAGGGGATGCTGGATGTGGAAGAAGTTATTGAAACTTAGACCTTTAGCCGTAACGTTTATAAAATCAGAAGTTCGAGATGGCGTGAGCACCTCCTTTTGGTATGATAATTGGTTAAACATTGGACCCCTGATTAACGTAACCGGAGAAATGGGAAGTCGAATATTGGGCATCCCAAAGTTGGCTAAAAGTGGTAGATGCAGCGGCTCAAATTGAGTGGAGGATAAGGAGATGTCGTGGTCTTTACTTAGGGGAGATGATGAGACAAATAAGAGAAGCTCTAATCCCATCATTGTATGGAGGGTGTGATCGAGCCCTATGGAAACAGAGACAAGACTTGTTTGAGCAGAAATTCTCTTCTAAGCGGACTTGGGAGCTACTGCGACACGACATGAGGTAGCATAGCATAGATTGGTTTGGTTCCCCAAAGCTGTACCTCGGCAAGCATTCATCACGTGGCTTGCTTTTAGGAATAGGCTATCTACGGGAGACATGACCAGGACATGGGGAGATCATCAAGCGTGTTTGCTATGTGGAGACCCGAATGAATCCCGCGATCATTTGTTCTTTGCCTGTCCTTTCACATTCACGGTTTGGACATTGCTCTTGACATTGATCGTGGGCTGAAGACTCAACCCGAATTGGACTATTACCGTACAATACCTACATTGCAATAGGCTTTCCAAGATTGACTCTCAATTGACTAAGATGGCTTTTCAGACAGCAATCTACTGGTTATGGCGAAAGCGCAACGGACGTCGTCATCAACAAGCTCCTTCCATCGCTATGTCACTAGCAAGAATCATCCACAAAGAGATTCACAACCGCTTGGTTTCACTCCGTCAAAATCCGACTCTCGACGAAGAAGACGAACTCGTAATGAGTTGGCTTCAAGCTTCGCTCTAATGCATATGACCAATTTTATAAAGTAGTTCAGATTGGAACATTTCAACCAAAAAAAAATGAAAAAAAATGATAAACAATTATGCTATTGAAAATTAGCATGCTACTTTTGGCATTCTATTTTACAGTTATGTGTTCGTTTGAAATTTTTTGCAAGAATGTCCATCTTTTTTTAAATTAACTTTTATATTTACGATATAGTTTTTGGGGTTGGAGTTTCGAGTTTGGGTTTTGAGAGAGAAAAAAAAAATTTAATGATTTTATATTTTCTATAAAAAATGGCATATTTGTAATAAATTTTGAAAAGTGGCATATTTGAAAAAAATAGTTTCAAATGTGATATGTTTGTCTTGAAAGAAATTGACAAAAAAAATCATATTTTTTATCCTCACAATTTTAATCGGTTATCAAGATAACATCTTATATAAAACTAATTGTTAAATATTTGATTTATTATGAAAACAAAACTAATTAAATGTTGATATGTGGATAGTGAGGTGGCTTAATGAGAAGAGAGAAAAGTTATATATATATATATATATTAGTTGATTTCTCGCGCGTTATACGCGGGGATAAGAATTTTAAATAATTTTACATAAGAAAAAATGGTATAAATTATTTTCACATATTGAATTTTTTTTTTTTGGTGGATTATTGAATTTTTTTATAGATACATGTTTATCATTTCATACTTTCTTTGTATCAAATTATTTGATGGTTTGGAGTTTTTTTTAATTATTTATATAAAAATGGTGGATGTTTGGGGGAATTACAAACATACCACCTTTAAAAATATTTTTTTTCAAATATGCCAACGTTTATTGTAAACATGCTACCTTTTATATAAAAAAAAATCATGATTTGTTTTTCACTCTCTCAAAACCCAAACCCTAAACTCTACCCCCTAAAACTATACCCTAAATTTATTAAAATAGTTAACAAAAACCCAAAAATAAAAAAGTTAAGTTAAAAAAAAGATAGCCTTTTTTGCAAAGATTTTTAAATGATGGCATAAGTGAAGTGGAATACCAAGAGTGGCATATCATGAAAATTTTCTTGATGTTTTCATTTTTCCAAGAAAAAAAAATTAATATCTTTTAATCTATTATGACCATTTAAATTTTACATAATATTTTGTGATTGGTGGAATATTCTTTCAGAATATTTTGACCAAATAAATTTATGTTTTCTTAAAATTTCGGAACAGCTCGTTTAGTTAATAGTTTTAACTGAATTTATTAGAAAAAAGTAATAATTTTTTTACTAATACATTTTATACTTGAGATGAGTAATGCAAAAAATATGAAACAAATACTTAAAAGGCACGATAAAAGCCACTCTGATGTTTAAATCTCATCAAAGATTTACGTACTTTTATATAATTTTAATTTTAAAAAATAAAACTTAAAAGTTTTCAAATTTGGCAACTAGTAAAATACAGAGTTTTATATATATAGTTTAGTTACAAAATTTGGTAAATAATGTCATAATTTTTTGAAGCCATATCATATTTGTTTATGTGAGATTGATTGTGGAAAAGACACGTAAGCATTTATCCATAAATTATTTCTCTCATAATATTTTGTTTTCGACATCTAGTAAATTTTATTAAAACCAAGGTGAAATACATAAGCCGACGGCTAACATATTAGCCCCAGAGTTCGTTTGGGATACGTTTTTGATACACGAGCCGGCAAGACCTCGTCTTCCAGCGCTACAAGGAAATACATAAACAACATTACAAAGCAAAAAACCAACCACAAATCCAACTTATGACCAGAGCTGAAGAAAAGTAAACGGGGATGTAGTGAGAGCAGCTATGCTGGACAAACCAACACGAATTCTCATGTTTAATTCGTTCGGCGCTCCTATATCCGCAAACCCCAACTCTCCCTCCCTAAATCTCATCTGTAACCTACATCTACAATTTCAGTTAAACCCCCAACACGAGACCTAACGTCGAGCCATCCGGATCAAGCACGCGATGAAAGAAGAGGGACACTAGCAAGTAGATGAAATCATCCTCTTCCCCTAGAAGAATTCAAGAAAAGCCCGGTAGATGAAATCGACAAGGATTACCGCAAGAGAAGACACCTGTTGAAGGATAAGACCAGAACATTTTCTCTGCAACAAGAAAAAGGGGAGAGGACAAAATGCATGATCCCGATCTAAGCCGACCATGAGCATACAAAACCGAAAATACGCT
Source organism: Draba incana (assembly GCA_963576765.1). NCBI lineage: Eukaryota > Viridiplantae > Streptophyta > Magnoliopsida > Brassicales > Brassicaceae > Draba > Draba incana. The sequence goes on along the minus strand of OY755203.1, from coordinate 24,552,445 downwards.
GCCTCTAACTCAAGTCAACCACAAACGAGGACCGGATGGAGACCAAACTAGACAAAGGACACGGTCCAAGAACTGACCGGAGAGGCAGCAAACGACTGCCACCACCACTCATCAAAACAAGCAGATCAACCCCAAGACCAAACGGAAAGATCTTCCTTTAGCCTTAAACATAGAGGTGGCGACTACTGCTTATCCCGAGAAGGTGGAGAGACCAACGACGACACATACTCGAGGCGGCGATTGGGAACAAACCGAAGAAAAATAAAGGTTAAGAAAAAGGAAAATCCAATCCCTCTCACGATTCCATAGAAGAGCAGAAACCGGAGATGGAAGATCGGAAAAAAATTTCCGGCGGTTAGATATACTTTTTTGAGAGAAAAGGAACGATTGTCTTTTTCTGATGATTTTAAACTATTGCCTTCTCCATTTCTCTAATAATATATAGGAAAAATTGCAAAATTATGCCACATTTAGTTGCAAAATGTCCCATTAGGATATATTTTTCATAGAAATGTCCAATTAGGCTTTTGTATTTTCAAATTCCAAATTTAACTTTAATTTATAGAAACTAAAGATTTTTATTAATTCTTATAAAAATTTAAAAATAATAAAGGAAATAAAATAAATTATTATAAATCTGAAAAAGGAAAAAGAGAAATTTCAAGATATGCCACTTTTGACATGCCACTTTTCAAAAATGCCACTATCACTTTTTCTAAATTTTTAAATCATTTATATTTGAGTTAATTATGTTATATTAGAGTTTAGTTTTTTGGGTTTATGGTTTGTAAGGGATCAAATATTTTTTTAAAAAATAAAAATTTTGAGATATAATATTTTTCAACGGATTTATAAGTGGCATGTTGGTAAGAAAATAATTCAACAGTGGCATATTTGAAAATTGACATGTCAAAAATGGCATTTTCGTAAATGTCCTTGAAAAAAAATCAGTTTCCTTAAAAAATATTTATTTTAAAAACAAAAAAATCCATTTAAAACATATATTATACAAAAAATATTTTGAAAACTTAATATATTAATTTTATTAAAACATATGTTTACTTTGAAAAATCAATTAAAAACATATTTACTACTAAAAAATATATTTTTTAAAAAACCTAATATACAAATTTTATAAAAAAAATTAGTTTACTTAGATAATATATATTTGAAAAATGAAAATTAATTAAAAAATATATATACTACAAAAAATTTAAAAAAACTAATATAAAAAATATTTGTGAAATATTAAAATTTTGAAATTAATTTCATCTTATTAAATAAAAAAGGGAAAAAAACAAAAAAGAATTATTTTAACAAAAAATTTAAAATATATTTTCAAATATTCATTTTAGGAAACAAAATATTTAAAATTAGAAAATAATTAAATATTTAATAATTAATTACAGTTTTTCAAATATTCAGTAATTAATATTAAAAATTAAAAACTTCAAAAATAGAATTTAAATTTATTAATAATATTACATTTTTTAGGAAATTGAATTTTCGCTCCTAAATTTACTCCTACATTTATGGGAGTGGTAACCACTTGGTAGAATGTATGTTCTACAAATTGGCAGAATCTACTATCTGCCAGTGGTAGAACGAAAAACTCAAATCATTTATAAAACATGATGTTTATTTTTTTTTTAAATATATTTTCACTAAAAGTACTATGCTTTATATGTTTATAATTATCATAATTTTTATAATTTAAAATACCTTATATTTAAATTATTTTCAATTAAATTAAAGACATTATGAGAAATAATTTTTAAAAGTGTATTAGAATATTTTGCCACAGGGTATTTTGGTCATTCGTCCAAATATATTAGGGATTGTCTTTTCGGATAGGAGCTTAAATCAAAGCCAAACATGTACATATTTTATATGTAGACGAGCGTGAGCGTGAGCGTGAGCGTGGGCGCGTGTAAGTGAAGTGAAATATCAAAGCGCGTGTAGGCGTGCTTCTGTACGTATTTCGTAAATAAGATTTCATGGACGTACAAAATGATTTCGTTTTCGGTGAAAAAGGTAAAAATAGTAAAATCGAACAAAGAAAAAATAATTTAAAAGAGAGTGGAGGAACAACGGCTCAAGATTTTTTTTTAAATTGACGTGATTGCGACGCGTCGCTTGCTTGTCTGCTCCGTGGGCCCCGTGCAAAATTGCTAAATTTTTTTGGTTAAGCTTAAATATTGCTTTTTGGATAAATAATTTAGTTTAAAGTTTTGATGATTTAAGTTTTGATAAGTTTCCACATGTTTTAAATAGTAGTAAAAATAGAATTGCACCCGTGTAAAGTAGTATAATTTGGTGGTAGAAATATTTAGAAGAACTCTTTTGGTGAATAATCCTTTTAAATGGAAACTCAGCACCAACATAAACCGAAAATGCATTTATCGGAATAAGAGAATGTAACAATTCAAAAAAAAAAAAAAGCTATAGCAAATCTATGCAATCAAAAATAATAAACTAAAGATGGTGGAGTGTGATAATAATTGAACTTAGTGTGGACACTTTTCAATTTTTTTTCCTCTTAGACTCATTTGTTTTTATTTATTTAAATTCACATTTAGTGATAAATGATAATACGTATGTGGACTTATATGGAACACCAAATTATTTATTTTAGTGCTTGGTTCTTCTTTCTCTCTCCGTCTCTTTCTTCAAAGCTCTTCCTCTCTCTAAAGAAGCCATTTTTTCACAATTTTCTTTTGCCAAGAAAACCATCTATCTAAAGGTGTGTGTATATCATCCTTTATCAAATCCATCTATACTCGGATTTGTTTTGTTATTCTTGATCTTGTCTTCTTCTTCTGGGTCTGAAGTTTGTAGATCTTATCAGTTATATTTCTGCTTCCTTTTATTTCTTGATCTTATACCCAACTCCAAGATTTGGATCTTTAAAATCCTTGAGATGGGTATGTGTGTATGTATAGATTTACGAGTGAAGATGACTGTTTTCAAAGTCTTTTTTGTTTTCTGATCTTGACTTGGAAAATAGATATGTTTTGGGTTCTGATTTCAACTTTTTTCAGATGTGCGTGTAAATCTCATCTTATGTTGAGTTTTTGTCAGATTTGTTTCTTTATATTTCTATCTTCAATCTCTTTGTAGTCACATCCTTAAGTTTACTGATGAAGAATCTTGTCCATGTCTAGATTTTTCTTTATATATTTTCAAAGCTTGGTATATGTAATGGGTTATTGATCTTTAAAGTTTATCAACATTAAATTGACATGTGAGTTGTTCATAACGTTGATCTATCTGGTAACTTTGATCTATCTTGATGTTATGGATGTCCTAATCCAATTTTTCTTTCTTTGAACATAAAATAAGCTGTCGAATGAGATTGGAAGCTGAAACTTTTGTTGTGAGTTTAAGAAAGATTTAATAAATAAATAAAAATCAGTGTGTTTTGCGTGCGAATAATTGAATCGAATGACACACTCGTAATCTCTTTTGTTTCACATGAAATAACCAAAAAAAAAAAAAAGCTTGTTTGTTTCTGGGTTTCTGAAAAAATCATAATCACATGTGATGTAGGATAAGCAGGAGTGAGATCTGGGGTGGTGATGATAAAGATCTGGGGTTATGCGGAAGTATTTGGGAAGAGAAGAAGAGGCAAATAGTAACAGTGGAAGAATCAAATGTTCTTATCCACTGAGAACCCACCAAATGACCCACTTTCTTCTTCCTCGCCTCCTTTCTTACATCTCACCTCTTCTTCCCATGAGTTAGGTCAATCCCATCTCTCCTCCAATTTCTCCATCAGGTATAAACTTGTCCTCTCTCTCTCTCTCTTTGGTGGTGGGTTTCGATTTCTCAAATCTTTCTTCTCCATCTTTGGTTGGTTGGTTGGTTGCAGAGATTACGCATACAGTAACCGGAAGAAGAAGATAAACAAGAACTGGCCTTTTTCTTCAAAAAGCCTCCAACTTTTCTCAACTCATGGCGTAACCGATCCTTTGCCTCCGTTTCAGAAATTCTCCACTGTAAGAAACCAGTTTGAGACCACCACTTGTTCCAAGAAGCAAATCGTATCCTATGTTCATCGACAGAAACAACCCAAGATCATCGAGAATGGTTTGTTTACAAGTGTTTCCATATCTGACGTATTAGCTACTACAAGTAAAAAGAAGAAGCACACTAGTAGAAAGTGTGCAAGAGGAGGAGGAATGGTGAAATCTAAAGAAGATAGCTGTGAATCAACAATGGCTTCCAAAACATGTCCTATTTGCAAAACCTTCTCATCAGCTTCTAACACTACTTTGAATGCTCACATTGATCAGTGTCTATCAGCCATTCCACCCGTTACTACTAAGCCAATCAAGCCTAGAGCTAAGCCCCGGATGAAAGTTAAGACCATGGTTGATATCTACGCTTCCGCCAAAGGATGTACGCTAGCAGATCTTGATAAACGAAATGGAACTAAGTGGGCTTCCATTTTGAGTTACACCAACAAGTCTCAAGTGTCGCCTGTTGGTGTTGGTCCTGTTTACATTGATGCTAAGGGACAGAAACTGCGGATTTTATCAGGGTTTAGTGAGCCGGTAAGAGAGCTGCGCGAGGATGCTAGTCATGAGAAGAAATGTTTTAGCCAAGGAAACAATAAAAGCTCGAGGAAAAAACGTTTGGGAAAGAAACCTCATAAGTATGATAAGTTAACCAATCACAAAGCCAATGCTTCTGAGGTAATTCTATAAGTTCCTGTTATATATATATATATATGGTTGGTTACTTTTTTGTAGCAAGATTCATAAAATAACAATACATTGCAGATACCCAAGTATCAAAGAGTGTTTTCTGGAGAAGGTAGCAACACGGGTCATCGTAGAATCTATAACCAGCGGATGCTAGCAAAACCTAAGACGCTTACTGAGAAAGGACATAAATTTTATGATCAGCCATCGGAGAATGATGATGATGATTCATGGTCAGAAGAAAGAAATCCTAGTGTTTTGAGAGGTTCTGCAACAGTTTCTTCTCCTTTGAACAAACAGAAATTACGGAGATTTTGTGGGGAAGGCCAAGTCACTGGGAGGAATAAAAGAGCTGAAAGGGAGGATGAATTGCTTGCCCGGAAACTATCTTCGCCTGTGGGTATGGAGCTAAAGAAAGCTCGGTTGGATTTCTCGGATAAAGAAGAGACTGAGAAATGGGAATATGAAATGACTCAAGAGCGTGGACTGTCAGATGATAATTATGTTTCTTGTGATGACGGAGAAACAAATGAGGTCTTACGGAGATCAAATCCTTCACCTAGTGGTTACGATGACTATGATGATGGTGACCAAGAAAGTAGTGAAGAGGAGGAAGATGAGAATGAAGGAGCCAATGCGTTGGACAAAACCGATGACACAGGTGCTGAGTTCTACCAGTCAGACACTCCACCATCTACTGAGATCATACCTAGCGAGCGGGCAATGTATTATTCCGAGGAAGTTGGGAATATGATTTACGGGCAAAATGCTTGCGAGGAGAATGTGAGGTTCAATTCTGAAGTAGGACAAGGAAGCTTATTTGTAGAGGTTGATACAATTCCTATTCCAGGACCTCCAGGATCTTTTTTACCAAGTCCTCGAGATATGGGCTTTGATGATAATCTTGGAAACTCATCGGTTATCACAAGCCAGGTCCAATCTTCCATGGATCAGCTTGACAGAAACTCATCTGAATCACCTGTTTCTGCAGTATCAAACTTTGCAGCTGGTAGAGTGAATTTTCCTACCGAGTTATCTTCTTCCTTCCGAGAAAATTTCTCCGCTGACAACTCGACAACCCCGTTGAGCTTTTGTGCTCCATCTCATCATCATAGGACAAACACGGAGACTGAGCCAATTACCGTTGACATGGCAACACCTTCCAGGTTTAGAAACAATGATCATGAGTCTTGTTGTTGCCAAAGAAAAGAGCGAATCTCGGAGGGCATTACTTTGAATCATCAAGCATCTCACCTACTGCAGCGAAGGGCAGCCTCTTCCTCAAACGCCATGAATTTGACCACACCTTCCACATGTTTGGATCCGAATTATCCATTTGAGCAGTCACCATACATGAGCCAACAAGATTTTGATCTCCAGAGTAAATTCTCAAGCAGAACGACTCTCAACAGTCCTGTCCCTCCAAGTCCTTCTAACCCGGTTTTACGGTTAATGGGAAAAGACTTGATGGTCATGAACGAAGGAGAAGCAGACGAAGAAGCGTCCCGGTGTAGCTTAAAACCAGCCCCTCAGTTTCTTGATACTCCTCCCTGCGCTGGAACGGGCTTACACTTCAACACAGATCTCTACCTACGAAACGGTTTCGAGTCAACACATCAACCACATACACCAAAAGCACAATCACAACAAGCACAAGCCTCAGCATTCAGAAACAATTTTGATCATTTAAGGTACTTTTCTCCGAGCTAGTTGTTTGGAACTTTATGCAGGTTGAGAAGAAACCGAGAAGTGGGTTTGCTTTAGAAGCCGATCATCCAACATTGGGTGTTTTGGTTTTAAGGTAGATTCCGAATGTACTACACGCTAGTTTCTATACTTCTCTCTTTCTGCAGAGACTGTGTAGTTACGGTTTACAAAAAGCAAAACACTTGAAAATAATAACAAACACTTTAAGTAACTTTATAAGCTATTATCGCCACCAAAGTTGTCTAAAAGCTCAAATAGTGTAAGAGTTTGGGGCTGTTCGTTTGATCACTCCAATGGATCATCCGAATGGAAATGGAAATTGATGTTCTTTTAGTATTAAAAATGAGCATCATTCAAATGAATCATTTGAATGAGTTTTTAAAATTTAGGCAAATTTTCCAAACTCATCTGATGGACCAAATTGGATCATTTGAATGGAGATGGTTCATTTGAATGGAGATAGCAAATAACGTTTTCCCGCCAAAATCGCAAAACCACGTTTTCAAACAAAAACCGCAAAATCACACTTTCTCGCCAAAACTGCAAAATCACGTCTTCCCGCCAAAACCGCAAAATCACGTTTTCCCGCCAAAACCGTAAAATTACGTTTTCCCGCCAAAACCGCAAAATCACATTTTTCTGCCAAAACCGTAAAATCACGTTTTCTCGCCAAACCCGCAAAATCACGTTTTCCCGCCAAAACCGCAAAATCACGTTTTTTCATCAAAACCGCAAAATCACGTTAGATTGCGGTTTTTGCGGGAAAACGTGAGTTTAAGGTTTTGGCAGGAAAACGTGATTTGGCGGTTTAGGCGAGAAAACGTGATTTTGCGGTTTCAGCAGAAAACGTGATTTTGCGGTTTTGGCAAAAAAATGTGATCTTGCGGTTTTGGCGGGCAAACATGATTTTGCGGTTTTGGCGAGAAAACGTGATTTTGCGGTTTTGGCGGGAAAACGTGATTTTGCGGTTTTGGCGGGAAAACATAATTTTGCGGTTTTTGCGAGAAAACGTGATTTTGCGGTTTTGGCGAGAAAACGTGATTTTGCGGTTTTGGCAGGAAAACATGATTTTGCGGTTTTGGCGGGAAAATGTGATTTTGCGGTTTTTGCGAGAAAACGTGATTTTGCGGTTTTGGCGGGCAAATATGATTTTGTAGTTTTGGCGAGAAAACGTGATTTTGCGGTTTTAACGGGAAAACGTGATTTTGCGGTGTTGGCGAGAAAACGTGATTTTGCGGTTTTTGCGGTTTTGGTAGGAAAACTTGATTTTGCGGTTTTGGCGAGAAAACGTGATTTTGCAGTTTTGGCAGAAAAACGTGATTTTGCGGTTTTGGCGGGAAAACGTGATTTCGCGGTTTTTGCGGAAAAATGTGATTTTGCGGTTTTGGCGGGAAAACACGATTTTGCGGTTTTGGCGGGAAGACGTAATTTTGCAGTTTTTGCGGGAAAATGTGATTTTGCGGTTTTGGCTTGAAAATGTGATTTTGCGATTTTGGCCGGAAAACGTAATTTTGCCATCTCTATTCAAATGAACCATCTCCATTCAAATGATCCAATTTGGTCCATTCAAATGAGTTTGAAAAATTTGCCTAAATTTAAAAAACTCATTCAAATGATCCATTTGAATGATGGTCATTTTTAGTACTAAAAGAACATCAATTTCCATTTCCATTCAGATGATCCATTGGAATGATCAAACGAACAGCCCCAACATCATTGAAATAAATCATTCAAATGGACAAGTTAAATGGATCATTTGGATGGACCATTCAAATGGTCGAACGAACAGCCCTTTATCTTTTTAGCTTTCGCTAGTGCATGTTAATATTTTATATGGTTTTTCTTCAAGATGGTTAGTTTGAATGCCGGTTAAAGATCTTCGAAACAAAGCTAAAGAAGGCTTTCACTACCACTTAAAGAATGAGCTATAAAGTCAAGAGCCGTATTTTTGAATTTGACTTCGAATGTGACGTGGCTATAATAAATATATGTATATGTACATGTATGGGTGTCAAAATGTGTAAACAAAACCAACCTATACCCAAATGACTTGAATAACAATCCAATTCAATAAGCAAATGAGTTGAGTTTATCAACTAACTCATTTAAATTAATGGGTTAATGGTTAAATGAGTTTAACCCATTAAATAAATTTTTTTAATTAAAGTAATAATTAAAACAAATGCAAATGATTAGGTAATGGCTTGAATTTGGGTTTGGGTTTGACCCGTCACTAAGTAGTCTATTACCTATCATAATATATGATAAAATTGATTTCAATAAAAATATTGTTATAGTCTAAGCAAAATGATTTGATAAGTAACAAAAAAACACAATAATCACAAGATAATTTATAATCGTAATTCGTAAATAGTTGGGGTAATCTTCGTAACAGCCAAAGAAAGAATCTTGTAGCATGAACTGGATTTTCTCCTTGAGCCTGGAATGAATTAGCAACACCTCATGTAGCATCATAAAAGACTGAACCTGAACAAGTCAACAAACCAAAACTTTTACACAAACCTCAAGCAATACATGTCTGAACTTGAACAATACTACTAATTTTCAACAATACAAGAGAGTAGCAATTCACAAACATGAACTATACAGCTTGCATAAACTCGAATCCTTAACCTCATCAAGAGTGATCTTCCATAGAGTGTTCTTCCACATAATTAGGATTCAATCGAATAATAACTATCTCACCTTTTTCTACAATTTAGAAGAAACAATACTAAAAGTTACTAAAATAGATCATAGAAGAGTGATACAACTATAAAAAATGACACGTTTGTACCTTCATCATCAACCGTGTAACCATGTATCCAAGATCGGGTACATAGTAAAGCTTGAACATTACTAGGAAGTAGACGACTTCGGTATTTATTTATCAAATGAGATCCACTACTGAATGAAGATTCAGAAGCCACAATGGTATTGGGAATACTGAGCCCATCCATAGCCATATATGTTAGCGCACCATAACGGTGTCCGTTTTCTTTCCAATATTGCAAAACATCCAAATTAGGATGAGTTTTTATTTCTAACTTTTGATCCTCGAGATACCGCTTCAAAGCAGACTTTTTCTTTTCCATATGGTCTGGAATGTCATCCAAGTCAAATAGATCCTGTAAATTTAGAAACTCAACCATGTTACAATCTATAACTTTTCAAATTTGTAAAATCAAAAGTCAAATGAGAAACCTTACATCTTGCACGCCTAACTTTTCTCTTGCTCGTTCAGAAGCACAAGAGAAAGCTCTTGTAGAGCTCACAATTGGAGTCATAGGAAATGTATTTTTATATTCTTTGAACAGCTTTTTAAGCTCACTCTTAAGATATACTATCTTTTCTTCTGAAGTGTATGGATTAAGCTCATCATAACAACGCCTCATAAGTCTCAGTTTCATCCTAGGATCCAGAACAGCCCCCATTGCTAGGATCACACTATATTGCTCCCAATATTTATCGAATTTTATTCTCATGTTAGAAATCATCTCTCGAATATCACCATCTTCGTGGTACTTATGCACTTCCAGCAAACATTGAATCTTCCATATGTGTCCAAAGTATAAATTCGATGTCGAATAACTCCTCCCTGACATCAAAGTAGTAATACTATAGAAAGGCATCAAAATCTCATGGATAATTTGTGCCCTATTCCATTCTACACTCGAGGGACAATGCTCGTAGTTTATGTCCACCACTTTAAACCTATTTAAAGCGCGCTCATACTTCAAAGCTTTCTCAATCATCAAGTAAGTTGAATTCCACCTATTTTGAACATCTAAAGACATAACAACTTCACCATCACCTTCTACACCATCTGCAAGTGCAATTCTTCTAGATATAGAACCCTTGACGTACTTTACAGTCGCTCTTATCTTAGAAAATGAACTACTAATAACAACTAAACCATCTTGCACAATAAGGTTCAATATGTAAGCAGAACACCAAACATGAAAGAATTCCCCTTTGCACAACAAATTATCATCTAAATTAAGCCGATCTCTTAAGATGTCTTGCATACAGTTATTGGTTGTAGCATTATCTAACGTTAAAGTAAACACTTTTTTCTCAATCCCCCACTCTTCTATGAATTCATGGTGTTTACTAGCTAAAGCTTCACCACTATAAGTGATAAGATCCCACTTACATCGACACTTTGATAGGTTATGCACAGATCCGGATTCGAGATTCAGCAATGGAATCAACATATCAATGATGGAACGAAGGGTCACACAAGAGCTGCGGAAGGACTCTTGATTTACCGATGGATCGATGGATCACACAAAGGTTATGAGAGAGCCTTTGATTTACCTATTTGATCTAGTTCTTAGAAAGAGTTTGAGAATACAAGAGTTTAAATAGAAAAGACAAGTCTACATGCAGACTGTCTAGAAAATAACAACAATAATTAGAGACATAGTTTGAAAAGAGTAAACTCAAAATAACTCTTAATCTTCTGATTTTCGTCACTTTATTTGGGCTGGAAATTAGGCACTTGATTTGAGCTTTTTTGGACTTCAAATAGGTAGAAAGTGGGCTAGACTTGATGGGTAACACCTTAGAACATTTTCTGAAGATTCTGGCCCGGTTTGGATAATCAAATGAGTGATTTGGATGTGAATCATTTGCCTCATTAAAAACCTTTCTTTGGAAAACCCATTGGGATAAAACCAAAGATAAGGGAAAAAGAGTACAAATGAGACACATGCCCATTTGTTGATCAAGTATCAAAACTAATGAGGTTAAGATAACTTCTTTTCCATCAATTCCCTTAGCAACAAGTGACTCCTTAGCTCCATTTTCGTTATCTACAAGCTGCTCCTCGGGTTCGAGCTGCTCCTATGGCTCAAGCTCAGGTGCACGCATGGGTTTTAGCTCCGGATCCGTTGGCATGCTCATATCAATGAGGAGGAGGCATATCACAGAATGACAAAATCTTACTATTTAATACCCATTTAATATCAATATAATGTGCAGTCAAAAACCACATATCCTACACCAGAGAGTTCAGCAGTCCAACAATCAGAAGTCAAGCAGATCCTACTAGGAATATTTAGTAACTCAATCTTTAACTTTTGTTTTTCCTTCTCCCAAGTATCAAGCACATCAGCTACATCAGTATTTCTAGTATAACATTGATACTTTGGATTCAAATAAGTAAAATAATCTCTATGCTCTTCGTATTCAACCGACAGGAAAGGAAGATTATGTCGAACAATAACCCGACTAAACTTCTCTTTAGCAACTTTATCATCAAACTTCACTACTTCTCTTCCTAAATCTGAATTTTCAAAACATTTCTCATAATGACGTTTCATATTAGTTGTTCCACTATTTCGCAACCACAAATAGTTTTTTGGACATTTATTACAGTAGACTCTCTCTTCACCATTCTCATTTCTTTTAACTGTCCAATAATTCCACATTTTTGGTCTCTTAGTTCTATTCGCATAATCAGAAGAACTTACTAGAATTCCATATTGTGAGGCACTAGTTAATGATTGTACGTTTTCTTAAATTTAACAAACTACATCAAAATGTAAAATTCCAAAACACACCATACCCTAGATACAAAGATCAATCAGACATACTTGAAGATCTCTAAAACATGGAAGTCATAAAACTCACCGATTCAAATAGAAGTAATCAGAAATCAAAGAGAGAAGACAATTCGAAATCCAGACACTAGACATATCAAAGAGAGAAGGCGATTCGAAGAGAGAAGACGATTCAAATCAACATTCAGATCGCAAATCCAGAAGTTGGACAAATCAAAGAGAAAAAATGATTCGAATCAATTCGAAGAGAGAGAAGACCATCTCAACATCAAACACAAACTCATATCAGAGGAAAAATCTTCATAGAGAAAGAGAGAGAGAGAGAGAGAGAGATCGTCTTGTCTAGGTCGTGAGATGAGAGAGACTAATGAAAAAATTAATTTTGGTTTAGTAAAATCGGTTTAGACATACAATTCGGTTATCTCCGGTTAATACATTTGATTTAGGTTGTTAAATTTATGTTAGTTTGGTTATGGGTAACCCATCAACCAATTTGAATTTAATCCATTTCAAACCAACTCAATAAATTTAATAATTCATTAAACCCGTTAATCCATTAAGACCCAAATTTTTTAACTCATTTGATCCATGGATTAGATTGGTTTGGATCAACTCATTAATTTTAACCCATTTTGATACCCCTATGTACATGTATTTATGTAATTTTGTTAGTATTCAAACAATTTTCGCAACACCCTCGTTCTTCACCGTCCTATCCTCCTCACTAAAAACTGTAAAATAAATAGTTTAACGCAAGGGTAAACGTACAGAAAACAACTCACAAATAGAAAGCAGTCTATTTTAATTCGTAAATTTTTAAACATTGATTTATATTTTAATTTTGTGATTAATTTTGTATTTCAAACATAATCATCTTTTTATTTCCGAAAAATCGTCAAGTGGTTAGTATAACATAAAATTTTAATGCTCCAAAAATATTATAAAATTTGAAAAATATTATGTGTATGATATCAGTATGTTGGTTATTGATGACAAAGGCATGTTTAAATATTTGATAAACTAAGCGTTTTAATAATTCGATAGGTTAGGAAAGAAGTTTGGAGAATCTTGAGCATGAAATCATGCATATTTTCACTTTGTAATAACTTACGATAGTTGAGTCTATTATGGTATAAAGTGTACGAATTTGAGCCACACCACTATAAAGATTTTACATTTGTGATTAAAGTTCTAGAATGACTCGTATTAAAACCCATTAAATCGATTTCTTATGTATTTCATATGTTCACACTTGACCCCAAAAAAAATGTATTTAATATGTTTCTTCGAATATATCTAATATCTAATTACTATCTCGTATTGATCATATCTAATTACATTAAGACCAAATTATATTTCTTCTTAGCTTAATTCACATCATATAGATTCATAGGGTATCACATAGTCCTTAGTGGATTGACCCGTAAGAACAACTGTGTTTGCATGTGCACTTGCATTATTGTCTAGGATTATAATTTTAACATTTGAGTAAAATAACCTGCACATCAAGCATCTACGAGAACTTTTCAGAAAATTCACAAGAATTTGTTTAGAGTGGTATGTTAATCGATTATTTCAATGGTATCTTACCACGACGCGGAAAGGCAAAGACTTGGACTGGATGTGGATGATGTTTTGATGTACCCGTATTTAGATGTATTTTAGCTAGTATTTTATGTAGCTTTCACTTGCATTTAGCTTAGAATTCGCATGTTTTCTTCTTTTTTCCGCATTATTTAGAACTAGTTGAGTCTTAGAGTCCATTAGGAGTTTTCTTGCATTGCATCGCATATTTTGCGCATTTTCAGATACTAGTGGAGTGTAGGAGCTATGGCGGTTTGTGCAGTAAAATATTATCGAGAAAAGACAAAAAAACGGAGCAAGGAGTCATTCTGCCAACTTCTGACCGACCACTTTTGGTGCAAACGTCGGTTGGCAGGGTCGGTCGGAGGAGCAAGGTTGGTCAGAGGAGCAGTTTCGAAGAGGAGCTTCAGCCAGCATCCGACCAACCGTTTCATGCGCATGGGTCGGTCCAGATGGTCGGCCGGGATGTAGTTTTGTCCAAAATCCGGGTTTTAACCCGGGTTTGTCGGGTCTACCCGGGAATACTTATTCCTTCCCATGTAAATACTATGTTATGAGGCAAAAACCCTAAGTTTGACCTCTCTTCTTTTATCCTTGGAACAAAACAAGAAACTTGTATACTTTTCATGATTTGAGGATCAAACTTCGTCTTTTTTATTGCAATCTTTTATTTTTATGTTTAGTCTTTTCATTATGTTTTTATCTACATCTACCACTATGATTACCATCATGATTAGTGAGTATTTTTCTTAATGGATTTAGGGTAGAGTAGATTAGGGATGTTTAATGGGTGATTAGTCTTGCATATAGCTTTGGGTGTTTATTATTTATGCTTTTCCATAGATTGGAGTGATGTTAATGCTAGATTTGGGAGTAATCAACCAAAATCTAGTTCATGGTTTTTTTACGTCCGGAAGGTGTTTGTGAAAATGTCTAGGAGAACTCTAATCTTGTTTATTGAACCCTATCCAATGGAAGTTGATGTGTAGGTAGATAGATAGACTTTATGAGCATATTGAATTGATTCTCTGTCTTTTGATTAGTTATCTATGCGGAAGTAAATGATGAATAGTTGGATTAGAGAAGTGATTAGTGCCATGAAAGTGGATTAATCAAGATAAATCGGTCTCATTTCTTGGAAAGGATAGATTGAATAGCTTTGCTTACCCATTAGCTCATTATTCACTCTTAATCTAAGATCTCTACCCAAAGATCCATGCTTTATCATATTTGCTTATCTTAGTTTATTTTTGTTGACTTTTCATAATTGCACATTTATCTTGCATTTCATTTAAGTATTGTCATGGTTATTTGTTCTTGCATTTTATTTTAGTTCTTGCCTTCCTTTAATTGAATTTTGTATGTTTTTAGTAATCAAATCAAGCCCCCATCATTTGTATTGATGTAGCTTCTTTAGTTTCTTGCTTTCTCATTGCATCATTCCTTATAGATTCGATCCTTACATGCTACACCGTAATTGCCATGCACTTGTGGTTAGTCATTGAGGTTTAAAACCCCATCAAGTTTTTGGCGTTGTTGCCGGGGAGTGATTTGCATTGAGATGTAGAATCTGTCGTAGACTAAGTTGTTCTTTTGTGTTATTCGATTGAATTTGCGTTTTTATTTTCTTGCTTGCTGTGTAGGTGCATGAGAACAAGGAGTAAAAGTCCATTGTGTGATTTCAACCCTTCGCTTGACATCAATCGATTAGTAAGAGAAGCGTTAATTCTTAGGAGAGAAAGAGAATGTGTAGTTATGGACGCTCACGGTAATGGTAATGGTAATGGCGAGAACTGTCAAGAAGAAGTTGCTAACAGCGATGGTAATGGACCGAGAATCCCGGTTCATGCTCCTAGACTTGAAAGATGAATTGGAGATTTCGATGAACCAATTGCTAATGGTTCTAGGCCGGTATCCATCCTCGTGTGCGAACAACAATTAGGAGATCAAGTCGAGCTTGATCAACATGGTCCAAAATAATTGTTTCTTCGGTTTGCCTAATGAGCACTCTATTGAGCACTTCGACAACTTCGAGAGATTATGCGGAACCGTGAGAGTGAATGGAGTCTCCGAAGATGTGTTCAAGCTTACTTTATTTCCGTTTTTGTGAGGTGACAAGGCTAGTCAATGGGTAAAGAGTGTGATCACCTCCATTATCACTACTTGGGATGAGTGTAAGAAACACTTCTTAGCAAAATTCTTTTCGAATCAAAGAACCGCAAAGATTAGGAATGACATCTCTACTTTCGAGCAAGGACCCAATGAGACATTGTATGAAGCTTGGGAGAGATTGAAAGGTTATTTGAGATCTTGTCCTTGTCATGGAACTCCTAAGGAATTTATACTAGGAATCTTCCATAAAGGGATTGAGGAGAAGTATCACATTGCTCTAGACACAGCTAGTTATGGAGATTTCGGAAGTCTCACTATCGAGGAAGGTGAGAAACTCATCGAGATCTAGCTCAAAGCACTCAAAACTTCAATAAAGAGTTTGATAGGTCAATTAAAGAACCAAGAGGAGATACCTCAAGAGGAGAGGACCCAAGGATTAAGAAAATAAACGACAAGCTCGACAAGCTCATCTTAGCTACTAAGAAACAAATGCATTATGTTGGAGATTTTTATGGTAGTGAAGAGATGCTTGTTGAGATGAACCAAGAGGAATATGAGGAAGTTCACTATGTGCAAATTCAAGGTATTACACCAAGGGATTCAACCCCAACTATAGGTCTCATCCTAACTTATCCTATAGAACCCCTAAGACCAAGTCTATCCACCTAAACCTCAAGACTTTGTCACTCAACAACAAGGACAAGTCTTTGTCCCCAAGACTCAAGGGTACTACACTAAGTAAGTCTTCTATCCTTCTCAAGCCCCAAACAATGTTCAACGACAAGCTCGTTCTTCAACCCCATCTCCTTCCCAAGATCAAGAGCTCAAAGCGTTGGTTCAACGTGTCCTCGACGGAAAAATCAAAAGTAGTGCGAATATTGGAAAGAGGTTTCTAGAAGTGATACTAGGATTGATGGAATGTACCAAGAATTGGATGGAAAGATATCGAGCTTGACTTCTCATGTCAAGACCATTGATGCTCAAGTAGCTCAGTTTGCTTCTAAACAAAAGGCACCTATGGGAACTCTACCTGGTAAACCGAATATAATTCCAAGGGCTTTTGTGGTGCGATATCGTTTGAAGATAGTAAAAAAGACGAGTGTTACTTAGAAGAGTTAGCTAAACTCTTGGAAGGGCCATTTGATGATGATTTGGTCAAGGAAGACGAAGAACCCAAGGTAGATCCACCAACTAAGATCAAGATTTCTGAAACCGTCGCTCATGCGCCTAACATATTCGAGCCGCCTACTCTTTTCCTGAAAATTGTCTACACTAAGGCGATCAAGAAGATTCAAGGTAAGTATAGAAAGGATATGGAAAAAGCCAGAGTAGTTGATATAATGCATTTTTGGCACATTCTAATCTTTCTTTTGTAGGATTTTATCGAGTCTTTTTCTCTTCTTTTGAGTCATTCTAGGTTTAAAGGAGGCTTGGGAACATGGATTTGAGCATTCGAGAGTCATTGAAGCAAATAGGACAAATCCGGAGAAAAGATGGCGTTTTGAAGGACCGAGCACCTGCTCGGTTTGGAGCGAGCACCCGCTCGCCCGAGGACTCAAAGATTTGGAACCTCCTGGAAACCGGACTGGTCGATCCACCCACAGGACCGACCGGTCCACACTCGAAGACCATAGATGCCTGAAGACAGACCGACCGGTCGGCCACCCAGATCCGATTACCTAATTTTATTTATAAATAAGGAGTAGCCGCCTCAAAAATAATCATGACGATTCATTTCATTTTCACTCGTTACTTTTCGGGGACTCTCTTGGCTACTCTTTGCTTTGTTCTTTTGCTTTTGGATTAGAGATTGGAGATTCATTTTCACAACATCTATTGAGAAGAATTCTAACCCCTTATCTATTTCAATTCCATCATGAATTCTCTCTATTGTTTTGTTGTGTTTGCTTCCTCCATGATTGAGTAGTCCCTTGGCTAGATTGAGGTTTTCAATGGTGATTTAGGACTGTTAGTGACTGAGCCAAATAGGATTGCATAATCATACGTCTTCATCAATAGGGGTTCTTCATGCTTAGATTGATATTGATCACTTAATCTATGATTTCAAGTCTAACTTATTCACGACAGTGCTCTAGGTTGCTAGATAACCCTTTGGTGAGCAATTGGTGTGTGACCAACGAAAGTTGATTGTTACCATCAATTGTGAACAAATTGAACCAACTCTTAATGCTTGTCTGCATCATTACTAAATCCAAACGACAGTTTAGGCATTTAGGTTGCTGGATAAATATATTGATACATCACGACAGTGGGGCAATATTATCTTAATGTTTGAGTTCTAGACCGAATTGCATTAGTTCCTGAATAGTAGCTCAGTCCTTAATCCGAGATCACCAGAGAATAACCTTGATCTAGTGCATTTCCTTATTGAATTTCACATCGTTTAATTGTTGTTTTCATTGCTTCGTTACAACCAAAACCCATATTTTATCTTAGCTTTAATTTAAAATCCATAATTTCATAGTGTAACCTTGGTCTCCGTGGATTCGATACCCTTTATACTACTGCGTTTGTCTGTGCACTTGCAGAATTATTTTGGGATTAAAACCTCTGACATTAAGTTTTTGGCGCCGTTGCCGGGGACCAATTGCGTTACCTTTGAAATTCGATTTTATTTATAGTCTAAGAATTTTGCTAATTTCATTTCTGTTTTCGTTTTCTTTTGCGTGTGTTTCAGGTGTAACCAAAGTTCTCAAAAAACTTTTGAATCTAGCCAACATGGGCGATGACACCGACAATCGAGCTGCAAATGGTCATGTAGCAGCTGCTATTCAGAGGATGGAACAACAAATAACTCAATTGCATTAGCAACAACAACCACAACAGCGTCGTACAATTGGGGATATGGACAATCCCCATGCATCCTATCGGAACAGAGCGACAATCGTTCCGCCCGCTTTTGAGGGGCAAGACTATGAGATTAAGCCTCAGCTGATATCACTGGTTAAGCAGAACATGTTTCATGGACTTCCTGCAGAAATTCCAGTAGACCATATCGAAAACTTTGAGGAGATTTGCTCCACAGCAAGCTCTAATGGAGTGAACCAGGATTTCATGAAATGCAAGCTTTTCCCTTTCTCACTCGTGGACAAAGCCTCCCGCTGGCTCAAGTCGCTACCAGCTAGATCCATCACGACTTGGCCGCAATGTATAACAGCATTCTTGGGTCATTTCTACACCAAAGCCATGACCGCGCGCCTAAGGAATAAGATCTCTACATTCCAAAAACGTTCCAGAGAGTCTTTTAGTGAGGCATGGGAACGGTTCAAGGAATACAAAAGGAAGTGTCCACACCATGGATTCGCCGATGAGAAATTGCTTAATATCTTCTATGATGGTGTTGGTCGTGATGCTAGGAACACTTTGGATGCTGCGAGTAATGGTGATTTTATGACCAGGACCAAGGAAGAAGCGATTAGATTGGTAGAGAACTTGGCTGCAAGTTCCAGGAATCAATGTCATGACCGTGATGAGCCTGTATATGCCAGTAGTGTTGAGACACAGAGGATTGACGATCTGACAGCAAAAGTAAACCTGTTGCTGAAGAGGAATCAGGAGAATATAGACCTTTGTGAGAACAAGGGAAATGAGCGGTCCATAGAAGTAAACTATGTGGGTGGAGACCATGTGCCTCCAAGCGTTCAAACTCATGCACTGAACCCTCAAGACGAACTGAAATCCCTCATACGATTGGCTTTAGTCAACCAGCAGAATTCTACTAAAGAAATCACTGCCATGATGGACAACAGGTATAACGATCTCAACAGTAAGATAGAAGCCATCTGCACTCGTGTGAAGGAGCTCAATAACCAGGTAGTTCAACCCGCCAAAGCAGTCAAGAGTGCACAAGGAGCGCCTGCTCCAGAAGAGAAAAAGGATGAAGAGGTTGCTGGACCGTCTTCTGTAGTGCTTCGACTGAATGAGCTCGTTAATAAGGTTAGGTCACCTGCTTACACTCCTTACCCATTTCCACCACCATTGAGGGTATTACCTAAGGCCGAAGACCCTGGGAAATTCTTTGTTCCCTGCATCATTGAAAAGGTTGAATTTAGAGAAGCTCTTTGCGATTCTGGTTCTTGTGTGAATCTCATGTCAAGGGCTATTGCGAGGAAGTTGAAAACGGCTAAGATAGAACCTAGTCATATGAATCTTAGGTTTGCAAACTCGTCCACCGCAACATCGTACGGCATCATTCGCGATTTACCAGTCCGAATAGGGGATTGCCTAGCTCTAACGGATTTCCAGGTTGTAGAGATGAGAGAAGGTTACGATACGTCTCTCCTCCTTGGGAGACCATTCATGGCTACGGTGGGTGCAATCATTGATATGCCAAATAAGCGACTCTCTTTTTCCAAGGTCAACGAAAAGGTTTTCTATAGAGCCATTCCCAAAAGAACCGCCATTCACGCCTCCTGCATCTCGGCAGTAGAAAAAGAGGACCTGTCGGACGCTGTTGTCAAAGAGCTAGGTGAGAAGAGTAAGATCAATGGAGTTCTAGATGGAAATTGTTCTCATATCGCCAAGATGTTTAGGGAAAAGACAAAGGTGCAGGGAAACGTACAATGCAAAGGGACAAAGGGTAAGCCTAAGATAACTTTGATCCCTCAAGGATATGATGGGAACTCGGTCGAATACAAGGTGAAGTGCAAAGGTACCCCTAAGCCTTTCTCCAAAGTTAGAGCTATTCTTCCGTTAGAGTTTAAAGAGAAGGGTATCAATCTTGTGAATGGAACGCCAAGCGAGGTCCTGCAACTAAACATAAGTGATCAAAGAGAGAATGGACAACGCCTCAACCCACCTCCACCGAGCCCTGATCCGGAAAATAAATTCTCTAATCCTCAAATGAATTCTGCTCACGCCTAGGCATCGTACAATGTCAAGTTAATGACGTTAAACAAAGCACTTGGTGGGAGGCAACCCACTTGTAAGTGTCCACACGTTCTTTTCTTTTTCTTTTCTTTTCAGTTTTACCTCCCTTTTCGTTTTTCTTTTTTAGGATTTTTCGTCACAGAAACTTTTGGAGCCTGGATATCGTACCCGGTCGATCCATATAAGGGACCGGTCGATCTCCTTTGAAAACGAGAGTAGCCATATGTCACTGGAATTAGGACCGGTCGATCCGTGTGTGCCGACCGGTCGATCCCCTTCGTCCTGCGGATCGGGTAAGTCCCAGGCATCCAGACCGGTCGATCCACAAGTCAACCGGTCGATCCCCTTCGTCCCGCGGATCAGGTAAGCCACTGGAAACATGATCGACCGGTCTAGTATCGGGACCGGTCGATCCTCGGCCCGGGTAAGTAAAAAAAAAAATTCCGATTTTCGGTTGAAACCGGTTTATTTCACTTAAATTGAACAGGTTTACCCCCTATAAACAAAAACCCCATCACCCAAACACCACAATCCCGATCGAAACACCAAAAACTCTTCTCTTGCAAGTGTTCTTGGTGATTTTCTCCAAAAACTTCATCAAACCCTAAGTCCTTCAATTCTTACCCGAATTAAACGGTTTTTGGCACTAAATCGCTTAGTTTTTCAAGCTCTTTCTGATTATCCAATCAATTTATTCAATCTGCAAGGTATGAGCTTTATATTTGCTTGTCAAATTTCGGGTTTTTGGGGTAGTTCTTTCTCCTTGGATTTTGCCGTTTAATTCGCTTGTTTCTCACTCTCCTTGGTTCGTTTTTGTAGCTATGGGTCGCACGGGACGTCCACAAGCAACCAATTTGCCACCCGAAGATGGCTCGGACGAAGAACGCGAAACCCGAACAAAACGAAACCATGACAAACCGAGGAGATCGTCAACAAGAGATAAGGGGAAAGGAATAGCGACTTCCAGTCAAACGGATGCTCCACGAAAATCGCGTAGTTCGCATTCCAATCCGAGTAATCCATGGCCTCGACCGGACGGTAAAACTTTCTCGGGAATTGACACGCACCCTAAGCTAAAAAGGAAAGGTTTAGCTAGCGAACCGTCTTATGAGAACAAACGGAGAGGAGATGGATGGGTTAGGTATAATAGCATTTGCTATAATGGGCTGTTGAACGTGGAAATGTTGCCTACTAGGTTCTTATGTCCTCAGATGTTATATGAGTTGGGTATCACGGACGAGGTGTGTGCTGTTCTCAATCGAATGGGTTTGGGGAACATGGCCACGAATCAGTATCCTCTGTATCCTGAGCTTGTAAGACAATTCCTCGCCTCCTGTGAGGTTTATTATCAGTCAGATGATGATAGGCGAGCTGAGAATGGTCGTCTGTGGTATAAGATCAGAGGGATTACGTATAAGATCTCTTTGCACAAACTGTGCGATATCTACGGTTTTGACGAGCGTTACCAGAACGTGGATTTCCCTGGCCGTAGTTATTTTCCTCAATGCGACAGGTTATGGAACTTGATTGGTTTAGGTGCTGCGACATCACGGAGCATGAAACTGGCTCTTATCAGGAACCCAATCATCCGAATTATAGCTAAGGCCCTGAGCAACACTATGTTTTGCAAGGAAGAACCGGGAGCCCTGCGTATAGATGAGTTGTTCTTGCTGCACCTCGGGATGCCGGAGTTTGTGTCTGAAATCTACACCGAGTATCCTCACGATCAACGCACTAACTACGGAGCAGCATTTGCACACTTCCTGACAGAGAGGAAGTTCAGAGGTCTCGGTGGACCTGGAAAGAAAAAGCAAGAGGTATGTGGGAGTCTCCTAACTCCTATCTTTCTCTTCCATAAGATTGATTTGACAGGCACCGACGTTGTCCACGCGCCCGCTCTCTTTGGCATGCAACACCTTATTCAGAGCCGATGGATAGTTGACGGAAAGTGGCAATACTCTGATTTTGATGGGGTACAGCGTTCAATCTCTTTACCTAGTGAGCATGCACCTCTCACCTCCCTGGACAACGTACGATTTTTGCCACCCGCCTCACCTGAGAGCACAGATGCAGACGTCCCTCTCCAGAGCAGAAAGCGTCGCCATGTTAGCCATGGTCTTGAAACTGCAGGCACTAGCAGAGGTTCTGCCCCGCCACTTCCACCTTACGCCAACCAGTTTGCCGTCTCACCGATTCGTGACGAATGGACTACACATGAGCACAGGCATTGGCAACACAAGAGTTTTCAGAAGCTCCATAGTATGATGTCTGCCATTTGGGGTGCCATTTCTTGTTCCCGAGGCACAGATGCAGCGGGAGGATCAGGCTTTGCTGGAAGCCGCATGCCCACGCCTACTAGTCCCTCTACCGCGTTCAGATCAGATGATGACGCTATGGTGGAAGACTCCGAGGACACAGCGGATTCTAACGAATCTCCACCTTTCTGATGACGTTAGACCTTCTAACTTTTCTTTTTCATTTTTTGCATTATTTTCTTTCTTTTTTAATAGTTCTTTCTTTTTGATTTATTCTCACACCGGGTCGGTGTGAAGTAAGTCTGGGGGAGTGCTATTTATACTAATCATGTTTTCTATTTTCTTTTTCTCATTTTCTTTTTTTCATTTTCTTGAGTCATTTTCTGTTTTATCGAGTCAGTTTGTACTAAAACCTTTGTCATATGCATGCATTTCTAGGATCACATGATGTTCACTAACCCCTCTAACAGTGATTAACCAATGCCATGGGAAGATTAAAAATGCCCTAGGCGGATCAGTATTACCAGAAGGTTCCCGTCCCTTTGAAAGCTAACGCTGACACTTTTTATATTAATCTATTTTTCTTAACTCAGGGAATTCGAAATCGCATAAGAAGTACCAACCACGTTAGGAGTCCTATCCTTTTTCAAACACTATCCCCTCTTCAGGACTCCTAATGGCCAGGCTCATTTTTAGTCTGGTACCACACCCTTACCTTGACCTTTCTTTCAAACCTCATGCTTTCTGTCCAAGACATTGACTTGCACTCAAGCGCAAAAACTCCGGAGACGTAGTCCGGCCAGCCAATCATTCTAAAGACCTTTTGGTACCATTTCAAAACTTTCTGCTTAGGATTTTTGACTCTGTATTTCCTTTCTATTTTTAGTTTTCGTTCTCGTGCTTTAGAAAGGGTTAGAACTAATCCCCAACATAAAAAAAAAAAAAAAAAGATTTTATATGAAATGTTGAAAGGGATTAGAATAAGGCCTCATGTTTAATAAATAAGCACATTTCTATGTAGTTTTCTCAGTATTAGTTCTTTAGATATGCAGAAAGTTTTCATCTAAATAAAGAAAAGGGTCTTAAGTTTGAAAAGTTGTGCATCATCTTTGGACTTAGTTCTCTTGAGATTTTGCGCCATGACTTGCATTCGGCCGCGACTGAGGTTAGCCTAAAACACTTTTACCCCACCATTAAATAACCCAAAACCTTAACCCTTATGCGACGAATGTTTTCCCTCTGGTAAGATTTCTGGACCCTGGTATATAGTCGCTGAGACATAGGAGCTTGAGTATGGTGGTACTGCTATGTATTTGGCAAAGTATATGAAGTATCATCTTGGTTTTTGATCAGTTTATGAGGGTTGTTGGTATTACATCTGTGGGGTCTTAAAGGATTGTATTCGACTTATAAAGGTTAGTTCGGTTTTCATAGCTTCCTTGAATTTATTTCTAGTTTGTCTTCACTAGAGGACAAGCAAAGATCTAAGTCTGGGGGAGTTGATATAATGCGCTTTTGGCACATTCTAATCTATGTTTTGTAGGGTTTTATCGAGTCTTTTTCTCTTCTTTTGAGTCATTCTAGGTTTAAAGGAGGCTTGGGAACATGGATTTGAGCATTCGGGAGTCATTGAAGCAAACGAGACAAATCCAGAAAAAAGATGGCGTTTTGAAGGACCGAGCACCTGCTCGGTTTGGAGCGAGCACCCGCTCGCCCGAGGACTCGAAGATTTGGAACCTTCTGGAAACCGGACCGGTCGATCCACCCACAGGACCGACCGGTCCACACTCGAAGACCATAGATGCCTGAAGACAGACCGACCGGTCCGAATTCAGACCGACCGGTCGGCCACCCAGATCCGATTACCTAATTTTATTTATAAATAAGGAGTAGCCGCCTCAAAAATAATCATGACGATTCATTTCATTTTCACTCGTTACTTTTCGGGGACTCTCTTGGCTACTCTTTGCTTTGTTCTTTTGCTTTTGGATTAGAGATTGGAGATTCATTTTCACAACATCTATTGAGAAGAATTCTAACCCCTTATCTATTTCAATTCCATCATGAATTCTCTCTATTGTTTTGTTGTGTTTGCTTTCTCCATGATTGAGTAGTCCCTTGGCTAGATTGAGGTTTTCAATGGTGATTTAGGACTGTTAGTGACTGAGCCAAATAGGATTGCATAATCATACGTCTTCATCAATAGGGGTTCTTTATGCTTAGATTGATATTGATCACTTAATCTATGATTTCAAATCTAACTTATTCACGACAGTGCTCTAGGTTGCTAGATAACCCTTTGGTGAGCAATTGGTGTGTGACCAACGAAAGTTGATTGTTACCATCAATTGTGAACAAATTGAACCAACTCTTAATGCTTGTCTGCATTATTACTAAATCCAAACTACAGTTTAGGCATATAGGTTGCTGGATAAAGAAATTGATATATCACGACAGTGGGGCAATATTATCTTAATGTTTGAGTTCTAGACCGAATTGCATTAGTTCCTGAATAGTAGCTCAGTCCTTAATCCGAGATCACCAGAGAATAACCTTGATCTAGTGCCTTTCCTTATTGAATTTCACATCGTTTAATTGCTGTTTTCATTGCTTCGTTACAACCAAAACCCATATTTTATCTTAGCTTTAATTTAAAACTCATACCCTTTATACTACTACGTTTGTCTGTGCACTTGCAGAATTATTTTGGGATTAAAACCTCTGACATCAGTTGTGTTACCGAAGGACGATGATTGCGATCAAATAGTGCTCAAGAGAAAGATGATCAACCATATAAGTTTTCACTATCGTGTTCCCTAGGAGATTTGGAATTGCATGATGTTTTGTGTGATTAGGGTTCGAGTGTTAGTATGATCTCTCTAAAGATGTAAAAGCTCCTACGTGTTAAGGAACTATAGGAAAATAAGACCACCTTGGTATTTGCGGATTCAACGTCTAAATGTCTACTTGGAATTCTCGAGGATTTTCCTTTGAAGATTGGAAGTTGCATTATACCAACGGATCTCATGCACTACAAGAATCTAGTGAAATAGCTAAAGAATATTTCGTAGCTATTGAACACAATCTGTTGCTAAAACTAAACAGGCGACGGATTGCGACAAATAAGTTCTCTGGCCTCAGCTTCGACTCTAAATTTTATCTGTAGCGAATCTCTAGCTAATTGGCGATGGATTAGCGATAGTAATTTCCGTAGCAAATAGCAACACCTTGGCTACGACTAATTCCTTAGCACATTAGTTACAAATTTCGCAACTGAATTTTCATAGCTAGATAAAAAAGAAAAATATACAAAAATGAATAAATAAATAAAATTGGTTTTTGTTTTGCCAGAAAAATAAATTAAAGAATTTTATTTATAATATCATTTTGTAATTCAAAATAAAACGAAATTAATTTACAGATTAATAAATCAACCTATTCTCTATATCTCGTATCCACACCACCGCCGCTTCGGTCACGGCCACCACCACCAACCCCACCGATTTTCTTGACTGAACCTCCTGAAGCTACGGTTTTGTTCATCTCTTCAGTAGCAGCCCTTGTGGATTTCTCATCCTTGAAGTCTCGAATCTGAATTCTCTTATCTACAATAACATCTTTACGGGTTCATATCATTTTGCCATCGAAGAAAAACTCAGATCTAAAATTTTGAATTCATGTCTTACCTTCTCTTATTTGAACCGACAACGATTTCCCTTGGAAGAAGACGTTATAGTTCTCTCTCCTCACCCCCAAGATTTCTCCGGGATATTCCCTTTCTCCAGATCATTCCGTTACGGCGACCTCAGTAACGAACAAGAGTAGATCTAGGTGGAGTCATCCTAGGAAATTTTAAAAAAACAAAATCAACACACGAGAGTTTGGACAGTTAGGTAGAGAATTAGAGAAAGCGGTATCGAAGAGAAGGAGAAAAAGAGGAAGAGAAAATATTTTGTGTGAGAGAGGGAGAAGGAGTCGGCTGCGAAGGTGAAGGGGCAAAAATGAAATGTGAAAGAGATTTAGGTTTAGGTTTATTTTCTATTTTTTGTTCCCCCATTAATCACCTAAAAGGCTAAAACTAACTAAAATAAATTGGTGGCTACCAAATTTTGTTATTATTGGGTGGGAAATTTCCCTGCATAATTAAAGTGTTGAAATTTATGAATATTCAAAGTGTTGAATTGAAACCCCAAACCACGAAACATCTTTCTTTACATAGTCAAACTTGTTTATATAATGTTTATTTTCATATTCTTAAAACTATTATGTTTTTTTTTCTGTAAAACATATCTTTAAACATTATATATATCTTGCTCTATAGTTTAAAATTTTGTTTTTATGTTTAACTGTAGATTTTACGGGTTAAATTATTTATAATCCAAGATTTCAGATTTGAATATTTTAAAACATAGTTGAATGATATTTGCACATATTTATCGGTTCTTGGTTGGACAATTTGTAGAGATTTGTATCTAATACAACATAGAAGCAATTTTAATAGATAAAATTTTGGTTAAGTTAGTTAAAATATTTGTAGTTAGACCAGTCTCTTTGACTAAGTTGCATTCTTCATATAAAATTTGTATTCTATGACTTTTATGGTCAAAATACTTTCTTTTTGATGGGCATTACTCACAAAATGGCTAAACGTAATGCAAGTAAATCAAATTTATTATCATATTAACATGTTAAGATAACATAACTAATTAGCCCCACGACGATTTTAGCTAAGTTAGTCATTTAGCAACCAAATTATTCGAAATCATTTGTCGTTATCTATATATTCTTTTGGCGATGATCTATTCCTAGCTAATGCGTAGCTATTTTGCTACGGAGCAGCTATGGATTCCATCCCTAGCTACATAGCTACGGATCGCTACAGAATTAGCCACAAAAGTAACATTTTGTTGTTCTGTCGCCATCCGTTGCTATTTGCGTTGCTGGTTTTCGTGGCTACGGAAATGTCCTCGCCAGTCCTTCGCTAATTTCAACAATTTTTGTAGTGATGGTAATGGAAATGGATTCTTCTAGAGACATGCCTCTTATACTCGGCACATCTTTTCAAGCCACTACAGAAGCTTGCATGGATTTCAAGAACATGCGAGCGGTTCTCTTTAAGGTTGATTCTTACACTTATTGCGAGATAACTCCTTCTCAAACTAGCTTTTGCGGAACGATATCTAGCAATCTTAACATCGAGATAATGAATACTGAAGCTAGTAAGGAGAAAGTCTCGGTTGAGCAAGGACTCCCAGAGAAAATTGAGATGGTAAGCGATGGACTTGAGTCTTTTTACAGTAATGGTTTGAGTTGGTTGTTCGAGGAGAGGCAATATCCGATAAAGATCAACATTGAGGATGCTAAAACGGTAATGGAACCCGTTATGATCCTTATAGGCAAACTCGAGTCTAAGCTCACTTTGTGGCTGATAAAGAAAGTCGATGGAGGACTTTTGTGCAAGCCAAGGTGCAAAGGCAGAGTTAGACCGTTCTCTCAAGTTAAGATCATTCTTCCCTCCGACATGACTAAGGATCAAATTATGCAAGCTCGAAAGAGAATGAAAGAAGTCTTCGCCATTGAATTGGGAGATTGGGAACCAAGCAACACAGATGGTCTGATTTCTTTCCATCATTAGTATCTCTCCGGATCCGTCAAGCTTAGCGACGTAAAACAAGCGCACTTGGGAAACATTCCCATGGTATCCTTTGTATATATTTTCTTTAATTTAGTCTCTTTTTTATGCTTGCTTTATTTGTTTTAAAGCTTAGGAACAAGGTGGAAGAAGTTTGGATGAAAAATGGCTAAGTATGAAGAGTAAAAACAAGCCAAAAACTTCTGCCAGGGTTCGACCGACCATTTCTGGTGCAGAGGTCGGTCGAACAGGTCGATTGTGAACCCAAAAAAGCAAACAAGCTTCT
The DNA here is from genome assembly GCA_963576765.1 of Draba incana. Lineage (NCBI taxonomy): Eukaryota > Viridiplantae > Streptophyta > Magnoliopsida > Brassicales > Brassicaceae > Draba > Draba incana. The sequence goes on along the minus strand of OY755203.1, from coordinate 24,523,706 downwards.
GCATGTTTCCGACCGACCGTTTTTTATGCAGGGGTCGGTCAGAATGGTCGGTCGGGAGCCCAGGTACGTAAAACTTTGACTTTTTTAGATTTTTAAAACTTCTCCTTATTTTTTTTTTCCTTTAAAATTTGAGTTTTCTAGATATGTTTTCCCCTTTTTCTCCAAAGCCTCTCTTTTTTCCAAACTTTAAACTCTTTTTCAAAGAATTCTTTTATAAATCTCAAATCCATCATTACTTCTTGCTCCTTTTCACTCATCTATCTCAAGGAACAAGGTATGTTTTCTCTCTCTATAAACCCTCCCCTTAACCAAAAGCTAGTGGGAGCTCACATTTTTTTTTTCATGGAATTATTGGAATTGAGAAGTACATTTGCATGCATTTGACTTGTTTAAGCTTTTTAAGTTATGGATAGTTAAAATCTTGAGATAATTTGATGGATTGATAGTGAAATTTAAATTTTTTGAAAATTTAGGGTTCTTGAGGTATATTGTGACGAAATTGGGAAGTTATTTTGAAAAAATTATTGGAAATTGGAAATTTATTAGGGAATTGTGGTTATGATGTTTCAATTAAGCTTGATTGCTCTCTAATTTTCACTAGAATGTTGAATTTGTTTCAAAATTGCAAGCTTAATGGTTAAACTGAGTTCATTTTATCATAAGAAGTTGAAAATGGATTGATGAAATGGTTAATCTTGTGGCTTGGCAACTTGGTTTGATCATTCATGGATATTTGCATTGTGTCTTGAGGTGTGGGCCATTCTCATTAGAGAAATCTTTCTTGTAGGAACCTTCCTAAGCACAATCACCATGAATTCTTCACAATGACCATATCGACACTTCCTTGAAGCTGATAAAGAGCTTTGAGGGTGGACGAGTGACTAACTAGCTAGCTTGGCCGAGCTTAGTCGCGCGGAAATGTATTCGACACTCTTTACTTGCCTATATGCAATGGAGGAAATGGGAATCAAGGACAAGTTAGGAGACCTTATCGAGCGAATGCATCTATACAAACTCGATCTCGCGGATCACGAGACACACGCTATTCTCACGACTCAATTCTTAGCCATGGTCTAGTACGTTCCACCACCGCCATCACATTCGTACATGTATAGGAATGATTGAGTACTGGCTAGGGTCGGTGGTTTTCTCCGTCAAGTTCGATGCTTTTTGCGAGGTCTATGGATTCCCTGTTTCGGATTACAAGGAAGTTAGCAAGTTTGATGAAGCAAATTCGGTATTGAAGAACATTTCGTCTAGTGAGGAAGGATACTCTCCATATGGATCCAAGTATTCAGACATCAAGAACCCAACAATCTGTTATGTGCTTCGCTTCTTAGCTAACACGTTATACGCTCGACCCGAATTTAAGGGACCAACAATGAACGAGCTCCAGTTTCTCTACATGGTCATTCACCCGTCTCTTCATGATTACTATGGTCAACCCAAGGGATACGATCTGAAGTCTTATCGGAGCGAAGTTGCATCGATGTTCTTCAACTACTTACTTAGCGTGAAGTATAGCATTGCGTATGTTGACAACCCAAAGATTTACATCGGTGGGATGATTACTACGTTCTTCAACAAATACTTGCTTGGAGCTCTCGACGAGTACCCACCTTATTCGGAAAAGCCCGTCATGAGCATTAGTTACATGCTCGAGCACAAGATTCTAGCGGGCTATGTTCTCAACACGGCCGTTTACAAGTTCAACGACGATGATGGAGCCCCATTATGTTGTTATTTGCCTCTTAAGTCGTATTCTAACACAAGTTGCAACCGTGATCTCCGCTTCAACATTCCGCGAAGCCTCACGTGGATTGCATTGTTCCCTCCGCATCACTAGTTCCAAGGTACCACTTCTATTCCATTGTACATACCAAACTTTTTTTAAAGTCTTTTTCATGCATGTTTTTGATCTTTCGTTTTTCTTCTTCCTTCGGGCTTCATTTTTCACCGGGACGGTGAAAAGTGGATAGTTGCTAATGAATATTTTTTGTTCTTTTGTTTTTATTTTGCATACTAGAGTCTCATGTTTTACCTTTGCATTGTAAATTTCGTAAAACTGAAAAACCACTAAAAATTTGAAAATTTTTCAAAAAGAAAAAAAAAAAAAAACAAAAAGAGTTTCTCTTGTCATGTAGTTGCATTTCATTTGCTTGCTTGTTCATACTAGGTTGCATTGTACATATGATTGCATATGGAGAACAATGATATAATTGCCTTGTATAGATTTTTAGTACTTAGAAATTCTTCTAAATATCTCGGTAATGTCATCTTTGGCTCGGTAAACCGCGAAAAGCCTAATATTATGTATCTTTGATTTCTTCGCTCTAGATCTTCTAAGTCTTGTTAATTGATTGCTTGAATTGAAACCAACTTCAACCTATTAGACCTTAATTTGGACTTTAATTCTTTCACTTATGGACTTTTGACCTTAACCATGGTTACCATATACACATTCAACCACTTTTATCCCTTTTTACCGCTCTCTAATGGTTTGAATGGCCAGTTCTGATTCGATTCATCTTTCGAATGAGAATTGGTACCCCACCTTGATTATACCCTAGCCTTTCTTTGAAGCCAATCATATTTTTTGTTGAGTGAGACATTTTCTATTTGCACCTCATGCATAAAATCTCTAGAGATGGAAATGACAAGTTCTTTCTTCCGTCAAGAGTAGTCTCATTGGCTAGTCTAGGTGGGTAAAGAAGTATTTGGAGCCTTACTGATTAAAGTATTATTAGAAGTTTTGGTCCATCAATTATATTGTGCGGATATTAGAGCATGTTCATTGCACACCTATCACAAGGGTGTCTAAAGTAGTTTTATATTAAATTTAATTCAATTTTGTGTTTTTAAAACACTTTGGGTTATAGATCCTTCCAATGGAGACACCTAAACTAGGGTGTCTAGAAAAAAAAAATTAGAAGCATAGCCCACCTTGCATCTCGGCTCTTTGAGTTCAGTAGGATTAAGGAGCTTTCCACATTGTTATCTACGAGCAGAATCATAATTACATCCTTCAAATGGACATTTACCCTCAACAAGCCGATCAGCTAAGAACTTGTTGCACGTATCGCAGTAGAGCTGAACAAAGAATGAGCCACAAAGACTAGAGACTTAAAAACCCACTCTTGCAATCAAATAAGGCTAACTGGCATTTGAGGAAAATCATTTACATGCTTCATAGTGTTCTCTGATAGATAATTGTTATCAAACAACTTCTTGAAAATTGTTTGGCACACTTCCGTGTGTTCCGGAGTTGAAGTTTGCCCAAACTTATCAAAACTTACATCAAACTAGTCATACACTTCTTTATGAATAGCATGGTACCTAAATGCACAAGAATAAAAAGAAACATGGCAGCATCAGGAAGTCTGTGAAAACTTCTGCATAATTCAAAACGTAAACAAGAAATCAAGATACATTACTTGTCACAGATTTCCTTCGGAGTGCAATTCTCCTTCAGAGCTTTAGTTTCAGTTGCAATCCCATATTCATCAGTCCCACATATATATATCGCGTTATAGCTACGAAGACGACAATATCTAGCATATACATCAGCACTCAATACACCTATACGAAAATACAAACAAAACATTGCATAAATCCAGCAAGAAACCTGAAAATAACCATCATCAAAGACACATAACAATCAACCACACTGAGTCGCAAGCTATTCTTATCAGTAGTGTCAATTATCTCTCATTCATCGACTCGTCCACATAAATTTTGCAATTTGATACATTAAACACTAAATTTTGCATAAACTTCATAAATCGAAACGGAGCTCAAATTTCGACGATTTCGGAAACCTAAATTGATTCAACATATCTACGCCTAAACAAACCTAAGGTAGATTCTGGAAAGATCATTCAATATCAATCAAAAATCAAAGAAGAAATTCTCCTCGTCTTTTCCGGCGCCTTCTGTCTACCGGAGCAATTCTCCTCTCTTCTCCTCCGATCGAGGACAAATTTCCGGTACTTCTTCGTCAACTACACGTTCGTAGTCGGAACTTTCGCCGGTTTCGCTCTCATAACCGTTAGTCCCGTCGCGCTAATCGTCGTGGGTGCGATCATCGCTCTGTGGCTTCTCTTTCATATTTTCAGAGAAGATCCACTTATTCTGTGGGGATTTCAGGTCGAAAATCGGACGGTGGTTTTGTTTCTGGTTCTAGCTTCCGTATGGGCCATTTGGTTCACTAGCTCCGCCGTGAGTTTGGCGGTTGGTGTCGTCGTTGGTCTGCTATTGTACGCCATTCACTCTGTTCTTAGGAACTCTGGTGGGCTTTTCCTTGAGGAAGACGATGCTGTTACCGGAGGCTTGATCGGTACTAATTGCCGGTGAAACTTTACCCAATTTGGCGGTTCGATTTTGCAAAGGGAAAGTTATTTCTTTGTTTGATTTCTTGTGATTTTTGTTTGTTTAATTTGTGTATGTTCTGAAATCTGATTACTCGTTTTTCTCTTCTTCTTTGAAAGTTTTTTAGTGTTTGATCATTCATATTGGATTCTAATCATAAAAGGTGAAAATAGTTTCTTCTTTGATTGGTTTCTTACAGTCAAGAGCCTACTTGTTCCATCCATTTTCCTCGCATGTAACTTCGAAGATTTGTAGATACAATGTATCAAATCTTGTTCAAATTTGACATCTCATAAACAGCTTTTTATGTTTTGTCATGGAGCTCGAGTCCCTCGTGGAAAAAAGAAAGAATCTCTTCGAGTCTTTATTTGGTGTTTTTGAGTGTGACTACTAAAAAACCAATTATTCTTCAAGTGTAACAGAAATTCAGTGACCCAAATGGCAGAAGTTGTAGTAAATACCAAAAAACCAGTTATTCTCTTGATTGTCATTTCACTAGCCTTCATAATCTGTCTTGTGAATAAGAACGATAAAGCAAAGAGAGAAAAACGATTGAGATGAATATCCCGGCTAGGGTTTCTTATTAAACTTGTGTATTACAATATACAAAACCTTAAGACCTTATATATATACATCTCTTAACCCGGTAAACCGACGTACCACCATGTATTGATTAAAGTCACCAACAATATGCTTTTGTTTTGTTTCAGCAGTTTAAGATTCTGACTAACTTGGCTTAACCAAAACAAGATAAAGCTTAGCTTGATTTGTATGACAAAGTCAGATTTTAGTCCTTTGAAAAGGAAACAAAACTGAGCAGTGGTTTTTGGGACCAGTAACAGGAGAAGAGAGAGTGACACTTGTTGGCAAAACCCAGACACTGATTAAATTGTATTTTTTACACCCATACCTATTTTTCTGTGTGTCTTTAGTCCCACGTCTTACAAAGTATTTGTCCTTCTCCAAGTCTGTTTGTTACTGAGATCTGTGCTTACTATAATTTGTTTGATTGGCTATTGTTGTTAGGTAAACGATTCAGCTTGAGAATCCAATGCACTGAATGTTGGTTTTGCTTCAGGCTTTAATAATAGTCATTTAGTTCATTCTACACCCTATAAAGACCTCAATAAGTTGCAATGATTATTGATCTAAATGAATGATAAAAAAGAGATTAGGACCAATGAAAGAACTGAGTAATGTACATGGAAATAATAATATTGTCTTGACTGGTTTGAGTAACCGTTACATGATTTTCTGTCTTCAACAAAACTGAGCTTAGATTGATGTGGAAGTAAACAGAACAGCTTGTTTGTGTGTGTACATCATATCTTGCTTCTCATTCTGACTAACTTTGCTAATGTTTCTTGAGCAGCCAAAGTGAGCTCATGGTTGTGGCCAAGCATCACTGTTCTGATGCTGATACAAGTCCTGCAAAGTTCCTCTCCGCTATCGAAATGACCGCCTCTCAGTAGCAGCTTTGCTCTGGTTTCTAGCAGTAAAGCTTTCAACAATGTAACATCTTGCCACACGTATTCGTCGACCTTCTTGTTAGCCTTCTTCTTCCAACAGAGCGAGCCTTGGCGCCAATCTTGTATCTGAGACACAAACGATTTCTCCACTTCTTCCAACACGTTAGTGCATACTTTCAGGAGCTCCAGCGCGGAGTTGCACCTCGAGAAGGTTGTGAAAGCTGTGATTGCTAGAGGAAGAGCTGTTCTCTTGATGTAAAGAACCATATCCATGGCTTGTAGTTGCACCAAAGGCGGTTCTGATTTGAATCCGAATAGTAAGAATGCTGAAGCCCATAGGTGATCAAGATTCAACAACGGGTTATCGATTTTCCTCACGCCTTGAACCGTTGCCTTGGGAGCAAGTATGTAGTCTCTTCTCCTCACGAAAGTTTGAGTTATCGGATGGAACTGAATCCAACACCCAGGTTGTCTATTAGTTATCCTCGCTAGTCCTAACCTGACTAGTAAAAATGCAGCATCCTCTTCGCTTCTGCGTCCTAGACCACAACCACCACACCAAGCAAATGTGTGGCTCAAACATTTGTTCCATTTGCTAAACCGGTTTCCACCTGTGGGCATGTTCTTAGCCGCTGCAGCTAACAAGTTAACCGAGATAGGGACTGGAGCAAACCAAGCTCCCACGAGTAGCATTTTCAATGAGAGAAGGTTTCTGTTTCCTTCAGCTTGCTCCAGTACAGCCAGACTAAAAGCTAAGACCTTTGCAACAAATGGGTTGGCTTTGCAATATTGCTCATCGTTTAAGTTGAGAAAAGGCGAGGCTGAACGTTCTTCGATTTGGACTTTATTCACAGCTTCAAAGAGCGCAGAAGGCGGAATTGCAAGCTCTGAAAGCAATGATCCTATCACCCAAAGCCCATAGCTCAACCGTCCCAACTTCTCATCGAAAAGCCTGAGGATCTCAACCTCCTCAGCCGGGTAATCTTTCTTTCTTCTTCCTCTCAGTAACACCATTGCATCAGACAAAGGCAATAGAGAAAGCTGAAGTGTGTCAAATGTCATGACTTTAGGAAGTCTAGTAGTGATCAAGACATGAGTACCTCCAGTGTTCCTGGGAACCAGATCATTCAGATCTTTCCCTTCCCACCAATCCTTGTCTATCTCAAGATTGTCAATGATCAACAGATAAGGCATGTCTCTGAAAAGCTCGCGCTTTATTCTCTTGAAAGCTTCAAACTCTTGTTCATCAAAGCTCCTTAGCCTGCCTCTATCCTTGTCAGCAGCATCAGCACTCACATCAAGCCCCAAACTGAATGACAGATTCAACAGGTTCTGTCTCAAGTATCGAGCTTCCCCTCCTACCCACAACACCATCTTATACCTCTGAGAATACCGGTATGCAAATTCAAGAGCTAACTCTGTCTTCCCTATCCCGGGGACTCCATTAACGCAAACGACGCTTGTGCTACCTTTGCAGTTACTAGTGTTTCTATATTTCTTAGTCTTCAACAGTCTTCTAAGCGAGTTTTTCCCACCATTCGGATCACTCCAAGCCTCGCTTCTTGGCTGGGAGCATTTCCCAAGCTCCAAGCTGATAAATTTCCCAACATCTGATTCCTCATCTGCCGATTGTCCACTTGCTTCTCCTTTACTGCTTGGTGTTGTAGACTCAAGATAGTCTCCATTACCAAAGAGAGCCATCTCCATCTCCATTATCTCCTTGTCTCTTCCAAGAAAAGATGTGTTCCTCGGGAAAGGAATCTCATCCACTACTAGTTGTTTATCAACCACACTCTTCCTCCCTAGCTTTGCCCTCAGAATCGAAGCGGTCTTTCCCACACAGCTTCTCCAATTACTCTCATTGGCTTCGAGTTTAAACTCATGGCATTTGATTAACCCATCAATGGCTTCTTTACACTCTTTATCTATGGCATTGCAGTTGAGAAGACCCATGATCTCAGAAGGTCCAGTTCCATAGAAAATCGGAATCAGATTCTTCTTTTGAGCAAAGAATCTAACTTCCTCCAAGCTAAGATAGTTGAGCAAGCTCGAACAAGAGACAACCACAATCCCATAAGTGACGGAACAGATAACTCTGTCGGCGATCTCATGACTCTGTGTGTCCGAATACTTGGCTCTTTCTGCAACAAAGCAAGCGATTCCCTGAAGCTCGAGCTCTGACTTAAGCCACTTGCAGAATCTGACCAAGTTTGGGTTTTGTCCATGAAACCCAATGAAGACATCAGAGCTCCTGAGCTTGGTGTTTGTTGCAGGAGAAGAAACAGAGACTTTAGCCAAAGAAACCCTAGGGACAGGGAAAGAGAAAGAGACCCTAGGAGGAGCAGGATCTGGCGGGTCATCGGAAAACTCGTCGGAAGGAGGAGTGTAGGAGCTGCTTGGTACATGTTCAGATTGGTAAGAAAGAGGCGGTGATGGCTTTGTGGTTGGTTGTGTGGTGGCTCTTGGGGATATATAAGGAGATTGCAAAGCGGAAACAAAAGCAGAAGATGGTGGGGACACAAGAGAAGGCGAATTGAAAGGAGAGTTTTTGATACTTGGACATGAATCTGTTTCAACATCTTTACCTTTCTTACTTGAAGAGCTTGCTGCTTGTGATGATGATGTTCTTATGGTAAGTCTTGCTTCTTCTTCTTTTCCTCTCATTTTCACCAAACTCTACTAGTTAATCAAACTCCAAATGGGATAAGCTTTCCCAGCTCAAAAGCTTATCTCTCTAACTCGGTGTGAATCATTGTGCTCGATTTATATTCAAGTGAGTGGGACTGTGTGAGGAGATGAGTCAGAACATGAATGCAACAGTTGATGTTTGTTCAATGAGATTGAGGTTAAATCTCAGAAACTAGTGCATGTGATGTATCTAACTCTTCCATTTTGTGGGGTCCTCTTCTCCTCTACACTATTTGTTTTTCCTTTTCTTTATTTCTCCACCTCTTTTAGTTTCAGATTTTTGACCAAAGAGAGAGTTCCAGTCTCTGCAACAATGGAGGTCATCATGGGTCAGAAGAAAAAATCATATCTTTGCAATGAGTACACTCTTGTGTTCATCATCAAGATTGAATATTGTTCATCTCATTTGAATTAAAGCCAGAACCAAACTATGAATTAGTCAAAATCTTTAAAGATGAGTTTCAAAGACTTACCCTTTTGTTTGATCTTTTTCGGACACAAGGCAAAAGACGTCTCACTTCCCTTGCATATTTTTGATTACAAGCCTCTCTCTCTCTCTCTCTCTGCTTCAATGTGTGTGTTTTTTTTAGGAAGAGCAGATTGTGATAATGAAGAGGGAGAAGAATCTGGATTTGTTGTGAGTTGGATCTGAAAGTGCTTATGGAGATTATTATTTTTAAAAAATTAGTGATTAAAGAAATGGTTAAGAGAAGCAGCCTGGAGAGGTTCAATGTCTAAACATGCACCAATGTATTTTATAATGATCACCCACTAATCTAAAAAGTTTTATATAATTAATTTTCTTGATTTATGTAGAATCTTGGATTCTCGTTTATTTCTCTCTTCTCTTAAACCTCCTTCTGCAATTGGATTCTTTTCTCTTGAATTTTGGGAGTTTTATATGAAGACTTTTAGTTTGCCAAGAAGAGACTCGAATTTATATATCTGAAATCGCTCATTATAAGAGTGTTTGCATCGATCATCAAAAAAATCAGAAAATATTAATAAGTGTGGAAGAGTAAACTTGAATTTTATTTGTCTTTACATGTATTAGTCTTTAATATTGTTTGCAATTTTGCATCGATCATAGAAAAAACCAGAAAAAATTAATAAGTGTGACAGAGTAAGTTTGAAATTTTATTTGTCTTATATGTTTTAGTCTTTGCATGGAAATTCATTGGTCATGGAAAAAATCAAAAACATTTGATCAGTGTGACAAAAGTAAATTAGGGCTTTGCATGTTGTAATGGTATATGTGAACAACAGAATAGGCTGGTACGAGCTTCTATATTAGCTAGTATCAATGTTTGGAGTAATTGATGGAAACAAAATAAAATAAAATAAAACACACAATTTAATGGTCTCATATATTCTATAAATAGCCTAGAAATCCATGTTTATTCTTCACATTCAACTAAACCTCAATTGCTTCGTCCAGCTTTTTATTTTTTCTTTCAAAATGAATTTTAATTTTACAAATGTTCCGATCTTTTATCCTTCATCATCTTCTTCCTCTTCTGATGATGATAAAAATATTGAAATACTTGAGAGTATAGATGATGATGAAGAAGCGATACATTTTGCTATTGCTAATAACAAAATGTCCACCCAAAATCTTTTCAATCAACAAGTTATTCATGGGGGCTCACATTTAAGCCGCACGTCCATCCATCGAGATCGAGAAAGTGCACACTTTAGATTGTTCAACGATTATTTCTCAGAGACTCCTGTCTACAATGATACTATGTTTCGGAGAAGGTATCGTATGTCCCGTACCTTATTCCTTCGTATTATTGATGCAGTTGAAAACCATGACAAGTACTTTACGCAAAGATGGGATGGAAGGGGAAGGAGAGGATTATCGCCCATTCAAAAGGTCACAGCTGTGTGTTCGGATGTTAGCTTATGGTCTTCCTGCAGATGCCGCAGACGAGTACGTAAAGATAGGTGAATCGACAGCAATCGAAAGCATGAAAAGATTTTGTCGAGCTATAGTGAATATATTTTCAGAAGAATATCTACGGTCACCAACATCAAATGATATTTCCAGGCTTCTTTACATTGGTAAAAAACGAGGGTTTCCAGGAATGTTAGGTAGCTTGGATTGCATGCATTGGAAATGGAAAAATTGTCCTACTGCTTGGGCTGGACAATATGCCGGTCGTAGTGGATCACCAACCATTATTCTTGAAGCTGTGGCAGATTATGACCTTTGGATATGGCATGCATATTTCGGAATGCCGGGTACTAATAATGATATCAATGTGTTGGAGTCTTCCAAACTTTTCTCCAATCTTGCTCAAGGTATTTCTCCTCCTGTTCATTATATCATTCAAGGAAAAGAATATAATATGGGTTATTATTTGGCTGATGGTATATATCCAAAGTGGTCCACTATAGTGCAAACTATTCAACAGCCAACAGATCCAAAAAGAAAATATTTTGCTTCACGACAAGAAGCATGTCGAAAAGATGTAGAGCGTGCCTTTGGCGTTCTCCAATCTCGTTTTGCTATTGTGAAAGGACCGGTTCGTTTTTGGGAAAAAAAAGATTTACATTACATAATGACTACATGTGTAATTTTACATAACATGATAATTGAAGATGAACGTGATCTCGATGCACCAATTGAAGTTGGAAGAGAAGTTCCACCTCCCGAAGTCGAAGTAGTCATGGATGATCATATGCGGTTCCAAGAATTTCTTGCTAGGTTTAGAAAAATCAAAAATAAAAATGCTCATTTTTCACTTCGAAATGCATTAGTTGATAATTTATGGGAGAAGTATACAAATGGTGATGCATAAATTATGTTTTGTTATTTTATATGGTGTAATGTATTTTATTATAATATATAAATGTTAACTTTTAGTTAATATTTTGAACTTTTGAAAATTTTAGTAAAAATAAAATAGTTAGGATCAATTTGCAAAGTTTAAAAATATAGTGTACAATTAACAATTAACAAAAGAAGTTAAAAAAGGAATATACTTGGAATATTTTTTTTTGGTGTAAAAAATGGTGTAATGCATTGGAGTAAAACCTAACACCATTTTGGTGTTACACCATTTTAGTGTAAAATTTGGTGTAATGCATTGGAGATGCTCTTAGGCCATCACCATTGGAGACATTTTACCAATGTATCACAATATAAAAATATTAAAAACACATTCTCTCTTCTTTTTACTCAACTCTATACCTTCTTTTTCATTTTTTTACTCAACTTTATATCTTCTCTTTCATCTTTTTACTCAACTTTTATTAATTTTATATTTAAACACACTCCAATTATCTATCTCTTATGTCTTCCCCAAGACACAATCTCTCCAACTAAACCCACTATCTCTTCTCTTTACTCAAATTTTATTAATTTTATATTTCAATACACCATACTATTTCAACAAAAAACACTCTCTTTCTTCCTTTTACTTAAATTTTAATAATTTTATATTATAAGACACACCCATATTGTCTCCAATGTACATGCTTTTAGGGATATGTAACATGGTTACATGGGATTTCAAGAGAATTAAATATTTTTTGAATCAGATTTAAGACATTGAACTTTGTGCTTAAAAGAGGTTGGATTGAAGGAAGGGAAGTACTGTATAATTCAATTTTGTCAGTACTTTCGTTGTTTGTCGTCTAGTGTTTGTAATTTATGGTGCGTAGAGAACTCCAAGACATTGTACATTACAATATTCATCGAAATATATAAATTACTGTCATCGAAATATATATTTTCGTGACAAAAAAAAAAAAATATATATATATATATAGAAATTACTATCACTGCTACAATTAATAGGAGAAAATAGTACCAAGAGAATATATACCGTAAGACATATACTCCCGTTCTCTTTTAATTGATGTTCTAGAAAAAAAAATTACTTTTAAAAAATTAGTTTTTTACATTTTCAATACATTTTTAATAAAAAAATAATAATAAAATATAAATTTCAAGATATATTAATTGGTTTTATTGAATTACTATTGAGCTAAAGTTATAGAAAATTGTATAGTACAAAAAAAAGACATTTATAACTAAAAATTAATATATTTTTTTAATAAGTCTGAAAATTCTAAAACATCAAACAAAAAGAAGAAGGGAGTACAAGTGGAATTGAACTCCCAATATATCAGACCATCTCCATTAGAAATATCTCAATAGAGTTCAAAATACTAGTATAAAATTATAATACTACTATTCTTGTGTAAAGTAATAATAAAATATATATGAGTATCTTAAAACTTGAGAAACGTGCTCAAAAGTTTCTCATTTTTTATATATGGGTAGGTTTATCAAGTTTTGAGATATTTATACACATTTTTTATTTATTTTTTATGTTATTATAATATTATTAATATTTTATAGTATTTTGAGAACTCATGCTCTTAGTTTCACATACTTGACATTAATGTTACAAATAAACAAAAATATGAATTCGCAATTGAACATAAAATGACTAGTTAGTAAATTAGAACTTCGCAATTCCAAATTTTTTTTTTCTGTTTACTTAATAGTACATTTCGTCCCACTATATGAATAAAGAAAAGTCATTAAAAACAAATGATGATAAATATCCCTTAGAGAAACTTCAATGTTGTCAATGCATGTTTTTCCTCGATCTATATTAGGTAATAATGGTCCACACTATTGTGTAGGTAGTATTTCACAAGTTAGAACTTGTTGCAAAAATATAATGTTATTTAAATTTGTAATTAAATTTCACTTTTGATTGTAATATGGACACATTATCATCGTGCATTAGTTTTAAATGTGCACTTATTATGTGACAAATAAAAAGGGAATGTGGACTTGTCATATTTCTCAATAATAACGTTTTCGTTTGTAAATTTGATTTTTTTGAGTCAGTAAAATGTGATTTTATAATAAGATAAGACTCCAAATAATTTTAACTGTTGATACATATCTTTCTTTGTTTCGTTTACATATATATTATGTACACTGACACAACATTTGAAATACGCAGTTGGGAATTGGTCCAAGACCAGTCCACTTGTGACTTTTTTTAATTTACTCCACACATTTTCACATTTAGTCTTATGATAGACGTTTTCTAGAGAATGAGGTTTCTTAAAGGTGGTTTTGAATTTCAAAAACAAGTTGACCAACTCCGACACCAATTTTTTCTCTGGTATTCTCTACGACGTCTCGCAAGCTCACTGATACGGTCAGGTTTTAACCCGAAATAAATACTGCAAGTGCACAGGCATGCAGTAGTATGTCTAGGGATCGAATCCACAGAAACCAAGTGTTACACAACAAATTGTAGACTATTGAACTAAGCTAAGCAGGAAACAAAAATGGGTGATTTTATCAAAATAAAATAACGAGATTGCAAATAACGATTTAAAACAGATTAATAAAAGCGTTAGGCATTAGGGAATTCTCAGAAAATCACATTTATATACCAGACAACTATTCAGACTCTAATATGCATGCATCTTAAACTCAAACACCGATATAAATTGCTCCACTTTCATGATAACAATTACTTTCCCTAGAGATCCGAGTGCCTAAACTTTTGGAATGGTCACGGCTATCCTAGACAAGCATTATAGTTCAGGTTTGATCAATTCATAATACTCTATAACTAACCTTTCGAATTGTTATAACGCATTACTCATCAACAGTAGTTCTAGCAATACACAAGCTTTTGGAATGTGTATCAACCTAAGATCTAGTGATTAAATGGCCAGTTCAATCCTAGCATTATGCCTAACAGTGATGAAGATGGTAATTGATAAGCAACCTATTTGTGTCTAGTTTAATCTGTGAAATCCATCGAAAACCCTAAAACCTAACTAGAAAACTACTCAGACATGGAAAACAATAGATGAAAACTGCATAATCAATAGAATAGAAATCAAATAGGGTTTAAAAATCTTCTCCAAAGGTAGATGAGATCTTCTCCCAATACAATTGCTGAATAAAAGTGATAAAAGAGGTCGTCCCCCATAAAAACGAAACCCTATGGGTTTATATAGAAAAATAAAACGGAAAAGGAAAATTCCTAAAAATCTGGGAGCTGGACCGGTCGGTCTGGAATCGGGACCGGTCGGTCCGGTTTCCAGAGCCAAAATTCTTCACGTATCCATGTGTGGACCGACCGGTCCTTGGTGTAGACCGGTCGGTCTGATTTCCCGAGCCAAAATCTTCGACTTCAAAGTGTCTGGACCGACCGGTCCTTGGTGTGGACCGGTCGGTCTTGTTTCCAGAACCACCGAGTCTTCAAGCCTGAGTGTGGACCTATCGGTCGTGTGGGAATGGTCGGCATGTGCGTGTGAAATGAGGGACCGGTCGGTCTAGGAGGTGGACCGATCAGTCCAGACTCCAGAAAACTCTGGTTTTCGCTCGAATGTTCGAATCTGCTTCCCAAACGCATGTGGTTCCAAATCTTCGAGTATGGATCTAAATATCAACTCAAAACAACTTAAAAGACTCTGAAAACTCGTTAAATTCGAGGTTAGAAATGTCCAAATTCACGTTATATCACTCACCACCACTGAGAATCACATCAGCCTCTCCTGGTCTTACTAATCCTCGAAACGTAACACTCTATTACTAGTTTCATTCCGGATTTTCTATCTCTTCGACTATCCTCTGTTTTCCTCCTGATTCTGACGTACCAGTTACTATCTCAGTGCAAATTTACCGTCTACTACTACTCGTGATCCTTCTTGCTAGCGAAGTTAAAAATTCTTCAATATGTCTCACCATTACTCTAAAGCTGAAAAGGGTAAATGGGAAGAGATCCAACCAAATCCTCCTCGCCGGCCTCCAATCCGCATCCCGGAATGTGACAGTACGACACTCATAGCGGAGAACAAGCTTACCCTTATAGGTCGGGTTAAAACAAGGCTGTTCAACCTCCGAAAGCTATCATTGGTTTCTTACCACAACTACGGCATATGGAAAACAGAGTCCAAGGCCGAGAACTTGGTGTGGACTGCTTCCAATTCAAGTTTGAAAATGCGGAAGACCTTCAGACTATCCTTGATAAAGCTTATAAGAAATGGATGCCTCTTCTTCAACGGTGGGAACCTGTCGTCTCATCCTGATTCCCTTTCCAAATCAGCTTTTGGGTTAAAGTACATGGCCTTCCTCTCCACTACTGGACAAAGGAAGCCCTCCAAGCTATCACTAAAGACCTAAGTCTAAACAAGGAAGCACAAGAGTTATCACCTTGGGATGTTACATTGGGAAGAATAAGGATTGACCTCAATTGACACGCCCCGTCCCCGATAACTTTGAGCCCTAGGTCTTGCGTTCTAACTTGCAACACAAGAAACACCTGCACACACTGAAAAAAGAAAAAAAGGGGTGAGCAATTCCGGGGAGAATTAATCAGTGAGGGAGATCAAATCTGCCCACATGATCCATATTAAACAATAATATAATTTAATAAAACATATATACTAAGCCTAGAAACAGTCAAGCAACATTCAACCTAACAACTATCAATATTTCAATACAGTGTACATCACATACTCATTATCAAATAAATCATCACATAACTCAGGCTAGCCGTCACCTCGAAAGGTCTTACGCCACCTCACATATAACATATACATATATCTCGACCAAAGTTCATGAAACAAATTGGGGATGGCCATCACCTCGAAAGGTCGTACGCCACCCTTTCTGGCTTGTCAGGAGTTAACAGGCTTCAGCGGGGTCGCCATGCCACACGCTCTCAGTCCGGCCACACACAACCTCACACATTATATATCATATATTACATATTAATTTATAACATCACATAATCTCAACTTAACATTTCATTTAACACTCAATCACTATTCCTAGACAAAACATACATGCTTATCAAACCATATTATTATCTAATACGAATCCACAAATCCCAACCCTCACCTTAGTCTCAAAGCTTTCCAAATTTATGAACTTGCTCGAGTGGACTTCTAATCTCCAACTCCATTTCTCTATTGACACTATCTCATCTTATGAGTCCATAAGGTGCCTGCAAAGCTCCAGCTCATTACGAGCATGATTTTCCAATCAAACATTGCAACTCAATAATATTGATGTCGAAGAAAACTGCATTGATCATGCTTTAAAAGACGTGAATAACAGACAAACTAACCGTTTATTTGTCGATCCAACCGTTTCTTTTAAACTTCATACTGTCATGAACAACTCCACAAAATTATAGCGCGATCAGACTTAACATGATCCTCCAAACGGTCCACCAAAGTGACTGCATCGAAACTATCTCTGCACATACCAGTGACAGAGAAACACCCATAACTCTCAGTACATAACTTCGAATGACAAACTTCTTTCGATAAAATCTAGATATATGAGTTAATAATACTCTTACCAAAAATCAGCATCATCAGACCTTCGACGAAACCGCAGCACCAATTTTCCTCTGACTGGTCAGAAAATCTCACAGCAAATAACAACTACGAGAAAACATCCATAGCTTTCATATCACAACATCAAATGACAAACCGCTTTCTGACTTGGGTAAACAAGAGAGTCTGGAAGGTCCTTACGAAATTTCAGATTGATCCGAATAGTTTTAGTCCTCGGTTTCCCCTTTCCACCGAAGCTGTTCTGATCTGCGTTGTTTAAGAATAAGACATATTGCGACAGACAGAAAGAATACGCTATAAATTTCACCACAGACCTTGGATTGGGGTGCTATTAGACTCTCTAGAAAGCTGAGACTCGGGGCTTTCCATGGATATGCTATTCGTCGCACAGTTTCATACTGTTCGCCGGAAAATCGTCTATCAAAGCTGCGACGGCGGCTAGGGCTTCGCCGCATAAATTTCTAATGAATCATTTTTCTACAAGAACTTGTTTTTTATAGAGAGTGTTGAGAGAACTAGGTTTAGGATTTAATGGGATTTTTTCTTTGGCCCATTTTGCATCAACGATCCAATAAAGACTTTCGCGCAAAAATTTTAAATCTCTGAAACTTGGTTGTGACATCAATGGCTACGAGCCTTTGGAAATGAGAGCTTCGATACTACTGCCATCTGGTGCAGCAACTACGATGGAATTAGAGTATTAGGATCTTGGTGAACACCGCTTCGAGTATCTCTCGCTCTTCCGGGAGGGTAAACACTGCCCCAAAAGATCATCTCCCTCTAAAACCCCTACTCATTGACAATTATATCTCAGCAAAACACATTGAGGAGAATTGAAGATGATAAACACATGCAAGACGCTCGTAGATCCCATAGAGAGGGTCACATCCTTTCCAGGCACCAAGAATACGAAGCCAGGAGAGGCCCTAAACCTGAGACACGCTCACCAGTACATAACATACTGGATTACTATAGGAGTAGATGATATATCATGATTTTAACCCATTTTTAGCCATGATATAAGTATATTTTTAGAGTGTTTTTCGTATTGTTTTAGAGTCTTTACAGGTTTTAAGGCATTTGGAGCATAACTTGTGGGTTTGGAGCATTTTGGCGCAACAAGGAACGAGGCATTGAAGAATTCAAGTTGAATTGGAAATCCAGCTTTGGTGTTGATCGACACCATCTCTGGGTGTCGATCGACACCCGATCGGGATGAGCAAATAACTAAAGTTTGAAGATTTCCATTTTTACGCGAAAGGTTCCAAAGTTTACAAGTCCGGCCCAATACGTTTTTAAACCTTATATATATGTTTTCTAAGCCATTGTTTAGGCTATGTTTTTATTCTATTGAGACCTAGCAAGAGATTGATTCAGAGCCTTTAGGAAGACAAGTTCAGACTCTTTCCAGAGATTTCTTCGAACCCTTTTGTATCTTTATCTTTATCTCTTTAATGCAATATTATTCAGTTATTGTGATGTTTGCTATTGCCATGTCTGAGTAATCTATTAGTTAGGCTTAGGGTTTTTCAAAGGCTGATGATAAATTGTTAAGAACTGTATCACTGTTGGGATCAATCTAATTTGTGTTCTTCACCTTGATAGCTTTAATTCTGCTTTAGGATTGATCACCCTGATTAAGATATCATAGGTTAATTGATAGATGCGAAAGCATTGTTAGTTATCTTGATTAATATCATAGGTGAGCAAAATTATTATTCGCAAAGAAATTTGGCTTAGTAATTTTGTGAACAAATCGAAACTGCTCATTAATGCTTGATTAATTTTATAGAACTCGCAAAGAAATTTGGTTTTCTAGGATTTAGTCATAGATAACTTTTGTAACGAAAGTTGATTAGTTTTACAATTGTTTTCGAGTTCTAGAACGGCTCTTCATAAATATCCCGACAGTAATTTAGTGCTTCGATTTAAAGTCATGCCTGCGAATTACCCGATGCCTAGCGCTTCGTTTTATTGAATTTAAAAGAACCATAATCATCATCAGTTTAGTTTTAATTGCTTAATTTACATTCATCATATATCTCTTAGCTTAATTTGATGTTGGAACTTTATTGTGTGATTCTTTTCCCTGAGGATTCGATCCCTAAGTACTACAGTGATCTCTTAATTTGAGAAAGTAGCTCAGGGTTAATTTTGAGCATATTAGAAGACCTCCTCACAATCACTCATCAAGAGAAGCTTGGAGAGAGGTCACCCGTCACCAAAGTAGAGAAAGAGATACCAGCTTTACCAATCGCGGACATTCTCCTCACAAGCTCCCGCTCTTCCAACCTCCAATTGAGAGCAGGCAAATTAAATCAATCTCAAAGGGATGATATAGTAGCTTTGCCCGACATGATCAAGCCATGAGTTCTCGTACTCCCTCTCCAAGACCTCCACGAGAACAAATGACTAGGACTACTCCTTCGGTCTTGAGGTCAGATGACTAACAAAGTTCAAGAAGACCTGCCCTTGAAAGAATTTCAAGTGTAAATCAACGTTTGGACAACCAATTCCATGAAAACTCGACAGAAGTGAGTATTTTCGACTCAGGAAATATCGAAGAGAAGAAAGGTGGTAAAGAGAGAAAAGAAGCCTCTTTTGTAGACTTCAGAACTTGTGTCTCTAAACTAGGTCTTCTCAACCTGAAGCACTCTGGTAATCCACTACCATGGAAAGGGAATCGGTGTACACATCATGTTAAAGCTCGATTGGATCGCTCTCTAGTGAATTGTTCTTGGTCCGAAAAATTCTCTTCAGGACATTATAAATACCTCAGGTTTGAGGGCTCCGATCATCGACCTTTGCTCATGCTTTTTGGCAAGTGATATGCTTAAATTAGACCTAGAGCTACTCTCTCAAATTAAGAGATCAGAAGTAATGCTTTAGGGTCGAATCCACAGGGAATCAGAAACACAATAGATTTAAATGTTCGAATTAAACTAAGCAGGATATGAAGAATGATAAAAACAAGTAAACAAAAGCAAGCAGTGAACGGTTGTGAAAATCAATTAAAAAGAAGCTAGGCACTGGGAAATCTCAGGTGAATCAGATATGCAGATGATAAATTAAAGATAGGATTATGAAGCTCAGTTCCTAAACATGAACACGAATGTAAAACCAATCAGTTGTCACTGCAAAGATTATCTATGCATAAACCCTAGAAAGCCAACTGTTGTTGCGAATCCTATGAATCTAAACAAGCAATAAATTCAAGCTCAATTGTTCACAAAACCCTAAACCAAATGTCTTTGCGAAAAGGAGTTTTGCTCATCAAAAACTAGTTCAAGCAATTAATAAAACTGTCATTTCTATTAATTAACCCTAGGTCAGATTTCAGTTCGCGAGGCTAAAATTAGCAATAACAACAAGTTAAGATGAGGAACTTCTAAAGATATTAATCCTATGCAATTCAGATCAGATCTAGCAAATCATCAACAACTCTTGAATAACCCTAAACCTAACAAAAGAACTACTCAGACATGATCATAGAAGAAAACATTATTTAATTAATGATATCTCTAAGTAAGCAAGTAAAAGAAAGCATAAGCCTAAACAATGGCTGTAAAAACGTATATATATAGGTACAAAACCAACTGGAAACCTAAAAGTAAACATCTGAAACTTTCGGGCTTTGAACGGACTTCTTCAGATAAGAATCTGGGCTTGGTCGAACAGGGTATCGATCGACACCATCATCAAAATTGGATTCTTTGTTTCTTAAGTCTTCGTGCTGAGCGACACACTTGTCCTCGTCGCTCGACACGGCTTCCAAATGTTGACTCCGAACTTGCATCTTCCCCACTTCATTCCGTAATGCTCCAAAACTTCCAGTAAACATCTTTTAAGCTCCAATCGTCCTAGTACCTGTAAAGACTCTAAAACTATAGGAAAAACACCAAAAGACTCTAAACAGTGGACTTATATCATGGTCTTAAATGGGTAAAAACCATGATATATCAGCAAGGAAAAACAAAGAAGTAGGGCATGTTCTGATATGATTGAACAGTGGGAAGTAAAGAGGAGGTCTAGAATTTAGTCAAAAATTATTGGCCCAATCAAGATGGAGAATTGTGCATTCGGAAGTTAGATAGATGCAGATCTCTCATCATCCAATGGACTAAGGAAAACAAAACGAATAACCTCCTCCACATCAAAGAAACACAAGCGGCTCTGGAAAAAGCCTTATCTGCAGATACAAAAGATTTAGTTTGATTAAATCCATTACAGAAGCTTTGACTCTAGCTTATCAAAACGAGGAAAGCTATTGGAGCCAAAGGAGTCGTATAAGCTGGATACAATGCGGTGACCGCAACACCGTCTTCTTCCACGCTACCACTAGAGGCAGAAAAGCTCTTAATACTCTCTCAGTTCTAGAGGATGCTCATGGTAATGCCTTTTATGAAGAAGACCAAATATGCAAGTTAGTTTGTGAGTACTACCAAGAACTCTTTACTGCAAAAGCTACTGGACACCAAGACCTACTCGATGAAATGGTCAAACCGTGCATAATAGCTGAAATGAATGAGTGTCTTATTGCTTTACCGGGCACGGAGGAAATTCGAAAAGCCACTTTCTCTATACACGGAGATAAAGCTCCCGGTCCCGATGGTTTTCCTGGAGCTTTCTACCATTCTTTTTGGGATTACATAGGCGATGATATGGTTACGGAAGTTCGAGAATTTTTTGTTACAAAAATTCTTCACCAACGTCACAATGAAACTCATGTGAGACTTATTCTGAAAACATTGGTGGTAAAGAGAGTAACTGATTATAGACCTATAGCTCTATGCTCCACTCATTACAAGATCATATCCAAGATTATCACCAACCGCCTCCAGCCGTTACTCTCAAAGTTGATATCACCACACCAATCCGCTTTTGTCCCTAAACGAGCAATTTCCGACAATATACTCATTACACATGAAATCTTACACTATCTTCAAACTTCTAAAGCGGGTAAACGATGCTCAATAGCGGTCAAGACAAACATGAGCAAAGCGTATGATTGAATTGAATGGGGTTTCTTACGAGCGGTTCTTTCTCGGTTAGGTTTCCAAGAAATATGGATAGACTGGACTATGGAATGCATCAAAACCGTCTTTTATTCCTTCTTGATTGATGGAACCCCACAAGGTAAAGTAATACCAATAAGAGGACTCCGACAAGGCGATCCACTATCTCCATATCTCTTTATTCTATATACGGAAGTAATTTCCGGTTTATGTAGAAAAAGGCAAGAGAATGGCACTTTACCAGGAGTAAACGTGGCTAAACGGTCCCACTAATAAACCACCTCTTATTTGCGGACGATACTATGTTCTTTACTAGGACTAGCCCGAAATGTTGCAAACCTCTTGTGGATATTCTTAAGCGCTATGAAGATGCTTCGAGTCAAGTTATTAACTTAACTAAATCTTCCATCACATTTTTGCCCAAAGCTCTAAACAATTTGAAGAGAAGAGTCTGAAGATCACTCAAAATTTGAAATGAAGGAGGCTTAGGCAAATATCTTGGTCTTCCGAACATTTTGGACGAAAAAAGAAAGACATCTTCACCGCGATAGTAGATAGAATCGATTAAAAGACTCACTCGTGGTCAACAAAGTTTCTATCTAGTGCCGGTAAATTAGTGCTTCTCAAGGCGGTTCTAACCGCGATGCCGGCATATAAAAAGTCATGCTTCAAGCTTCCCATATCGCTTAACGACTGAATTTAATCTGCATTAACCTGATATTGGTGGGATGAGAAACCAGGTAAACGGAAAATAAGTTGGGTCGCTTGGGATCGTCTTTGTCTCCCCAAAGGAATGTGAGGACTCGACTTTTGAGATATTAATATATTCAATGAATCCCTCCTAGCTAAACTTGCATGGAGAATTTTTGAAAACACAAAATCACTACTCGGTCAAACTTTACTTGAAAAATATTGTTTGGATACATGTTTTCTTGAATGCACCTTACCTTCTTCTTTCTCACACGGTTGGAAAGGAATTTTAGCTGGACGACGAATGCTAAAAGAAGGCTTGGGATGGATAGTGGAAGATGGAACACAAGTTAGCTTCACTTGTTCATGAACTGTCCTTACGGAAAGAAGGATTGGGACCTTCTCCCAGCAAAAAATAAGCCAAGTCGTGACACAACCACCTCGATAGGACAATTACTCGAGTACTCGAGGCAAATGATCAATCTCCCTCCCACTAGAATCACGATACCACTGTATCTATGGGTATTTTGGCAGCTCTGGATATCCCGTAATTTACTCGTGTTTGAAAACAAAGGAATTGCAGAGCATGAAGTCATCTCAAAGAGTGTGATCGAGGCAAAGGAATGGCAAGATTTCAACTGCTCCCTGAAACATGAACCTCACATAACACACATGCCGGTAAGCTCTTCCTTTAGCCTCTCTCTTCATGATCCCATGGCCACCTTTTTGCCATGTTGACGCAACATGGAAATCGACTACATTAAAGTGTGGAATTGGATGGATGTTTTCATCACAGAGCTCAACCACTCTGTCTCAAGGTTCAACTACAAGTGAGTTTGTCTCCTCAGCTCTGGTAGGTGAAGCCTTAACAATAAAAGCTGTAATTTTAGCAGCTCACAATGGAGATCTGAAACATGTCTATGTTCTCCAATTCTCTATCTCTGGTCACGTTACTTATCAATGGTGGTGTGACAAATGAGTTGAAAAGCCTACTCTCCGACATTTGTCGTTTGATGAGTTCCTTTTCTCTATCTATCAAGTTTATGTATGTTCCCCGATTAGAAAACCAATCGGCGGATTATTTAGCTAAAACTGCTCTTAGGCCCCTTGAGGACAGTTTGTAGTTCTCTGTTTTAATTTTTTCAATACAATGGCTCATTAAAAAAAAAGCTATTGTCGTATAGACTATAAAAAGAGTGATAAAACTACCCAAAAAATTACCATCATATATATTCTTGGAATATGTGACGTAGGAACAAAACAAGATTAATTTCTTATTAAATTAACGATAATCAAAACGACGAAAAAGTCCAGACATGGAACCGTTCATCTATGCCTTAAGGAAACTTCTCGTTGCTTTTTTGTATCTAAAATATCGACCATTGTATATACAAAAGATGTAAAAGTCAAAACCGTAAAAAAAGGTAAATTAGTAATTTAAAAATTGTATTACATCGGATTTGATTCCTAACAGTATATATCACAGACCGTTGGATTAAAGATCTGACCAGATAAGATCAAATCGACTCGGACGGTCACAAAACATCCGGGTCATTGCTGCAGTGGCCAGCGGTTTAGTCATGTGTCATGACCAAGTCGATAACACCTTCGTGGTTTCTCTAATTAAAAAAAAACGATTTTTGGCAGCGGAAGTTTCCACATTGAACGGGATATGTGAATTGTAAATGGAATAAGGGTTTTTTAATCATCTTAAACTTTCGTTTATGTCTCTTTGTAAAGGAATCTCCTTTTGCATTCCATTTAGGTACTTCAGGTCAAAAACGGATATGATTTTCTCCAATCATGAGCTCTCTCTGTTGTAACTAATCGGAAACAATATGCGGGATATTTCATTTTTTGAAAATGAGACCTATTATAGAATTTAGGGACGCATGATTGCTTGATTAATTTTTTCTGGGTTTGATTATATTGTTTTTTGCTTTGGTTTCTGCTGGAATGATGGTTTATAGCTCTTGATATTGAATATGGAAGATAAACATTTAGTAGGGTTTTGAGAATTTTGAGAATTAGTAAGGTGAACAAAGGAAGAGTAGGGTAAAGAATAGTAATAAGATTAGAGGATTATGGAATCTGCAAACTCAAGAAGCTCCAACTTTGTGTTTAGGCAGGGTGTTCCTTTACTTTGAGTAGCAGAGAACTAGGCGGTGATGGTGGATTACAAGGAAGAAAATAGCCATGACAATGCACATAATACTTCAAACGTGGGAGAAGAAGAAGAAGAAGAAGAAGAAGAAGAAGAAGAAGAAGATAGGGAAAATTGTTCACAAGGACAATCTGTGTAAGAGTCGCAAATCAAGAACAATCTGGATCTGTTAATAGAGGCCTTCAACAGATTCCACATTTTTCAACAAGACCTAAAAAAAGATTGCAATTTTTCGTAATATGGTTTTCATTTGGATTTTGATGGTTGGTGCATTCTAGTTATGAAAGTTATATAGTTCCACATCTTTGTAACTTGATTTGTATTAACATGTCTGTGTACTGATTTGAATCGAACTTTCTGGTTCCTTTTGCGTTTACAGAACTTGAGAAATTCCAACAACTTGGGAAAAAAGTTATATCATCACTACATGACGGAGCATAAAGCAGCAGTTGCATTCTCGAAGCCAGTGAAGCAAGTCCTTCTCATCTCTTTGGATCTGAAAATATCAAAGAAATGGGATTAGCTTCTCTAGATTCCAAGATACTAAACCTCGTGAACAATGTAGAGCAACTTGAGATCAAGATAGTAGATACAAAGTCTATGCTCCAAGTTAAAAAATCACAAATCCGTTGATATGATAATGGACCAGCAGCTTGAACCTGAACTAGGAGCTAAGAAGCAGCTTGAACCCGAGGAAGTGCAAGGAGCTTTGGAGTTTTTAATTGGACTCATCACAAGGTCTAAAGCTAAGAAGTTAAAACAAGCCATTAGCACATTGTTAAGTCAGGCTGAAAGCAACCTTGGTATCTTAGCTAATCCAACTATTTTGGTTGTGATTCAAGCTAACTAAGGGTTATCAATGGGAGATGTGTGACTTATGCTCTTTTTCCCTTGTTCTGGTTTTTCCCGTTGGGTTTTCTAGACAAGGTTTTTAATGAGCCTTGTTCACATACTATTTAATTTGACCCCATTGATAACAAGCTTAATAAGGCCCATTTTTGGGTGTTTTCTTTTAAATTTCGTTTTTGAGTCAAATAATGAGTTAAAGAGTTGAATTCTGTTTTTCTAGGTGTTCTGCATGTAAACCATTTATTATGAACGTTTTTTCAAGTCTTCTCTTCTCTCTATATGTATTTTGAGTTTGTCATTTAATAAAATTATCAAACTTTTTATCAAAAACCCCTTACAATTTGTTTGACCTTGTTGGAGTAAAACTCAATATCTTGTTCTTACTTTGGTGAGTTTATCCAAAGCTGGAGCAAGCTGGGTAGTTCAAGAGTTTCTTCATCACTCTTGAAAGTATCTCTTGATCCATCCGTTATGTTCATCATTCACAAAATCACTTCTCTATGAACCATCTGATGCATCCATATTGTTTTAATTTTAAAGCATTCATAAACCCAGAATCAAATTTATCATTTATCCGCTGCATCAACAAAGGATCTCTTGTGTTCTGATCCAAATCAACCAACAAAGTGACTCCTTGGGCTGACATCCTCTCTAGGATCGTGTCAAGTGGTATCAGAGCTACTTCGTCAAGTTGTATCTATCCTTTCAAATTCCTTCTGCTTTTGCGTAATATTCACGTATCGATTTAGGGCTTTTTATTTATCTGTTTCGCATGATTTTTTATTCAAACGTGTAGATCAGATCGTGAACTATAAGAATTTGTATTAGATCTCGTGATTTAGATAGAAACTCTTCGAGGTATTCTGTTTGGAAATTCGATTCTTCAACTGCCTGTTAGATCCAAATTTCATAAACTGTTTTATTCATAGATCTGTGTGTAAAAACTGTTTAACTTCTCTTCAAAGAACTTTTTACTTGTAGGACCAATGAGAACTGAAGATGAAGATGCAACAAGTAGTGAACCAAATAAATTGTTGATTGAAGCACTCACTGCTACTCTTAGGAGTAAAATGGCTAAATTGATGGATGAACGTTTTGAAGCTCACGGTCTCAAAACAACTTCAGAGCCAAATAATGAGGATCCTAAGGAAACTACCAAAACTCTTTTGACCTAGAGGCTGCTCGTAGTTACTACAACCAGTCATCATCTCACAATGGTTGAAGGAGACATAGGCGTGAAAGAGAGAGAGAGCAACACATGAGGATAACTTTGGAGGTTCAAAAATTAACATTCCGCCTTTCCATGGAACCAACAATCCAGATGCGTACTTGGAATGGGAAAAGAAGATAGAACTCGTGTTGTTTTCAGTGATTACCTTGAGAAGAATAAGGTTAAGGTGGCAGCCACTGAATTCTATGACTATGCTCTAAGTTGGTGGGATCAACTTGTGACCACTAGGAGAAGAGCCGGTGAATACCCAATAAATACTTGGAATCAGTTAAAGAGTGTCATGGGAAAGAGATTCGTGCCAAGTCATTATCAGCAAAAGGTACATCAGAGATTGAGGAACTTGGTTCAAGGAAGTAAAATCGTAGAAGAGTATTACAAGGAGATGGAAGTGTTGTTGTTAAGGGCTAACATTCAAGAAGATGGTGAAGCTACCATGTCTAGGTTCATGGGAAGACTTAATAGAGAGATTCAAGACAGACTTGTGACTCAACATTATTTGGAAATGGAGGAGATACTTCACAAGGCATCATGTTTGAACAACAAATCAAGAGAAATAGTTCTAGGCCTAGTGATGCGGGCTCAAATTTACCCTAGAACCACTCTCTCAAACAAAGAGATCATCGTAGTATTTAAGGATCGAATCCACAGGGAGTTAGAATACACAATCAATCTCGGTAATCAGATTTTGCTAAGTAAAACGATTGTAAGAGTAAAAACAGTTTATAAAACAAGTAAACGAAAGATGGGTTGATTAAATACTTAAAGAGATGAAAGCTAGGTCATGGAAATTCTTTAGGTAATGATTCGAAATCAATATATAACAATTGTCAAGGTTCAATTAAGTGCCGTTCTAGAACTCAAACACGAAAATATAGCCAGCTAACTGTCGTTACGAAGGCTATCTATCTTTAGATCCTCGAATCCCAAATTTCTTTGCGAATTCGTCGAATCTAAACAAGCATTTAGTACGAGCTCGATATGTTCACAAAGTCCCTAAACCAAATTTCTTTGCGAATAAGTAACTTTGCCCATTTAAACTAGTTCAGGTTATTAATCCCACTGTCGTGGCTAATCAACAATCCTAAGATCGAGATTCGAGATGATCAAGCAAGAATCAAGCATTAATAACAGTTTAAATGAAGAACCTACGGATAAACCTTAACAAATATGCAATTTCAATGATTTCTAGTCATAACCCAAGAAATCCCAAAACCTAACAAGTGATTTACTCAGAAATAGATGATGAAATCATATTAACTGAATAAGATTGCATTAAAGAGTAAGAGTAGATGATACAAAAGGGTTTGAAGTCTTTGAATCTCAAGAACATGTAGATCTTCCCAAAGTTTCTCCAAAAGTCTCTCTTTCTCTCTCTACCTCCTTAATAAAACAGTCTCCCTAAGTAAAAACGAGTTAAAAGTATTTATACAAGTGGTAAAATTAGGTTTACAGAGCGCCCGTCGATCGACACAAACAATATGTCGATCGACACGAGGGCGTCTGTGGATATTTTCTTCGTCTTTAAAATGCTCCGTCGATCGACACATATGTACAACTGTCGATCGACAGGGACCTTTTAAAGGTCCCTATTCCACTTGTATCTCTTCAACTCCAAAATGGTCCAAATGTTTCCATTAAGCTCTAAATGACCATTTCCTGCAAAACACTGCAAAATACATACAAAATACCACAAATACTAATATAAACCCGGTTATATCATGGTTAAAATCGGGTAAAAACCATGATATATCAACTCCCCCAGACTTAGCGTTTGCTTGTCCTCAAGCAAAATCATAAACTAAGAATGCGAAAAAGTTGAAAACACAGAACATACCTTTTCAGCTAGTGAACCACATGATTTAGAACCAACCAAAATCAGACCACCATGTACTTCTCCGTAGACAAACGTGGTTTTCCAAATTCACTCACCACTTCACAGCATAATCCGTTAGTATTCATCGCTTGCCCTCAATGATCTCAATGCCATGAACCTTCTAGACTCATTCCCATACTTGTACCGTGATAAATCAACCTATACAACACTTGGTACTCTTTCTTTCTCTCCCCCAGACTTATTTCGTTCTATATTTATATATACATATTATTTTGTGATTGTTTGAACTCAAAGCAGTGCATATTTCACTAATGTTGTTCCTTGTTAGGAGACAGGGTCGTGACTCACTACGATTGTTCCTTGTGAGGAGACAGGCTCGTGAGATTTCTCGTCTTTCAACATCCTTTTTAGGGGACTCAGGCTGCTGCTTTGAGCTGGGTGATCATCTCGAGTACAGATTCATTGGATTTACTCCTTATCTTGTACTTTAGAACTATCATTTCACCCCAATCCTAGTAATATTTTATATATGTATATATATATTTTTCTTTTTATATGGGGAGAGGAGTACCATTACTATCAACAGGAGGTTGCATTTATCAGGTACGAATGAGGAGTCAAGCTCAATGGACATCGATCCCAAGGAGAATCGTGCAATAGCTCTGACTTAGCGGATTATACTGGAAGTAGCGAATGTTTCTAGTCGACCGGTCGATCCTAGGATTTTTCATTAGTCTAACTCTGAAACTGGTCCTGGAGGAATGGTCACACGCTGAAGAAGACATTCACTAAACCAATACAAAAAAATTTCTACTAGTTTTGACTCGATAAAACAAAAAATTTTCCAAAACCAAAAAATTTGAGTCAAAACCAAAACAAAAAGAAATACGTTAGTAGTTCCCTCCCCCAGACTTAACTAACACTGTCCCCAGTGTTATCAAGCCCGAGATTGGCAAAATAAGTCAAACGATATGTGAACTTGATCGAAAAAGTTGAGAATTTACCATTTTTAGGATTCCTGTCGATCGACATTAGTTCATGTCGATCGACAGATGACCTTCTGCCTTGACCGTTGAGATGTTGTAAAATTCAAATTTTGTGCCCATGTCGATCGACAATGGTTCATGTCGATCGACAGATGAGCCACTGTCCAATTTTGCTCAATTGTAGATTTTTCGAAAAGTGTTGGGTTCGATGTTCGAAACCTGCATCTACAGCTATCCAACAAACAATCAATGGGAAAACATAACGCAATCCTTAAATGGAAATTCGAGTTCACTTTTAGTTTGAAATTCCAACAAAAATCCGAAATTTAACTGCAAAATTTTTTAAATTCCTAACAAAGTCTCAAAAGGGGAAAAACCGAAAATGAGATAAAGCAGAATGGAGGAAGGTAACTAGGCCTCCTCCTCATCGGCATGGTGCTCTGGTGATGGTGTGTTGCACGGAGACGGTGTGCGGGGACGGATACAGTCGGACTTGCACGACATTGCATCCCATGTCGCCTTTAAAGCCTTTGCAATCCAGCTCAAACGCGGGTCGTCGTCCATCAAGCCCGCTGGGAGGTTCGGAAAGCGATGCTCATGCTGAGGCGTCTGATCCGGTGCCTGCTCGGGCTGTGCTTGGGAAGTGCTAGCTCCACCTCGTGTGGTGAGCTTCCTCGTAGGCCCCATGGGCTTAAGAACTTCCTCAGGCGGATTGAAAGAGATAAGCGAAGGGTCATTAGTGACCTGCATGAAATCCTTCACATCCCTAATCGCCACCTTTCTCTTTTGTCCATTTGCAACCGGGAAGACCCAATGTACCGGATGCTCACGCGTGATCCAGTGAGCGTTCCTCATATGGTCCAAGTCCACATCTGCAATGCTAGTCTCTTCCGTATATCCAGTCGTAGAGACCTTGCATCTCGTGAAGATGGGAGTGAGGATGCTTCCCACCGGTAATTGTTTCTTACCGAAATTAGTGAGAGAGAGAGGAGTATGCTTGAGCCCGTAGAGGTATTCCATCAACACCATTCCCATGTTTGGTGTTGTTGCATCCCAAATGTCGTTGTGAACGATGCCTCTCAAAGCATAGGAAAGTAAGACCAACTCGTGAGTCCTGACCTTCACCGGCTCTACCTTGCATACGATAGTGGAGGAAAGCAATCGAAGCAAATATCGGGCAACCGGATGACGCACATCGGCTTGTGCAGAACTCCCCACTTCATAAGGGCCGGTGCCAATCTCACTCCACAATGTTTGGATGCCGCCAGCAATATCCTTCGGCAAACTGACAAGTGGAACCTCCGGGAACCCAAAGGCTCTGCAAACGGTTAAGGCACTCATCTTGTGCCGCTTCCCGTTGCACAAGAAACTCATGTAGAAGTGCCTCGGATCGAGCTTGTCATCTTGAGGTCCTGCTTCGCTGAATAGCTTAACCGTGGCGAAGAATTGGCGGACAAGGTCGGGATACATGATTGATGGTCCGTTCACCAATTTCGTCAAACCCATTTCCTCAACCAAATTCTTTACCTCGTCCTCAATGTTCAGATGAGATAACGCCAGCCTATCGATGAACTTGGTTGTCGCTATTGGGACCTTGAGCCACTCGTTGTAGAGGAGGGAGTTATAATCGTCCCAAGCGGCTAGATTCCCCTCTTTTTCAATTTCGTGGCTTGTCAATACCGACTTCAATGTTACTCCCCTCTTTATTGACTCAAACTCAGCATCAATCCTTTTGTGCTCCTCTCTTGGCCACTTTGGTTTGGCCCCACGATGGATTTCGTAAGTGGGTGGTGGAGCTTGAGAGCTCGAACCATCATCGGGCCTTGGTCATTTGCCCGTGCTCTTATCAGTCGTACGTCCCATCTGCAAAATAAAATCACAAAGAAAAACGAGCAGAGGAAGTTAGGAAGAACCAACAAAATGGACAGTCACTTCCCTGTCGATCGACACAAACATCTGTCGATCGACGGAGAGGCTACTGTCCCAGTTCTGCATACGACAAACAATCAAGCAATTCCAACACACAATTTCGATAAAATCAGATGCAAGACAACTCCTAGCATCTCTATTAAGCCATATTGTTCTCCAAATAGCCACGATTCCCACCAAATCAAATCATATTCAAAAACCCCCAAATTTCTAAAGTTCAAACCCTAATTAACAAAATCAACACAATTGAAGCACGTAATTGGTTCGAAATTACCCTAAAAGTGTAATGGAAGTATTAACAACATAAGATTCGAACCAACTCAACCATAAAACTCATCACTTTTCTTAATAAAATCGGAATGAAAATCGAGAAAAGAGAGACATACCTTGGTTGATTTCGAAAACGAATGAGAGAATCGACTAGAGGAGGAAAATCCAAGTGGATTAGGCTCAAAAATCAATCGATTTGGTCAAGATTTCGAAATTCTAGGGTTTGGGAAAAGTTTTGCGATTTTTGGAGAAGATGAAATGAAGAAGAAGATGCAAAATCAGGTTAAAAACCACTTACCTCGTGTAATCTGCTGCCCGTGTCGATCGACAAGGGAATTCTAAAGATTCCTGTCGATCGACAGAGAGGAATTTCCTTGGTTTTCCCTTTCAAAAATCAAACATAAAAACAAAAGTTAGTGAAAAACAAAAGTATATACTTACTTACAAATTGGTTGCCTCCCATTTAGCGCTTGTTTTCAGTCGTTAGCTCGACTCTGTTGAAGTTCAGACTTCGGGTGCATCATCCAAGGGTACCATGTGTCCCTCCGGAATTTTGGCTTCCGCCCAGTAATGTTTTACCCTTTGGCCGTTAACCGTGAACTCCTTTCCGTCTTTTGCGATTAACACCACAGTTCCATGTGGTCTAACCTCCTTGATCGTGAACGGACCTGACCAACGAGAACGCAATTTACCAGGAAAAAGTTGTAAACGAGAGTTGTATAGCAATACCTGGTCGTTGGGCTCGAAGCTCCTGGAGATTATCTTCTTGTCATGGTGCGCCTTTGTCCTCTCCTTGTACAGCTTGGAGTTCTCGTAGGCATGAAGTCGAATCTCATCCAAATCGTTCAACTGAATCAATCTCCGTTCTGCGGCGAGCTTGATGTCGAAATTGAAATGCTTTACCGCCCAAGCTGCCTTATGCTCGAGTTCCACCGGTAGATGACATGCTTTTCCATAAAGCAGATGGAAAGGAGTGGTGCCTAGAGGAGTCTTGTAAGCAGTCCTATAAGCCCAAAGCGCATCGTCTAGCTTTGTAGACCAATCCTTCCTCGTGACACTTACCGTCTTCTCAAGGATTTCCTTGATCTGCCTATTCGACACTTCCACTTGACCACTCGTCTGTGGGTGGTAAGGACTCGCCACGCGATGGTGAACACCGTATTTCTCTAAGAGTTTAGAGAATATCTTGTTTATGAAATGTGTCCCACCATCACTAATGACTACTCGTGGCACTCCAAATCTCGGGAAGATGATTGTCTTAAACAACTTAATGACGACCACAGCGTTGTTCTTCGGACTAGCAATTGCCTCCACCCATTTGGAGACATAGTCCACCGCGAATAATATGTACTCATTTCCATAAGAGGATGGGAATGGACCCATGAAATCGATGCCCCAACAATCAAATACTTCAACCTCGAGGATGAAGTTTTGCGGCATCTCATGTCGCTTGCTAATCTTTCCTCGCCTCTGGCAGGCATCACATTGCAGTATAAATTCATTTGCATCCTTAAACATCGAGGGCCACCAGAAACCTGCTTGAAGAACCTTGGACACTGTCTTGAACGTGGCAAAGTGCCCTGCATATTCTGAACCGTGACAGTGATAGAGCACATCTTGAACTTCGCCCTCCGCAATGCATCTCCGATAAAGCCCATCCGAACAATGTCGGTATAGATACGGCTCGTCCCAAAAGTACCTCCGAAGTTCTCTCATAAATTTCTTCTTCTCATAGCCTTTGAGATCATCCGGTGTAGTCTCTGCAGCAAGGTAATTGGCTATGTCACTGAACCAAGGCCTATCTCTCTCTGAGACCGCGTTCAACTCATGGAGTCCCATCTGATCACCCATTGTCGATCGACATATAAGGGTTGTGTCGATCGACGGTCCATGTGCATCATTTAAATTTTCGGACAGTGAGCTCCCTGTCGATCGACATATAGGCTTGTCGATCGACGGCGAATGCTCTGCCCCAACACTTAGCCAATTTTCCGGTGTAGCCCCTTGCGATCCAATCTCAATGAAGTTACACTTTCCTCTGGGAAGTAATCATCGATTGGTACACTTTCTTCTATCCGAATGCGCGAAAGATGATCTGCTACACCGTTCTCGACTCCTTTTTTGTCCTTCACCTCTATATCAAACTCTTGTAGAAGGAGGATCCACCTCAACAACCTCGGTTTAGCGTCTTTCTTTTGCATTAAGTACTTCAATGCTGAATGATCCGTGTGCACTATAACCTTGGCTCCAATTAGGTAGGAGCGAAACTTCTCGAAGGCAAAAACGACGGCTAACAACTCCTTTTCAGTAGTTGCGTAGTTCCTTTGAGCCTCGTCTAGCGTTCTACTAGCATAGTAGATTGCATGAAGTTTCTTGTTCTTCTTTTGCCCTAACACTGCCCCAACCGCGTAATCACTTGCATCGCATATTACCTCGAAAGGTAAATCCCAATCGGGAGGTTGCACTATCGGGGCACTCACCAAAGCCTGTTTAATCTGTGTAAAAGCATTTAAACAATCAGCATCAAAATCAAATTTGATGTCCTTATAGAGCAATGTGGTGAGTGGTCGAGCAATCTTTGAGAAGTCCTTGATGAACCTCCTGTAGAATCCAGCATGGCCAAGGAAACTAGGAATCTCCCTAACCGTAGTTGGCGGTTGAAGACTCATCATCACTTCAATCTTGGCACGGTCCACCTCAATACCATCCGCAGAAACTCGATGGCCAAGCACAATTCCTTCTTGCACCATGAAATGGCATTTCTCCCAATTAAGCACCAAGTGCTTCTCCACGCATCGAGCGAGCACTTTCTCTAGGTTGTCCAAGCAATCCTTGAATGAATCACCGTGGACCGAGAAGTCATCCATGAAGACCTCCATATATTGCTCAATCATGTCGGTGAAGATGGAAATCATACACCGTTGAAATGTAGCTGGAGCATTACAAAGTCCAAATGGCATTCTGCGGTATGCAAAAGTGCCATAAGGACAAGTAAACGTTGTCTTCTCTTGGTCATCTGGATGGATGGGGATTTGGAATAACCCAGAATATCCATCGAGGAAACAGTAGTAGGGGTGCTTTGCTAAACGCTCTAGCATCTGGTCGATGAAGGGTAACGGGAAATGGTCCTTCCTTGTGGCCGCGTTTAGCTTCCTATAATCTATGCACATCCGATGACCAGTTACAGTCCTCATCGGAATCAGCTCATCTTTCTCGTTCTCTACTACTGTAACACCTCCTTTCTTTGGTACCACATGCACTGGACTGATCCAAACGCTATCCAAAATGGGATAGATGATTCCAGCTTCTAGGAGTTTCAAGATCTCCTTCTTGACAACCTCTTGCAAGTTTGGATTAAGTCTCCTTTGATGCTCAACCGATGATTTGCTCTCATCCTCAAGGTGAATCCTGTGCATACACAAGTCCGGAGAGATACCTGCAATATCATCAAGAGAATAGCCGAGAGCTGGGCGAAACTTTCGCAGCTTTCTCAGCAGTAAGGCGAGCTCTGGATTGTTCAAAGAAGAATTGACAATCACGGGGTAAGTAGAATTAGGTCCAAGAAAGGCGTACCTTAGCCCGGCGGGAAGTGGCTTGAGCTCAAGCTTTGGAGCTTTTTGTTCACCCCAATCACTGATTTGTGGAGCTT
This sequence comes from Draba incana, assembly GCA_963576765.1. NCBI lineage: Eukaryota > Viridiplantae > Streptophyta > Magnoliopsida > Brassicales > Brassicaceae > Draba > Draba incana. The sequence continues at coordinate 24,488,203 of OY755203.1, read as the reverse complement.
TCGATGAAGCCTCCCCCAAACTAGAACTAGCAACCAAGTGCTTCCTTTCCTTGCTAGCATCCATCATCCTAGCATAACCCCTCGCATCATTATCAAACTGTTCTTTCTCTTGCACAGAGTTAACCAAAGTCCTTTCCAAGGGATCAATGGGATGATTCTCATTGAAAACTTCCTGTGCAAGGTCGGTGAGAGTGTCTACGTAGAAGGTGTGTCCATCTATGGTAGGCCTCTTGATAAGCTTGTCCATCTCGAACTTCATCTCGAGACCACTTACTCTTAAAGTGATGCTACCCCCTTGACAATCAATCATGGCACCGGCTGTGGCTAAAAAGGGCCTACCCAAGATAAGAGGATCCTTGGTTGTAGATCTTTGGTTGTTTCCACTGTAGTTGTAGATCTTTGGTGAATGTAGATCTTTGGTTGTTTCCACTGTAGTTGTTTCCACCGTAGTTTCTGTTACCCTGCTGATTACCAAACCTCTGTCCCTGAAATCCACTACCACCGACGTAGTTGCAGTCCTCTTCATTCTCTTCTTCACCTCGAATGAAGGTCTCTACTTCCTGAGCAAACTGCACTTGCTTCTTTCCCACTAGCAAGTTATGCGTCGAGTCTAGCTTGGCTTCCATCTTGGCCATGTTACCTCCATCCGCCCCCTTTCCTAGCTGTCTCCTCTCGTAGTCTATGTTCTTCGTACTACTACTCGAGGCCATGTTCTCAATGAGTGCAAGCGCATCACTTGGAACATTGGTGTTGAAGTTTCCCCTACTCGCAGAATCCAACGACATTTGATGCCTCCAATCGATTCCTCTGAAGAAGATTCCTAACAACTGCACAGGCGTAAAACCAAGATAAGAGGATCCTTGGGTTCCTCGTTGTATTGCAAAACCACAAAGTCAGTCGGAATCAAACAATTCCCAACCTTGATTGGAACATCTTCTAGTACTCCTTCTGGAATCCTAACTGACCTATCCGCTAAGATAAGAGAGATCCTAGTGGATTGGTAATCCGTCATCCCAAGACTCACCGCAACTGAAAGTGGCATGAGGTTGATGCCTGAACCTAGATCACAGAGAGACCGCGAAAATCTATCCTTGAAGATATAACAATCCAAAACAAAGCTTCCCGGATCCATTAGTTTCTCTGGGATCCTGTTCTGAATCACTGCGCTTACTTGTTCAGAAATCATAGCCACTGTTTCCTCAATGCCCCAACTCTTGGTCACCATCTTCTTGACATACCGTCGTATCACGGGACTGAGTTTAACAGCTTCGACAAACGGAAGTTCCAACACTAGCTTGTCTATGATGGACTTGGATCTTGCATCCTCAAGCTCTTGCTTAGATCTCTTCTGACTCCACTAGATTATCCGACGATTTTAAAGGAGAAATCGTTCTGGGGGTCTCGTGTCGATCGACGATTGTAGGTCCTGTCGATCGACATGGATCTGATGTTCTTGTATCGACCACATTCTTCCCTTTGTCGATCGTCACTGGACCTTCTGCCAAAACTTGGCTTGGCTGTGTCGATCGACGATCAGATATGTCGATCGACGGATACAACTCTGCATCCGGAGACTTGCTCTGTTATGTTCCTGTCGATCGACATGCAGGTGTGTCGATCAACGGATGACCTTCTGCCCGAATGTCATTCTCATCAAAATCTCCAAACTCATCAAAATTTTCATTACCAAGTCCTTTCTTCAACTTAGGCCCTTGGATAACCTTTCCACTCCTCGTTGTGATGGCTGCAACGGAATGCTTCGGGTTAGCATCTGTTCTAGAAGGAAGGAATCCTTCTTGTCTCCTCGAGTTCTCGGCGGTTTAAGCGACTTAAGTGCCTAGCTTCCTCACATGAAGATTTATAGCCTCAATCTTTCCATTCAAATCAGTGTACAAGGCATCGATTTTGCCATTGAAGTTCACCGTCATCTTTTGTTGACCCTCCAGAATTTGCTCTAGCATCGAGTCCAGCTTGTTATCCGACGACTTAGGAGGTGGAGTTTGGTAAGAAGAGGAACCATAATTCCTAGTGAAGCTGCTCTGATAGGGTTTCTGATAATCCGTATTCTGGAACTGCGGTTTGGTGTAGCTAGGCGTGGCTTGATTTCCGGTGAATGTAGATCTTTGGTTGTTTCCACTGTAGTTGTTTCCACCGTAGTTTCTGTTACCCTGCTGATTACCGAACCTCTGTCCCTGAAATCCACTACCACCGACGTAGTTGCAGTCCTCTTCATTCTCTTCTTCACCTCGAATGAAGGTCTCTACTTCCTGAGCAAACTGCACTTGCTTCTTTCCCACTAGCAAGTTATGCATCGAGTCTAGCTTGGCTTCCATCTTGGCCATGTTACCTCCATCCGCCCCCTTTCCTAGCTGTCTCCTCTCGTAGTCTATGTTCTTCGTACTACTACTCGAGGCCATGTTCTCAATGAGTGCAAGCGCATCACTTGGAACATTGGTGTTGAAGTTTCCCCTACTCGCAGAATCCAACGACATTTGATGCCTCCAATCGATTCCTCTGAAGAAGATTCCTAACAACTGCACAGGCGTAAAACCGTGATGAGGGCAATCTCTTTGGTAAGATTTGAATCTTACCCAGGCATCCTTAAATGCTTCGGTAGGTCCTTGTCTGAATGTCGAGATCTTCATCCTTAGCTCCTCAGACCTTGTCTCATCGAAGAAGTTGACGAGAAAAGCGTTCTTCGTGTCCTCCCACGTAGTTAAAGAACCGGGGGCTAACTGCTTTAGCCAGTAAGCTGCCTCTCCGCTCAGTGAATACGGGAAAAGCTTGCAGAAAAGGTAGTCTTCGAGAACCCCATGCGCTTTGATGTTGGACGCTAAGTCCTCAAACATCTCGATATGGTCCATGGGATGCTCTGAAGGAAGGCCATGGAATTGGTGTTGAGCCACCAAAGAGAAGTAAGCCGGCTTTAGCTCGAAGTCATTCCTAGGGAAGGAAGGAGGTTTAATAGCGGCTCGGTTGGTGTAGAACTCCTGAGGCCTATAGTGCTCCCTCAATGTTCGGTCATGCCCAGCTGGCTCGTCTTGTTGCTCGTGTTGTTGCTCCTCTTCTATCACGGTTCCATCATCCTCAATACGCTGTCCCTCAGCGTTGTATTTCCGTCCTTGATGGTCCGTGATGGTTCCATCTGCACCACGGAGCAAGATAACTCTGTTGTTCATCATCTTGGCCGCTCTCGTTGCTCGCTCTAACTTTCCAATCTCAGGAATGAGATCGACTAGCTCTTCGTTTCGATTGCTCCTGGTTACACGATTAGGCATACACCTGAAACACACAAACACAAAGAGAAAAGAGCAAGTTACGTATCAAAAGTAAAAATAAAAGACTTAGACAAAATCTTAGTAACTTGAATTGAATGGTAAATTCAACTCCCCGGCAACGGCGCCAAAATTTGATGCGGGCTCAAATTTACCCTAGAACCACTCTCTCAAACAAAGAGATCATCGTAGTATTTAAGGATCGAATCCACAGGGAGTTAGAATACACAATCAATCTCGGTAATCAGATTTTGCTAAGTAAAACGATTGTAAGAGTAAAAACAGTTTATAAAACAAGTAAACGAAAGATGGGTTGATTAAATACTTAAAGAGATGAAAGCTAGGTCATGGAAATTCTTTAGGTAATGATTCGAAATCAATATATAACAATTGTCAAGGTTCAATTAAGTGCCGTTCTAGAACTCAAACACGAAAATATAGCCAGCTAACTGTCGTTACGAAGGCTATCTATCTTTAGATCCTCGAATCCCAAATTTCTTTGCGAATTCGTCGAATCTAAACAAGCATTTAGTACGAGCTCGATATGTTCACAAAGTCCCTAAACCAAATTTCTTTGCGAATAAGTAACTTTGCCCATTTAAACTAGTTCAGGTTATTAATCCCACTGTCGTGGCTAATCAACAATCCTAAGATCGAGATTCGAGATGATCAAGCAAGAATCAAGCATTAATAACAGTTTAAATGAAGAACCTACGGATAAACCTTAACAAATATGCAATTTCAATGATTTCTAGTCATAACCCAAGAAATCCCAAAACCTAACAAGTGATTTACTCAGAAATAGATGATGAAATCATATTAACTGAATAAGATTGCATTAAAGAGTAAGAGTAGATGATACAAAAGGGTTTGAAGTCTTTGAATCTCAAGAACATGTAGATCTTCCCAAAGTTTCTCCAAAAGTCTCTCTTTCTCTCTCTACCTCCTTAATAAAACAGTCTCCCTAAGTAAAAACGAGTTAAAAGTATTTATACAAGTGGTAAAATTAGGTTTACAGAGCGCCCGTCGATCGACACAAACAATATGTCGATCGACACGAGGGCGTCTGTGGATATTTTCTTCGTCTTTAAAATGCTCCGTCGATCGACACATATGTACAACTGTCGATCGACAGGGACCTTTTAAAGGTCCCTATTCCACTTGTATCTCTTCAACTCCAAAATGGTCCAAATGTTTCCATTAAGCTCTAAATGACCATTTCCTGCAAAACACTGCAAAATACATACAAAATACCACAAATACTAATATAAACCCGGTTATATCATGGTTAAAATCGGGTAAAAACCATGATATATCAACTAGCTACGTTGCAAACAAGTCTGGTTTTGGTTCAGGAAAGGCTAGCTATCAAAAGGATGAGAAATCTGGTTTTCAAAGAGATTTGAAACCATTTATCAAGCTTAAACCAGAAGATAAAGACCCTAAAGAAAAGGCTAAGGTGGTTTCAAGGGCCCGAGATCTCAAATGCTATAAATGTCAAGGTCATGGACATTATCTGAATGAGTGTTCTAATAAGAGGATCATGATTCTTATAGTTGATGGTGAGTTAGAATCTGAGGACGAAAATTATGATCAAGGCTCATCAACTGAAGAATAAATAGAGACACCAATGAAAGGAGAACTTCTGGTTACTAAAAGATCATTAAGTGTTCTAGCTAGGGTAGAAGAACAAGAGCAAAGAGAAAACCTATTTCACTCAAGGTGTTTGGTCAAAGAGAAGGTGTGTAGTCTGATTATTGATGGAGGAAGTTGTACCAACGTAGCCAGCAAGACTATAGTTACTAAAATCGGTTTAAAGACTCACACGCATCCTAGACCATATTTCCTTCAATGGCTCAATGATACTAGTGAAATGATGGTGATTCAGCAAGTCAAGGTCCTTTTCTCAATTGGAAAGTATGAAGATGAGATCCTATGTGATGTTCTGCCCATGAGTGTTAGTCACATCCTGCTTGGAAGGCCATTGCAATCTGATAGAAAGGTTGTTCATGATGGATTCACCAATAGGCATTCATTTGAGTACAAGGACAAGAAAATAACTCTCCTTCCAATGAATCCACAAGAGGTTTATCAAGATCAGGTCACTATGAAACAAAGGGAAACATCATCGAAACCAACCAAGGACATTAAGCCTAAATCTCTTCTCAAAACTCTAAGTTGTTATTTGTGTTTAAAGAGACTCTTGTGATTGTTTCTAACCAAGAACCGGAGTATCCGAGTATGGTCAAGTCTCTTTTGCAGGATTATAAGGATGTTTTCCAGAAGATAACCCTATAGGTTTACCACCAATCCGAGGAATTAGACACCAAATAGACTTCGTTCCGGGAGCTTTTCTTCCTAATAGGCCAGCCTATAGAACCAATCTCGTTGGGACTAAGGAGCTGGAGAGACAAGTAAAAGAGCTCATGGACAAAGGACACATTCGTGAGAGTATGAGTCCATGTGTTGTTCCGGTGCTACTTATGCCAAAGAAAGATGGAAGCTGGCGTATGTGTGTGGATTGTAGAGCAATCAACAACATAACAGTTAAGTATCGCCATCCGATCCCTAGACTTGATGATCCGTGATGGTTCCATCTGCACCACGGAGCAAGATAACTCTGTTGTTCATCATCTTGGCCGCTCTCGTTGCTCGCTCTAACTTTCCAATCTCAGGAATGAGATCGACTAGCTCTTCGTTTCGATTGCTCCTGGTTACACGATTAGGCATACACCTGAAACACACAAACACAAAGAGAAAAGAGCAAGTTACGTATCAAAAGTAAAAATAAAAGACTTAGACAAAATCTTAGTAACTTGAATTGCATGGTAAATTCAACTCCCCGGCAACGGCGCCAAAATTTGATGCAGGCTCAAATTTACCCTAGAACCACTCTCTCAAACAAAGAGATCATCGTAGTATTTAAGGATCGAATCCACAGGGAGTTAGAATACATAATCAATCTCGGTAATCAGATTTTGCTAAGTAAAACGATTGTAAGAGTAAAAACAGTTTATAAAACAAGTAAACGAAAGATGGGTTGATTAAATACTTAAAGAGATGAAAGCTAGGTCATGGAAATTCTTTAGGTAATGATTCGAAATCAATATATAACAATTGTCAAGGTTCAATTAAGTGCTGTTCTTGAACTCAAACACGAAAATATAGCCAGCTAACTGTCGTTACGAAGGCTATCTATCTTTAGATCCTCGAATCCCAAATTTCTTTGCGAATTCGTCGAATCTAAACAAGCATTTAGTACGAGCTCGATATGTTCACAAAGTCCCTAAACCAAATTTCTTTGCGAATAAGTAACTTTGCCCATTTAAACTAGTTCAGGTTATTAATCCCACTGTCGTGGCTAATCAACAATCCTAAGATCGAGATTCGAGATGATCAAGCAAGAATCAAGCATTAATAACAGTTTAAATGAAGAACCTACGGATAAACCTTAACAAATATGCAATTTCAATGATTTCTAGTCATAACCCAAGAAATCCCAAAACCTAACAAGTGATTTACTCAGAAATAGATGATGAAATCATATTAACTGAATAAGATTGCATTAAAGAGTAAGAGTAGATGATACAAAAGGGTTTGAAGTCTTTGAATCTCAAGAACATGTAGATCTTCCCAAAGTTTCTCCAAAAGTCTCTCTTTCTCTCTCTACCTCCTTAATAAAACAGTCTCCCCAAGTAAAAACGAGTTAAAAGTATTTATACAAGTGGTAAAATTAGGTTTACAGAGCGCCCGTCGATCGACACAAACAATATGTCGATCGACACGAGGGCGTCTGTGGATATTTTCTTCGTCTTTAAAATGCTCCGTCGATCGACACATATGTACAACTGTCGATCGACAGGGACCTTTTAAAGGTCCCTATTCCACTTGTATCTCTTCAACTCCAAAATGGTCCAAATATTTCCATTAAGCTCTAAATGACCATTTCCTGCAAAACACTGCAAAATACATACAAAATACCACAAATACTAATATAAACCCGGTTATATCATGGTTAAAATCGGGTAAAAACCATGATATATCAACTAGCTACGTTGCAAACAAGTCTGGTTTTGGTTCAGGAAAGGCTAGCTATCAAAAGGATGAGAAATCTGGTTTTCAAAGAGATTTGAAACCATTTATCAAGCTTAAACCAGAAGATAAAGACCCTAAAGAAAAGGCTAAGGTGGTTTCAAGGGCCCGAGATCTCAAATGCTATAAATGTCAAGGTCATGGACATTATCTGAATGAGTGTTCTAATAAGAGGATCATGATTCTTATAGTTGATGGTGAGTTAGAATCTGAGGACGAAAAGTATGATCAAGGCTCATCAACTGAAGAATAAATAGAGACACCAATGAAAGGAGAACTTCTGGTTACTAAAAGATCATTAAGTGTTCTAGCTAGGGTAGAAGAACAAGAGCAAAGAGAAAACCTATTTCACTCAAGGTGTTTGGTCAAAGAGAAGGTGTGTAGTCTGATTATTGATGGAGGAAGTTGTACCAACGTAGCCAGCAAGACTATAGTTACTAAAATCGGTTTAAAGACTCACACGCATCCTAGACCATATTTCCTTCAATGGCTCAATGATACTAGTGAAATGATGGTGATTCAGCAAGTCAAGGTCCTTTTCTCAATTGGAAAGTAAGAAGATGAGATCCTATGTGATGTTCTGCCCATGAGTGTTAGTCACATCCTGCTTACAAGGACATGGCAATCTGATAGAAAGGTTGTTCATGATGGATTCACCAATAGGCATTCATTTGAGTACAAGGACAAGAAAATAACTCTCCTTCCAATGAATCCACAAGAGGTTTATCAAGATTAGGTCACTATGAAACAAAGGGAAACATCATCGAAACCAACCAAGGACATTAAGCCTAAATCTCTTCTCAAAACTCTAAGTTGTTATTTGTGTTTAAAGAGACTCTTGTGATTGTTTCTAACCAAGAACCGGAGTATCCGAGTATGGTCAAGTCTCTTTTGCAGGATTATAAGGATGTTTTCCAGAAGATAACCCTATAGGTTTACCACCAATCCGAGGAATTAGACACCAAATAGACTTTGTTCCGGGAGCTTTTCTTCCTAATAGGCCAGCCTATAGAACCAATCTCGTTGGGACTAAGGAGCTGGAGAGACAAGTAAAAGAGCTCATGGACAAAGGACACATTCGTGAGAGTATGAGTCCATGTGTTGTTCCGGTGCTACTTATGCCAAAGAAAGATGGAAGCTGGCGTATGTGTGTGGATTGTAGAGCAATCAACAACATAACAGTTAAGTATCGCCATCCGATCCCTAGACTTGATGATATGCTTGATGAACTTCATGGTGCATGCATTTTCTCTAAAATTGATCTTAAAAGTGGTTATCATCAAATTAGGATGAAAGAAGGAGATGAATGGAAAACTGCTTTTAAAACAAAACAAGGACTGTATGAATGGCTTGTTATGCCATTTGATTTAACCAACTCACCTAGTACTTTTATGAGGCTGATGAATCATGTTCTTAGAAAACATATAGGAGTCTTTGTAGTTGTTTATTTTGATGACATTCTAGTTTATAGTAAAAATCTAGAAGAACATGTCATGCATCTTAAACTGATTTTGGAATTGCTTAGAGAGGAAAAGCTTTATGCCAACCATAAGAAGTGCACCTTTTGCACATATAATCTTGTCTTTTTAGGTTTTATTGTAAGTGCATATGGCATTAAAGTTGATGAAGAAAAAGTGAAAGCAATACGAGAATGGCCAAGTCCTAAGAATGTGAGTGAAGTTAGGAATTTTCATGGACTTGTTGGGTTATATAGAAGGTTTGTGAATGACTTTAGCACCCATGCTGCACCACTCACAGAAGTGATAAAGAAGTATGTTGGATTCAAGTGGGAAGAAGCACAAAAGAATGCTTTCCAAACTCTTAAAGAAAAGCTTACTAATTATCTTGTTTTAATCTTCCTAATTTCTTTAAGACTTTTGAGATTCAGTGTAATGCCTCAGGGTTAGGTATTGGAGCTGTTTTAATGCAGGATCATAAACCAATAGCTTTCTTTAGTGAAAAGCTTGGAGGTGCTACTTTGAATTATCCAACTTATGATAAGGAGCTGTATGCTTTGGTGAGGCTTTACAAACGTGGCAGCACTGTTTTTGGCCAAAGTAGTTTGTCATTCACACTGATCATGAATCATTAAAGCATCTCAAAGGACAGCAAAATCTCAATAAACGTCATACAAGGTGGGTGGAGTTCATAGAATGTAATTAAGTACAAAAAGGTAAAGATAATGTTATAGCCGACGCATTATCTAGAAGGTATGCTCTACTTACATCTCTGGAAGTTAAACTGCTAGTTTTTGATCAAATTAAATCACAATATGCTGAGGATTATGATTTTGGAAAGATATTTGCTGCTTGTAAGAAATTTTCTTATGGAAAGTATTATAGCATGAAGGACTTCTATTCTATGATAATAGGTTGTGTGTTCCTAATTCTTCTTTGAAAGATCTCTTTTTTAAGGAAGCACATGCAGGTGATTTAATGGGGCACTTTGGAGTAGCTAAAACTCTACAAGTTATGCAAGACCATTTTTCATTGGCCGCACATGAAGAGAGACGTTGAGAAATGTTGTGAAAGGTGCCCAACATGTAAAATGGCTAAGGCAAAATCACATCCCCACGGTTTGTATACCCCCTTTACCTATTCTTTTGCATCCATGGCATGACATTTCTATGGATTTTGTTGTTGGACTGCCTAGGGCTAGTCATGGTAGAGATTCCATATTTGTGGTTGTTGATAGATTCTCTAAAATGGCACATTTTATCCCTTGTAATAAAACTGATGATGCAATGAATGTTGCTAGCTTATTCTTTAGGGAAATTGTGAGATTACATGGAATGCCTAGAACTATTGTCTCTGATCGTGATATTAAGTTTCTTAGTTATTTTTGGAAGACATTGTGGTCTAAAATAGGTACTAAGCTTTTGTTTTTTACTACTTGTCACCCGTAAACTGATGGTCAAACTGAAGTAATAAATAGGACTTTGTCTACATTTCTTCGAACATTGATTAAAAAGAACCTTAGAACTTGGAAAGATTGCTTACCACATATTGAATTTGCATATAATCATACTGTGCATTCCGCCTCTAAGTTTTCTCCTTTTAAAATTGTTTATGGGTTCAATCTCATCTCTCCTTTGGATTGAATTCATTTACCTTTGAGTGAAAGAATTAGTATGGATAGAAAGAAGAAGGCCGACTTGGTGAAACAGATTCATGACAAGGCCCGGATGAATATTGAGGAGAAAACAAAGCAGTATGCTAAACAAGCTAACAAGAGCAGAAAAAGTGATCTATGAAGAAGGAGACTTCGTGTGGATTCACTTGAGGAAAGACATATTTCCAGAAGAAAGGAATCCAAGCTGATGCAGAGAGTTGATGGACCATTCAAGATCATCAAAAAGATCAACAACAATGCGTATCAATTGGATTTGCATGGTAAGTACAATGTCAGTAATAGTTTTAATGTTGCTGATTTTCTGCCTTTTGTTTCAGATGAAGCAGATTTGAGGTAAAATCTTTTTAAAGAAGGAGGGGATGATATGATAGTGAACCAGCAGCTTGAACCTGAACTAGGAGCTAAGAATCAGCTTGAACCCGAGGATGTGCTAGGAGCTTTGGAGTTTCCAATTGGACCCATCATAAGGTCTAAAGCTAAGAAGTTAAAACAAGCCATTAGCACATTGCTAAGTCAGGCTGAAAGCAACCTTGGTATCTTAGCTAATCCAACCACTCTGGTTGTGATTCAAGCTAACTAAGGGTTATCAATTGGAGGTGTGTGACTTGTGCTCTTTCTCCCTTGTTCTGGTTTTTCCCATTGGGTTTTCTAGACAAGGTTTTTAATGAGGCTTGTTCACACACTCTTTAATTTGGCCTCATTGATAACAAGCTTAATAAAGCCCATTTTTGGTGTTTTCTTTAGAATTTAGTTTTTGAGTCAAATAATGAGTTAAAGAGTTGAATTAAGGTACTTTGCATGTAGAGCATTTATTATAAACGTTTTCAAGTCCTCTTTTCTCTCTATATGTATTTTGAGTTTGTCATTAAATAAAGTTATCAAACTTTTTATCAAAAACCCTTCACAATATGTTTGATCTTGTTGGAGTAAAATCCAATATCTTGTTCTTACTTTGGTGCGTTTATCCAAAGCTGGAGCAGGCTGGGTAGTTCAAGAGTTTCTCCATCACTCTTGAAAGTATCTCTCGATTCATTGGTTCTGTTCATCATTCACGAAATCACTACTTTATCAACCATCCGCTGCATCCATTTTGTTTCAATTCAAAACATTCATAAACCCAGAATCAACCCTTCATCATTTATATGCTGCATCAATCAAAGGATCTCTTGTATTCTGATCCAAATCAACCAACGAAGTGACTCCTTAGGTTGACATCCTCTCTAGGATCGTGTCATCTGCAAACTCCAATCATCCACCATAAACATTTTAGAGTCGCGTAATCGAGGAACCGAGATCATGATCGATGAAATATTCAAGCAAAAGATGGAGGGAGAGATTGAATACATTATATTCTCAAGATCAGTTTTTTAAAACTTAAACAGATGGATCAAACTAATTGAACAATGAAAGACATTGCCTGAGAATGAAGCTCATAAGATGCTTTCAAAGCTTGGAGAAGTAGAAAGAATAGGAGAGAATCTAAAAAATCAAGCTCAAGAGTTGCAAAATCATTGTGTAGAAATCACAGAGACCCAACAAGTGATTAGCTTTAAGAAGAGAGACCCAACAAGTGATTAGCTTTAAGGCAACTTCATGTCTTCTTATACAGTTAGGCTTCATGTTTGTGCTGTTTAATTTCCAGTTAAACCCAGAGTTAGAGACCATTGTTCCCACATGATAAGGAATATAGTTTTTAACAATTATATTATTTGTACATGTATTGGGGTTGTTCGTTTGTCAGCCGCAGGACCCGGCTGCGGCATGCGTTTACTCGTTGTTCGTTTCCCTCCCACAAGTACCTGCGTCCAAACGCTGCGATCAGTCGCAGTGTTTTGTGTTTAAAAATTTTGGTTGCTGGAAAATTCAGCGTGCGACCAAAATTGTTGCAACTAAAAGTGTAAAATGCAAAATTAACCCTATATTTTTTTGTTAATTACGAAATAATGCCATTAACCCTAAAACATATCTATGCTTCGATTCTTCTCTTCTCTGAAGCCGAAACTTTATCTTCTTCAAGTCTTTGATAGCTACAGGTACGCCATTATCGTCTCTCCTTACTCTTTAACGATCTTCAACAAGAATTGATTTTGATGTTGTTAGACTCTTAGATTTATATAAAAAATGAAGAGGAAGAGAATGGAACGATTATAGTTTTATCTTCTCTACTTGGTTTAGTGAAAGTTATCATCTATGAGAAAAATCGATTCTAGCTTGAGATGCAGTTTCGAATTATACAGCTTTAGCCTTTAGGAGTAAAAAACAAAATCCTCTGGTATACCCACCAAGTGTTTGATGAAATGTCTGAGAGAAGTAAAATATAAATACTATGGCGTAGATAATTAATGTTATATTATTAGTTGGAGCTTCCTATGATTTTCTGATCTTCACTGTAATCCAATTTCATGTTACACTTACACTTAAATCTAAATTGTGTTTTGTTCTTGTTTTCAGGTTTAGTCTTTTAGAGTCCAAGTTAGTGTTGGAGGCTAAACAAGAGCAAAAACATTGAGGCTACCATTGCTTCTCTACACGTAAATCATTTCATTGATATGTTATTATAGTCTTGTATGTGTTTTAATCTGATGATCGATCGATCCCATATTTGCCTTGGTTGTGTTGTAGGAATGTGAGGGATGGAGCAAGTGAAGAAGAAAAGAAAGATTGATAAGACTTTTTCATAAAATTTAGCTTGTGAATTAATTAGTTGGTGATATATATATATATATATATATATATATATATATGTGTGTGAGTGTGTGTTCTTTTCTTTATGTATGATTTTAAATGTTGCAACTTCATTTCTTTAGCTTTTTGTTTGTTTTGTTTTGCCTTAACAATTTGTTTGAGGAATCAATTGGAAGTAGGATTATAGATATATACACATACAACCCAAATGCTATTTGTACTGCAAGTGAATAAACATGTCCCAATGTTTAAAGTCATCTCTTAAGAGTTATTTTTTTTTGTGTGCGCAAATTCTCTTAAGAGTATGCCTCCCAAACAAAGGCTTAAAACAAACAATACTCCTTCAAGGGTTTTATCTTATCTCCGATATTAAATTTTATTTGGGGTAAAAATATCAAATTTTTACCGGATTCAAATAAAATGTAGTTTGAGGAATCAATTGAAAGTAAGATTATGGATATACATCATCAAGCTACACGACTTTGTTTTTTGCTTAAAAATGTATAAATTTACACCAAAAAAAAATAAAAATGAAAATCTACCGCTACGTCTGTGTAACAAACAGACCTGCGACCAGCCGCGCGATAGCCAAACAAACAACAATCGCAGCATTTGACCGCTGGACACAGCCGCAGTCGCCAACGTGTGACAAACGAACATTGTATTATTTTGGTTTCATCAGACCAAACTCCTCTTTGCTTTTTTGTTTTACTGTGTGTTGTAGTGGCACGACGTCAACTTGTATGTAGATTGTTGTTATTTTGTCAACTTTGCTATCATTTCCCAAAAGTTTTTGCTCCCTATGTTTTCTTATATTAGATGTTTTGGGTCAAAGCACAAGAATTAAAAAAAAAACTTTTCTTTTAAAAAATATAACTAAATATATAAACTAAAAGTAATACTATTGGCCACACACTATTCAATAAGTTAAAAAAATATATTAAAATATGGAAACATCTTATATTGCGAAACAAACAAAAAACTCTAAAACATCCTATATAAAGAAACAGAAGGAGTATTAAAATAATTAGATTAGATAAAGACAAGTGAGGAGGTTTACACATTTTTCATTGATCTGTACAATTTGAAAAAAGGATTATAATCCTTGTGGTTAATCTGGTTTAAGAGCAAATTTAGAATTTTAGTTCGATTTTACTCTCTTTTTTAGAAATTAGGTCGATAATTCGTCTAAAAAAGGATTAAAATAACGGTCGTTGAAATGCCAATGTAACGAATTAAAAATATAAACAGAACCTAAGTTTAAGAGTTATGTTTGTAAAAACTATGATATGGTTCAAGCTTACTAGATCAAAGGCAGATGGAGGGTTAGGTATAAGGGATCTGGAAGCTTTTAATATTGCACTCTTGGCAAAGCAAGCTTGGAGGATAATGAGCAATCCAACATGCTTATTAGCCAGAGTTTACAAGGATAAATATTTCAGAAAAACAAGCTTCCTAGCAGCTAAAGTTTACAATACTTCTAGTTATGCTTGGAGGAGTATAACAAAAACACAGGAGTTGCTAAAGCAAGGTACTCGATGGGAAATAGGGGATGTAAAGAGTATAAGTGTATGGGAAGATAATTGGATTCATGCATCTCCATCAAGACCTCCATTGGGATTACATGCTGACAACAAGCCTAGTATGAAAGTAAGTGATCTACTGATCCCAGGAAGTTGTGAATGGAATGGGGGGAAATTAAGACAATATTTTACAATAGCTGATGTCCAACTAATAGAGCAGATCCGGGTTAGTACTACTGGGGCAAAAGATGTTTTGGTTTGGGAGCATTCGAAGAAAGGAGAATACTCTGTCAAAACAGGATACAAGGCAATTATCCAGCAACGAGATGATGATGATGAAAATGATGGAGTAATAAGACCTGAGGTTAAAGAATCAGCAAAAAGGATTTGGAAACTTAAAATCCCCCCAAAAATAAAAATGTTCTGGTGGAAGGTGGTTCATAATGGGTTACCAGTAGGAGTCGAACTAGCTAAGCGAAACATAAAAATGGATAATCAATGTCAGCTATGTGGTGATCATATGGAAGATTTGAACCATTTGATATTTCAATGTAGAGTTGCAATTGAAGTTTGGGAATTAACAAAGCAAGGTCATCAAGTGGTTATTCAAGCAAGAGAAAGGGACCTTCTCCAGAATTTTAACAATATTGTTTCGGATGCAGATAATGGTAAGGACATACACTTTTTCATTGGTTGGAGAATATGGAAAATGAGGAATGATTTGATCTTTAACGGTAAATTAGTCCATATTGTCCATGTGGTTCATGCTGCTTTTCGAGATTATAGTAGGTGGCAAGAATCAATGAAGGAGCTCAAAGATGAAGAAAAGGTAGAACCACACAAAGTTAAGAAGCAAGTAACAAATATAGGGAGCATAAGCAGATCATCAGAGGGCTTATATTGTTGTGTAGATGCATCATGGATATCTTCAAGTCATGAAGCAGGATTTGGATGGTCCTTATTTAGAAAAGAAGGCATTCACCTGATCCAAGGAAGTTCCATGATGGATCCGGTACCTTCAGTTCTAATAGCAGAAGCAAGAGCCTTGTTACAAGCTGTTCAATCTCTGTCATGCTTAGGATATACTAATATCATCTTCATTGGTGATAATCAGGAGTTATATGAAGCTTTAGAAACTGATTCTAATGCTTCTATAGCTATTATTGTTATGGATATCATGGAATATGCAAGAGCATCAAAATTCAGCTTCAAGTGGGTAACAAGAAAGTTAGTGAGGAAGGCTGATGAATTGGCAAAGTATGCTCGTCTAAACAATTGTAATTATAGAATCACTTGGAATATGTAAATTTTTGTAACTCTTTTCAGTTTCAATAAAATCAGTCGACAAAAAAAAAAAAAAAAAAGTAAAAACTATGATATATGTAATCTAATTTTTATTTTCTTTTACAAGAACAGTTAAATTATAGTCGTGTGAAACAGGAAAAAAAAAGTATTTTATCTTGAAACGAAAGAGTATTAGTTAGTCGGAAGCGACAAATTATATGTTGATATACAAATCTTAGCTCTTAAGAGTTTATGAATACGACAAATTCAATATAGTCGTGTGAATATAATCCGGTGTTTGTAATATTGGTCTTATGTCATTAGAGGCAAGTGGAGACTTTGACAATTGACTATAAACAGTAATTTTAATGTTGGATTGTTCCAACACACATACATAGAAATTAACAATGCCCACGTCTTGAGGAGTATTAGACCAAACCAATAATGAATATACAATATACCATTTTCTAGAATTCATTTTAGACTCATAGATGTCCCTAATATGGTGATCTTTAAATTCCAAAAACTGTTCTACCAAAGTTTGTCTCCACAATTTGTTAATTCTAAGACTCATAGACTCATACAATCTCTCTATTAAGCATTATTTGGGGAGGTAAAAATAAGATTATTTTGGAGTCTCTTCTTAGTGCAAGTCGATTACTTATGGATATTTTAATTATGTTCTTTCTATCTATCTAAATTTCATCATCTTGTAAGTATTCTCACAGGTTCAAAACTCGAATCCATAGTAAATTTGTAATTTATGCAAAGAACTGTTAAAGAAATATGTATAGCAAGCCGTACGTAGAAAGTTTTTCAATAATGTGATTTGAACCATAGGTCATAGCATTTTGTTGTTTTTGTAATTGAGCATATGCCATTGCTAAGAGGTCTACAATTGTATGCAAGGCCATGTACAATGGTGACCCTTAAGGGTCTAATGTCATTTTTAAATTATTAAAACACACTCTCTCTCTTCCTTTTACTCAACTTTATACATTTTCTTTCATCATTTTATTCAACTTTTATTAATTTTATATTTAAACACTCTCTTTTTCTTTTAAACACACTCTCCAAAAGATCTAATATTGGATCCTCTTTCTCCAAAATATCTAATTTTATCCACAAAAACACTCTCTTTCTTCCTTTTACTCAAATTTTATATTTCAATATACCCCACAAAAACACTCTATTTCTTCTTTTTATTCAAATTTTAATACTTTTATATTATAAGAACACCTCTTTAGACCCTTCGGTGTCACCATTGTACATGCCCTAATTGGCTGTTGCTGTTTAAGATTAAACTCGATTATCTAATAAAGTTATGGAGAAGCCATTTAAAAAGGATTTAAAAAGAAAGATAAGATGGTGAGATGAATAAGATTGATGGTTTACTTTATGGAACTTTGGTCAACTAAAACCATCATGATTTATGTGGATCCAAAAGCATAATAAAAGAAAGAGACAAATTATAAAAATCAAAGATTGAGAGAAGAAAACAAAAGAGTATATATCCTCTCATCAAATTCACAAAAGACCCGACCAAATTAGATTATAATCCAAACACCAAAGAACCTGAACCCAAACTCCAAAATCCAAATCTATCTTTCTCTTTTTTTTCAGACTACAATGTCAACAACTCCTTTTTACCATCATTACTTCCTAACTTCATAAGGTTTGTCTTTCTTTTTTAATTAAAAAAGCTTACTTGTCTGCATATATACGTCTCTTTGACTCTGTCTTCTTATTCTTCCTCCTCGTTTGGTGGTGGCTCATTCAAGTCAAAGTCCAAAAACGTTCTCTTCAATTTCATCACCTCTTGCACTGTCTCTGTTACTTGACTAGAAGACGCGATAGGAGCAGCGGTTGAAGCGGTTGGAGCCTCAGTAGAAATTGGTCCAGACCAATGACATCTCTTGTGACCTCCAAGAGCTTGGCCTGTTGGGAAGCTTTTATGACAAATGTTACAAATGTGATCTCCATTATTGCCACTGCTTAAAGATGTGTTTGATCCTTGAGCACAAGCTAAACCGGTTATTGTTGCTTCGGTTCCAAGTAACAAATTAGCTTCAACGTTTGCCCTAGCTAGATGATTCTCCAATATCTTGACCTTGTTGTGACTTGCTCTATGACCTCCTAAAGCTTGATACGAAGTAAACGACTTGTTGCAAGTCACACACACGTGTTTCTCACGTTCTCGATCAGCTGCTGCAACAACGACAAGCTGATGATGATCATGATGAGTAGATGATGATTGTTTCTCCATTTCAGACAATCTCTTCTTCTTCTTCCTCCTCTTCGAATAGGAAGTAGCTTCTGTACGAGTAGCGAAGAACAATAGATCCCTAGCTTCATTCTTCATATCTTCTTGTGGTGGATCTGATTTTTCAACTTTCAATCCATCTTCAACTTTCATTTCAACACTTGTCCTTCCTCTCTTCCCTTTTAAAGACCATCCTTTAATCGAATCCTTAAGGTCAACAACGTTTTCCATTTCCCATTTCTTATCATCCCGCAACTCATCACCATCATCATCACCATCACCATCACCATCTCCATCACCATCACCATCATCATCATCAAGATCAGTAGAGAGAGTAGAAGAAGAAGAATTACCAAGTTGATGAGGATAAGGAGGAGGAGGATTAACTCCCTTCCAACCTCTGTCTGGATGGAACCTCATGTGTCCATATAAAGCCTTCATTGATGTAAACTTCTTATGACAAACACAACAAGCAACTTCTATTTCCCCTTTCTCAGATCTACTTACCACACCTGACACCATCTTTGGTCTCCCCATTAAGAATTTGCGACTTTCCACCACATGAATCCTTTTATGACCTCCTAAAGCCTTGCCTGATTTAAACCCTTTACCACATTCACAACATATATGTTTCTTCTCTTCTTCTTCTTCTTCGAGATTGATATTACCCCCATCATCATCATCTTCTTCTTCTTCCTCGAGACCCATGCTTTTAGCTTCTTCTTCTTCTTCTTCTTCTTCTTCTTCTTCTTCTTCTTCTTCTTCTTCTTCTTCTTCTTCTTCTTCTTCAGCTATGAAAGGTTGGATTTTAGGGATTTTCACCTTGATAGATTGGAATCTTGGTCTAGTACCAAGTGAGAATCCACAATTTGTCTTGTAACCTCGCAATGGTTCCATTGCTTTTTTTGAAGCTAGAAGAATTGAGACAAAAACCTAGCTTAGATTGAAGCTGAAACAGATCTCATCAGCTGGTGAAAATAGGGTTTTTTGGGTAGATACACTAACTTACTGAAGAAGACAATCTCGCACAACTCTCTCAAATTCAGTAAAATCTCACAAATATGAAAATCGAAAAAGTAGAGAACAAAGACGAAGAAGAAGTTGGAGAAGAAAAGGCCATAGAAGAGGAAAAGAGGAGAACAAGAGTGAACAAGTCTGTGTTTTGTGTTTGTGTCTCACGTTTTTGGATGAATAGTCTCTATTTATTTATTTATTGATATATATATATAGAGAAATATACTGTATAAAGCCTTTTTTATTAAATTGCTTTTTTATATATTTAAGTTTTAATTAAATGTTATAGTTGTGTATCGTATCTCCTCCTTGTAGCACTTAGCCACTTACCAAACCATACAAGATATGACTTTAAGCTACTTAAGGCCGTGTTTGACTGTTTATACAAAACGCAATCGCTAAATCTTTTTGACTAGTAAAAGCTGATTTATGGTAATTGTGTAAAACAAACAAAAAGTCAAAGACTATATTGTTTATGGCAAATGTACATTTTTTTTTGTGATAATAATACTTCCATATTTTCTTTTGGGTATATTCAAAGGGTATATCAATAAATTGATTGAGTTTCCTAATTTGTTACCCGTTTTGGAAATGAAGAAATGGTTTTTTTATGTGTACAACTTTTAAGCATAAAGTTGAATTCACGTTTTGGGTTTAGAACCAAACACGTCATAACCCGTCGTGCATTTGGGATTAGGGAATAGTAATAGGTGATTTAATAGCCATTTATTTTTTCGTGGGCATTACAATTTATGGCAATTAAATCAAGATTTTATAATTGAACCAAAAAAAAAAAAATAAGATTTTATTTGGATTTTTTTATTAATATTTGAGATATTCCCTTGCATCAAAAGAAAATCTTGATTGGGATTCCAAAGGGTTTTTTGTTTTTTGTTTTATAAAAAGGTTGTTAGTGAGATATAAATATAAAAACAAAAAGCAAACATAAACAAGTAAGTTATTTTCATGCTTATCCCTCTAATTTGAGTTATAAATTAGGGTTCTTGGAAATTACAGTTCCACGTCGTTACCTGCAATCACGATGACTCACTTCTTCAAGTTACCTTCTGTTAGCCAATTACTTATAGTTATACATGATTCATAATATTTGAATCAATGGCTCGTTAAATTTGTTTTTTTAGTAAAACTTTTTGTTTGTTTAATCTGTTAGATTTTAGGGTTTTTAGATTATTCAAACAAGGATTCAACCTTTAGAGAGATTGAATCCATAAGAAAAACTCAAGAGAGCACAAAGAGATTGGAACAGATTTTAGAAGGGATTTATGAGTGTTTAGAAGTGATCAAGAGTAATTAGAGAAGACGTGGGTTCAATCCAAAATAGATCTCACCCTAAACACAATTAACTCCTAATTTCTACATCTTTAGTAATCTGACTTTTCTTATTTATTCAAGTTAATTTTACAATGATAAGAGATTACATATATATAGGAAAAGCAACAATATTAACGTTAGAAACAAAAGGAGGATGACAACATAAAGCACATTTGCTTTATTGATGGATAAGATTGTCCTTTGCTTTTCCAAAAGGATCCAAGACCTTATCTTTAAACGGTCCCTTCTTTATTCAAAATCGGGACCACTTGAAAACTGATCCGCGCTCTTTCCCGCGTCTCGCTTCGTCCCCCGTATCGGACTTCCTCGATGCCAATCTGTTCCGCGGGTCGAGCATTTGTCCCGCGTCTCGAGCATCCAAGTGTCCCGCATATCCGAGCGTCCGAGAGTTGCGTTCTCACCCATTTCACTAGTGGTCTAGCTTCTCCTTCTTGAGACTAAGTGTATCCAAGCCATGACCGCCCTAGACCGTTACTCCATTGATGCGGTCTAGCTTTCCTTCTTGCGGCCTAGACTTACTTTGGTGCGGCTTGGACACTTCTTGATCCGGCCTTACTTATTCATCATGCGGCCTTACTTATTCTTCATTGGGACCTCCCAAGCCACACCTTACCAAGTCTCGGACACCCTTTATTAGTAACTTAAGGAAAGATTAATCCTTAAGTACTCTCCTTGATTAACACTCCCCCTCAAGTCCAAACACAACAAAGTGAAGTGTGGACTTGGAGATACAAGGAGAGGCCTCATTAAAACCTTAGTAGATAAAACCCAATGGGATAAAACTCTACTAAGGAAAAAGAGTACCAACTCAATGATCTTTAGGGGAATTCAATCAAGGTCTTGTTCTTCTTGAGGTTCGGTACTCAGCTTCTCTTCTCTTGCCTCGGCCTCGCCCTCTTTCTTCATGCTTCCTCTCTAATACTCCCCCTCAACCTTAGTCGTCGTGAACACAAAGACTAAGGTTGAAACCGCCGGTCTTGATGCTTCCTCTTCGTCTCACGATCATCGGCTTACTCCATTATTCTCCTCCTCGAACCTTAACATAATTCAAACAAGAGAAAGCTTAAAGTATACACCAATTAATTTACTCATCAACCAAGCAAGAAATCAAAGAACCAACTAGTTTATAATTGAACAAATTTAAAGAGTAAGAGTTTAGAGAGTAGCCTTTTCATTTTGGTGGTGTGGTTGATCCTTTAATCTTCACTTCATTCCACACCTCTTTAAACAACTCGGATCCTCATCTTCTTGATCCAAATCGGGTTCTTTGATTCGTTGATGATCACTCCTTAGAAGCATGATCATTTAGCACTACTAGTGTGACTTGGAACCGCCATTCCTCTTCACACACAAACCGGTTCAACTCTCCACCCGAAGCCATTCCATTCTTCTTCTAGCTTCGGGTTGATCATAACTCCAAGTGTCTTCTCTATCTTGGCCTCCTCCGTGTTCCCTCCGGCTTCATACATAACCAATAACCATTTCATTTCTCCCCCTTAGCTCCTTGACTCCCAAGTCTATGCAACCTTCCTTTACGCCATGATTCTTTAACCATCTGAAGCAACAATCTCAGATAACTTCAAAACATTGACTCAATCAACTCTTCATCACCCAAGATTAGAAGCAATTATTAGCTTCATGGATGACTCCAAGATTGATCTCCAAAAGCTAGTTGCATCTCCTTGGACTCCTTGGGTGTGCATCATCGGTTCCATATTCAAACAAGAACCGCTACAAAACAAGGCACAAGCACAACTCCAAGCATTCTAACCATTCCCATCAATGTTACCACTCAATGTTACCAACACCAAATTTTCTCAATGTTACCAACACCAACCATCAATGTTACAAGAATAGACCTTAGATGCTCAAACCTTATCACCATAGAGAATAAGGGTCTGGTGATAAGTTTCACACATAAGGTGAGCTTTGATCAAGAGAAATCATACTTGGACCGAAGGGGTTATCAAACACAAGAGATCTCACACCAAGAGTAAACAAGAACATTTGGATTTCGGGTTAGTGTTTGGTTTTGTGTTTAGGCTAAGGTTCCAAACTGTTTCGAGAATAGAGAATTAGAGAATATAGAGAATATAAAGATTGAGAGTATGGCGAGATTAAAAAGAATAATAGAAAGATTTTTAGTATAAGAAAGGGGTAGATTTAAGAAATATTCTTTATTCTCATGAATGTGTTTCTCTTAGGCTAGATCATGGATTCATTTAATATCAATCCACCAAGAGAGTATGGATAGGAAATTACCCAAATTAAAGCTTCCATGGTTTGAATCACATTTGGCCGAATGTTCTCCTCTCCAATGGTCTTCATTTGAGAATCTCCACTTTCATTCTACTCCTTCTCTCTAGCAAACCAACCGATCCTTCCTCCATCTAACCGCACCAACATAGGCTTCTTGAGAGTAAACAACATCCTTGAGCTTCACGGGAGGGAAAGATCCAATCTTTAATGTTTTTCTTCCCTTGAATCCCATTTGCTTCACACTAGTAACCAAGTACTTTATACACTTGGATTTTCTTCAAAACAGCTCCAAAGGTTGGAAATTTACACCTTGACCCATCAAGGAACCACCTTCTTGTTTGAGCTTCATCTTCAACTAGCTCCAAAGGTTGGAAATTTACTCCCTTTCATGGGAACCACCTTCTTGTTTGAGCTTCATCTTCAACTAGCTCCAAAGATTGGAAATTTACTCCCTTTCATGGGAACCACCTTCTTGTTTGAGCTTCTATTCTTCAAAGAAACAATATTTTCTTCATGGGTAAGAGCATCTTCAAATCCCTAAGCTTCTTCTCTTTGGTTTCTTCTTCTTTCAACTAGAAAGCTTCGGGCTTTCTTCTTCAAACTTCATGGGAAAGCTTCAAGCTTTCACCTTCTTCAAGTTGCGGAAATTGTGTTTAGAATGTGTGTTAGATTAAGCGCATAAGGAGAATGGAAACCTCCTTATAACGATTCAATCTAACATTTTTAAGAAACCGAATTCTCCAAACCTAACCCAAGAGCTTATGCTCTGATACCATGTTAGATTTTAGGGTTCTTAGATTATTCAAACAAGGATTCAACCTTTACAGAGATTGAATCCATAAGATAAACTCAAGAGAGCACAAAGAGATTGGAACAGATTTGAGAAGGGATTTATGAGTGTTTAGAAGTGATCAAGAGTAATTAGAGAAGACGTGGGTTCAATCCAAAATAGATCTCACCCTAAACACAATTAACTCCTAATCTCTACATCTTTAGTAATCTGATTTTTCTTATTTATTCAAGTTAATTTTACAATGATAAGAGATTACATATATATAGGAAAAGCAACAATATTAACGTTAGAAACAAAAGGAGGATGACAACATAAAGCACATTTGCTTTATTGATGGATAAGATTGTCCTTTGCTTTTCCAAAAGGATCCAAGACCTTATCTTTAAACGGTCCCCTCTTTATTCAAAATCGGGACAACTTGAAAACTGATCCGCGCCCTTTCCCGCGTCTCGCTTCGTCTTCCTCGATGCCAATCCGTTCTGCGGGTCGAGCATATGTCCCGTGTCTCGAGCATCTAAGTGTCCCGCATATCCGAGCGTCCGAGAGTTGCGTTCTCACCCGTTTCACTAGCGGCCTAGCTTCTCCTTCTTGAGACTAAGTGTATCCAAGCCATGACCGCCCTAGACTGTTACTCCATTGATGCGGTCTAGCTTTCCTTCTTGCGGCCTAGACTTACTTTGGTGCGGCTTGGACACTTCTTGATCCGGCCTTACTTATTCATCATGCGGCCTTACTTATTCTTCATTGGGACCTCCCAAGCCGCACCTTACCAAGTCTCGGACACTCTTTATTAGTAACTTAAGGAAAGATTAATCCTTAAATACTCTCCTTGATTAACATAATCCATAAATCAGGAGTCCTGAATCTATATTTTATTTCATTCCAAATTCAGTGTTGATAAAAAATATGTTGTTGTGATAATAAGCTATAAATTGTTTTACTAGTTAGTAATTACACAATTAGGAATGTCAAAATGGTACCCCAATACTTATAAATCATAAAAGATCTAATAAAAACATCTATCTTAGAAAAAAAATCATCTTTCATTTTATATTTTTAGTACATATTTGCTCTCTATTTTATTTTTACTCTTTCAAGTATCGACCGTATTGGACCAATTGCATCAAGTTTGATCACTCATATGTTCGTTGATGCAACTTTCATGAATAAAAAAAATAAACAAAAAAATTATATTAGTTTCCAAATTTATATTTTAATTTTTTTTTTTACATGTGTCCCCCTAATTTTGTGATTTTGCATTGATTCTTTAAAATAAAAATCTGATGATAATATTAGTATACATATTTTTCAATTACTTTATGAAGATTGATGTTAATTCTTTACTTTAAAATTAATATTATCATCAAACTTGTATTTTAAAGAATCAATACAAAAATCACAAAATTTATAGGGATAAATGTCAAAACTAAGAAAAATATAAGAGTGTACATTAAAGAAATGACACATGGCAGTTTCTCATAGGTTTGACTTAGTGTAAACCTTAAAATATTATATAGACTTGATGAAAGACCGCGCAAACGCGCGGGTAATTGTTTTGAATTGGCTTTATAGAAAAAAATTGTTGAATGTTTTTGTTATCAGGTGTGTTTGCTTTTTATGTAGATGTTGATTATCAGTTGATTGCATGTTATATTTTTAAGCATGTATGTTTTCACAAATTATAAACATATTTCTACTAGATAGACATATGTTTTTTAATTATATGATAAATTAATTCAAATATATTTTTTTTACATAAAATTCTTCTTTATGCTGAATTTTAGAGGAAGATGAATAAGAATATTAGACAATTTATCTTGATGCAGCAAACCACATTTGAAAACCCTCCTGGTATTTATGTTCACTTGCTTGTCAATAATTTTGGGTGTACACATTTTTAATAAACTCGAATACATAAATTTTGGACAACTCACATGATTTTTTTTTTTGCCAAATTTAGTTCATATGATAAGCTACAATTGTTTTCATGTGTTATTTTTTTGGTGGTTCGGTTAGTTCGATTTTAGGAAGTTACATCTTCTCTCTATAAATTATTTTCGCTTTGATTTAGTTATACATAGGTTTTTTTTTTTTGACGTTATACATAGGTTTGTAGTCTGGGTGAAAGTTTAGTTCAGAAACTATGAAAAATAAAAACTTGTAAATGATGATGTAATTAAAGTATTTAGTGCATTAGACTTTTTTTTACACTGTTTTGAAAATGTGTGAGTTGCGAGTAACCTTAATTAAATTATTAGTTTTGTCCATGTCACTAAATTAACCGGAGAGCTTTATGTTTATGGAGTTTAAAGAAATTTTCTTCTTTCCTTTCTCTTTACCATCTTATTCTTCTATATTTTGTAGGTACATTCCTTTTTGTGCCATTTATTCATAGGATAAAATAACTAACATTGACCTTGTTTTAGTCATTCACTCTCACGTTTTAGTGGTTGTAAATGCAATGTTAGTCTAAAGCAATAATTATAGTGAGGTGGTTTCATATTTCGAGAACTTTTCCACATTCTTTCGATTAGCTTCACAATTTGTACCCACAATAAAACCACCGAAAATCAGCTTCCAAATATTCTAATTACTGGGTCTTGAAATTTACCCCCACATCGTTCTTTTTTTCCTTTTACAAAGCGGGTTTCCTCTCAACTTAGAAGTTCTTTGCTTAATATATGGTTGGAAGTCAAGTTAAGAATTTTGCTCGTAGAGTTCACTCCATTGTTCATTACACCAAAAGATGTGTGATGTGCATGATTTCTTGTCTTAGAAAAAAATCGTTGATCTAATTACTCATTTTTGTTTTGTCACACAATATGAACTGTCTCAATTCGAAATATTAAGAGTAACATGATAGAAATAATATTTGTTTTGTAGATTAAGGAAATTATCTGCTAAACAGTCAATGACGCAATTGGAATTTTCATATTAACAACTATAGTTAATGTCTAGGTTGGTTTTTTCCTATCAAACTCATAAACAAAAATAATTCATTCCAGAAGAACCAGTTTCGATTCACTCATCCACCTTGAACCGATTCAATACATGGTAATGTTAGGATTAAAGAAAGCTTAAGGAATTTAATGGAACTTCTCTTAGCCCCCCCTTACACACCCCAAAACTCTCGATGTAAATCTATTTGTCCTGAGAAATATATATTTTTAGATACAAATTTTGAAAGTATAACTTACTAAAACCGTTGTTACTTGAGAGTGATCAGGCTAACCATTAATTTACTTTCAAACAATTATCAAATCGATGAGGGCATTAGACGAAAATGTTTCCGGTATAGCTAGGCAAGAAACACACTTGTTTTGCTTTCACTCGAGCGCTTTCTTCGTCGGTATAGATCGAAACCGTTTTTGCTACTCTCTTGAGAACATTGATCGGTTGAGGATTGCTTGTTACTTGATCTAGATCATCAAGTATTTCTTGTGATGAAATTCCACATATGTACACTTCACCTATCTCAAACAACAACAACAAACCAGATCAGTCACTTCCCATCTTCCATATTTGTTTTACAAATCCAACAATCATCACTCATTTCATTCTATGCTTCTCTAAGCAAACTTTACAATCCATATACATATAACTA
This sequence comes from Draba incana, assembly GCA_963576765.1. Taxonomy (NCBI): domain Eukaryota; kingdom Viridiplantae; phylum Streptophyta; class Magnoliopsida; order Brassicales; family Brassicaceae; genus Draba; species Draba incana. The sequence goes on along the minus strand of OY755203.1, from coordinate 24,460,926 downwards.
CACAGAGTTTAGAAGCAAACACTCTTGAGAACGAAAGTTTAAAATTTAAGTAGCCCCTTGATGCATGCATAAGCTTCTAGGGATAGGGTTTGGGAGTCCTCCTCTCAGGGCTTTCGAAAAAGCTCTTGGTTTGGGAATACTCTTCACAGTGGTTATTAAAACCTCTTTAAAATTTTTCGATTAATTAATATCAATAAAACTCCCTACAAAAGGAGGCTATAATAGGCTATTTATAAGAAAGCATAAAACCCTAATATTCTTTAGAATATCCTAGAATATTCCAAAAGATAAACATCAAATATAAATCTAAATAATAAAAATAGAAATAAGGATATTTGAAAATATTCCAAATATCTCGCTGCATCACCCCTATAGAAGGATAACACTTAAAAACCAGAATTTTGCATTAATCCTGAGATTTAGAAAGAAAATGATCCAACTTTAAGCTAATACAGATTCAAAAACCACTCTAAAGGATCAACATTTACCTGAGAGACAAGTATAAACTTTTGGATCCAAAGTTTCACCACCATTACAAGGATCATAAGTCAAAAAAAGAGCATGTGTTGTTATAGCATTTGGTTCTTTCGGTTCTAGTTTAACTATGAGCTTTTGTACCGCAAACCCTGAAAATCGAGGACAACATCTCAAATCTACCTGACCATGAACCAATCGCAAGAACCACCGAGTCAGTAAATAACTCGCCGACCTTCGCGCGAAACTGAGTTAACTCGCCCTAATTCCACTCTTACCTCTTTTGATTTCCAAATCACAACCTCAACGTCGTATTTCTCTATCGATGTCGATAATAGCTTATATGGTTTAGAGCAAAGACCTCACTTTCAGAAAACGAAGAGCATATCCACAAAGAAATAGAAACAAAACTTAAAACAAAATTCAAAGATATACAACATAGATGAAGTCGATGTTCCTCACATGTTCTTTTTATAACTTGTACCTAACGTGCATCCAAATAGCTTTCTCACTCTTGTTGATAACTTGTAGTTGAGGTCCTACGATCCTAGTCACGGCCGGAAAAAAATTATGAGAAATAAATAAAGAAAAAAAATGTTAACAAACTTGTACAAACGAAATCGAAACAGAAAATACAAGGTTTTATGAGCAATGGATCCATGCGAATTAAGAAATCCATAAAGAATCGTGAAACTAAACCCAAAAATCATAGACAAAGAGAGCTTACAGATTTAGCTGCGTGAGGATTGAAGCATCATGATCGGTTCTCGAAGAATAAAGTGGGCCGAATGCATTTTTGGTGAGGAGAGATCTCAAATGTTTCTTGTAAGCTGAAGAGAAAGACCTTTGGGATTTTGCTAAATCGGGAGTTGAATGTTTTGCATAATTGTTTTGAGATTTTTTAAAGGTTTTTTGGAAAAGAAAAAATGTGGAACTCATGCCAATCAATGAATATGCTATGTGTCACACTCATGGAGAGTGTTGGCCATCTATTATATATTAGATATAGTCATAAATACACTAAAAAAATAAATGAAGTCTTTTTTTTTTTTACCAGAATATCATCCAAACACAACCGGAATATCATCCATAAATGACAGCAAAATAAACACAAGAAAATAAAGAGTGACTATTGGTTTTATTTAGTTAGATAGGAAGTGGATCACTTAAAACTTTCAAACATCTATAATCTATCTACTCCTACATTTATCATTTCTCTCTCACCGCCTCAACTGATTTTTTCCCCCCAAAAAATGAATTAACCAGCATAGAATGTTAATTTTCTCAAATAACATGTTCACCTAATTTATTTTATTTTATTTTGTAACAATGAACCATACCCTCGATAGGATGGCAAGTTGTACGTAGTTTAATCGTCTATTTAGCAACGGGACTTCATTATGACCCAAATTTCTCATTACTTCTGCGTGATGGTACGAAAAAAGTTCCAAAATATGAAATCGATAGAGACAAAAAAACCCTAACAAAACCAAAAAAATATATTAGGAGAGATGTACAAAGAAAAGAAAATAACGTTGAACAAATAACTATCGATAGTAATTAACCGAGAACTTCAAAATACAAAACATCAGTAGACATCGGAGGTTGAAATATCAACTGCTATCTACATGTTCTAAAGAAGCTAAAAGTCGAATAAATTTAGTTAACCATACAGAATTGGTAAAATAAACTGAACGTTGAGATGCATATTTAGGTTGAATTAAGAAGAAATTTCTCCAACTAATGAGAGAGAAAATAATAATAAGTTTCAAGAAAAAAAAAAACAAAAGAGAAAAAAATCCTTGTATAATAGTTTCCTTAGAAAAAAGGTTTTATGATGTATTTGGAAGTTGAGTGTTATTCGGTTAAAAAGGAAATGAACAAGTTTTGTATGGAAAATGTCTGCCTTTCTTGACCAGTAAGTTAAATACTCGCCAGAGATTACATAAGATTTTGTACCGAATTTAAAGTTGAGAATTAGTGGCCAAAACCTTAATTAGTAGTGGAGGGCCACTCCTACTAGTCATTCAGATTATCAGAGATTTGGACATAATTTAAAAAATTTAAAAGAAGGATAAGTTTATAGAAAAGAAATCGTCGTTACAATCAATGCTTAACAACTTGTAGTAGCAGTGTTGAAACTACAAAAAATAGCACAAGAGAATATTCTAGTTCCGATTTCCTCAACTTATAATCCATAATATTTTCTAAAACTCATTGTTTCTGTTAAAGTCTTGTAAAACACGAGCCAAATCTAGAAGATTTACAAAGGGGATTGAGTCTTGAGTTTTGATTCATATGAAAAATGTACTTTTTAAAGGTACAACAAAGCAAATTACACAAACAACAACAGCTTCTGAATCGTACAGTGGTCTCTCTTTATTTTTTCTTTTTCTGCCGGTATGATTATGAAACCTAACTAAAGATGGGATTTAACATATTATTTTAGGCAAGTCTTTTCTTTGTTTCCCTTTATTTAGTAATAATCAAAGTAATGAATCGAGGTAAGTGTAGTCTCTGGCTCGACCATACTCCAAGAGACTACCATACGTCCGGTCCCAAACACCGATGAAGAGTAATTCAGTATCTGGACTAAACGAAATCCCTGAAATCTCTCCAAAGAAATCAATCTCTTGCTCCTTTTTGTAGCCTGTTTTTGTGTCATAGATGTGGACGAAATCTGCTGGCTCGGCCATTGCAATGTACTGGCCATCCGATGTGAACCTAATGGACCGGACTGCTCCGAGGTTACCTCTTAAAACAGCGACTGATTCTGAGAGATTCCTCGTGTCCCATATTCGACAGGTCTTGTCTTGGTTCCCCGTGGCAAATGTTACACCATTTGGATGCCAAGCCGATGCAAAGGAATAATCTAAGTGACCTTTTAGCGTCCCGACCGTCTGAAACATAATTCAAAGCCGTAAGATTTCAGGACCTAACCGGAGTAAATAGACGGTACCGGAATGTTAAGTACCTGTCCGTTACTTGAGTCTACCAATAGACCATTTGGGTCATCTCCAGCGACTGCTACAAGTTTTCCATCAGGACTTAGGGAGCTATGCTGTCAAGGTTTCAAACTTAAATTTGTAAGATGGGAGTTTTCTTATCTGCAGAAAAGCTGGAAAAACGAGAAATTAAGTGAGCTTACGTTGACAGGCCATAGATAACGGAAGAGTTGGACAAGCTGATATCTCTCCATATCAAAGTCTCTGACTCCACAGTCATTATTTGAGGCCATGAAATGAAGTGCGCCACTGTAAAAGAGCATACATAAATGGCTTCAGTTTCTGTTTGTCCTATCATCTAAACTTGTATGTCCAAAACTACCAAATTAATATGAAAAGCGAAGAGGTACCTGGAGTTTCTGTATATATCTACTGCATTGGTGATAGCGTTTTCAGTGTAGGTTGTTCGTGAGCAAAAGCTTATACCAGGTCTGTCAAGATGCTGATTGCCCAGGAAAAGGGTTCCACAAAATTAGAACATGAATATGTAACTTATTTTTGCATTTTATATCAAATAGCAAACCAGATTTCACAACAGTTGGTTAAAATACCGCGTTCACTATTAACCTTATCCATTCAAAGCCTCTAAACCAACCTTGCAAATGAGTTCTCCCTGAAATCCACCAGCAACTAGCAGCCTTTCTTTTACTGCAAGAGTGCTAACTTGAGTCTCTGTAAATCCCTCCAACAAACTCTCAGGATGTTTCTGAAAAATACGGAAACTCGGCTTTAGAACAACCCAAGAGAAACGTAAAGGAAATCCCGAGTCAAATTGATTAGATGGTTTGGATAAGTCTTGAGACACGAACCTCAGATGGAGCCACGTGACCTTTAACGTTAAGAATTTCATTCCTGCAACCTGTCAAAGAAGACCAGTGGCTGATGGAGTAGTTGGACAACAGGTAAACATCGTGTTTAGACGTAGCCCACACTAAATTCCTCAACTGCAACAAAGAAGAGAAAATAATTTAGCCTAACTAAATATCAGTCTTCCATGAAGCTATGGTTCCATCAGCAATACTCGCACATAGGATATCTACACATCACAATAAAAACAAAACTACCAAGTTGCATTTACATGATCCAAACAAAGAAGTATATTGTTGGAAGCATAACAGAGACAGGGTGAAGTGGTGGTGCACTTGACAAACCTGAAAATGAAGAATTGTTGATCTCACTGATCTCGAATTCCTCCTGAACGTATAGAAAGAGCCGTCTTTCTCAGTATTCATGCAGCTCTGGTTTCAAATAGACAAAACTAGAATGAGAAAAGAGCAACAAAACTATAAATAACCATGGCGATGCGTGAAATATAACTCACCTTCTCAGATGCCTCGCCTGAATTGGGGACATTTTCATAGTTTTTATACTGTTCTAGCCTTGTTTTTCTGTAGTCTTTTCTAGTAACGCTAAGTCTATCCCACGGTATACCCTGAATGTCCTTTCCATTATGAGCTTGTGCAGCAGAAGTATCTGCAGCCTTGTTCTGAAATGCTCCATGTACAAGTAATTGAGTGTTAAGAATATACACAGAACGGAGAATGAACAAAGTAAAAGCATGAGGAACACAAACCAATTGGTCGAAATCTTCAACTTCGGAATCAGATACATCGATATCCCTTCCATCAAACTCCGCATTCATATCATCCTCTAGGTCATCCATGTTGTATTCATCGGCCATATATTCATCTTCAGGTTTATCAACATTGATATCAGACATGGTGAGATCAATTTGGAAAATCCTCAATCACAGAGATGAAACAACTTCCATTAAACAAGGGAAACAGAACAAACCAAAGTCAGCCATATCGACCTCCAACTTGAACCACCCAAATCCAACTTACTACCTGCAATAGTAAATACAACCATACAAATCTCTGAGACGATGATCATGTACTATTTCGTGACTATGCTATATCAAAATTCAACTACATATAGAAAAAGAACAAGTCATAATCCGAAATGGTTTCAGAAAACAGAATTAGAGCTCATGTTGTAGATGATTTCACACAAACCAATTAGGAATTTCCTACGGCTTCGAAATTCTAAATTAAGGACAAAAACAATTTTTGACTTGTCCAGAAATCTGAATTTTGAAATTTTCAAGGTAAGCAGGATAAGCCCTAATAACCGAAACGATGATCAATATTCTTCGATCTCATGCACTAAAAACCCTATGTCGAAATTCAAAACATCGATTAGATCGTCATCAACCCAGAAAACCCTAGAACTCAAAAGAGGGGTTCCACAAGGAATTAAAAAAAGAAATAATAAGGGGGAAGATATGCGAAAAATCGAATACCCAATCTGAAATATGGTTGAGTATTGACGCGAAATTAGGTAATCACAAGATCTGAGGATCCAATTTATACCCCCTCTTCGAAAAATTCCATGGCGAGAAGGCGAGTCGGCGGGAGGAGGCCGACGGGATTTTGTGTTATTCGGACTGCAAATCGGAATTGTTGAAAAGTCAAAAAATATTCATGATTTGATATTAAGATCAATTATTTAAACATTATTCATATAAAAACATTTAGAATTTGTAGAATGTATTGTTATTGATTTATGGATTATGATATCAATATTAATAATCAAAGAGTATAAAAAAATGTTTGGGCAAAATTAGACCTTTAATTACTCCAATTGCCTCTCAAAAATCCACTTTCTAAAAACATTTTTCAAATTTGGAGGGGCAATTTCGTCCGCAAAAATGCAGGATCCTATTTCAAACTCAGTTACAAACAGATAAACACGCGGATCATTTATTATTAATTTGATTGGTCAGAATTTTGAATCGAATTTATTTGGGTCATAACATTAAGGGAAAAAACCCGAAAAATACCCAACTAATTTACATTCGGCAGAAAAATACATGAACTTTTTAAGTTGCCAGAAAAATACCTCAACTAAATATAATTGTTCGTTTAATACACACACTTTCAAAATATGATCGTTTTACACTTTCAGATTAACGGAAGTTGGCGTCCGTTAACAGAATAGAAAACGCTGTTAGACTAATTTAAGCAAAATTTCTAAAAAATACCCTAACTAATTATTTTTGCCAAAAGTATACACGAACTTTTTAAGTTGCCAGAAAATACCTCAACTAAATAAAATTGTCTTTTTAATATGCGGATGAAGTATTTTATTTAACTAACCATTAGGCCACGAAATCCGATGGTCATTTAACGTAAGTTGATACTATTAACCCATATATTGTTTCTCCAACTCATCAATATCATGATTGACTCCAATATTTTTGGAATCCACTGTTGCCCAATTATTTGGCATATTATTATCTTCTCCATAATGCAATTGAGTTTTATGAATTGTGAATCATTGTATACAAATCAAACTCTAATAATGAATACAAATCAACAATCGAGTTCATAACCTAACTTCAAAATCAAACACAAAGTACTTAAGTTATACATACAAATTGAGTGACCCTAATCACACACACAAAAAGAAGGAAATTGGACGGTATCAACTACACTCTTGAGATTCATCAAAATTTCTAAATCAATTTTTTTGCTTATGAACAAAGTATTTCATCCGCATATTAAAAAGACAATTTTATTTAGTTGAGGTATTTTTGTGGCAACCAAAAATAGTTCGTGTATAATTTTGGCAAAAATAATTAGTTGGGGTATTTTTAGGAGTTTTGCTTTAATTAGTCTAACGGCGTTTTATATTATGTTAATGGACGTCAACTTCCGTTAATCTGAAAGTGTAAAACGATCATATTTTGAAAGTGTGTGTATTAAATGAACAATTATATTTAGTTGAGGTATTTTTCTAGCAACCTAAAAAGTTCATGTATTTTTCTGCCAAATATAAATTAGTTGGGGTATTTTTCCGATTTTTTTCCTAACATTAAATCACTGAATATAATAATTTTGGATTTTCCTATAATTACCCAATATTAAATGTGAGTAGTAACATTATAGGAAAATTTGAACCTATTAAATATTTCCGTAGATATTTTAGGAATCTTAAGGATGGAAATGCAATTCATACGGAGATTTAGTTATATCATTAATCACCTATATCCACTTAATTGTTTTGAAATGTTATTGACATTTCCAAAAACAAAAGTTGTGTAATAATGATATTACGTAATCAAGGCCAAACTAATAAGTTTACGTAAATTTAAAAGGTATTCATGTGTATATAAAATATAAATCATTCAAAATATTAGTTTAAAGAGACTTATTCGTCTATCTTTTTAAAAAAAATATTATTGACATCTTCAAAAAAAAAGATAGTGTTGAAAACAAAAACGTGTAAATATTTTAACATTAAATACGCAAAAAAAATTAGAAAATTTTAAATAAATGTAAATCTTCACATATAGAAAATGATAAATATTTTAGGAATCACATAATTTTAGGAATAATTAATTCATTCGATAAATCCAATCAAATTAGTCGGGAATGTAAATCTTTATTCAAAAAGATGCCGAATATTAAAAAAAGATTTTGGCATCATAATGAAATCACGAGAATTATGTTACCTTAACAACAATGATGATATATTTTTTATGTTGAGATTTTCCATATTCAAAATTTATTGGTAAATGCTTTTTGTCTATAAAAAAACTATTTTAAATTTAAAACTAAATAAAACTTGCAAACCCTATCCCACTGCCCTTCACCTATATACATATTAGGAAAACACATCACAAACCTTCTCTCATTTGACAGAGCATTTTGTTTGTCTTTTTAATTGTTCTATTGTTCATAGCTAAATGGTCGATCGTTAGCTAATGTATTAATTATGATTTTTATTTTGTGTTTCTTTTTGTTTGCAAATTCGTGTAACAATGGAAGAATAACATTAACAACAACACTCATGGATATATTCAGTTAAGCATGTCTCTTATAATTTTTTAGATTTGTTTTTGTATGACCTATTTTTAGTTTTTGGATGTTTCTCTTGCTTCCTTTTTCTAATGATTTTATTTGTCGTCGTTTATTTTCTTCTAATTTACAGGTTTATCACATGATAAATTCAAGGTTCATCACATGATTTCTTCTAAATTACAGGTTTATTACATGATTTCTTTGTTGTCGTTTTCCTTATAATGATTTATTTATTCGGTTAATTGTTTCTATCAATTAATCGATCATGATTTTTCATAATGTGTTTTTTATGTTGTTCACTTTCAGGTTCTTCGTGGTCTCATGTAGTTTTTATTCTCGAAGCTAATAATATGTTGTAATTTTAATTTTTGAAAATGTTTAGTGTTTGATTGATTTTTAATATCTTACTGCTATTCTTAATTTTGTTAGCTAATGTATTAACTATGATTTTTATTTTTTGTGTTTCTTTTGTTTGCTGATTCGTATAACAATGGAAGAATAACACTATCATTAAGGTAATTCTTAGGTTCTTTTTTTCTTAATTTTCGTTTTAATCTACTACAAACTATGGAAATAAAGGATAGTGATAATATAGGAATCATTTTTTTTTTTGGCATGGTTGAGATTTAATTGATTTTGTTTTTGTCATCTGCAGGTTGTAATGTGTTCGATCTTCGGCGTCGGCATCAAATAATTAATTTGTCTTGCAACTTTCGGCACGACCGTCGGAGATGCTGAAGTGGCAGCGACGGAGACGGTGGCGGCAGGTATTATCCCAGCGTTTGAGATCGTCGTCGTTGCATTTGTCTCCGGGGGATTTTTGGAGTTTGTGTTATCTGATTCTTGCCACTGTGGGGGTGGCGGAGAGACGCCGGTAGGCTTCACCGGAGATTCTTGAGTCGCGTCTTTTATGGTTCAATTCATCAGCAAAGACATTAGGAAACCAAATGATTATCCCATGTGATTTAATTATCTTCTAACATTTTTTCATGACAGACTTAGTGTAGTTGGTGCAAGGCCAGTGATGGGGAAGTTGTAAGCAAAAAAAAAACTTTTGAATATGATGCATTTGTGTTGTTTCGTTGTATATATAATTCACTCCACAAATCAATGCAATATAAGTGTTAACCTTCAGTTTCTATTTTTCGGTTGGTTTTATGCAGGACATGAGAAGAGGTATCTAAGACATGTTTTCCTCAACAAGCGACACATCCGTGATGTAATTTCCGTCTCTCGAACATGAGAAGTCATACATGGAAAGTGGGTTGTTGCTCTACCACGGGAAGATGTAAAGATGGATCGAGAAATAGCAAAGAGGATAGCTTCCAAATCTTCTTCCACTTAGATGATTTTAAGCTCTTGCTATTTCTTATTTCTTCTTGCCTACTTTGTCTAATCTTTGTATTTAGTTTCAGTTTGGAGTGGTATCTATTTCTCCATTAGAATTCCAGTTAGTTTAGATATAAACTTCCAACCAAAATTAAGTTGATTTGCAAGACATGTTTGAATTCTTAAGTAGTGATATTATGCACATGCTTTAGGCAAATTGTATTGCGATCTAACAAGAACAAAGGGGATGATCAGACCACTGTTCAATCCAACTTAAGGCATCAAGAGTTTTCAACTCTGAGAAACAAAATTATGTTTTCCTATAGAACTACCGACACATCTCTTTTGGAAAAAAAATTGTTTTTTTTCTCCAAACATGTTTTCTTCATTCTATCACAGGCAAACAAAGATGAAAATTTGTCATCCACTCTAGGAACAAGACAAGAATACATGTAACGATGTCGTTTTAACAAACCATTAGCAATAAGAATCGCATTAATTTACCTAAAAAATCGTATTAAAAGTAAAGATTTGAAATCTTTGTTATAATTTGCAATATAACAAATGAATATGTATTCGTATGGTTATTTCCGATAGGTCACATAATAATAATTACATTCGATTAGTTTTGTTTTTGTGTTTAATGCATGCAATCAAACAGAAAGTTATATATCTATGAAAACAAAAATTAATAGTATGGAAATCTATTTGCATACGAAGAATAATAAAATGTTAATTACGAATTTAATGTATAAGATTTGTTAAAGATTGACAAAGGAAACAAAATATTCATGTATAAGATTTCTAATATTCGAATCTGTTTTTTTTTAATAATTCGTATGGAATAACCGAGTGTGGATTAACAATTTTCAAGAAGAGAAATATTATGAATACCGAGTATATTCATTTTGCATTTAGGTTCCTAAAACGTTTATACATTCTCTGAGTTATAATGGGCCAACTCAAATGAATTTTTTTTAAAATTAATATGATTAACGGGCTTATTTATCAAATCCATTCCAAGTCTAAGTTAATATGATTTTGGTTTTATTATAATTAGTAATATTTCCAAAATCTTGAGAATCTAATTTTATTTTTATTATAATTAGTAGGTTCACAAAGATATGTATATCTACAAAAAAAAATTGATTATGGTTTAAGAGGATGTGTAAACCTAAAAAATATTGATAACCAAGAATCTCATTAAGGAATATAGGTTTTTTTGTATTTTACGATTTTTTAATGTTGTTGGAAAAAATTCAGTCGACTAACAAATAATTTAATGATATATTCGGTATTAACAATTAATCTTTCCGATCAGTTAATATCTCAATAGAAATTAAAAGAAATTAATTACTAAAAATCTTATTACTACAAATGAAGTAAAATTATATTGTTTTTTCTTTTCATGACTTTTTATATTCCCAAGTTTGATTATATATTTCTCATGCATTAGTCTTGGTCACCGACTGAGACAAATCAAATATTTTGAAAATTATACCACTTTCTTAAGTGAACCATTTCTGTTTGATTGGATGTTTTAATAACAACACTTTATTTTCTTGGGAAATGATTATTTATTTACCTTAACATGTGTAGAACATATAAAAATAAGATCTTGCAAAAAAAAAGTTCTCATTTCAGTAAAAAACATAAATTCTCTATACATTACTCCTTCAATTTGTTTTATACACAAATCGATCCAACGAAATTACGCCAATTGAAGGAAGAATTTTTAACAGAAGCAAAGGCGTACATAGAGAAAGTGGAGAAAAATCGCCAAATCGCCAAATCGAAGATGAAGAATTCAAGTTTCTTTGGGAAAGATTTCTAAAGCTACATGACCAAATGTTCTCTTACAAAAGAATTTGTGAAGAGGAGAAAAGCAAAATCGATAAAGAATTCAAATAGGACGAAGTCTGCCTCAAATCACACTACCTAAAATAGTCAATAAGAGCTAATATAACCATACTAGACGTGAAGAATCTTATGGAAAAAGTAAAAATCATTGAAGATGCAATAGAGACGATGAAAGATCAGAACGAGGAAGCTAATTAAGGAATAATGTATTTTACAATTTTAATATTGTTAGAAAAAAAATTAAATCAATTAATAATATTGATATTTCCTAATTAGTAAACAATCTTAATAATATTGAAGATTCAAACAAGTATATAATGTTTCCTAAAACGTTTAAAATTGATATATTGTAATTTACAGGTTAATAATTACTTAATTTATTTATAACCATAAATAGTTTTAACAACATATTAAGATTTTGCATAATATATGAAGTGAGGATACTATAACATGATTTTGCATAATTTTTTTTGTGAACCGAAAGATATTTGTATATATATATATATATATATATATATATATATATATATATATATATGTAAATAGTAAATACGTACGGTAGTACTTAAAAGGAATTCTTTTGCCAAAGAATTTACAGTATATATTGTCTGCTTTTATGATTTACATCAGAGTATCAACATTCCATAAGAATGTCAATAGGGTTTTTACTATTTCAACATACAATTTTGATTTATTTTATTGCTATAAATATAACGAAACACTTTTATTATATGCATCAACGTCCTTAATTAACAGTATAGATTTGTTCTTGCCTCTTTACACGATATGTTTGACTCTTTTTAATAGTGTGGATAGCTACGGATAATAAATGTGAGTTGATAAATCACATTTATTGACAGTGACATTAATTCAGATTTATAGTTAGTAAAGTATACCCCGTTATTAACAATGCTGAACCATATATATAAATACAAACCAAAGCTAAGCCAACGATATTACACAATCTCTTAGTTTTGTATATGTTCTTTATCTCTACCAACTGTTTTTTCTGTCTATTTTGGTGATAACATTTTCTGAGAGCTCTAATGACTCCACAAACAATTTCATTGTTTATTTTAGTAGTGGTTTGAATGTACCGATGCTCTTAACAATGAGTGCACAACATTGTGAACACTCTCAAGTTTTTTTAACTAAGGTATTTAGACTCTAATTTAAGTTATGTAATGTTGTTATTGTCGTGTTGTTGTTTCTAATTGATGTTTTGATTTTTGTTCTTAATTCCCTATAGTTGATTCTAAAGTATCGAAAAACGTGTAGGACGTATGATGACATATTACTTCATATAGAAAGGAACCCGGTCAAAGACACCGTTTTGAGTTGAAGTGGCTTATTTTTAAGAACAAGATAAGACGCCTCCAAGCTCCTTACACGGAGTGGCAAATTCTTGATTTTGATAAAATAGCACCATTACCATTTTGTATAACGAGTTTAATACATTTCTCTACAACATCTTCGAGTTTCGTTCCTCAAGTCATCACTATGTTTTGAACTTTATGTATTTAGTTTCTTTTGTTTTTTGTTTTTGTGAAACTTTGATATGTAATTATTGTAAGAAACTTTTTCTCATTACAATCATCTTATTTCTTATGTACTCTTTTGTACTGAACCTAATATTACAAACCGAGTCCTATACTTTCCAAATAAAAATACTATGTTCCCGTCCTTTCGTGGACCGGTTACTACATTTTCGAAATACAATTACTAGAAACCGAGTCCTATACTTTCCAAATTTGTTCCACTGACTCCGTGGACCGATTACTACATTGCAAAATACAATTACTACAATCTACCCTCCGTTCTCTACATTTTGAAACTAAATCATACACGTTCCATATACCGCTAATATGTTGCCCTGCGTCCACTGACCATTTCCTACACTTGCTCATTCACCTAATGCACACCGATTAGTACATTTTCCGAATATAATCAATAATAACAACCAATTCAAATATTGACTTTATACTATACACGACACCATAAACCAAATAATTATTTAACAACCCGCCGTTCGGGGACCGAACGGGTCATCCCCCTAGTTCTTAATGAAATTCCTTGTTATTGGTTTGATTTTACATTTCATTTAAAATCCATTGTTATTCAAAAAGTTTAGTATTTATTGATTCTATAAATCTATTAGAATCTAGTGTTATTGGTTGATGGATTTTGTATAATTTTACTCATATAACAAGATTTTGAAAATACCTCATAAAACCATTGGATTCTTAGAATTCCAAATAACCAAACTTTTTAAATACACAAAACTCTCTACAAATTTAACATATCTATGGATTTTAAAAATTCTAAAACTCTATAGGAATCTATCAACCAATAACCTCCGGTCCCCTTCCCCCCCATAGTAGATTATTGATATAAATATTTAAATTCTAATTTGCAACCCGTGGAATTACCAAAAAGATTTTGAAATAGTAGTATTTAAGCATGGAGTTTAAACTTTGAAGATCAATTTATATTTTTATTCTCATGTCTCAATTCATATCATGCGGATTCAAAAATATATATAACTGGAATATTTAAATAATATTTTTAATAAAAAAAAGAAAGGAATTATATTCTTACCCATTTTGAATATATTAGATATGTAATAAAATTATAAAAAAATTCAAATAATATACAGTTAAATAAAAGAAAAATCCATTAAATTCACTAAAGATCTATAAATAAATAATCTCATTAAAGACCGATAGAAAAATATTTTATAAACAATTTGTTAACATTACATATAAATCCACGATTGATAAATCTTATCGGGTCTTTTAATTCTCATAGAGATTCATAGTCGCACATTATGAAAATGCTTTAAACTTCTTAATACCGTCATGAGTTGAAGATTTTCATTTTACTTTATATCATCATTTGTTTTTTTTATTTGTCTTAACTGAAATTTATATTCTCTTTTTTTTTTACGGTTTATGTTCTCTTTATTTTCTATATTATATTTTTATAATTAGTTTGGACTACTACATTTTTTCCTCATAATTCAGTTAAATTGTTAAAATTTTCATTTTTTTAGTTAATTGTTAACTATGAGGAATTTTTTTTTTCTATTAGTTTGGACTATTAGAAGTTTTCTATTTCTACTTTTTAATTTGTTTTAATGAAATTTAAGTTTTAACACATGTCATCATCCGATCAATCTTAGACACATGTCATGATCTCGTGAGTTACAATTTGCTTACGTGTCGAGCTCTCGTCGACCGGCTTCTCATTTATATAATAAGATAAGTTAGAATTGAGATCCGGTTTGTTTCGGTTAACTGTAAATTGGTTTAACTTATGTATTAACCAAAGTTATATATTAATTGTACTTTTCATCTTATTATATATAGGAGAGTAAGCATAATTCTAACTCACGAAATCGCGACACGTGTTAAGTATTAGCCAAATATGTAAATAATATATTTTGGTATCTCTTAATATTAGTTTCCTAGTATTTAGCCTCAAGTTACTCCTTAAGTTACTCCTCTCTAATTTGTATAAATGTATGTAATCCTCTCTGAAATTTATATCAATTACAATTTCTCAATTCATATATGGTATCAGAGCTATACGCTCCTTAGACCTAAATTTTTTTTTGTTTTCAATTTTTCAATGACCGCCACCACAAACACGACCAAAACCATTCCGATTCAGAATGACACTGTGCTAAACATCATCATGTCGCATGTGAACAAGCTTATCACAGCCAATTACCTCATGTGGAGCCTTCAAGTTCGTTCTTTCCTCGATGGTTATGGCTTAAGTCATCACCTTGATGAGTCCACTCCGATTCCTCCGGTGATAATCACCACCGGTAACACAACAACACCAAATCAAGCTCACGTCAAATGGATGCGTCAAGACAGGTTAATCTATAGTTCCTTACTTGGAACCATTTCAATGGCCATTCAACCTGTTGTCTCTAGATCCGTCTCCGCATCTCAAATATGGTCTACTTTGAAATCCATTTATGCAAAGCCAAGCCGAGGTCACTATTTGCAGCTGCATGATTAACTCAAAAGTTCAAAGAAAGGTAATCAAACAATCAATGCTTACGTCTTGGGGATTACAACAAAACTTGATCAACTCGCTATCCTTGGAGAATCATATGGGCGTGAGGATGCGATTGATGTTCTTCTTAGGGGTTTACCAGAAGAATACAAAGTTGTCGTCTATCAACTTCAAGGCCGTGACTCAACACTATCGATTCCTGAAATTCATGAACGCCTCCTTAATCAAGAAGCCAAAATCCTTTGTGCTACGTCCTTAGAGACATCTCCCTTTCTCGTGTCAGCTAACAACGTTCAACACCGCAATAACCCCAATCGTGGATTCTCCTACAACAACAACAACAACCACCGTTCATACAATAACAATGGTCGGCGTTAAGAACAACAATCATCATGGCAACCACAAAACACTTTGAACCAGAATCAGAATTCTCGTTCATCGAGACCATACATGGGCAAATGTCAGTTTTGTTACCCTCATGGTCATAGTGCCAGGAGGTGTCCTCAACTTTAGAACATTCAACCGCTACTACTCCTGCGCTTCCGTTTCGACCATGGCAACCTAGGGCGAATCTTGTTGCTAACGTAGCAACAACTCCAAATGATTGGTATGTGGACTCAGGTGCGACACACCATATCACGTCCAATCTCAATAATCTCTCTCTCCACAACGGTATAATGGTGGTGATGATGTGATGCTTGCGGATGGTTCTAACCTCTCCATTACTCATACGGGTTCCACAACTCTTCCCTCTCGAACTCGTTCTTTAATGTTGGATCAAATCTTATGTGTTCCTGATATATAAAAGAACCTTATCTCTGTATATCGATTGTGTAACGCTAATGATGTTTCCGTGGAATTTTTCTCGGCCTCTTTTCAGGTGAAGGATCTCAGTACGGGGGTCCCGTTAATCCAAGGCCGAACTAAAGATCAACTCTATCAATGGCCAATTTCAAGCTTCAATGCAGTTGCGTTACTATCATCGTCAGGTCCAAAAGTTACTAGTGATTTATGGCATTCACGATTGGGTCATCCCTCTTCCTCCATCTTAAATAAAATTATTTCTGATTTTTCGCTTCCCGTTTCTTCTTTAAACACTAAACATTTTTTGTGTTCCGATTGCCACATTAATAAGAGCCATAAATTACCATTCACTATATCTTCTATTGTTTCAAATCGTCCACTTGAACATGTTTTTCTGATGTATGGACATCACCTATTCTTTCTATCAATAACTTCAAATATTATGTTGTTTTTATCGATCATTATACTCGATATACATGGCTTTTTCTTTTGAAGCGTAAATTAGATGTCAAACCTACGTTCATTGCCTTCAAATCACTAGTTGAAAATCACTTTCAAACCCGACTTGGTACTTTATTCTTAGATAATGGAGGAGAATTTGTTGCTTTAAGGAGTTATTTAGCTTCTCATGGTATCTCTTATCTTACATCTCCGCCACATACACCGGAGCATAACGGAGTTTCCGAGAGGAAACACCTACATATTGTTGAAACCGGACTCACCTTGTTATCTATGGCTTCGATTCCAACAAATTATTAGCCATATGCCTTTTCCACCGCGGTCTATCTTATTAACCGCATGCCAACTCCGGTTCTCAACATGGGTTCTCCATATCAAAATCTATTACAGCAACTGCCGAATTATGAGAAGCTTCGCATATTTGGTTGCTTGTGTTTTCTGTGGTTACGACCGTATACAAATCACAAGCTTGATGCACGATCGTTACGATGTATATTTTTGGGTTATTCAACAACGCAAAGTGCATATTACTGCCTTCACGCACCCACTAGCAGAATATACACGTCTCGTCACGTCATCTTTCATGAACATGAGTTCCCCTATCCAAACATGATGGCTTCCAAACAGTTGCTACCACCTGTTGAAACAGGTCCATCTCTGTTTCCATCGGTTGTTGCAGTCCCGATCAATTAGCCTTCAACATCGATTAACGGCTCCCCTAGCTCAGACCTTCACCAGTCCGTCGTCTCTCCACCGCCCCTACAGCTACAGTGCCACGACAAACCTCAAGTATCATCTCCTATCTCTCATTCATCTCCTTCTTCTCTTCTTAACTTTGAGCCCACTGCTCAACATAATAATGGACCGAGGCCCACGGTCCAGCCTAACCCAACTACTTCCATCGAGCCCACTGCTCCACCGCAAAATGAGTTGCAACCTCCAACTCAGTCCCAACCACTACAAAATCAGCCCCCTCCTAACCAAACCAGTCTCTCAACCCACACCATTAATCAACGTACCTCTCGAAAACCACACAAACCTACCCAAACTAAACCACCTATCTAAAATTCCCACAAAATGAAAAGCAGAGCCAAAAATAATATCACAAAACCAGTTAATAAAACTTCAATGCTTGTTACAGCTCCAGCGTTCAAAAAGGAACCAACAACAATTCATCAAGCGCTAAAAGATGAGGATTGCGGCCGAGCCGCATCGAACGAATTTAATGCACACACTGGCAATCACTCATGGGATCTTGTTCCGTCTTAACCTCATCAAAATCTCGTTGGATGTCGCTGGGTCTTTACCACAAAATTCCACTCCACCGGTGAACTTGAAAGATACAAAGCTCATCTTGTCGTAAAAGGGTATACACAACAATAAGGTCTGGACTATGCCGAAACCTTTAGTCTGGTAATCAAAACTACTACAATTCGACTTGTTCTTGATACTGCTACTAAACGATCATGGTCTCTTAAGCAACTTGATGTCAATAATGCATTTCTTCAAGGAAAGCTCACCGAAGAAGTTTATATGTCACAACCACCCGGATTCATTGACAAGGATCGCCCGGATTTCGTGTGTCGTCTTCGCAAACCAATTTATGGTCTCAAGTAAGCTCCGCGTGCTTGATATCTTTCTCTTAAACAACATCTTTTGGCTCATGGTTTCGTGGCATCTTTGGCCGATACATCACTCTTCATCAATATGATTGGTAATGCTATTACATATGTTCTTGTGTATGTTGATGACATTATTGTTACAGGAAACAATGATGATCGGGTTGCTCAAGTTCTTAACACTATTGCAACACGTTTCTCTATTAAGGACCCGACTAATCTTCATTACTTTCTTGGCGTGGAAATTACTCGCACCAAAACGAGACTTCATTTGAAAGTATATTGTTGATCTTCTTGCCAAACACAACATGACAGAGGCCAAATCGGTCACCACTCTGTCATCACCGAAACTTACCCTCCATGGCAGCCTTCTTTTACCAGATCCTTCGCAATATCGCTCTTTCGTTGGTAGCCTCCAATATCTTGCCTTTACAAGACCGGAATTGTCTTATGCCATCAACCGTCTTTCTCAATTTATGCATAAACCAACTCACAATCATTGGGGAGCGGCCAAGCGTGTCTTGCGGTATCTTGTTGGAACTTAAACTCATGGTATTCACTTTCATCGAGATTCTCCATTAACACTTCATGCTTTCTTGGAAGCGGATTGGGCCGGTGATGTTGATGACTATGTCTCAACAAATGGATACATTATTTATCTTGGTCGCAATCCAATATCTTGGTCCTCAAAGAAACAAAAAGGTGTCGCTCGTTCCTCGACCGAAGCCGAATATCGGGCAGTTGCTAATACCGTGGGTGAAGTAAGATGGTTATGTTCCTTACTTACCGAGTTACACATTGATATCCCACAAGCTCCAGTGATATATTGTGATAACGTTGGTGCGACATACTTGTGTGGCAATCCCGTTTTTCACTCCCGCATAAAGCACATAGCATTGGATTATCATTTTGTTCGGAACCAAATACAAGGTGGTATGCTTCGTGTATCTCACCTTTCAACCAATGATCAACTGGCGGACACATTAACCAAACCATTACCACGATCACGGTTGCAACATGCGTGTTGCAAGCTTGGACTCTTCAAGAATCCTCTATCTTGAAGGGGCGTATTAGCCAAATATGTAAATAATATATTTCGGTATCTCTTAAGATTAGTTTCCTAGTATTTAGCCTCAAGTTACTCCATAAGTTACTCCTCTCTAATTTGTATAAATGTATGTAATCCTCTCTGAAATTTATATCAATTACAATTTCTCAATTCATATATTAAGTAGTCGATTAGATTATAACACATGTCAATTATTTAAATATGTAAATTTTTCAATATCAAAATTGTTAATTATCAAAAAAGAAAAAAGTTAAAATGGAAAAAAACATAAAGTAATTTTACAAATTACACAAAACCTCTATTGTTATATATAGACAGAGGTTTAACATATGTATATTTATGAGGAACATAAAATAATTTTTTTATGGATAAAAAGAGAACTATATCAAGAAGAACAAGCCAAAAAAATGGTTAGTGGTATTTTTTTCTTATGTAAAGTTTACGAAATATCATCAAAGAATGATCGTCTAAACATGTAAAAATAATTTAGCTATTATATCAAATAATTTAATGATTCAAACCATATTTACATATATCACGCATATATACTTTATTTATTTCCAAATTCTTCAAATTATATATGTATATCGACCATGTTCCAATCATTATATGTAGCGAGAGGTTTAACATATATATATATATATAGGGAGCACAAAATAATTGTTCATTGATAAACGGATAACTATATCAAGAACAATAAGAAAAAAAAAATTTGGTTAGTAGAATTTTTTTCATGTGTAAAGTTTACAAAATATCATCAAAAAAGATCGTCAAAACATAAAAGTGATTTAGTTTATGAGCAAAAAAAATTTAAAATGATTTAGCTATTATATAAAATAGTTTAATGATTCAAACCATATTTACATATATCATGCGTATATACTTTATCGATTTCCAAATTCTTCAAATCATATGCGATATGAGACTATATTTTTTCAAATTACATATGAACCTATAACATTAATCACTACATTATCTAATTTGGGGTTTCAATTAAAAATATAGTATACTTTTCCTCCAAACATTCTTTAAACATAACTATTTACTATAAATCAAATAATCATCGCATCGCGAGGGTCATATTCTAGTATTTAATAAACAGTACAAATATTTTTTCTTTCTTTTCCGTTTGATTCATCATCTCTAATATGGTATCACAAAATGAGATGTTCTTCTCTTTTTTTTTTGACCTAGATTAGCCAATGATTTTCACGGTTGATCTGTACTTTATAAAAGATTTATGGTTATTCCGTTACAAATCACAAATTGCACAATTTTGTTTTTTGAGCTACAATTTGAACTAAGAATTGTTTCTTTTGAGCACCAGTCTTATCAATTTGAGCTCAGGATTGTTCGAACATGATTTTTCCTAAGAAAATCGCCAAGTGTATTGGTCGTGGGAACTCGTTGGCGAGAAGATCCGTCGCTCGTGATGTTTCTACGTCTCTTTCACCTGTTCTGGCCTATGATCATCATAACCGTATCCATTCTTCCTTCTACCTCACCAGCGGCGATAATCTTGGTATCTCTCTCATTTCAGAGGTACTTGATGGCAATATTATGCTGATTGGCGTTTAGCTATGATGATTGCTATATATGAGAAAATAAGATTGCGTTTGTTGACGGATCGCTTGGTAGACCTAGCGAAGACTAATTTTAGGATCTGGTCGCTTTGTAATTCCATGGTGAAATCATGGATCCTAAACTCCGTTTCCAAGCAAATCTACAAAAGTATTCTTTGCTTGAATGATGCATCAGAGATTTGGAAGGATATGATGGCTAGGTTTCATATTACTAGTCTTCCCAGATATTATCATCTCTCTTAACAAATTTGATCTTTACAACATAAATCTATGGATCTCTCTACATACTACACCAAATTGAAGAAGTTGTGAGATGAGTTAGATGGGGCTAAATGTGTGAAGCTTTGCCATCATTGCGATTGTTGCAAAGTTGTGGACACCTATTCTGCTCATTCGAAAGTCATAAAGTTCTTTGCTGGCTTAAATGATTCCTATGCCACCATTCGAAGCAAGATCATTATGAAGAAATATGTTCCTGATCTTTCTGAAATCTATAATCTCTTGGATCAAGATTATAGTCAAAAGAATATCATACCTGTTCACAATGCTAATGCCTTTTAAGTAGCTTCTTCTGATCAATTCTCAACAAATGCTACTGCTTTTGTTCATCAATCTCAGAAGTCCAAGGCTACTTGTGCTCATTGTAGCTACACTTGTCACATTGTGGACACTTGCTATAAGATCCATGGGTATCCAGTGGGATTCAAACATAAGCTCAAGCTTGAGATATCTTAATTAGTTTCAGGTAAGTCATACCCTGCATCTAAACCAGTGGTAGCTCAAATGGCTCAAGCTACTTCCAAATCTCCTAAAGATATCTCTCGTGTGATCAGCACTCTCTCCAAGGATTAGATTCAAGGCGTCATTGCCTATTTCAACTCTCAACTTCATAATTCAAATGAGCTTCAATCTCATCTTTGTGCTGGCACAATCATTGCTTTCCAGGTATAACTTTATCTTCTTCTACTTTACATTTTGTTGGGGGGTTTTGAGAGCTACTGGAACTGCTTAGTTTTCCCATCATGGAGCTACTCATCATGTGGTCCATCATAAAAGCTTGTTTAAAACATTATAGATCAGTAGCTCTATCTACTGTGATGAGGTCATCAAAATAAAAATTTTAACCAAAACTCAATCAAACCGGATGCACAATTCTAAAAAGACGTGTCATAGACATATGTTTACTATTTGAACCATATCAGCTAACCACAAAGATTCAACGCATGAAATTACTTGGAGAATATTCTCACTTTAATTACAAAACATCTCCAAAAGAATCAGACCACTCGTAGATCATATGAAGGAGTTATTCAGTCTGCAAATCAGTTGATCCTGTACTTTCTCGATTTGGACATGCAAGCACTTATTGGAGGATTCCCACCGAACCAGAAGGTGTTAAGCTACAAAACAATTTTTTTTGGAATCTTGATCCAACAGAAATGATTGTCGAGTTGGATTCATGACAATACCAATTTTGGTTTAGGAGTTATTCAACTTCTAAACAAAAGAATCCACGACTTGGCTTATTTTGAACCTTCCGGAATTGGGAGATTGCAAACATATCTTTGGCGACCAGGTGATACTCTCCATCAAACAGAGGCTCTAAAGGACGTCATACAATCCACCAAAATGCATAGGATCAGTTGGGATCACTCAAAGAACCACTTGCCTAATTTGGACCCAAGAGCATTCAACACATTCACACTTGGTGCTTTAAATCTCCAACATCCATTTCCTCATATATTCAACTATTTGAAGACATTTTCAATAATTTTATACACCCCAGTAGAGCTGTCAGATGGGCCAACCCAACCCATTTAACCCATCCCACCATGGGTTTTTTTTTTGCCCACGATGGGTCGGCCAATAGACCCACGGGTTAAAATATATAGACCCAAACCAACCCCACTATATACCATGGGTTTTTTGGGCGGCCCATGGATTTTAATATTTACTCTAAAATAAAAATAAAAATTGATTTGTTTAGAGAAAAAACACCAACAAATTCCAATAAATTCAAAGAAACATAGAAAATTTAAAATTGGACATCATAAATTCATAATGTGTAACTGAAAATCAAAAAACCAAATGAAAAAAACTGAATTAAAAAATAATATTAAAAATGATAGAAATCCATAATTTGAAAAAACATCTTGCTTCCTTGACACGAATCAAAGTCATTCTTGCCTACGTTCTTCGGAAAATATGGTAGGCTCTTTTTCAGGTTCACCATTATCCTCTACATAGATCAAACAAATATTATAAACAATAAACGAAATTTATTATATGATTTTGCAGGTTTGAAAATAAAAAAAAATATTTACCTTCATAAGCTTCAAATCCATGCAACGAGCTTCAATTACATATTAATGCTTCAACATTTTTGGGAAGAAGACAACTTTTGTATTTATTTAAAATTTGAGCTCCAATACTAAAAGACGAGTACGAAGCTACCGTAATGATTGGAATACTAAGAAGATCAGAAGTCATATAAGCTAATTCAGAGTTATCTCTCCAATATTATATATATATAAACTTAAAACTGTGTATATAAAAATTGGTGGATAACCCATTAACCCGCGGATTTTTATGGATTTTACCCGCTAAACCCGTTACCCGTCACGGGTTAACCCATGAGACCCATTTTTTTTTGGGTTTACATTATTGGACCCATACCCATCCTAGGTGGGATGAGTATGGGTCGGATCCGTGGGTTTTGACCCATTCTGACAGCTCTAACCCCAAGACATCACACTTTCATGCCCAAGCTCTCAAGATACAAGACACAAGACTTTCCTTATTTTGACAGATTTCTTCTTAATGTCTCTAACGACCATATTCTTTTAATTGCATGATTCTTTCCTTCTTTTAGCTTCTAAAGAACATTTAGTATGAGCCTATAAAAGCTTAATTTCATTTTCATTTTAAATTATCTTTCAATCAAAAATTAATCAAAGTATTTTCTTCTTTTCTTTCAAGTGTGTTTTCTCGAAGAATTGTTCTTCTTTAGACTTAAGTGTGTGATTCACTTAGATCTCTGCAACTAAGCTTCTTTGTGTGATTCAAACATTCTATTTTGTTCACCGATTGAGAGAGTCAATCAACCCATCGATTGAGAAAGTCAATCAAACCACCACCTTCCATCTCAACATCACGCCCATTTCCGCAACAAAACTTGAAAACTCTTGATTATCTAGTGAACATAAGTTTGGTGGATTCTAATCTTATATCATATTGGTTTAGGAGTTGCCATCACTGGCATTAGCATAGTAAGATTAAATGAGTCCCTGGTTTTGAAGAATCTTCTCTATATCCCATATTTTTGACTCAACTTCCTTAGTGTCAGTCACCTAACTAAAGATATGGGTTACCGTGTTATATTTGATCAGATTTGTTGTATCATTCAGGAGCCTATCAAGGGATTGATGATTGGTCAGGGTGATGAGATCTCAAACCTCTCTATGTCCTGGATGCAGCTTCTATCATGTCTTCTTCATCTTCTACTCCTTTTATATGTTCTAATGTTGTTGTTGATCCCAGTATTTGGTACAATCGTTTAGGTCACCCTTCTCTATTTGTAAAACAGATTATATCATTGATATACATGGTATAAAACAAAGGGATAAAGATTTTAAATGTGTTATTTGTCCACTTGTCAAGCAGAAGCACAAACCTTTTATTTCCATGAATCATTTGTCTCCTCATACCTTTGATCTTTTACACATAGTTACATGGAGATCTTTCTCTGTCTTTACTTTAAAAGGTTATAGATACTTCCTCATTATTGTGGATGATCGCAATAGAAGTACATAATATCATGGTAATTTTTGGGCTTTAAGACTCCAACATCATAAACTCAATTTTCCCCTCTTACAAAAAAACAAACGTGTTTAACAATAAGGGAAAAGAAATTGATCACATTTATGAGTCTCAAGGTCAGCAAAAATCCCAAGGAACGAGATTTGTTACTTGGAAATATGGAGATCTCAGTTCAAGAAGAAGATGTACTTATGGAGGTGTTGATTTGCGATTGAGTCTAGGGGAGCTTGCATTTGAGTGATTGGGAAATCGTGGACATCAATTTGTCCATTCTCTCTTGCGATTTAGCATAATATTTGCATCCGCCGGCACATATTGTAACCCCAAACACCTTTTAACTCCACCAATAAACACCTCTAAAAAGCCTTTTAATACCAAACTGTATTCCTTAGATGATGCGTTTAGAAAGACAATTGTTGATCTAATAAAGTGGAAAAGTCGAATGAGTTGAAATTGAGGTTTTGCAGGGACTGAAAAGTAGAGCATGGATACATTTTTGGATGCATGACTAAAGAAGATGGAAAAGCATGAGCCAATTTTTGTTTCTGTGTGGATTATAGGTTTAGAATTCGAAGCAATGATCTCAAGGATATATCCCGTGATTTTAAAACCTCCTTTCTATGTTATTAACTTTTTTGCTTGAGGACAAGCAAATGTCAAAGTATTGGGGAGTTGATATGCAACACATTTACCACTTTTTAATATGCTTTAAGCACAATTTTAATAATAAAAATAAACTAATTGGTTTTTTTAGTATGTTTTTTTTGGGTTTGAGAGCTTTACAGGAATTTGGAGCGTTTTGGGCCAAAAAAGAGTGAAATCAAGAAATTTTGAGAAATGACAGATTTAGACCATCAGATGTTTTAACCGTTCGATCAAGCTCAAATTTTAATCCAAGATAAAAGAGTATCTCAGCTTCAAATAGAATATTTGATCAAGGAACTCGGACGGTTAGATCTCAAGATTTACCCAACTTACTGATGACATATTGTGCATTCTCTAAGCAGAAGTGTCATGACCATGTCTCGGATTTTTTTATTTTTTCGCGGTAAAATAGTTTGGACCAAGAATACAAAATGATAAAACACGTTCAAAAGGAATTGAGTAGTTTTGGCCCACCAAATGTATTGATTCTATAAAGCCAATAACCTCAAACTATGTTAATTAGCTTAAACCCGACTCTAATGACTCTAGTAGCCAACGTATTAAGGTTAGAGGAAACCTAGAGTTTTCTTGAGAAAAGAATAAGAGAAGTGAAGAAGTAGAGAAGACTTGAAAGAGAGGTGTCGTGGAAGAGAGGACCGTGACGGAGCAGTGGTGGTGGAGATGAGGTTCCACGGCATTGATGATAGGGGATGGGTTTGGTTGCGTGATGGTGGTGGTCAGTGCAGAAGGAGATGATAACTGAAACTGAAGAAGTCACCATAAGATATGCCATAGCGAATTCAAATAAGAGCAGAGGAGAACAGTGTGAATTCAAACGGCCAAACCAGGTCGGAATCAAATGAGATTTCAAGGGTAAGTATCCAACTCTCTGATCTAGTTATATACGAAAGAAGTTTATCATTCAGAGTTATGGTATGGAAGTTATTGGTGTTTTACTGGGACTGATTTGTGTAGAATGAGTTTGCGACCAGCCACTTCGCGGCCATTTTCCTGCTAAGTTCGAAGCAGTTAGAGTACAAATCAACATCGTTGTAAAGAGCTCGTTCTCTGTTTTCTATATCACATTTTCGATCATGATTCCGAGGTAAGGTCAATGTGAAAATTGAGTTTAAAGTTAGAGAAAACTCACTGTTTCAGAATCCAGAAATACTTGGTCTCAGATTTGTCTTTTTCCAGTTCCAAAGTGAGGATGATTCTGGTGCCGTCAGAGAACGTATGGCCATAAAATTGGTTTCATCTGACAAAGGACATGTAAGAGATTCCAAAGAACTTTCAGTCACCTTGATCGGAATTATTCCTTGCCCGTGGTGAGCTTGGCTTGTAGCGCGAGAATCAGCAGAATTGAGTTGCATTGCAGAGACAGTTTCGTTGCAGTCACTTTGGAGGTCCATTTGGAAGATCATATCAAGTCTAATCGTACTGTAATTTTGCGGAGTTGTTTATGACAGTAAGAAATTTGAAATCAACGGTTGGATCGACAAATGAATGGTTAGTTTATTTGTTATTCATGTCTTTTAAATTATGATTAATGCAGTTTTGTTTGACGTCAGTGTTGTTAAGTTGTAATGTTTGATCAGAAAATAAAGCTCCGTATGAGTTGGGACTTTGCAGGCATCTTACGGTCTCATAGGATTAGATAGAGT